>CM037779.1:80548305-80598305 GCA_021229015.1 Solen grandis
GAGATGTTGTTTAAAGGTTTCTCAATATACATATAAGGCAAATAAGCCCCGCCCCTTGCGGCCATGTTTTTTTACGGATCGGAATAATTTTAGCAACTTTGGTAGAGGTTGACCCAAGGAACATCTGTACCAATTTATTTTAAAATCTGGCCAGTAGTTTTGAAGAAGATGATTTTTAAAGTTTTCATTTTTTTTCTTTTTGTTGCCATGGCAACCAGAGTTCTTCATGGATCAACTTTATTTTAGCAACTTTTGTAGAGCCTCACCCAAGGAACATTCCTGCCAAGTTTCATTAAAATTCTGTCCAGCGGTTTCAGAGGAGATGTCGTTTAAAGCAAATTGTTGACGACGGACGACGCATGACGCACGACGGACGACGCCGGACGAAGGGCGATCACAAAAGCTCACCTTGAGCACTTTGTGCTCAGGTGAGCTAAAAAGCAATCACTCCAAAAATATAATACACAGAGCTACGGTTCTTGTGCATGACACCTCTCCTCAATGAAATCTATACCACCTGTGAGGTTTAAAGTTCATAATTTTCATACTTTCTGAGTTATGCTCCGGACAAAAAGTGTGACACAGACAGACAACTCCGACAAAAACAATGTCTCCCTCATATAAATATGGGGGGGGGGGGGGGGGGGGGGGAGAGACATAATAATAACAAAAAGGTCAAGTTTGATTTTGGTTACAACAAAACTGACCCTTTTTAATCATAATCCTTAATTAAATGAAAATCTTTTGTTTCTGTTCCATAACTTTTGAATTCAGTCAAATAAAACCAAACTGGGGCTTCCTCGGGATCCTTTCAAGTTTCTCTTTTACGTGGACTGGGATACAAATTCCTCCAGTTTATACTAACCCTTTTCGACGTTTCCAGGGTTGGAATAGTACCTTACATTGGGAAAATCATGAACTCCACCCCCACCCCCTTCCCATCTTTTTTCACCAAAGGCAATCTAACCTAAAAGCATTCAGGTCTTCAACGAGTTTATTTTGAATTATGTCCCAGAAAGGAATTCACTGAAGCGTTTGAGACTTAGCTGATCCTTTTTGCTTTTCAAGGTGACACTTAACTATCGTTTCGGTCGTTACTTACTCTACTGAAGGAATGTTTTCATTTAATAGTACATGTTACTAGTATGCTGTTTTGGGGTTGATCGTTGCTGAGACTACATTTCTGTCATATAAGGACACCCAGGTGGGGGAAGACTCCACTCGGATAGAACGTCTGACCTCTTCCTCACACATGAGCAAACCGGGTGACTACCCTACAGCGGTGAGGGAGATCGTGGGTTCAATGATTTTTCAAGTGTGTATTTATATCATAGTCATTTGTTTACTTACATTTTTTTTTATAAATTGCACTGCAAACACAGCCAGGCATATAAATAAATGTATTCCCTGTGTCCCTCTGAAAATAAATAAATACGACACAACGTGATTGGATTTAATGTCCAATTAACAGTATTCCAGTCATTTGGGGATTGTTTGTCTACATGAGATATATATAGTGCTGCCTCGGCGTGATATGTCGCGGTCGTGAATCGAACCTTAGACCCCACGGTTACAGATCAGATGACATAACCAATCAGCCAACGGGACCGGTAAAAACATTATTACCGACCACCGGTCTTGTGTAAATCCCTAAACCAAACTTAATTAACAGTATATGTTCTGTCTGAACACTTTTACATACATTTTGGTCAGGTATTATATCATTGTCGGTAAGTTATGCAATCGAATTACATACTATCTCCAGAATCCCTCTTATGATCGCTGATATGGAGAAAAATGTGGAATTAAAACTAAAATAAGACTTTTACTAATCCACCCAAAAGAAAAGGATATTGTCTGCAGATGATTTTTACAATAAAGATAATGGTTTAAAATATATTTTGAGACATAGGGATGCTGTTGACACTGGTGGTCATTAGTAAGAGAGAAACCGGAAACCACATGCCGGATCACTGATGAAATGCAACAAAAATCAATATCTGGGTAGTGGGTATATTGTAAAACCGTCATGCTGTGATGTACTAACTCCAAGCAAGGATCTCCCTTGCACGCTATCATTGCCATACACAAATGTCACGTTACAAAATGGCGGATGTTTATTATTGTACATGCACGAAAACAACAACAACAACAACAAAAAGAAAAAAGAAAAAAAAAAAGAACTAGATACTGATAAGTTTTACTAGTGGAGGCAGTGGTTATCTACAACTGTACGTGGAAGTAAATACTGCGTGGAGTTTGGGGACAATTGTGTGTTCCTTTATTTGTTTCCAAAAGACAGTTTTGCAGCTGTGTGTGTTTTTTTTTTCAGTCATTATACTGGGGTATTTTTTCTACATGACACAGATAATGCGCAGCCTAATTTCAACAACTACTGCAAGTAACATGATACTCCACCCAGTCAGGCACTGGGTCAACCAAACCGGTTACTACCGCTACACACATGGGAGATAGTTGTTTCATTTTTAACGATTTTGGTATCTCGCTGCCAAGGATCGAACTCACTACCTGTCATTTTCTGATTAAATGCTTTTATCACTCGGTCAGTGTCCGGATAGAGTAACTGAAAGTGGCATCATGCCTCTGGTCTCAGTCAGGCAGCATTAGTCCTGTCTCATGTATACAAAAAGGCCGGGAATGACTCACAGAGTCACAGATCTACGTGTTTATATGCATATGGTCTGGTTAATTTTGTGGTTATGAAGAGTAACCTGTTTTATTCTTTATAACTATAATAAAATACATTACATCATGAAAAGACCAATGCGAACAGCATAAAACCAGATCAGCCTGCGAGTAGGCTGATCAGGTTTTATGCTGTTCGCTGCTCCTCAGTGGTCTGGAAATGAGGAGTTTGTAATTAAATTTGGTAAGGTTTAACTATGGTTTTCTGCAGATAAGGCTTTAAGTGGTACCTATTGAGTGCGTCAAAATGAGTCTATATGAGGGAAAGGGTTAACACACTTATCAAACATCAAATGCTCAAACTACCATCCTGTAACACAGTTAAAAAATTTAAAAAAAACACAGATTCAACAAAATGCTTTAACGCTCTTCACACTAGTTTTCATCACTATACTAACTTCTTATAAAATCAGCACATTAATAATAATATCTAATCATCCAGCAATCATAGTATAATACATACCGTCCTTACAAACTACCATCATACTATTCACATTAATAGAACTCTATGTACATTACGAGTTCAGTGATTCATTTCTTATTCGTATTGCTTTTCTAATATATTTTGACAGATTCAATAATGTTTTTTCATTTGTACTAATTCAATAAACTTAAGCATACCTGGGTATTCATAATGAATTATTTTTATATAGGCTGTACGTATAGCTTTGTATATATCATAGATTATGATAAAATGATATTCGTCCTCTATATCTTTCCTTTTTACACAATATACACTTTCTCTCAGCTCTTTCTTTTCTACCTCTTACGTATCCTAATGTTTCAATGTATAAATTATGTGCACTGTTTCTTATCTTACTCAAACATATTCTGTGTATTCCGTATAAAATATTTAAGTATTTTTCGTATTCAAAATGTGTTTTAATATTTCTGTTCAAATAATTAAGCGTATTATTCTCCTCTAACTCTCCAAACCATTTTTGTATAAAGCGAACAATATCCTTTGTTTGAATACTGAAATGAAATTATTAATATCAACTCAACGTACATCATGGAAAACATACAAAAAAAAAAATAAAAAAAATGCTCGTATGTATTTAACATTATACACCCAGTTCTTGATCCCCTTTTTGCAGCTTTCTAACGCATCGTTAATTATAGCTCTCAGAATTATATTATCTGTATTTGTCATTTTAAATCAATAATTTATAATCAGTAAATACCTGTTACTGTATAATGGGCACCTACCTAATTCGCTATATATTGCGGCGTTACTTGAATTTCCCTTAACACCTAAAACTGATTTACGAAATTTTAAATGTAATAATTCTAAGTCTTTTGATTTTGTAAAACCCCAAACTGGACAAGCGAAGCCTAATATAGGCACTATAAAAGCGTCAAATAACTGTTATGCAATACATGGTTTAATTTCGAACCTCTTGATATTATTTATTAACATATACATAGCTTTCAGTGTTTAATCTTTCAAATATTGGTTATTGAGCATAAACGAACTTATATAATTAAATGATACTCCTAGGTAATTAAAATTATCAACTACTTTTAATTCTTTGTTATCATAATACCACTTTTCATCAGCTCGTAAATGTCCCCTTTTCCGAAAGACCATAACCTTAGTTTTATCAACATTACCTTCTAATCCCCAATTACAACAATAAATATGTAAACGACCTAAGCTATCCTGTAAATCTTGCACGGACTTACCATTTAAAACCATATCGTCTGCAAACAACAAAATAATAATACATAATGAATATAATGATACGCCACAATTTACCCTTACAGGCATTTTTTTTATTCAATAACCCGGATGTATTATAACTTACTGTTCTATTGAATCTGATTTTTTCATACCAACTGAAAAGAATGCAAACAAAAGAAATGCATCATAGAACACTACTTAAGATTGAATACCTTAGTCTATGCATATTGCCAAACATAAGTGTAATTCAAACTAAAGTCTTTACTAATAATCCTGCCTTTATTTTTTATTTTTTCCCTTATTTCAACAACAAAACTGGTAGTCCGAATGCTAGAAAAACAAGAAAATGTGTCTCTGAGACACTAATGCTCCGCCGGGATATGGTAAGAAACAAATATTTGCTTGCAAATTTTCATAAACATTAAATAGATCATATCATGATATACATGTGTATGTGACGTCATCTTCACAGAAAAAAACAAAATTAAACACAAAGCTAAACCTGAGGTGACCCTGAGATAGAACAACCAATTTATGTTTGTTTGTTTGTTGGGTTTAACGTCCCACCGACAGTATTTCAGTCATTTGGAGACGATGTCTACTTGAGACAGATATAGTGCTGTCACACTGCCATGTTCATCCAACCATGAAATATAGGTCACAGTCATAAATTTGAATAACATTAGATAGATCATATCATGATGTACATGTGTTTCAGTACCTAGTATCATATAGATATGTTGTCATCTTCATAGTAAAAAAAGCTTAAACGCAAAGGTAAACCTGAGGTCTGACGGATGGACACACTGACGGACGCACGGACGCACGGACACACTAACGGACGCACGGACACATGGACGCACAGACCGAAAATCTATATGACCCGCAGCGGAGTTGGCGGGGCATAAAAATTAAAGTTGATATGAAAAAAAAGGATTAGTCGAGTTAGCGGAAACAAAGTATAGTAAAATTTTCACTGTCCTGTCAGGTGCTTCAAAAACAATTTAGGGGACTGAACATTGAGAAAGATTATCAATGAGATATTTGTTTAAGTTAAGTTTAAACTTACGTTTCTTTCATCGACCGAGAAACAACTTCTTACAACTAATACTACATGTAATTCCTCTCGACGGTCCAGGGCTGGACCAGTACTTTTGGGATGGTCATGAAAAAACAACAACTCGCCTCTGACGGGTTCGAACCCGTATGAGGCATTTACGGACCATGCCTACATAACTCGGATGTAGTGCTGCCAAAGTGCAGTTTCAGGCTGTAGTCACATTATCCTGACACCGGGTCAACTGGAACTACCCAAATATGCTGTTTAACGACTTTGGTTTGTCGCGGCCAGGTATCGTACTCATGATCTCCCAGATGAAAAAATTAACTCTCCACTCACTCACTCACAGGCGGTAACAATGTGCAAAGATTAACCGTTGTCAGCTATTTACATTTTTACTGTATTTCATTTACATCGATTTTGAAAGATTTTTTTACCAACAACCCTGGCCAGTACTTTGCGCCTGGAAAGGTTTTAAAAAATCTCTCTCCCAGTGGTGACTGAACTCGCAACTCTTAGATCCGTCGGCATGGATACCACCCCTGGGTCACGACGCCCACTGTGGCTGATGCCATTATCATGGTTGTGTAGATATAACGAACCTTTCAATTATATGTGATGATAATCGTCAACGAACCCGATAAGAACCACAGAGAATGAGGTAACAGGGTTTTACAGTTATTGTGTCGCATTTTTTATTACAGTTAATTGAATACACGAGGGTCATTTTCAAGTGAGGCCAAAAATTGTAAGAGCGGCTGGATACGTTTAACTTGATACATGCGTAAATTCAGTCGAAATAAACAGGGACATATTAAAACAAAATTACTATTTCTAATTAATTGCTTTGAAATTGATGGGGTGGGTTCAATTCCCAGTGGGTTAATTTTTGTTTATTTCTCGCTCTGACTATAATTTCTTTATCATTCAGATACGGTTTAGAAAACAAAAAGTTAAGTTTTATAATTTAGGTAATAAAGAATTTTAGGGTCATGTAACAAAGTAAAATGTTTGCTTTATTTCCTAATTATTGAATTCTACACGCCGTGGTAAAAGATCAATTTTTTTTTTATATTGCTGCACTGCTGCAATTTTTTATAAGATTTTATTATTACTCGTTTATTTTTGTGTGATTTATTTAACACATAATGATGGGTGTGGCTAAATAATGTATACATCTGTTCCTTATTTTGCATGTCAGTATTGATTGTACTTGACCTGTAAATGTAGTTTTATGCTGAAATAAATCCGTTTCTATCTACGATACCCATCAAAAAACAACTCATACAATATAAACGCTATCGAGCAATTTAACAAAACATTTATTACAGAAATAAACCATTACATAATGGGGCCTCTGTTCTTTTCATATGCGATTTTAGTAAATCGATACAAGATACCGAGTAAAACGTTTTGATAAGTATTTTTTTTTTTTTTTATGAAGAAAAATGAAATGACTTACCCGTTCAATAATCCATTCTTTTTCCCTTTGCATTATAGCTTGAAGATTTCAGCATTATAAGATCTTAAAGAATATAATAAAAATAATTTATTATTTCTTCATTGGTCATTTTTGAAACTGAACGGCAATGAAAGAGTCAAAGTATGACAGGCGCTTGTTCCCAGGGGCGCATTAGCCTTGGATAATAAATACTAAACTGCAAATGATATGAAATATGCTGTTTTAGGGAAACATTAGGCTTCGTAAATCGGAGTGTTCATAATAAATCGAACAAACAATATAGCTGAATAGTTGTTGTCGTTGTTTTTTTTCCACCAGGATTTTGAGTATGAACGAATAACACGTCTGACAAGACCTTTGACACAGTGTCATTAAAACAGTTGTTTACGGGATTTGCTTTTACATTTATATTTCATCGCAGCAGCGGTTTAATAGTAGAAATCATCCAATTTATATACGGAGTGCATGTGTGTGTGTGTGTGTGTGTGTGTGTGTGTGTGTGTGTTGCATAAACAGCACAAATCTGTGATATAAAGTTTTGTCATTCACGTATAATGACTCAGTTTACAAAATCAGACTAATTTCACACGTTAAGATTAGTTGTTATTTTTTTATGACACCCGGTCGAACGTTGCGCTCTGCTCGTTTTATTTTACATATATGTAATTGTCCATCTTTTGTAATTCCATATTGCATTGCACTGTTTTAAACGTTGTGATCATGTATGTGTAATGATGAAATGTAAATAAAAGCAATGATATTGTTACACCTACGTTTCGATCTGTCCAACGTCTCTTTCCCAAATGTTGCTTAACGGTAATTTAAACCCCGAGGTGAACACCATACGACCGTACACGGAAGTTATCTGTCAATCGCATGACGTTTAACTCCCTATTAGTATCAATGCAGAAAATCATAATAATAATAAAACAGTTTCAATAGGTTATAATGGAAAAAAGTGAATGGTGTACGAAAAAAAAAAGTCTTTATTAAAAACGCTAAATGGAAACGTTATGGGGAAAACAGAGTTTGTTTATATAATTAACTATTTAGCAATAGAAGTCTGACGCTGTGGGTCATTTATAAAAGAAACTAACACTTTTGCCGGTATAGTCTTAAGGTCAATGAATTCACTCATGTCAGTATGTAAAGAAAAATGTTCCATTAACATCAATTTTGATATAGAATGCGATATCCCCGAAGCAGGTGCTTGTTGTGCCATGTGACACGTTCCGCAATATGGCGTCTTTACCAATTCCGGGTAGCGAATTCGTAAGTTCAGCCTGTTAAATGAGTGTTTGCGCTCGGGGCGAATGTAATTAGTTTTGTGACGGCTCACGAAAATATAATTTTTAAATATAGTCTTTATACAAATGAAATTCTAAATATAGATTCACTACTGTTCATAACGCTATTGCCTGGGATGGCGAAAGCACCCAGTTTTCTTACAATCTCAGAATGCTGCATTTAGAATAAATGGGTATTGATAGGCGTAATATACACTAATAGTTACTTATATAATCAAATCCTTAGTCTTTGACTATCCGTGAAAAAGCTGCTTGAATACTGAGGGACGAACTTTGTCGTTCTTGTTTATCCAACATAAATACAAAAAGTTCTTTTTTAATTAAATATTGTTTATTAATAGGTAATATTTCATGTTAACTCATTCATGTACTGAATATTTTCCCAATTTAGTAATTGAATTGTTTCTTAGAGCTATGTATTGTTGGTAGAATTCGAGCTTTAAGAACTTAGCTGGTAGAATTCGAGCTTTAAGAACTTAGCAGGTAGAATTCGAGCTTTAAGAACTGAGCTGGTAGAATTCAAGCTTTAAGAACTTAGCTGGTAGAATTTGAGCTTTAAGAACTTAGCTGTAGAATTCAAGCTTTAAGAACTTAGCTGTTAGAATTTGAGCTTTAAAACTTAGCTGATAGAATTCAAGCTTTAAGAACTTAGCTGATAGAATTCAAGCTTTAAGAACTTAGCTGGTAGAATTCTAACTTTAAGAACTTAGCTGTTAGAATGCAAGCTTTAAGAATTTAGCGCTAAGTATTGTTGGTAGAATTCGAGCATGGACCCTGGGTAAAGTCCTACGTCACTCAATAATCTTAGTAATAACTGAAAACTATAGGATGTGAAAATGTTAAATATTATTGAGAGTTTAAGAAAAACCATCCCCAATACAGCAATGTACGCGCCGTATGTCAAAATAGAATAGTTACCATTAAGCAAACCTTACATTTAGGATACACTCTTTAAATTCTTTATCACATATCTATGCAAGCATAGGAAACAAAACACAAACAAAAACAAACAAATAAATAAGATAGGGATAATCATAAGTAAAATGTTGTAAATATTTATAATATACTTATATATACAATATGGATAAGACTTAAAAAAGGTAAACATCCTCTCAAAGACCCTTTAATAGGAAACTCCTGTAAAAGCCTGTGGAAATTATTGTTTTGGCTCACAGTATATCATTGAATTTTGCAAACTTCGAAAAGAAATATGGAATTTTCCCGGCAGAAAATGTAACCTGACTATAAAATAATCATTTCTCTAATGCGAGAAATCATTTTCAGTTTGATTTATGTTTAAAAAAATCATGATTTAAATTCAAACAGTGAAGCAGAAAAACAAACTTAAAAATAAGGTATCATTTTGATTTTAATATGTTCTGTTGCAAGGTATGACTTACTTTCACATATCTTCAAGAGATTAAGAGATATTTGAAAACGTGACTTTGCGAGAATTGGACAATATGCTGTGTGTGTTTTTTGTTTTGTTTTTTGTTTTTTGAGAATTATACTGTTTAATAGGTCATTGGTCCTTTTCTACAGAGAAGATGTGTAACTTTAAGATCTTCATATTTCTCAGGAATTATCCACTAGTTTCCGGTAGGGACAAGATATAGACAACACGTGACATAGACAAAGGCATATGTACCCACGATGTATACGTTTGAAAATCAGCCGATCGTGTAAATCGGTGTGTTTTATTGGCGTACAATATGAAGAAAACACTCATTATATTTCATGCACGGATCCAGCAATTTGTCTTGGGGGGGGGGGGGGGGGGGGGGGCCCCCCCCCCAGGACCTCCATTCTCCCCCCCCCCCTCCCTCTGGATCCGCGCATGCAACTCCAGCGTTGATTATCATATTAATCATGCCAAAAGTATATTCAATGGAAATACAACGATTTCATACACGAGTTGGTCATGCGTCATAGAAATACAAATGAAAAGAGTTGTATAAAATATACATATTAATTATGAAAAATGAATTGTAGGACTATAAACGTAATCAAAATTGTAAATACATTAACTGGAAAATATTGAACTGAAATAACAGTTAAATCGTATTAATTTACAAGAGAGAAAGAGACAGAGAGAGAGAGAGAAAGAAAGACAGAGAGAGAGAGAGAGAATATTTAGTGTTGTAGAGTAATAATTCCCTAGGCAGCTGTACATAATCTATACATTAAACATGTAAACAATAAACAATAAATAAATAGCTTATCCATAAATTTAAAATACACTCAACAAAAAAAAGAAACCTGACACTTTTAGTTTTTAAATATTTTACTCATCTGCGAATTTATCCAAATTGTGTATATATTGCACAAACATGTACTATCGTGTACACTGAAACGAAATTCTTACCCCACTTAAATCTTATGCTTTCGTCGATAAAACCTGATATTATTTCGGTATATCCAACTGAATGGAAATGTTAGTTCGATATCTAAAACATGAAATAAAAAAAAACGGCATTGTTATACCATGTATCGCCGAATGTTTACGTGCTTTACAGAAAAACCGAATGAGAGGTATGAGTAAATACATATGCTCAGCCAATTGTAATCACTTGAATAACGGAACGCATTTCATCCAAGAGAATTTCTCACACAAATCGTGGTATATGTTTGCCTTGTACGTAGCTGTACTAAAAGTGTTTGAATATCTATTAGAAAATATCGTATAAAAATGTCATTCACATTTATGTACGCTTTGATATGAGGCATAAATGAATTGAAATGCGATACCATTATAGTTCGTTGGTGGTAACTGAAAGATCTTAAATTTTGTACATTGTTCTAAATATTTTTTTATTATATTACTCCTTACTCTTTTTTTTTTCCAAGACGTATGTTTTCATTTGTTTTGTGTATTTTTTCTAATGTTAAAAAACAAGAGCGCTGGTTATCGGAAAATACTGCCGTCCTACCATTTTATAAATTCAAGGGTCATAACTCTAAAGTGGGGTATTCCGACTGGTTTTTATATTCGAATGAGGTACTTTGCCAATACACATGCATTGTGACAAAGACTGGTAGAGACTGGTTCGAGTTTGTCAGAGTTACAGAGCATACATTGTTTACTTTGTAATATTTCATCAATTAGAGGGCCATAACTCTAGAGTGTCCAATATATATTGGCTGGTTATCAAACCTAGTTACGATATTGTGCTCATATACATTGTGGCCAAGAATGGTAAAGATCGGTTCACGTATGTTCAAGTTATAGAGTGGACATCACCCGCCCACAGGTCGTCTTCGACGGATGTATAAAGAAGCATGTAACAAACATGGGACATCACTTTATGTATTGTAACGAAAGAATGACTTCTGTGTACATAGGACACATAAGGTGTTAATCTTCGTTTCGTCCACTCGTTATAAGGTTATAAACATTTTGTAAAAAAATGTTTCATTCAATATGAATTTATGTTTGTCAACATATACTTTATGTTATGTGAAAATAAAAGAGAAACTTCTCTTTTATATATGCACAGGGAGACTTGTTTCTGGTCGAACTTTATAAATACCTGCAATTTTACGGTTTCAGTTTGACTGCACCTTATTACAATGTTCACTTCACCGACTGCGATGGAGGGTGCGTTTTTTAATGACGAGGTTTTATCTTTGCTTATTTTGACTTTCTAGGATGAAAGGTTTCACAGATAATGATTTCCACATCATATCACCGTTCTACATTCTGCCTTATCTAAACCCCCGTCAACGTCGTCGTGAACGAAAAGTTTTATATATAATCGATAGAGAGAAAATGGCTAAATTGTCAGGTAAAAGAAACTCTCAATTGAAATATAAAAATACACAAAGAGACTGAAAAGGATCGACATACAAAAGAGATCGAAAATAAAATGTAAGGGTGCACACATTGAACCGAACTTCATGTTTACTGACAATAAACCCGCATACTGAAATCACTAACCATGTTCAAGCGGTAGGACACGCCCTTTGGCATTGGGAGGTCCCGGGTTCAAGCACCGCCAAAAGATACTGACTGTGGAATGCGTTTGCACATAAAAATTAAGTGTTACTAAGCGCTAAGTATTGTTGGTGGAATTCTTAATTCTCCAATAAAAATACACAAATATCTTACACGAACAATTCAAGTTACGGCTAAATTAACATACACCATTACCTTAATAATTAGTCATATTTGCAAAGAAATGAAATGTATGGGTATTTTATTAGAGAATAAAAATGACGAAATTTGCCCCTGTGTATTTAAGCATTTCTTAGCGCTAAGTATTGTTGGTGGTATTTGTGCCAGGTATTATAAACTACAAAAGGAATAATTCGACCATACAGCGATCTAATAATGTATACATCGTAACATGTTTATTTTTGGTAACATGATGTTAAGTACTTTAGTTGGAGTGACTATTGAACGCAGAAAGCATTGCGATTGAAAATAGAAAACCACTGTTTGTTTGTTTGTTTGTTGGGTTTAACGTCCCACCGGCAGTATTTCAGTCATTTGGAGACGATGTCTACCTGAGACAGATATAGTGCTGCCACACTGCAGTATCAAACCGTAGACATGTGGCATGATACCACATCCAGTCACATTATCCTGATACCGGACCAACCAGTCCTGAAACTACCCTTACATGCTGAACGCCAAGCAACGGAGAGAAAATTACTGTAAGAATTGGATTTCTTCATCGATTTCTATGGGACATGTGTCAATCTAAGGAGAAAAACATAATATAAGATCAACATACATACGTTTTCATGAATACACTATTCACCTACATACGTGTTTTACTGACTTAACCTTAGTAATTATTTCGGTATATTCAACTGGATGTAAATGTTAGGTCGATTTGCTTACCATCTACATTCTATACCGATATTCAACTACTGTTAATAGTTATGAGAAAGTATTGTATGTTTCTAAAGAATGTATTCCCCAATTGTAGTCATCCAAAAATAAGAATTCAATCAGGAGAACTTCTCAAATATTTACCTTTGATGTTCCTCTTATTAATAAATGTCTGATAGTAATAGATGTCTACCCACCTATGAGGCTTCAATGTTATATGTCTCATAGTGCATGAGTTATCCTCCGGACAAAGCTGAATGTGAAATTAAACAACGGCAATGACTTCAAAAATATGATTTGCAGAATTAAGGTTCTTGTGCATTGCAATCCTCCTTTGTGAGGTCTATTCACCTATGAAGTTTCAAAATCATATGTCCCATAGTGAATGAGTAGTGTTTAAAACAACAACAACATATGATGCGCAGAGTTATGGTTCTTGTGCATGGCACTTTTCCTTAATGAGTTCTATCCACCTAGTGAAATTTCAAGTTAATAGCTTTAATACTTTGCGAGCTACGCTCTGGCCAATAATTAAGTATGAAATTTGACAAACGGCAATAATTCCAAATATATGATGCGCAGAGTTACGGTTCTTTGCACTGCACTTCTCCTCAATGAGATCTATCCACATGTGATGCTTCAAGTTAATAGCTTTAATACCTTCCTAGTTATGCTTCGGACAAAAGGTTGACAGACAGACGGACAGACAACTCCGACAAAAAAAAATATGTCTCCCCCATATAAATATGGGGGGAGACATAAATATAATTTACTGTAAAAAAAAAATAGCACGTTTTCACAACCCCCACCCACTTTGGGTTGACAAAACTTTAACACTTTTCTAAGTCCAAAAAAGGTCATAAATATGCAAAAGAATCTTGGAAAAGTTACTGACTGTCCTGTTTCTACTTGTTGGTTTGGGGGGACAAACTCATGTGTAATATTTGAGGAACATCCTTTGTATAATAGTAAAAATAATGGCAATGTTATCCAAAACCTTAACATTTCTCGGGATGCAGACGCCGACACCGCGGTGGCTTCAATAGTTCATCCTTTTCTTCGAATTGTCGAGCTAACAACTAAATATTGAACCAACAATGGAAAGTCTCTTGCAAAAAGAAAAAGAAGTCACTAACCTTAAACTTGCTGGTGTTACTGTGTAATATGTAGATAAATCTCTGTCGTCCAGCTTGGTTGAAACATACTGTTAAACCTTTAGTGACATCGCTGATGATTTTCAAAAGGTTATTCAAAGGGCAAATTCTTACCTAAAATCTCAGAACACATCATTGTCTTTCAAAGTAGAACATTACGACAAACAAAACACAGATCTTAATTCACAGTGAGTCTACCTATAAACAGGGCTATTTGAAAATGACCCTATCCTCATAGGGACAGACGAGGCTCTCCGAGGTCCTGGAGAACACCAGAACACTAAAAACACAAATTGAAAATTATCATACAGTTTTACGTGACTTCTAAGCCAGTAGTCGCAACATAAAAAAAATACAGAAAAAAAATGTATGAACACATTCCGAAAAGCAGAGACAACAATACGCTGAACACGGGTTACAAGCAGCAAAGAGACCTTTCTCTCCAAACCCCTCCAAGACCAGTTCATAGAAACCCAAACACGCAAATCCGAACCCCTGGCTATTTTCCATCGCTGATGCAGCCACAGGTCAGACAGTCTTACAAAAGAAATCAGTTCGAAACAACCTGATGACTTACTCCGAAATACCATACACATTATTTCTAAGTTCCATGTAGGTAAAAAGTCATTTTACCGTTAGAAATAAATAATACATAGAGATCCACACATAATAATGATATAATTACAGATGTGCTTCATACTGAGCACCCTGTTTGTACCTACATGGAAGGAAAAAAAAACAGTAATAAAAAAAAAGAAAAAAAAAGAAAGAAAAACAATCGTCTTTTGACTAAAACGTAAAGCCAGTAACTATCCCGATAGAGTCACACAGATGACCAGTGAATTGTACCCAAGAAGAACCTCCGTCTACATTGCACGTGCTTAAACTCTGATGTAATCGTTAGCCGCTTGTTCGTAATGCACTGAATAGCTGTTTACCATGTGTTACCACACTAGATTTGTGGATTTCATGCACACAATGCACACATATGCAGAGAAAAGGGTTAAAGTTGCTGACATCTGTAATACGCGTAGTAGAACTCGCATTTACCTAGGGACTGAAATCAAAGTTTTTTTATGCCCAGGATTTATTGCACCCCCACCCCCTTTAAACACAGAGGACTGATTTTCGTATTGCTTGAATTATCTATCCTACATTTAGCAGCCATTTCACTCATCTGCCCAATTATTTTCTCTGTTTTATTTAATCCAATTGTCCTTTAAGCAGGGTGGTAGTAGTAGTCGGCTAATCTATAGCTTTACAATGTGACTGCCTGTTTATTGTTTTTGTATATACATTAAAATTCTTATTGCATGGCTTAAACATTTAACATTTAAGTAAATAAAACATTTATAAGATTTGCAGTTGGTTTGTTTTTAAATATGTGGATTTTTTTTTCTTTTGAAAAAAAAACAAAACAAACAAACTTGTTTGATGTTGAGTGTGATCTTTAGTTTTAAAATCTTTTATAAAGCAATTTTGTTCGCATGGCTTTTCTTCACTATTAAGACTGGTAGGAAACATGTTGTGTGACGTCCAGAGCTTTCGAAAGCTGCGCAAAAGAAAATTTTGGAAAATTGTATACTAAAACTATCTATATGTCTTTCGGCTTTGTTTGTGGGTCCGTTTGATACTCTGTATCACAATTCTTCTGGTAGATATTTTAAACGGTAATGGTTTAATTGGGCTGCAAGAAACCAAACTTAGTGACATTGATTTTATCGATAATGATAATTATGATGTTTATCCCTTTACTTCATATAAACTCATTTTGACACAAAGGCAAACAGAGCAGTGTTACAACGAGCAGACCAATATCTGAAAACTCCTGTAGGAGCTGTCTGATCAGGGTTATCTCGGTTTGCGCATACAATATTGTAGCTAAGTTCCTACATAGTCATCTGTGACTAAAACGGGGAAGTCGCGGGTCAGGCGGTATATAAACGTATTTCGGAACACGTAATCATTATACCTGACATTATACTAATATTGTGTTTGGATAATACGGAATCAGATATTGTGTGAAATCTATATTATTAAAAGAACGAGCTGATTTTTGTGTCGGATTTGGCGTCGTTACGAAACATCACTACGTGTACTGAGTATCACAGTTATTCAGTAATCGTTTCGTAGTTATTTTTTGTGTTTATAAATAAATAAAATTGCAGCTGGCGAGAATTTGCGGTGAATCCATCGAAATTGGATGAATCTAAGAATAGTAACATGTATGGGGAACACCGTATAGTGGGAACCTCAACTAACTTCGCAGACATGAGTGTTACAATGAACCGTTCCTGCTGAACCTTTGAGTGAACATTTGATCAAATAAATCATGTTAAGATAAAATGATACTAGCATTTTTAAGCCCATACAAATAGTGTGAAATGATAGCAACATGGTAACAGCTTTTGGTACAACCGAAATGATATTGAACGTTGGAAAAAGAAACAAATGACGGGGTTTTATTTCATGCTGATAAAATGTAACTTGTATAACTAAAGAAGTATACTTAGGTTGATTCCACCAACAATACTTAGCGCTAAGTAAAATTTAGATTCATAACTAAGAAAGAACCGAACCGATACATTACTTTGATAAAAAAAACTGCCCATTTAGAAAAATGGGCATTTTTTTTGGTCAAAACAACGTTCTGGGTACCTTTGATTTGTGATAGTGTACCATTGCATTCACCATGCAGTGACTCTATGCAATGTCTAAATTCTCACGAGTAGTCGAAGCATGTGGTTTCATTAAGGAATACTGTAAAATCATTTTTTTTTTTCGTTGACATTAAATTTCGCGGAATCAAAAATGTAAACTTGAATTTCTTATAAAAGGCCCAGTTACGTTATTAAGACGAAAAGCAAAATAGTAACGCCTAAATATAGCAATTACATGTATCATTTTTTTTATAAATTTCATTTCATCAGTAGCCTAGCTAGACCAGTATCAAAACACGTGTCAGCGCCCTGTGTGTGGCAATATAATATATAGGATGCATAGCAGACATCCCTGGATGAATAAACGAATGAATTAATCAAGATACAAATTCATATTTATTGCGGGGGCTCCTGGAATAAGGCGCCAGGCATGCGTTAAGTATGCCAAACCGTGTGCAACCGTACGCTTACAATCAGCTATGAAACTGTCTCGGTGCCATAAACCACGATGTTCACGTATTCCGATGTACAGCATAAAGTGCTCGTGAACAGAAAGTTATAGTGTTCTAAGACAACTCTACAGCTGACTGTTTGAGACCGCTTACATACGGTTGACATACTGAATGCACGCCTGATCAGGGTCTGCTCGGTTTGCCATGACATCAAAACACGTCTATATGAGATAAAGGGTCAAAGAAAAAGATAGCCATACATGTATATACTGCTGTGACTAATTTAACAATTTACCTGATAATATTCATATTTATGAAGTTGCTGAATATCAATCTAAAGAAAACGATGGATTTTTCTATGACGTTCAGACTATAGAATCTGAGCTACATGATTACAAGAGCAAACAGCGAAAACTCTGATTAGATCGTTCCTAGAAGAACTTAAGTCAAACCAATATTTAAATTAAGATAGGAATTTCGTGCAAATGTTGAAAAAGGCCCATTTTCATTAAATTCTAATAAGAGTTATCTTATTTGAATACTTCAGTAGGTTAGAGGGCTGGGAAGTGTTGTTTGAAGTTGAAATAAAACAGATGCAGTGGATACTGAGATGTGGCTTCGATAGAAATGAAAAAGCTGACCTGAACATAAAATTTAACCAAGAAATCTGACAGTTTAATTAATGTAAAAAAGGCCATATTTCCTGCAAAGGGCAAAGTAATAGTTATGGTTCTTGAAGCCCAGAGTCAGCTTATGATGTTGCATTATTGCAAATAATTTTTAAAGACATAGCTTTAACAGGTAAAAAAAAACTGACCTAAACGTAGCCAACAAATATATATTTTAAGTCTTAAAGGGCCACATTCCACGAATATATGTACCAACGAAATTGATTTATTCACAGATTCCACGAAATGTCAACGAAAGTAAATGATTTTACAGTATGGTTCTTGCAGCTTAGAGTAAACTTATGATGGTGAATAAGTGTTCCATGTTTCAAAGCAGTAGTTTTGATTGTCGAGCTTAGAGATTGTGGCCTTAACAATGTCATGAAAACTGAACCAGGATGAATACCGACACCGCTAGAGTGATGACAATAGCTTATCAATGTGTTACAGACGAGCTAAAAAAAGAACATAAACACGAATTAGAAGATAATTTTAGAGAAATGAAATGAAGAAGGAGAAAAATAATCAATAATGTCATATTTTTTTAACATTTGTATTAAAATATGTTTAACACAAAACATGGGAAAATGTATGGTGTAGATTAAACAACATTAAAAAAACACACACATACAAGCACAAAATTATGTAACAAGAAATTTATAACTTAAGTCACTACAAGTGCGTCAACAAATCTTTTTCAATACAATAGTTGTTTTAACTGTACAATAGTGAGACTCTAACAAACATGTATATGTCCCCTTCATATCACTTGAGACTGACGTACTTGCACATCGTCTGTACAAATGATGGCAGATTCGTGCTTCCAGAAGTTTATATCTGGCTAATATTCAAACACTCTTTTCTGGTGAAGGCACGATCACTACTGTCTCTCAAGCGTCCACATACCGGAGCCTTATCACAGATCCTTAACCTCCACAATATCTCCGTCCATCCAACGACTGTCCAAATAGATGGATGTGTCCAACAAAATACTGAATATAGTTGATCCACAACATATTTGTATGGTGATCATCAGACAGTGTAGGGTGTGGAAATTCCACATTTCCAAAGGGAAGCGTGGTGCGGTTCTCTGGAACGAGTTGTCCAGGGGAAAAAAAAAAATTTTTTTTTTGTTACAGAATCAAATCGTAATCATTCAATATCAGGACATAGGAAGTGACTTGTCTAATTAGTGTGTTTTGTATAGCTTTATAAATATTTCTCATATTAAAATAAAGAGTAGCAAAAATAAAATCTGTTCAAACAAATGCAAACGGTAAGAACTGAAATTAATTGAAATTTGGCTATACATGATAATTTTACCTCCTCTACGTTTTTTTTAAACATACCTGTACACTAAACGATACATGGTATCTAAGTAGTTATCGAGTCCTCTCAGGAAGTCTGGTATGGTTTCCTTAAGGTATAGCCCCTGTAATGGTTCCGCTACATTTCGGACCTTATGGCCTTTCACGGAGATAACCAATATTTCCTAAAGCCTCATAAGGGTACCTTGGTTATCTCGGTAGAGTTAAGTAGTCCATGACGAAGTGGTGTTTGTCGACTTTACCGGAAGTAATATAAAGGGCATATACAGGGTAGTCCATTCCTCACACTCTTTTTAGACAGAACTCAACTAAAGAGATTATTCTGCTGTCTGACAAAGGAGATAACTGGACTCTGTCAAACTACCTATTAAGCCCCATAATCTGTTTAGATTTTACTGATCTATTTAGAGTTTGCCCTTCTTCATTAACCGCCTTATAAAGGGGGATAACTGGACTCTGTCATTAACGATTTATGAAGCCTCAAAATATATTAAGATATATCAGCTAAAAAGATTTTTGCCCTATTTCATAAGAACTTTGACAATGGGGAATAACTGGACTATACAAATGTCATATATTTAGACAGAACTCAACTTAAATAAAATGCCCTACTTCATAAGCAGTCTGACAAAGGGGGATAACTAGACTCCGCCAAGCTACATATCAGTCCTACAATTTATTTTAATATACATCTCAACTATCAAGATTTTGCCCTTCTTCATAAGCCGTCTGACAAGGGGGTATAATCGGACTGTCATAAATGACTTGTGAAGTCTAAAAATATACACATCGATATATTTCAAGTAGAAAGATTTTGCCCTACTTCATACAGCAGAAATAGTTGCGTAATTGTTACGTAAAAATTGATGCTTAATCCAAATATTTCACAATTTTTATGAATTGTGGCACATATGTCTTCCTTTTACACATGTTATTGACATTTTTGGGACATATGGAAACATACATTTTCCCCTTGAATAAGTCATTGAATTTCTTCACACATTGTTAAATGGACTATGGACTATGGACTATGTAGCAGTGTGTTTATTTTTCAGCCAAACAGTGTTGATTGAGTGCATACAAAATGAAGATGTGACAAGTAATATTTTCTTTGAATGTGAGGCCAAATCTGAAAGAGCTTTGCAAACTGCATTCTTTTACATGAAATGAATTTGAATACTGAGTATTACTGAGAAAAAAACATGATTTACTTGAAAAAACAAAAAAAAACTTATGTTTTCAAAACCCCCACCCGCTTTGGGTTGACAGCGATCCCTTAAGTGTGTTACCACACTGCAGTATCACGCCGTAGACATGTAGCATGATGTCACATCAAGTAACATTATCCTGACACCGGGCAAACCAGACCTGAAAAACAATTATATGCTTAGCGCCAAGCAAGGGACTTACACTGGTATCATATTTTGCGACTTCATTATTTCGGACCAGGGATCGAAACCACGCGATCTCCTGCGTGTAACAATGAATTTGCATCACTCTTTTTATCAATCTGAAAAAAAAAAGAAAAAAAAAAAGAAATCGTGTGTTTTTTGTCCTGTATGAATTTTATGTTTTTGCATAGATTTAAAATTAGGATTGGATAAGTGTACGTTTTCTGCTTTGATACTTACTGAGTTATGCTCCGGACAAAAATTGGGACAGACAAACGAGCAGACAACTCTGAAAAAAACAATATATCCCCCAACATAAATATGGGAGGAGACATAATATAAAGGAAGTACAATATAAAAAGCCAATATTAGCTTGATATCTGATAATGAGCAGCATGCATTACATTGAGATAACCACAGGCACATAATATTTAATGGGCCATTGTGTATAATTACCAGCATCTCTGTGTCAAAGCGACACCCGAGGAAGTCACAGTTTTGTCTTCGTTTTGATGCCTATAGTGACGTCACGGTGTAGTGGTATTGCTACGCTGTAAGTTAAAACATTTTCGAAAAATAACCTGCTTTCACTTTTACTTAATTTTAAGCATTTTCGGAAAATGTAATTGCCAATGGCCCAGAATAATGAAAATTGTATGGCAAATATTTAAGACCATGTCTTTTCGAATGTCATTATCAAATTCATATGACGCAAGATTTGACGTCAGGTAAAACGTTTTTACGCGCTCTGCAGAATTTATTTATGAATTGATTTTCTTGTAATTTTCCCAGGTGTAAGTTACGCTTAAGTTGTGCATCTTAACTTTCGTTTTCCAAATCTAGATCGAGGTTCTGTGGTGAAACCAAGTGTCGAAAATATGACCCCAAAATTAATTAAAGTATTACAGAGCCACCAGATGGAATAGGAAGCTGAAAATTGCACATGTTGTAATTTTAAATGTTTTCTTCAGATTTTCATAGGCCCGTCGTCATTTGAAGTCATGGCGTTGTTATATGTTTTCATTTCTCGTCCAATAAATTCGATGTGATGGCAAGGTTCCAAAATGATGAAATTTGCATGGCATATGTTTTAGATGCTGAATTTTTGAATGCAATGATAGTCATATTCGTATGACGTCAGATCAAAAAGTTTGTATTCGCTCTGCAGACATTATAAATGGATGAATTTTCCCACAGTATGTAAAGGTTACACTCAAGTATCCTAATGTATCTTTGTATTCTGTATAAAAAAATTTTTCAGTTTGATCAGGTTTTAAACTGGTTGCAGAAAGTCCTATCGTTTTCCGTGCAAACGAATTCCAGTTTCTTATTATTATTCTCATTTCTTCTTCCTTATGAAGTTTAAATTAAAATAGGTTGCCGATGAGCAAGCAGCATGAAATTTTAACAGTAACCGCAGTCACTTTGGCGCCTTTGATTCCAGTAAACTTTGTTTTCATGTGACGTCACGTCACGTCAGGGTTGAGAAAAACTTTACGCGCTCTACAGCGCTGGGCGAAATAGCAAGATATTTTATTACATTCTAGGTGTGCACCTCCATATACGTTTTGCAAGATTCGAAAAGACCAAGGTTCATAGTATGGAACGCCGTAACTGTCCTAATTTGAGAGATTTCAAGTTGTTTTGTTCATTTAATGTCCTATCTTGTTAAAACAGTATCATGTTTTCTCAAAGTGTTACACTATTGTGGCAATTTATATGGTATCTTGCCTGATGAATGTGTGATCTTGTCCAATAAACATGTTCCAACAGTGTGTTATCATGTCAGACATGGGTAATATTATGTTAAAGTTTCGTGGTAACGTGTTCGTATAACTTTATATCATGTCGGACATGCGTGTTTTTTTTATGTCAAAGTGTTTTGGTATCTTGACCATATAGAGTGTTATCATTGCTTGCCATATCAAGATGCTGTTTTGTCTAAACGTCATGATATATTGCAAAACGACATGATATATTGTCAAAATGACTTGTAATAAAATAGACATTTGAAACGAATGTGAAAGTAGAAACAAAAATAGCTCTGATACATACTTTTAAATAAATATTCGAGAATGTTCCTAACTGTCCAAGGAGAATCTTCTTCTTTATTCACACAAATGTATGTATGTTTGTTTGTTTGGTTAAACGTTCCATCGACAGTATTTTCAGTCATTTTGAAGACGATGTCTACTTGAGATAGATAAAGTGCTGCCACACTGCAGTATCACGCCGTAGACATGTGGCATGATACCACATCCAGTCACATTATCCTGACAACTATCCTTATATGCTGAGCGCCAAGCACAGGAGCTATAACAGTACCATTATTTACGACTTTGGTATACCCACGACTTCCAGCACCCGAGGCGGACGCCTAACCACTCGGCCACCGGGGGGTCACACAAATGTAAATAACGACCAAAGAATACTACATTCACATTATGGTCAATGCATCAGAGGATTTTTTATTCATAGGTCGCGAGTTCTAAAGTAATTGATGCCAATCTATTAAAAATCATTGTTAAATAATATGGTTACGTTTCATTTATTTTATCAATCTCATTATAATTGTGACCCAAAGCTATTTCAGGGCGTAGCTAGGTCGTTTTTGGATGTTACGCACTCTCTGGCTGGGGGTCCAGGTCCCGCTAGCGTCCCCGGTGGGTACAGGGTGTTTGATTTAGGCATATTATACTCGTACAGCTGTCGATCCGACTTATTTACAATTTCATCTTGTTTACTCTTGTTTACTCAAATAATATCGGCCTCTCTTCCTATGTAACAGGGTGTATTAATTGATCATAGAAACGTCCTCATTTGAATTGCAAATATTATTTAAATTCACAATCTGATATATTCAACATACTGCCGACAAAGTCTATATTCTCTATTTGTGGCTTTTGATATGCAATCTTTTCAGAACATAATGATGAATGATCTTCAAAATTAGGGGTCGTCATTGAAAAGAAACCAGGGATATGCTATTTCATAGAAAACTGACGTACATATTAATCGCATCCTTGGGAAAAATACCTCCTCCTCATGCAATATATTTCGGGCGATTCATATACGAATATGTATTTGAAAACAGAATTAACTTATAAGAAAGATATCTTAATTATTTGAACATCACCAATTTTACAATATTCAGAATCCTTACTTTTATGCACCCGAATGTTTACCACAACTTTTACTTTGGCCACAACTTAAACTATACAAGGTATTTGCTTGAAACTTTAAATTTACATAAATGATAACTAGAAAAAGTGCAACAATCAAGAACCAGAACTCTACTTGGTCCCATTAGAATTATCCCTTTTATAATTTTTTTCTTCAATTATTTGTCGGGAACATAACTCGTAAACTATTCAGGTACCATATTTCTACCTGGACCATTTTTTTAACGATCTCCTTTTTGAATGCTAGTAAATAGCGAGTAGGAGAAGTGCAGTGACAAAAACTATGATTCTACCTGGTCATATTTTTTTCATTATCATCCTACTTTAATAAAAAAAAAAATCCCCGAGCATTACTCATTTACTATATGGGATAAGTACTTGATATTTGACATACTTTCTCCATTAATGAATGCCTTTAAACTGATATTATTTATTTGACATTTACCCCTTTGGGTGGGACCAGAATGTGTTTGACTTGGGCGGGGCATTATGTTTTTCGACCACATCTTGGTTCTATAATGTCAACAACTGGCATAATTTATATGCTTATCGCCAAGCAGGAATCTATCAGTACCATTTTTTACAGTATCTATGGAATTGAACCCCAACCCGCCGCTCCGAAGGCGGACGCTTTACCATGCGGCCACCTGGGACGGTTACCTTAACGGTATAAACAGGTGACTGGCCGTATTGACAACTGATGTGTATACACTAAAAACTTTTCTAATTGAACAATGATTGTTTTGAACAAACCACTACGTCACATAAGGTCTACGATGAGCAAATAATATTGATTGGACTTAATAGACAAACTAACCTCCTTCTTTCTCTAATTTTGTCATCGTTGAAGCTGTAAAGCACTTTTGAACGTATAACATATATGAAAAAAGTGTTATATAAATGTGGTGTAATAATAATAATAATAATAATAATAATAATATCTGAATGTTTACTTTTTATTTCAATGGTATGCACGTGCGTAAGTGCGTAACACTAGCTACTCCCCTGTATTTCAAATTGTCCTTTGTCTATATAATACAGTTACATGAGATGTATGACACGATTTGTCGCAATTGTTCGACTGTAGTCGACGTTATCTATACTAGCTATTCAACTTCGTCGTTATCCACGAGTAGCTGCCGACTGCTGCCGTCGTTATCGAAGACATGCCAACATTAACAGCTTTGCTTTTTTCCAGATAATTATGTGAAAAAATGTTTGTTATCCACATAATTTAACTGACTTACTTGAAAAAAAAAAGGTATCCAGTTATCTTAAGTGAATATATGGCTGGCAGTAGTGGGCACTAACAGGCAGTTTTGTCCTGTTAAGATCCTAAGAGGATAACACGAACGTTTTCTATTTGCCAGATATTAACTGATTATGTGACAATTTTTCAGAAAAGTTTCGACATGGCTAAGTGGATAAGTGGCTGGCAGAAATATGCCACCATACAAAACATAAATGTGCACCTCCATATACCTTTTTTCCAGATTCGAAAAGACAAATATACAAGTTTCGAACCAAAGACCACAAAATATGTTATAAGTGTTTTGAAGTTTCCAGGCGTGCTGAAATTTTGCGAATTTGCGAGCTTATACGAAGAGATGTTTATTTTATATTTTTCGAAAGCTGACGTAATGTAAAGTCATTTGACGTCATAATGTTAAAAGCATTTTTTAACAAAATCAAACGCTCCACTGGCCTTACGTTTTGACCAATTTGATTCACTGAAGGTGCAAATTAGCTCTACAAGGTGACTTCCGTTTTCGGAAAATCGCAAACCTCAAGGTCATGTGTCAATTATGTTTTTTTTTTTTTTTTTTTTTTTTTTTTATTCGGCCATAAATATGAAAAAAAATATATAAATATTCTTTCGAGACAATACCGGTATAATCTATAGTCCTTTCAAAGAGCTTTAAGTTTTGAAGATCGGGGTTGAACCATATGAGTTACGGCTGGAAAAAAATGGCCTTATCCATAGTGCAGTAAGCTGCTTACATCTCGAAAACTATTGATATTTGTAAATAACATTTCGAACATGATGTATATCCGAATCCAGCATTCAAACGAAACATTTTTTTTTTTCGATTTTTGCTGTTTTCTCGGGGTTTAACTGTCTACATACTACTAGTGTCGTTAGTTGAAGGATAGTCCCATACATAAAGCATGTGAAATGTTGGAATTCGAATACCATTTTAATGGTACGCAGCTTTTTGAAATTGAACATCGCATCACAAATAAGAATTAATTAAAACCGTTTTTCTTACGCACCTCTAATCGTTTAATAATATAGATAAGAATTAGTTTTTGCATTATCCATATATTTTATAGCTCGATGCATTGATTTCCTAATGGTATGCATATTTTGATGTTCATTACAAAGATGTCGGTCGAAAAGAACTGACATAAACACCTTTTCGCCGAATTTTGCCGTTATGTTGAGGATTGGCCTTCTATACCTCAAAGGTCGTTAAAGATAGGTCCAAACAAAAAGCAGAAGTAATGTAAGAAATTGTAAAATCTTTCTAACGGTACCTAAGTTTTTGAAAAAGGACATTTAAGAAAGTTACATGGGAAAATATAATTTCTGAATAATCGTTGTTACCAAGTCCTTTTGTATTTGGTCCTACATATTGTACCAAATGTTTATGGTAACTAGATTTCGTTTGTTCCGAACTATAGGCTTAAGAAAATTATTAAAATTGGAAATTCCAGTATCTGAAGTACATGCCATAAAATTTTCATGGTCCTGAGACCTTTGCAACATATATAAATTAGGGCGTAAATATAAAACATTCTTTTTGACCTTCTGACGTTAGTCCTCACAGAATGAAAAGAACTATTGAAGACTAATATTCAATCCAAATATCAGCTTTCTAACTCATCTGGAAGCGATGTTATACTCGTACGTATATGAAATTTGACGTCAATGGTTCGAATCTTGGATTCGCCATAGGACCGTTGCCTTTTCGAAGTTGCGGACCTATTTATATGGCGTGTATATATTACATATATAGCACCACATATATTGATTTGATAAAACCGCACCCCTTAGTTAGGTTTTGTGCGATCTTGCTAAACAGAATTACATCGCTCTTAATATAATCCTAGAAAAGAATAAAATTGTACACATTTTAATGCTTAGTGTGTGTTGTTATTGTTTGTGTTAAAGTTAAATGAAATTTGGATAAATGCACGTGAGCTCATATATAAATACTTTTTGAATGGTATTGTCAACTGCTGTTTTATAAGTTTCTCGATTGTTTGGACATTAACTTTGTCAGCTATGATTGCTTCTGGTGAAGCGGGGTCATCTGCTAAACCTTGCATCTGTCTCCTGGATATTCATTTACTTGAATGTGCGTCGTCTACGAAAGAACAATAGGTCTATTTGCGTGTAACAAAATATAGCGTTCATAGCCACAATATAAGAGAGCATAAAGTAAATACTGTTGTATAAATGTCATTTGTTAAAACTCTATGGAGTATACTTGTTATATATGACCTTGGATTTAACCTATATTGCTGATCATAATCAAACATAACCTATAAATTAAGTCAGAAACCACACACGTCATTTACCGAATTACGGGGCGATATATATATATTCGCAGAAAAAGTATATATGCCCATCATTTTCAAATAAACATTTGTTAGTAATATTTATAACAACTGTAAATCGTTGAGTGCAATATTGAGCTTGCATCATCATTCATTTAAGCATATTAAAGAAAAAGAAATCGTGTATATTGTATTATCTTATGTTTTGTCATCAATTTAGGATTAAAACTAGATATTTGCATATTTTTGGTTAACATCTCGCAGTATATTCATTGTTGTGTTGACATTGCAAGAATATAATATAATTTAAATGTAATTCTAAATTAGAAAGATGTAGTTTTTTTTATTATTTGAGCATTATTTCTTAATAAAGCGTTTAAAATGGAATACTTTAAAACCTATTTATGTGGCGTATATATAGTATATATATACCACCACACATATTGGTTTGATATTTGCGCCGCTTAATTAGGTTTTGTACCAACATCCCATATTGTCTAGAATATATATATATATATATATATATATATATATATATATATATATATATATATATATATATATATATAACTCAATAAGAGAGACTCTACCTCATAGGCAGTTTGACAAGATGAATAACATGACACTATAACTACCATTAATTACATATGAAGCCCTTTAATCTGTTTAGATTGATAGATAGAATTGAACTAGAGAGATTTAGCCCTACTTCATTAGCAGTCAGACAAAGGGGGAAACTGGACTCTGTCAAAATAAGTATGAAAATCAGATATAACTCAACTATCAACATTGGGCCCTACTTCATAAACATCAGACAATGGTGATTACTGGACTCTGTTAAAATTCATATGAAACCTTCAAATGTATTTAGATATAACTCAGCTATTAGTTTGACTCATTTTTCAAGGGACAAACTTTATTTTAGCAATTATGGTAGACAACCATTAGGTACCATATATGCCAAAAACTGTCCTCTCGGAGATTTTCGGAGATGTTATCTTGTTAATCAGGAGACAAATAACACATTGTCGGGTGACTAAAATTACTTTATAAAAATGAAATGGATTGTAACACTAAAAACAATTATTGTAAGAATTTGTCAGACCTCCCCCCCCCCCCCCCCAATAGTAATAAAGTTGAAATTTGTAAACGTTTATGCAAGTACACAAGTTGTACTGTATTCAAACTGTTTAGACTGCAATTACTAGATCACAGCCGTGTGTAAAACCCAGTATTCGGATCTGCAACGTATGAAATTCAGATATAGATTCAGAACCCAGTGGTCATATGCTTTGCAATTTTTCCAGGGCAGACACCACATATTGACTTGATGAAAATAAATATTTAAGGTAGACACTTTTTAATTTGCCGTTATTTCTTTATTTTCATATATCGCCCATATCATCATTAGTTTACTTACTTTTGCTCATTATCTATCATTTGAAAGTAGGCCATTTCACTCAGAAATGACACGTTAACATGCGTTTTTGTGTATGTTTGTGTGTGTAGATCTACAAATAGAGCTTAATCTAACACGGCACAGTGCAGTACAGTACAAAGAACGTACCCCATCAAGACGTGTAACCGGAAGTTTACAACCAAGATGGAGGACAGTGTAATCTGTCAACTTGAGAACGATGGTATTTTCCCATTTTGTTAGAACCGTGTGTTTAATTTATATAATTAAGCTCGAAGTCTAAGAGAGATACACCAACCAACACAGATTGTCTAGCCTACCAGTGTAAAAATCACGCAATATCGGCGAAAATCATGCACTTATTCCCTTATTGTTCAGTGTTTAGGATTCAAAATTTATTGAGATTTTTCCCCCCCTAACCATAACTGTTCCTGGTATCATATTCAGTGCCAGGCTTGACTGCTGTCACTGTAAATTACAAATAATACCTACTTGCACCCATTCCTGTGTTCAACACCTGTGAGAAGGGTTGACCGTATGATGCCATGATCATTTATAAACGTATGCCTTGCAAAACTTTTTATTTGACCAGTCATATAAGCAAACATTCATCATTATGCAATTTATAGTTCTTTGTTTAATATTGAGGTGTACATCCCAGTCACAAAACGTATACAGGGCTAAGCCTACAAGATTAAAGCTTCTTATAATACATTTTTATAAGTTGTAAGTAAAAGAAATCAAATTTCATAAGGCATTGAAAGACCGGTATGACTAAAACACGAAAGGAACGAAAGGAACTAACAAAAAACATGAAAGTGATTTTTTATCACAACAAAATGTGATACTTTAGTTTTTGATCTATGAAATATGAAAAGCCATCATGTTTAATAAAATTCGATGATAAAATGTTATTTTTGAGCTATTATTACAAATATTAGATATGCCTGCTGTATCCCTTTCGCTACGAAAGGAACTCAATATTGAACTACTGAAGAAGGCTTGTGTATTTTTTGTAACTGTTGTCGTCAGATGCGATATATGTTACTTAAACACTTATTTTATTGTAATATTTGGCAAAGTAATGAAAAAGTAAGCGTGATACATGAAAAAGATAAACGCCTAGAGTAATGTACTGGAAGAAAAACATTCCTTTCGCACGAAACGGCTAAGTGTATACTGCAGATCCACTGAGCCCCGGATTTTTTTTTTTTATATACTGGACTTAAAGTTTGCAAATTTTATAAATATTATTTAGTATTTTAACAATCCACAATAAAAACATGACTATTAACAATTTTCTCTTGAAAATACCATTTTAATAAGTTCCTTTCGTCCCTTTCGTTCCTTTCGTGTTTTAGTCATACCCTTGAAAGACTGTCAGCAGGATTTGCAAAAAATATCTTTTACTCTTAAACCAGCATTTCAACAATGTTGAATTCGATAAAGGCAAAGGTTGTATGACTAAAAAAAACTCCACACGTTTTCATACAACTCTAATTATAAATAAGTCAGCAGAACCTGATTTTTGTTTCATGATAACCCTGCTGACAGTCTCTCAGTGCCTTGAGTGCTTTGATTTCTTTCATAATGGTCTGAGTGAGGGTCATGATATGCCTGTTTTTGGTTCCCTGCTCATAGACTGGCTCTGCTGTCATTGCTGAATCAGTGCTTACAGACTTATCTAACCAGATGGATAGCGCTTAAAAAGACTTTAGACATTCACAACATTTCTCCCTTCTTTAAATTCAACTTCTTAGAACCTGGTACGTTTTTTTTTGTGCCTAGTCTTACACTACTGACATATATCACTAGGAAAAGGTGTTTCCAGTGTGGGACTTGAACCCACAACTTCCAGAATTATAGCATGGTTTTCTGCAAAGTTGTCTAGGTGGAATGTGGTTTAGCCAACACAAATTTTACAACCCAACTGCGAGTTCTTGTAAAGATTTGATTTCATCATTTCCAAGCCATTATAACACTATTTTAGTCTTAATGTTCATTTTCATCTGCTATATTATTGAAAGATACTGTTTTATTCTTTTTCAGATATTTTCAGACAGTTTCTTGAAGAAGCATTTGATGTAAAAGCTCATGCTAACCAGGCAATTCAAGGTCGTGCAATTACAGAACAGTTATCAAAGTTAGCAGAGGGCATAGGTCTTTTGGATAAAGAAATTCACTCTCAGGTATGGTTTTGCCAAGTAATCAGGTATATCTCTGATACATTTTTTTATATATTAAAATCAGAATATCAGAATATTCTGTAGCTATTAATATATCTGTGGCTATTTAAATATCTTTTTGTTATTCTCAGTTCATAAAGAAATTACTTATGGAGATGGGAAAATGATTCATTTGATGTTGAGTTACTTGTGTAAATAATTATCTATACGCTTGTTTGCCATGCATGATAATCCCTGATTTATTAGTATGGTTTTAATAATTATATGATTCATTAAAGTGTTGCATTCATCTAATACATGCATATGTAGGGTCACTTGTCTCAACTATTGATTTTGACCTCTGTTAGTGCATCTGTATCCTTGTTCCAGATTGTGGCCCACCATGAGGATTTGCTGTCACAGGCTACAGGAGTGGAGACACTGGAGGGTGAGTTTTTCTTATGCTACAGTGGCAGGTGAATAAAATGATATGTCCCAGTGATAGAGTAGGTATATTATACATCTTGTTATTGCAAGCCATGGGTCCAGTCCATGGATGCAGCATATCAAGGTTGTTAAGAATTCCACAGGCCCTGTATACGAGGGTTGTTTGACTGTTGCCAGGATAATGTGACTGGTTGTATTATTCCACCTGTCTATAAAGTTATGATTTATGTCTGTCTCATGTAGACAAAGTCCATAAATGGCTATGTTTGTGGAATGTTTAATCAAAGCAAACTTAATAACAACTAGATTATGTTTGTTCTGAACAAACGATAGGGCTTTCTGCCCTGCAAACCATAACAAACCTGATCAGATTCAATTACTCATCCTGACATACATCATCTGTGAAAAAAATGAATAAAATCCATCCCGAATTGACAGCTGTAGAGCGCAAACTAATATTGATAGCAGCTGAAATCTGTGACGTAAAATGAAGTAATATGAAAATGAAAATCATTGCTTGCAAAGGGAACTATGCAGGAATCACTAGTAAAAGTTTGAGGAAGGCCGTAATAACAAAGGTAATATGCTCATCGGCCATAGTGTACACGATTTCATCCTAAAATGCAGCTCATTCACTCAAATGCGCATCACAGTTCACCATTCAACACAGGCACTCTTTCCTGTATGAGAACATCCAGAATTGGGGGTAACCAAACCAATAACCGTTTTCTTTTCTTTCCTCAAATTGCTAGATATTCGCATATAAACCCTTATCCTAAAAACATAAACATCTTTTTGATGACGTAATCACATGCAATTTTCAGGACTTTTGCACATTCTAAGCTATGGCATTCATGCACAAATTTGAAGTTCATACATCAATTTGCCAATTTTATATGAATTTTTTAATAGTTTTTATTTAATATCCATGACGTCATAATCACGTGACTTAACATCTATTCCTTTGGGCATGCACCACTTCACTATTTAGTTTGTTAATTCTGAAATTTTAATTAGGATTGACTGAAAATTCATGAATCTAAAGCATTTCAGTTTCCTTAAAAACAGCAGTTAAAAGTACACTTTTTGTGTGTGTGCCATAAACAAACAGATTTAACCCTGACCTTCAAAACTTTTATATCATCTTAAAGGTCTTTCACAGTACTACAAATTATATGAATAATGTCTTCATAGAATATTTATTGTTTTTAAGATATTTAAGGCCAAAGAATAAGACCGATAATTGACATATGACTTTGACCTTTGCAATTTTCCGGAAACAGAAGTGACTAACAACAATGAGATGCTATGTTGCACCCAAAGGTACCCGGTACATTGCTGCCAATTTAAAAAAAAAAAAATCAATAACCTTATATATAATAAGAAGGTAGGTAACTTCTTCCAGTGAAAATGTACATCATGTCGTTTCAATTGCCGTAAATCCTTTGAAATTTGGTGGATTTTCATAAAATTGGTGTTGTTTGTGTGGAAGGGATGAATAAAGACAATCAGGTACAAAAAACACCCCCTTGCCAAAGGAATCCGCTTCAACAGTTCACAAAGTCGAAAATGTGTTTGGTCGGAAGAGATCTGACCGACAGAATCTCGCCTATCTCTCCTGTGTAAAACTAAAGAAAAACTAAAGCTACAATTTCAGCATTGAATTGTATTATTCAACCCAATACCAACACTCATCACGTCTACAGATTATTCGTTTGCAGATGCAGAAAAACTGACTGAAGGAAAGTCATGTAAAAAAAACACTGATAGATTAGGTTTACAGCAATAAAAAACAGTAATGTTTTAAAACATGGATGTTTAGAATTAGCATACATAAATACAGAATATATTTGGAATTCAGGTTGACTTTGTACTCATAATATCTATGATCATAATGAATAGAGAGGTGGGTGGGGTAATTGCATCGAGATAAGTATATCTTTCAATAAAGAATTATCAGATCAGTAAAAAAGAAAAAAAGAAAAACTTATATTGATAATTAGACATTATCATGAAAGACCTCAACATTGTGTTTTAAAAGAAAATTTTGCAGAAAAATGAGAAAAATCTAATTAATACACATTTATACAAAAGTTTGACATTTTATAGTTAAGATAATTAAATAGCCAATGATTGATTTCAAGTACTTATCATGTTTGTGTTGTTAATGAAAAAAATAATCTCACTAATATTTAAAAAATCCCATTAAAATTTGCCAAATGGGCAAAAAATCTCAATCACTTTCTGACCCAAAATGATCCCTGGATGCTGTTCAAATTTCATGTTTCTAGCTTAAATCTAAGCTTCAAAAACACTTAAATGCATTTTAAGGTCCTTGGTTCTAAATTTGTTTTTGCCATAAAACCTTGGCCTTTCCAAATTTTGGTAAGCTGAAGAGATATGCACAGCAAGGTCTTGAGATACATGTTCTGTGAAAATTTGAAGAAAATCCTACCATAAATGGTGGCTGCAGCATGCGTACAAAATTTAACACTATTTTTAAGTCAGACGTCATATGGAGTAAAAAAAATATTGCATTCAGCCTGTTTTAATTTGAACCTCAAAAGAATGAATAATAATAATAATTAAAAGAAAAAATGTAACAAACCAAAGAGGACTTTCAGTTATGGCAGAAAGCCCTAATTCAAGTTTATCGAAATGTTTTCTTGGAAAAGTATGACTATGAGATGAGTACAATGGGTATACTGACAGTCATGTGTCAAAGTTTTATGTTTTCACATAACAGAGCTGAACACATGATTATGAACCAGAATTTTATGCCTGAAACAATTTACTTTTACCATTAATGGAGAAAGGTAGGAAAACATATATAAAGATTGTGAATGCATCAATATCAGATCATATAAATGATTTATTTCACCCAGTCACACAACAAATTTGTCCATAAAAATACATGTTTATATTTTGAATATACATGTATTAATAAGGAAGATACAAATAAGGTTTAAGATGAATCTTTCCCAGGTTATCCATTCATCTTTGTTCTCTTGACTTATTCTGCCATTACTGAGTCTTAATGCTTCTACTCAGGGAATCCTTATATCCGAGTGTAGTTGCTGAAGTTGTTGCTCCATGGTAAAGCACTTGTACATTTAAGCAATTGTAATGCATTAATTGCAGGAGCATCATATCGAGGTTTAAACTTCCCCGCCCATCAGCTTCTCTTCAAACAGGTTTCTGTGACCGTGCTGTTAGAGATTCCATTCTGTAACTGTGAGGTTATGCGCTCTGGCTGTTGTTTATCAAAGTGTTAGAAATGGTGCCAGTATATTTACCTTCTTTGTCTCTCAGCAAATAAAGGTATATGTAGTTCCAATACTGGCTGGCTTTAAGTGTCAGGATAATATGACTGGGTGTGGTATTATGCCACTTGTTTTTAGTATCACTGTGTGATATTGCAGTGTGGCAGCACTATGTCTGCCTCATGTAGAGAAAGTCCCCAAATGACTGAAATATTGTCAGTAGGATGTTAAACCCAAACAAACATACAAATAAACAAATAAACAAATCAGATTTCTGTGCTTGTGACATGCAGTTTTTCACTCACACTTTTTGAAGGACCCTGTCACAGTTTCAATGATCAATCAGTTTACATTAGACAGATGCATTTTACCACTGGATGAATTGCTATAGAAATATGTTTGTTTCAATGGCAAATACTTAAGGCTTTTATTACACATTGCTTCTACAGATGTTACCAGTATTTTAGAAACACAACTGAGAGGTATGTAATGATGGATAATGTTTCTCTGTTGTTTTTGTCTGGTGGCAGGTGTGTTACAAATGATGCAAACAAGAATTCAGTCACTGGGTTCATTATATAAATGTACATTAAAGGTTTTTATAGAGTGTATATGGTTTGAATGTATACATTAGTATTGAATATTGTATGAATGTACATTATAGGTGTGTACATAATGTAAATGTATACAAGAGTAGTGTACATTTTATGAATGCACAATTTGAGAATGTACATGGTTTGAATGTATACATAGTATGAAATTGTATAATTACATTTAGGGTGTACATTAAATGTATACAAAGTGTGACATTTTATGAATGTACAATAGTAGGAGTGTACATGGTACAAATGTATACAATAGTGGTGCACATTTTATGAATGTACATTATAGGAGTGTACTTGGTATGACTGTACATGTATACAATAGTGGTGCACATTTTATGAATTAACATTATAGGAGTGTACTTGGTACAAATGTATACAATAGTAGTGAACAGTGTATGAATATACAATATAGGAATGTTCATTATATGAATGTTAGTTTTAGGAATGGTCAGCATATTTTGGAAACAGCACATATTACCATATTAAAATCACAGACATTCTCCTTAATCCACTAAATACCATTAACCCTTTCCCTCATAGAGGACACCATGAAAAGACCTATGCGAACAGCATAAAACCAGATCAGCCTGCGGGTAACTCGCAGGCTGATCAGGTTTTATGCTGTTCGCTGCTCCTCAGCTGTCTGGAAATGAAGATTTTGTAATTAAATTTGGTAAGGTTTAACTGTGGTTTTCTGCAGATCAGGCTTTATGTGGTACCTATTGAGTGCGTCAAAATGAGTCTCTATGAGGGAAAGGGTTAAATAAACTTAATATGAGTATCCATTATGTGAATATAAATCATAGGAGAGTACATCGTATGGTATAAATGTGCAAACTGCAGTTGTAATGTACTTTATGTGAAGGTTCATTAAATATTAAAACTGTTAAGTCGCTAACATTTTAAAAATCTTTACAAGCCCAGGGAGTGAATGTAGATCAGACAAAAACTAACGTCTGATGATGGATATTGCATTGCATTTTGTGAGGTATCAACTTGCTAAACATTTATACCACTCATCGAAAGATAATCCGTCATTGCTAATGACTTCACCTGATATCAGATTATGATGTTAATGGCTTCATGAAACTTTCTGGATCAATGAATTTAATGACATGTTTTTAGCCTTTTCAGTTTCAGTGGAAATACTTTAGAGTACCATAATCATAAAATATTTAGCATCTTAAATTAGTTTTTTCCCTTTACTGAAGGCCAGTGGGACATTGTTTTGGTAACAACCTCATTAGCTAGTAAATCTAATAAATATATATCTCCATAGTGTGTTTGATATTTTACTCACATGACTACAAAGTTTTGAGTTTGAGCTTTAAATTGGTTGGATAATTGTCTGGCTTTCATCCACAGTTTATTTGTTTGCATTCTAATGCATCCTCATTTATTAAGCTATCTGAAGCACTATTTTGATCAAACTTGGAGACAATGTTATGCTCAGATATGGCTAGTATTATACCATTAGGCCAGGAGTTGTGGCCCTTGAATAATTTAATAAAAGCCTAATTTCACTTTGTTTACTCCTTAACATCCTCAATTGTCTTAATCAAACTGGACATTATATCTCTGACAGCTGACTTAAATTATGGTTGATAATGCACTTTAAGTCATGATTTATGGCCCTTGAATTGCCAGATTTCACATCAAGTTTGGATGAGATCAGGTCATTTGGTCAGGTGAGTAAAATAGGACCCTCTTGTGAGGTTGTCACTTCAGTCATGCCTGACAGTGTTGGGAATCAGTCTGAAAAAAAAAGTCAGTTAACCCTTTCCCTCATAGCTGACACCATGAAAAGACCTTTGCGAACAGCGAGTAACTCGCAGGCTGATCAGGTTTTATGCTGTTCGCTGCTCCTCAGTGGTCTGGAAATGAGGATTTTGTAATTAAATTTGGTAAGGTTTAACTGTGGTTTTCTGCAGATCAGGCTTTATGTGGTACATATTGAGGGCGTCAAAATGAGTCTCTATGAGGGAAAGGGTTAATCAGCCTGTCTTTCTGAATTGATGACTTTAGTACTAATACTTGTAAACTGTTCATATACAGACTGAACTGAGATTTTAAAGCTTGAGTAACTTATAATAAATATCAAAACACAACAATACAATATGAATCTCTTTGTCATTTTTTTGTGCTTTTTGGTCATATTCACAGTTTACAAGTCAAAATGACTGAAATTCTGTTGGTTGGACTTTAAAACCAACAAACAAATGTAGTGATGTAGAGCAAAAAAAATGCTATTGAATTTGTTCCATTAACTAACTGACTTTCCTTGACATGTTACAAGTCTTCTGTATGATCATACTATGATGATTGAATGATTGCCTATTGGGATTGCATTAGCTATTCCTGAATAATTTCACTTGAATTTATTACAGTCCCAATGGCATACTAGTTTAACCATTTACTTAATGATATTCATGTTCAAATTTGAAATTTGTTTAATGATAATTAATTGAAACATAAATGGTATATGAAACAAGGATATATGAGCTACAAGAAAAAAAGACAAACATCAGATAGCAACTTGAAGGAGATTTCTGATCAAGACTTGCTGTGTTTGCTGAAGCATCAAAACATATTTATGTGGCAAAGGGTTTGTCATACTCATAAAAATACATTTTTTTTAGGTTATTGATCTATATATGAACCCTCATCTTCACTCATTAATATTTAAACATGAACCACTGATAAAGCACATGTCACATGGGCTTTACAGTATATGGATTATTATTATGATGAACTATCGAGATAAGGTCTTTCAAACACATCTGACATGATGTAGCATGTGTTAACAAAGCACAAAGTTTCTCCTTTTCTTTTCTATACAGAATTAGGGCAAAAGTGACAGAGCCATACACAAAGATTCTCGCTCGCACTACACAGCTTAGGAATCTTCAGGTGCGTACAATTGAAGTTACCTATGGTACTAGAATAACACTGGGTCTGCCTCTTACAGACTTTTAATATTCAGTAAGTCACAGATGAGTTGCAGGCAAGATAAAATCACGGTCCCTGGTGACCAAGTTGTTAGAACATCTGCCTTGGGAGTGGGAGGTCAATGGTGTGATCCCCAGCCCTGACATACCAAAGTCATTAAAAATTGTACTGGTATAAGTCCCTTGGCGCTCAGCATATAAGGGTAGCTGTAGGACTGGTTAGCCCAGTGACAGGATAATGTGACTGGGTATTGTATCATGACACATGTCTTTAGTGTGATACTGCAGTGTGGCAGCACTATATCTGTCTCAAGTAGACATAGTCTTCAAAGATTTAAATACTGTCTGGATGTGAAACTCAACAAAACAAACAAGATTTGCCTGTGAGTACCTCAAAATGTTAAAAAGTTTTAATTATGAACAACTTACAAGCTTAAAAGTTGCTTGCAATCTGATCAGGTTTATTACTATGTAGAAGCCTTACTGTGTAACTGTTACAGTGAGTTCCATTATAATGCAATTGCAAGTATCACAAGTTCATACCATATTTATGTTGTTATTTATGATATAAAGTCACTATGCATTCCATTATAAAACTGTACAAGGTTTGAACCCAAAATAACAACATTCTGATAGCTAAGATATAGATTTTGTAGGCAGGGGAGTTGTACAGAAAGCAAGCAATTACATCTTAGACAATTTGCTCAGACAAAAAGTTGCAATATTATGGTTTTTTTGTTAGCGAAAACAGACAATATCTATCTTCCATTGAAATATATACCGGTATCATTCAGCAAGATTTAGCAGATGATTTGTGCATTTATTTGGTATATGAATACTATTTTTTAAAGAGATTACTTCTTGGTCGTCTGCCTTTTCATTTGTCTGTCACATATTGTTTTTTGTCACACTTTTTCTGTCATGCTACTTTCAGCAGATGACACAATTATGTGTTCCAAGGAACACTTGTGTTATATGCTTGCTTCTTTGATAGTTTTCATACTTTTCAACTGTTCATTGCGTTGAACATTTAATCCGTGCTTGTAGGAGGCATGCGACTTGTTGCGACGAATCATCCGGATCCTGTACCTCAGCAAACGTCTCCACAGCCAGCTTCAAGGTGGTGCAAGGGAGATAACTAAGGCTGCTCAGAGTCTCAATGAGCTGGGTGAGACTATCTGGTTTATTGGATTTTTATCTTATTTTCAACGCCTTGTCTGTAAATATTTTTCTTGTCAAGTGAGCTACAACTTTAAAAAATAATTTCTCTTTGTTTCCTTCTTGAATATTTTACAGCTCATTGTGCAAATCATATGTTTTTTTTAGCTCACCTGAGCACAACTTGCTCATGGTGAGCTTTTGTGATCGCCTTTTGTCTGTTGTCCGTCGTCCGTGCGTGCGTCCATCGTCAACAATTTCTTTAAACAACATCTCCTTCTAAACTACTCTCTGGATTTTGATAAAACTTCATAGGAATGTTCATTATGGGGCCCTTTACCAAAGTTGGTCAAAAATCTAGGTCACAGGAGCTAAAAATAGATTTTAAAAATGAAAATTTTAAAAATCTTCTTCTCCGAAACCACAAGGCCTAACCTTTTGATTTTTGGTATGTAGCATGGTCTTATGACTCTCTACCAAGATTGTTCAAATTATGACCCTGGGGTCAAAATTGGCCCGCCCCAGGGGTCACTTGATTAAACATAGGCTAATATAGGAAAAAAAACTTGAAAAATCTTCTTCTCAGAAACCACAAGGCCTTGGGTTTAGATATTTGGTTTGCAGCATTGTCTAGTAGATCACTACCAAGTTTGTTCAAATCATGGACCTGGGGTCAAAATTGGCCCAGCACCAGGGGTCACTTGATTAAACATAGGCTAATATAGGAAAAAAAACCTTGAAAAATCTTCTTCTCAGAAACCACAAGGCCTTGGGTTTAATATTTGGTTTGAGCATTGTCTATAGTCACTACCAAGTTTTTTCAAATAATGACCTTGGGTCAAATTGGCCCCACCATGGGTCCTTGATTTTACATAGGCTAATATAGAAATAACTTGAAAATTCTTCTTCTCAGAAACCACAAGGCCTGGAGTTTAGATATTTGGTATGTAGCATTGTCTACTGGGTTTCTACCACGTTTTTACAAATAATGACCATTGGGTCAAATTTGGCCCCACCAAAGGGGTCACTTGATTTAACATAGACTATTATAGGAGAAACCTGAAAAATCTTCTTCTCAGAAATCACAAAGCCTGGAGTTTAGATATTTGGTATGTAACATGGGCTAATAGACCTCTACCAAGTTTGTTCAAATCATGAATCATGCATTGTCTAGTGGATCTATACTTAGTTTGTTCAAATCATGGCCCTGAGGTCAAATTTGGCCCCACCATAGGGGTCACCTGATTTTACATAGGCTAATATAGAAATAACTTGAAAATTCTTCTTTTTAGAAAACTAGAAAACACATGGCCTGGGGTTTAAATATTTGGTGAAAATTGGCCCCGCCCCAGGGATCACTTGATTTTACATAGACTTATTTTGGAAAAAAACTAGAAAAATCTTCTTCTCAAAAACCACAAGGTCTGGAGTTTAGATATTTGGTATGTAACATGGGCTAATAGACCTCTACCAAGTTTGTTCAAATCATCACCCTGGGGTCAAAATTGGCTCTGCCCCAGGGGTCACTTGATTTTACATAGACTAATGATACCAGGTGAGCGATCCAGGGCCATCATGGCCCTCTTGTTGTTAGTTCTTATTACTGATTAAAAGGAACTAGTTTCGAACATTATACAACCTATTAAGTTATCTTAAATCTAACAGCTGTAAGCCCATTTTTATTAGTCTTGGAAAAGGGTATATCATCTTATAAGTGACTAACATCATTGGTATGAGAGCTTTAAGTACAGGGAAAAATGTTTTGGCTTTAACTGATCTTGTCAGGAAGTTTCAGGTTGAGAACTCAAGAAATGGATATTTCCAATGTTTTCAATAACTTCAGATTAAATTATATGATTATCCAGTAGCTTAAATAGGATATTACACTGTCAAATAGTTGGCCTAGTTTAAATAAAAGATTGTAAGGGTCTGTATGTGATATAGATTGTGAGCTGTTGACCTTATAATGGACAATGGTGGGGCTTAAGGTGTTACTGTAACAACTGGAAAGGCTTGTTTTTGGTCAGTAGTTTGATCTGTGTGCCTCTGTGCACTTGGAGTTTTCTCTCAAACTGTAAATAAGCTGGACATTGCCATATGACTTACAAAACTATTGTGGTGACGGCTAACTCAGAATAACTACAATTAATAAAAAAAAAAAAAAAAAAAAAAAAAAAAAATCTTGTAATTGGTAAAGTTGAAGCTTGTATTCTCACTGCATTGAAATGTTGATGACTGTTCCAGACTACATCTGTGAGGGGGTGGACCTGGGCGGTATAGAGGTGATAGAACAGGACAGGAGGTTCATGAAGCAGGCCCGTAAACAGGTGGAGACACAGGCACAGAAAATGCTGGAACAGGGAATGGAGACACAGGTAGATATAGGAGGCATGTTGCAGCAGCACTGAGCTATTTTACATTGTTTATTGTCAGGCGTGTTTTGTTCATGTGATCAGGAAGGAGCCTTAATAGCATATATTTTTAGAAAATATGCTTTTATTGGGGGGGGGGGGGGGGCATGGTTCGAAAATCCTGAAATAAATAGAAAACTTGTGAAAATCTGCATGAATTTTAAGATATTTTCAGAGTAGAAAACACCTATGGACAGCCTTAAATAAAGAAGGAAAAAAAAGTTCTGATTATGGTCATTATTTGAAGCAGGGGTTATATAGTTATCATGCAAACTGTCCCATTGCATCTCACCATATTTTATAAAAAAGAAATATCTTTTAAAAAGATTTTTGGCCTAAGAGAAAAACGGATTGAAAGTTATAGAAAGTTAAAGTGTTACAATATATTTAATATAATAATGCTGGCAAGTTTTAATATTATCAGAGATGTGAATACCTAGATGTAGCTTCGTGATAGTATATGATTTTGAATTAATGGTAGAGAACGTATTTGTTGCTAAATTTATACTAGCCATTGATATAAAAAAAGAAAGGAAGGACAAAAATGCAATATAAACGAAACATGAAAAAAAGTTTAATTAGTGTGATATGACCTCGGAGCACGAGCCCCACGGGGCTGTAACTATAAATAGCTTATTGTGACTCAGAGGGACGAGTCCACTACCAAGGGTAACTACCTTTTCTAAAGACTCACAACTGATAACTTTTTCAACTGGTTTTTATGTTTAAGTTAGTAGATTAAATTGTTATTTGCCAATTGACAGTCATGCAGAAAGATATGCACCCTGACACACCCATTTTATGATGGTATATCCTAATATAATTTATGCAAACAGTGAAACGAGTGCTTTTTCGAACTCTTCGGTTGTTAACCAGGTTTAGATTAGTTGAAGAAATAGGTCAAAATCCATTTTATACAGCTGATGCCGAAAAAAGATCAAAATTAATTCTGTTGAGTCATGACAGTAAGCAGGGGTATTCATCACCTTCAGTCATAACCAACATTTTGTTCTGTTCACGAGGATTACCCACAGGGACGTTAAGATTGATCTTGTTGCGTTAGTTTATTGTGTATTACGGTAACAAAATATGAAGGAAAAAAAATAAATAAAAGCAATTATCTTGTCTACCTTGGCAATATAGGTGTGTTACTTCTGATGTGTCAGTATGTACTTTGGTTATTGGCACAGTGCAAAATACAGTGCCATCAAATACGCATGTGTCAGAATGAAGCCCTCATGCTAATACAGATCATGTCATGCCAGTAATGACTTCTTACATGTCACTTGTCACACAATAACTTCTTAATCTTCCCATAAGTCCTTGAATAAGTTGAAAATTTCATTGCCCTTTAAAGCAAATTAACAGAATGATAAATTAAAGTTTAGAGAGGCAAGGGGTATTGCTGGGGTATCTAAATGTAGTCATTTGTCAAATATATATTGACAGTTAGCTTACCTTATCTAGTGAGATTGACCTTGACTTGAAACTTTTTAAGATAACTCCATTCTAATTTAATTCCTTTGCACTTATCTAATGGAGATCAAAATGTTAAAAAAAAAGAAGAAATTAGCCATATTGAATATCTAAAAACCCTGGCCTAAAAACTTTAAAATGCCTGTCATTTTAGAACCTTTACCAATAGGGCACTGATATTTCACATGTGAATTCCTTGTGGCAAGACCTTTCCATCAATGTTAACTTTTGAACTTTGACCTATTTTTGAAATGTTTAACAAAAAACTTCTACCTTGGCCATAACTTTTTACTGTTTGACATACATCTTTCATATTTTGTATGCATATTCATCTTGACAGTGTTTTTTCAGATATACCTCAATATTTTATCTATCGACCTTGACCTTTGACCTTATTTTGCCATAACTTTGGACAAGTTTTGGTGCGTTGGCACCCACATGCGGTGCTCTTGTTGTTTATAAGGGTGGTTTTTCAGCACAGTTGTTTTAAGATGTGGTCTCTAAGAGGTTGTCTCTCATCACAGGTTTGATTTGAAGTGGTCTCTCAACACAGGTGTGTTAAGAGCTGGTCTCTCAGCAAAGCTTTGTTAAGAGGTAGTCTTTAAGCACAGCTGAAGTTAGAGATTGTCTCTCAGTACAGGATTGTTTAGATGTGGTCTCTAAACATAAATTTGTTTAGAGATGATCAGTCAACTCAGGTTTGTTTAGATTTGGTCTCTAAGCACAGGTTATTTTATATTTCAGAATCAGGCCCAGGTGGCCACCTCGCTGCAGGTGTTCCATAACCTGGGGTGTCTGCGGGAGATCATACAGCGTGTGGTGGGGCAGTGTAGGGAGACCTTGCACAAGGATATAAAATCCTGTCTTGATGTGGCTGCTCTCTCTCAACAACAGACAGGACCTCATGGCAGAGGTAATGTGTAAAACATCATTAGTCCTTAATCAGTTTAACTTACTGTAAAATCACAGGGTAGATCCAGGAGTGATTGACCCGGTGTCAGGAAAATGTGACTGGGTGTGGTATCATGCCACATGTCTATGGTGTGATATATAAGTACATTATGACAAAGTTTTATTGAAATTAGGACATGTTTTCCTATTTTGAAGAGACATACTTTTAAATATCTGACCAAATAATTGACAGGGGCGCTGAAGATTTACTATGGTAATGCAATCACATATTGTACAAACACTTACACTTAGCAATACAGAAGAGACATCTATAATGACACCAACATGTATACACTATGCAAATATTTAAAAGAATGAGTGAAAAAGCTTTGAATATCTGGATCAACCCTCGTATTCAAACAAATTTAATGTACAAATATGATTATAATTACATGCTTAAAAGCAGAATGAATATTAATAGATATGATTTAATGCTGAGAGTCATGTAATGAAGTGTTTACCGGTACCATGTGATACAGGTGGTCCTGGTCGAGCATCAATGCCTGTGACGGGTAACTCAGCAGCATTCCGCGCCACACTCTGGACCAACATGGAGAAACTGATGGACAGTATATACTCCACTTGTGCTCAGGTATGTTTCTGTAATAGACCATGGTAGATATTTTCTCTTCAGGGTTTCTGGGCCTTTGTGGCTGAGTGTTAATAGTCATTGACTTACAAGCATTTGGTACCTAACCATTGTGGTTTCAAGCCTGGCTTTGGTCTCTCAGATTTTTTCATGTGATGAGGCCTTAATGTCTGCTTTTGGTTTGGTATTGGTTCTTTCTGTGTGTCCCTTGTGAACTTATGATTTTCCACCTCAAAAACAGCGATTTGATGACAAGATTTGAGGTTCTTAATTGTTTTTATCAACTGACTGGATAGTGTAATAGGCATCTTATTGATGTTCAACTCTTTACCCTCATGACTATCAACTGACTGGATAGTGTAATAGGCATCTTATTGATGTTCAACTCTTTACCCTCATGACTATCAACTGACTGGATAGTGTAATAGGCATCTTATTGATGTTCAACTCTTTACCCTCATGACTATCAACTGACTGGATAGTGTAATAGGCATCTTATTGATGTTCAACTCTTTACCCCCATGACTATCAACTGACTGGATAGTGTAATAGGCATCTTATTGATGTTCAACTCTTTACCCTCATGACTATCAACTGACTGGATAGTGTAATAGGCATCTTATTGATGTTCAACTCTTTACCCTCATGACTATCAACTGACTGGATAGTGTAATAGGCATCTTATTGATGTTCAACTCTTTACCCTCATGACTATCAACTGACTGGATAGTGTAATAGGCATCTTATTGATGTTAAACTCTTTACCCTCATGACTATCAACTGACTGGATAGTGTAATAGGCATCTTATTGATGTTCAACTCTTTACCCTCATGACTATCAACTGACTGGATAGTGTAATAGGCATCTTATTGATGTTCAACTCTTTACCCTCATGACTATCAACTGACTGGATAGTGTAATAGGCATCTTATTGATATTCAACTCTTTACCCCCATGACTATCAACTGACTGGATAGTGTAATAGGCATCTTATTGATATTCAACTCTTTACCCTCATGACTATCAACTGACTGGATAGTGTAATAGGCATCTTATTGATGTTCAACTCTTTACCCTCATGACTATCAACTGACTGGATAGTGTAATAGGCATCTTATTGATGTTCAACTCTTTACTCTCATGACTATCAACTGACTGGATAGTGTAATAGGCATCTTATTGATGTTCAACTCTTTAGTCTCATGACTATCAACTGACTGGATAGTGTAATAGGCATCTTATTGATGTTCAACTCTTTACTCTCATGACTATCAACTGACTGGATAGTGTAATAGGCATCTTATTGATGTTCAACTCTTTACCCTCATGACTATCAACTGACTGGATAGTGTAATAGGCATCTTATTGATGTTCAACTCTTTACCCTCATGACTATCAACTGACTGGATAGTGTAATAGGCATCTTATTGATGTTCAACTCTTTACCCTCATGACTATCAACTGACTGGATAGTGTAATAGGCATCTTATTGATGTTCAACTCTTTACCCTCATGACTATCAACTGACTGGATAGTGTAATAGGCATCTTATTGATGTTCAACTCTTTACCCTCATGACTATCAACTGACTGAACTGTAAATGGTTTGTATGAAACAATTAATTTTTCTGAGCACTACAGACTCTGTAGAATCTGAGATACAGTTTTAAATTAGCAAACAGTGGAGACCCTAATCAGACAGCTCTGTGAAGGATCTCTTTGATCTGGGTCTGCTCTGTTTCCAATGTGTCTATATTAATAAGTTTTTGTTTTTTGTTTCAGGTCCAACATCTGCAGAAGGTGTTAATAAAGAAGAGGGACCCAGTCACACATGTCTGTTTTATTGTGGAACTTTCCAAGGTAAAATACAAGCAGTATATAATGTTTCATAGTACCACCTGAAAATAAAGTTGGTGGGTGTTATATAGGTATAGTAGTTTTTAGTTCTATTTTAAAGGGACTGATTCTATAAACCAATTAACCATCATATAGATTTAAAATATAAAGTCTGTTAAACCATCAGTATGAATGAAGTCAGTACTTATCTTGTTCAGAAGCAAGGATTTTCAGTTGTAAATCTTAAATGAAGTAGTAAAATATTACCAAAGAAGTGAAAAAAGTAAGGTTTTACTGAAAGCAGGGATCAAACTCCTGACCCTTAGATTTGTGGTAAAGGAAAATTTACATTGGACTATCGTGGCTTTTTATCTACATCCTTATGTCTAGATATTACATATATTTAATATATATTTCATGTATTGATTATAATTGACATTAAATTTGTAATGTGAAACCAAAATATGACTCTGTGTCCTACTAAACAAAACACAATACTTTTTTTTTTACTAGCTCAAACTTTAATATTCAGAACTGAGGGATTTCAGTATATTTGAATTTAAGCCTGACATTTTACTGAAGAATTGTTTGGTTACTGATATGTTTTTCTTGTTTTCAGACAGAGGGCACTGTAAATATAATGGCCACCTTTTGGGATGACATAACGCATCTCCTCAAAACAGAGTTCAAAACTGCTGCAGAAAGTGGGTGCACTCTATTTCTCCTTTTTTTTCATCAACATAATTATGAGCGCATTGCATATCTTTGCTTAATATTTGTAACCTTCTTTCCTTTGCCAACAAAGAGATAACATTAACATAATGTTTAAAAAAATTTGATCCCCAACATACCAAATCATTAAGAATGGTACTGGTATATCTCTTGCTTGGTGCTCAGTAATTTTCTTAGATTGCTACAGTTCTTCCCCAGTTATGTGCACATGTAATTACAAAGAAAATATGCAATCTAAGTTTATATTGAATAGCAACTGTTATTTGAATTTGCCAAAAAAAAAAATCCCTTACAACGTTTATTGTCTAAATTTTCCAGCATCATCCTTCCTGAAGCAAGCATTTGAAGGAGAGTATCCCAAACTACTGAGGTTATACAATGATCTCTGGAAAAGACTCCAGCAGTTCAGCCTTGATGTGGATACTGGGTCATTGTCATTGGCAACAGAAGCAGTTGTCATGGAGGAACCAGTTGAGGAAGACATATTTACTCCATCTGCTACAGGGAGAGATAAATATAAGTATGTGAAAATTACATTTTAAGAATTATTTGATAATAATCTTTCCTGATAAATATTGGGCTTGCTGCAGTACATCACAGATTTATTTATCCCCGCTTCACAGAAGTGGGAGCCACCCTACTCTTACATTACAGGAAGACAAGGTGATATACAGGGGTATAAGTCACTTTTAGTTATAAATCTATTTTAAAATAGCAAATTTCACTAGATACTAAATCTCAGATCTGATAGACTATATGTTAGATTTAGTAAACCAAAACATAATATTATCCAGTGATAACTGAGATTTTTTACTAACCAGATCAGCTGGCAAGTAACAGGCCTTGGGTCTAGTTTTATCTAAAATAAAATATCACTTTGTCATTATTTCTTTCAGTCCCGAACAAGCCCTGAGAGAGACACTTGCCAGTTTTGAGAATGCATACCTGTCAAAGTCATTGTCAATGTTGTTTGACCCAATTAACCTGGCATTTAGCTCCGCCTCCTTCCACCCACCCACACCTGAGGAGGTGGAGAGTATTGTCAAAACCATATCCAGGTAAGTCTTTGCTTACCACTCTTCAGGGTCAGAATCCACTGTCCTGTTCAACTACAGAAATAGGAATACACAGGGACATGTTGTGTTGGACTTAACAATTCCTGCGTTAGTATTTCAGTATTCCATGTACAGCTAATCACAGATGGAGAAAAAACCACAAATGTGCAGAGGCACATGGGTAGAACCACTGACCAACTGTAACCTAGCTGGAATGCCTCCTCACATGAAAAATCATAGTGAACTAGCTGGGATTCAATTCCATAACAGTGAGGGACTGCTTGATGTTAAGTCAATGACTTTACCTGCTCTGCCACGGTGGCCCCTAAAATCTGTAGTGAAAGATATTATTTCCTTGTTAGGTATTGATCTACTTTATTTACGTGCAAAGTCTGAACAAATAAATGTAAAGAATCTACATGTACAAACAACTGTACAAATTTATTTTGATATTGTTTAATGATAGATTTCAAACACTATAAAGAACATATATCTACAGATTAGCATAGGGAAATGCACAGTTCAGTTCTTTTTATACGCCCATCTTAATATGGGGCGTATTATGTGAACACTCATGGCGGGCGGGCGTGGAACATTTGTTGTCCGGGCTCTTAACTTTCCACACATGTGCATGGCCATAATATCTCGGATGAGTTTGATAACCAGCATTATCACGTGAATGACTTAGAAGTTATGGTCCTTGACGTACACAAAATACTTGAAATTGTGATTGTCCGGGCTCTAACTTCAATACCGTTAGTCCAATCCTTTTCAAACTTTCCACACATGTGCATGGCCATAATATCTCGGATGAGTTCGATATCCAGCATTATCGCGTGAATGACTTAGAAGTTATGGCCCTTGACGTACACAAAATACTTGAAATTGTGATTGTCCGGGCTCTAACTTCAATACCGTTAGTCCAATCCTTTTCAAACTTTCCACACATGTGCATGGCCATAAAATCGCAGATGAGTTTGATATCCAGCATTATCGCTTGAATGACTTAGAAGTTATGGCCCTTGACGTACACAAAATACTTGAAATTGTGATTGTCTTGGCTCTATCTTCAATACCGTTAGACCAATCCTTTTCAAACTTTCCACACATGTGCATGGCTGTAAAATCGCAGATGAGTTCGATATTCAGCATTATCGCGTGAATGACTTAGAAGTTATGGCCCTTGAACACTTGAATAAGTCAAAAGAGACATTTTCCTTCAAATTAATGGAAATGTTTCAACATGATTGTTTTAATAAGTAACATTCATTAACTAATGGGATTTAGGAGACAATAGCTTGTTTCTCTGAGCTATTTCTGAGAGTCCCCATACTGTGATGGGCGTATTTTGTGGCAGTCCTGACCCTTGTTTAACAGTGTATTTTGGATCCAGACTTAGATACAGTGTTATGTTGGATCACTTTATAAATGTAGTGAACAAATTGAAGATTTGGGGTCTGTGGTTTGAATTGCATGATATTGGTTTTCACAT
>CM037779.1:80598405-80624041 GCA_021229015.1 Solen grandis
AAAAAAACACTTCCCTATAAATTAAATTTTTAATAGAGTATGTCTATGTTTTGTATTCTTTTTCATACACAAAACTTTCCGGGATTTAATTTTTTAATAAATGCTTTTGTTTTATGATCATTATATATCATGTAATCCTTTTCGAGATATGGAAACGGGATATTTTTTTTAAATTTTTTGCCCTGCGAATTTATAGAAGCTTTTTTTACAAAGACACCACCTTCCTTATTAAAACAAAGTAAATAGGAAACCCCGGGGAAAATTAAAAAAAAAGGGGAAAAATATTTATGGGGCGAATCAACAAAAATTTTTTATAGTTTACGTTGCGGTATAAAATATTTTGAATCAAAAAAAAGTTTTGAATCTTTATTACCATACAAACAAAGGGATGAACACATTAAATCCACTTTGTAACAAAAGCCAAGGCTACAACTTTAGAAATCCCAAAACCACTTTTCCTTAAAAAACTTTTAAAAAAAAATATAACAATGAGAATATAAGAAAAAGAATTAAAAAAATATTGAAAAAAAAAAACCCCGGGCTACTGCTACACAAGGGTTCGATTGAACAACTTCAATTCCCACCACAAAAAATGATTCCTAAAGCACATACTCTAAACATATCACTGCACTTACGATGAACACGGGCCCGACTTCCTGTCGTCGTGTCCCCTTCATAAAGGATCTACTTATCCACCGAACACCTGTCGTCCAAGACCATACGAGATTCTCCCCCCTTGCGCTAGTCTACCAAGGGGGTCGCGTTCGACTGAAAACCTCCAGCTTAGATGGGCACCATGCCATGCCCAACTAAATACGCACAAACAATAAAAGCTCTTATTACTTATCACACCAAATAAATGTGCAACACGTTTTTCTTCAAATAAACTTTTAAACCAAAAACAAAACTCTGGTATTACAACGGGATTTTTTTTACCATAAACAATATTTTGGTTTTCTAATTTCTTTTTCGCGAGAACCCCTTGTTTCAATTAAAACCAAAAATATTCATACAACTCACATTTTTTAATTCCCAAAAAAAACTGTTGGGCATAACTTCCTTATATTTCAGGTAAACAAATTTAAGGACATACCTAAACTAACAAAATTTTTCTCAAAATTACATCAAATATACTAATAAGCAGAGCTACTACTAGACCTTGGCCATAGAACCAAAACTTAAAAACTCCCAAAAAATTAAATACGAGTACACTGTTTCCCTGAGAAAAAACCCATTTTGCGAATGACAAGAAAAAATTATACCCTTTTGTCAACCCCAATTGTCACTTGAGGTTTCTTTTTCGACAAGAGGCATCTTTTGGGATTATCCTGTTAAAGACATTATACATTTTTAAAAAAATGTAAATGCTTGCTCTCTTGTAAGGGGTACTTTTTTAAATTTGGGGTTTTAAACCCAAAATTTTGTTAAATTTTTTTTCCACTTATTCATTTACTTCAGTTTTCTACCATTTTTCTTCATGTGTAGTCATTTACATCTAACTGAAGGGAAAAAAAAAACAGAAGGGAGGAAAAAAAAAAAAAAAAAAGGGAGAAAGGAAGAAAAAAAAAAAATAAATATATGTTTTAGATTTGTTGGGACTATGAACATCACATAAATAAATCTATATATCTAAATATAATAACAAGTCTTTAAACTAATTTTTGCCACTTTTTTCTTCAAAATTTCTATTTCTTGGCATCCATCAAATTATTAGCCCTTTCCCCTTTTTTTGAGAAACAATGGCCCCAGTGCCCAAAAAACCATCGCCTTACTCCGGGCTGACAATTTATGCTTGTCACTGCCCCAAAAAAGGGCGGAATTAGTTTAAAATTTTCCATTTATATGGGGGGGTTTGACCGGGTTTTTCGCAGACTCTTAGGGTTAATGAGTTCTTAAAAGAGTTACGAGGGGGGGGTTTTAAAATTGGTTTAAACTTTTTGAAAAAAAAATCCGTTTTTTCTTAAAATTTACAATTTTTGGCTTTAGGCTATTTTATTGAAGGGGGCTAATTTTTGTAAAATTTTTGATTTTTAAAATATTTGTGTACGCCCATGCAGTTTCTGTTGTAAAGAACTGGCGAGGCAAAGAGGCGGTTCAGACACATATGACTTTTTCGTTTTTTCCCTTATTTTCATACTAAAAAAATTTTGGGTATTTTTTTATCAAAGTTATCTTTTAACAAAAAAAAAGCTACAAAGGGAACTTTACCTCTAAAAGTCCTTTAATGGCGTTTATCCATAATTTTTGGGCCTTTTCTGTTAATCTCGGGGAAAATCCGTCAAGTTCGTGCGTGTAAAAGGGTCGGATGCCCAAATTCCTTCGCAAGTTGACCAAACAACCGCTCTATATAAAATAAATTTATCAGTTAAACATATTCCGCTCTGCCACATTATTAAATTTATCTCAACTTTTTAATTCTTCAATATATATTAATTTCCTTAACTTGGAATCCAAAAATCGCTAATTTCATAGTACAATATATTTTAACTGCGCACCTTTCTCTCCTCTCTCCTCAATTAAAACATTCAAAAAATACAAAAAATCTCTTTGTATTTTTTGAATGTTGCGATTTTCATATCTTGAAATTTTATAATTTAATGTTGTTTCCTTTTTTTTATTTTATTTTCTATCAACATTTGCCCATTTCTTTTTTATTTTTTTGTGACAATTAACCAAACAAAAAAAAGAATACTTTTTTATTTCATTTTTTTTTTTTTTTTTTGTAACCATAGTCAATATTTTGCTAATCACGAAATATTTTTTTTTTTTTTTTCTTTTCTCGATTTAATTCATAAACGTTTGAACATTAAATATAGATTTATATTCTTATATACTTATCTGTTTTCTTACCCAAACTCTCTCTCCCTCTCCTCCCTTTTTTGGCGTGTTAGGCTCACCATCCCCTCAAAATTTGAGTATATACATGTAGTATGTGTTTTTGATTTTTATTAGGGCTGTTTGTTTACCCGTTTAAAATTTTTTTTCCCCCTTTCCTATAAAAAAATTTTTTTTTTGTTGTATTTTTCACATGCGTTACAAATGTACTTTGTAAACTGTGAACCAATAAAATATGTTCTGTTCTGTTTTGTTTTAATCAACAAACTACAAAAAATGTTTTAAAAAAAACTAAGTTTTTATATCTACCTGCAAAAATGAAATACAAAATTAAATTTTTCTCACACAACTCCGAAATTAATTTTGGTCAGATATTCAGCTGGACTAGGCTCTTCCGTAGCTCCATCGAAACTACACTGGGCTCCATACAAAAACAAATTATATACTAAAACCCCCTGATTTACTCTTAAAAAAAAAATACCTTTTAATCCGGCAATAAATTTTAAATCGCTGAATCCCCGTGCTCCCGAAAACACTAAAAACATGAGGTAAAAACTGAAAGAAAAGGTCTTTTTAAAAAAACTATAGGTTTCAATTTCTAAGCCCCTTAAAACAAAAAAAATCTCTTTTAAAAAAACACTTTTAAAAATTTGCAAAACAGTTGTTTAACCATTTCAAACCCTAATCTATCTCATTCTGAACAAAAGGAAAAAAAGAAACCTGTGATAAAATTTTTAAACCAAATCGTTAACCATTCCACTCGGGCCTACGTGACAAATACAACGTACTCTAAATCACACTATTTCAGGCCCACTCCAAAATTTTTTGTGACAACTTTTGGGGCCTTAGAGGGGGGGTGGGGAAAAATTTTATGAACAGAAAAACAAAACAAACTTATTGTTTCTTTCTAAATGTTACATTAGACACTTTTTGCTAATAGAAATAAATGCATTAAGTCAACTCATCCTCGCCGGCAAAAACTCGAAACGAACACCACACACACACACAAACCCCCCAAAAATCACACCGTAAAACCGCTCTAAAATGACATTGTGAGTATAATGGTTTTCTACAGACAATATTATAAATCTCAAGATTAAAAAATATATATTAATAAGCTAATTGGTTTAGGATTATTAACATTATGCTTGTGCACCTAGCAAATTTGTACGTATAAGCAGAGCATCCTTAAATACATTCAGCTAAATTTAATAAAATTTAACTTTTTTGTAGATTTCATCAACTAACAAATTTTGCCATGCTCGGGCCCTTTAAATAGTAACGTTTATTTATATATTTTATCCTCGTAATCAGAATAAGCACTACAGACACAAATAAATGAACTCATCCTCAAAATCCCTCTCCGTGCAAATCATGCAAACCCTCTCATTTCTCCACCCTTGCTCTCCATAGCGCCCAGCCCTCAATTTTTGAGAAGAAAGTCTTGATCTAGATATATATAAAAAATGAAAGGTTTCTTGGTAGCAAATCCAAATAATTCTCAAAAATTAACTGATCTTTAAAATATCTATATGAACATAATGCTATTATGTGCTGCTATTGATCAGCCAAAAACGGAAATATTACAAACAAGCGCTTAACCAGTTCCAGATCTGAAAATGAATCCGTCATTTCTGTGTGGGCTTCAGCTTTTTCCGAACTTAAACAGACTGAAAAAAGGGGGGAAAAAGCGGGGTTAAGCTCAGTGGTAGAGCATTCGACTGCAGATCGAGAGGTCCCCGGTTCGAACCCGGGGTGTCCCCTATTTTTATTACATTTTAAGAAAAACTAGAACGACTTTCCCAATTCTCAAATGTATTGAATTATCATTTAAGAAACAAATAAAAATAATTTTTAAAACAGTTCAAATGTAAGAATCATACTCGTTTCATCTGCCTCAAAACTAATGAACTTAGTTTTAAAATTAGTTTTGATGACGTCATGATCACACGACTTAAAAAATATTTTTTGAGCTAATTTCTTAAATTTTAAAAAATAGATTGCTTTATTTGTTTGTGTTTACATTTTTTTTCCCCAAAATTTCAACATATATTTCCCTAGGACTTAAATTTCTCCCATGTTGATACGAAATCACTTAAAATTTTCCCAAAAGAATTTTTTGAACGTCAAATTTTCGACATTCTTGAAATTTAAAGGTCAAATGACCAAAGGGGCCATGTGTCACCTGCCAAACATATTGACACATAAAACCACATTCCGTCGTCAGCTTCAGCAGTGAGGCATACTTCCCAAAAGAACCAGCACTTAAAAAAGTAATTTTCAATATCATAAATCAAACCACGTGTCAAAACAAACATTACTGTATTCATGAGTATGCATTTTTTCCGTTTTTAAGCGTTTCAGGGGTTTACACGATTTTAATTATAATACAGTTAACAAAACATGCTAAGAAAAAAACATAAATAACACTTGGCCTATTTCGCTCTCACCAAAAATCGATTTTTATTTTAAATTACATTTATTTTAAATAGTTTGTTAAATGAAACCCCAAATTTTAAATTAAAAAAAAAAAATCAGGGCTTGGGGGCATTTTAGATTATAGGCCAAAAACATGCTGCTTTGCGCGAAAACTTTAAAAAGGGTTGCTTTTATATTTCAATGACGTCACTTAAGGGAAACCCTTGAGAAATAAAGTAACCTTTTTGCCAAACAGATGCCTTTTTCCTTCTAACTTTCGGGGGCCTTTTGAAAAATTAAATTTTTTTTTTTTAGACCAAATTTCAAAACCTTTTAGCCAAAAACTTGCCCTTTCCCAAAATTTAAAACCAAAGCATAGGGGCACATCTGCATATTTTCTTCTTTCTGTTCAAATTTCAAGAAAACTACGGCTCTAGACCGCGAAAAACTTCGAATTTTACTCAAAAATTTACGTCATTGTTTTGAAAAAACGAAATGTAAAATAGACTATTTTGTCGACATTTTTTTAAATTTTTTGTTCTAAAAATAAACTCATAAAAATGGAAAAAGAAGAATAAAAACATACAAACCCAAAAATTTTTTTCCCTTTTGCGGAAAATCATAATAACAAAATGGACGAAAAATCATTTTCAGTGATAGAAAAAAAAAAAACCATTTTAAGTAGGGCCTAACTCGCTCATAGATGATCGAAAAAATTATTTTGCTTCCCTCTTCTCATATTTTTCATCTTTGAACGAAAGAACGATCCTTAAACATAAATAAATCATAAAAAAACCAACAGGGAATAAGTTACATTTGGGGATTTTTTTTTTAATGAAACAAAAGGTAAAAAAAAGGGGGAAAGATTTTTTTTAAGGGAAAAGGGAAAAAAAACCCAAAAAAAAAAAAAACAAAAAAAATTTTAGGCTTAGGGTCGGTCTAAAAAAAAGAGGGTCGGCGAGCGAACAAAACAGATTTTCCCCAATTAAAAAGACGTCCATTAAAACATGAAAACAAAAATCAAAACGAACTAACGGATTTCGATGGGCAAATGCCTAATTTTTAAGCTAATCACCAAAAATTTGCTTTGCTTATATCTGTGCTTAAAATGTTAACTTAATGTGATCGGAAGAATAAAAGGGAAATTTTACCGACACGTGTTAACTCAGCAAATTTTAAAATAAAAATTTTCCCAAATTGGTTCATATTTTAAAGGACACTTTTAAAATTGCCTGATAAAGAACAAAATTGAAAGCTTTCCCAAAGAGTAAAAATCTTATTTAACAAGGGGTAGTCCATTTTAAAAATTTTAATTTTCTCTCCGTACATTTTATTACCTTCTGACTCGTAAAGGGTACCCATGGTTTTGGTGGGATTTGTTTTCGTCGCGTTTTTTAAAAAAATGACTTTTCTATTTTCCTTTTCCCTTATCTTCGAAAGGGTGTTATTAACATTAATTTTTTAGTTCTCGGGAAACCCGTTCCTTTCCTTGGAATCCCTTTCAATTTTAAATGACAAACTTTTAAAGTGAAATTTTGTAAAAACCTATATAATATAAACAAAGAAAGATTTCACTTGAATTATAAGGCTTTGATATTTTTCCCCTAGCGGGGTTGTATGACATCACGTGTTTTTAACGAATTGATCTGCCAGGGGGGAACTTTAAGTCTTTTTCGATTTAGTTAAATTTTAATGCTTTTAAATGTCTTTAAAAAAGTTGCTCAAAAAAAAGAAATTTAGTGGGGGAAAATAGTTGCTTACTACAACAAAGGAAAACCCCATTTGAACGTAATGGACTATTTCTGATACTTTTTTAATATAAATTTTTCGAATTTTCTCAACTACGAGTCCCGACTAAAAAGGGTTATAATATTTATTATATTAAAAAAGACAAAGTAACAAGATACAACGCTGAAACTGTTCTTTATGGTAAATATCAGGAATCGTCAGTCTACGGTTTTTTATTTGATATTATTATGAAAACATTTCGATAATTATTATTATTATTATTATTTTATTATTATTATATTTTTCCGCAGATGTTTTACTAAATTAATTGAAAATCAAAAGAAAGAAATAGGCATCTAATTCCATAACCCTAGCCGCGTGACCAATAAATCAGTTGGATATAATCCCGAGGCAAGGGTTTTCAGATGGTATCTCAGCTATAGCGATAAAAAAAGAAAAAAAATTTTCACGGATTTACAATATATGTACTTCGAATGTAAGTGAAAAATCCCTTGGGCTGGGGGATAGGTAATAGTCCCTGTCCGTCCACATCCTCTGTCCCAAATTTTTTTCAGGAGCATAACTCAAAAAGTATTTGAGATATAAACTTGAAAATTCATAGGGGGAAATAGATCTCATTGAGGAGAAATGCAGTGCACAGGAATAATAACCCCTACCCTTCATATTTTTTTTAATTATTGCCCTTGTTTTTTTTCACGCTTAATATTTGTAAACATTAACCCCTTAACATTTTACTGTAGATTTCCCAAAAAAAAGGGAATAAGTTGGTCTTCACATGGGTTTCATATCTATAATCACTTCAAACATCAGTCTTCATTACCAAAATTGTCTTTTAAAATGAAATATTCTACTCTCCAACACTCTTTTAAAGAGCAAGCATTCGGCGGGGGATGGCCATATTAACAAAGTCTCTTGTTAAAAGTAATTGTTTGGGCGGTTTGTACCTAAATCCGAAGTTGTAGATAAGCCCTTACATACTTTGTCTGCTTGAGACAACTAAAGGACAGTCATACTGAAGTTTCAACCCGTAACAAATGGCATCATAAAACAAATCTTTTTTTTGAAAATAATTATGAAAATTATCCTCTGACTAATGTATTTTTAATAATTATTAATTGAGAAGATTCCAGGACATAACATAAATAAACAACATTTTTATCCACAGTTGTATCACACCATGACGTCACAGTAAGGCGATAATTCGCCACGTGTAATTGCGTACATGTACTTTAAACTGACATAGCGTGTATGAAGATAGGAGGGCCTCACACAGCGGGTTGTCGTTAAGTTCCTCTTTAGCTCTGATGTACTGGCTGTTAGGTACAGTGTCGTACTGTAATGTCATTACTAGTCTCTTTGAAGCCTTTGTTTCCCATTAAAATACAATCCAATTCGAGCCCAGACCCGATATTCGAATGCACGTTTTTTCCCTTCCCAGATACAATCTTGAAATTACGTCAATCTTAGCGGTAATAAATTCTCTCTCTGGGAATATTGACAGATTTATATGAGCCCCAAATTACAAGTAATCACCGTACCACTATGTCTGGGTTTAATCCCACGATTGAGCCCTCAATGAAATACTTAATTAATTTTCTTTCACCCGAATCAATTGCCTAGATTGTATTATGGTAGATTTGTTTTTCTACTGTTTAGCTAATTTGTTCAGATTTGAAGCAATTTGAAGCATCGTTGAAATTTATTGGAGACACACACTAGGTAATGAATGTGAGTTTTTTTTTATAGTTGGATAAAATGAAATCAAGCATTCATCACTTGACCCTTTTTTGTTGGCAGTGAAATAACAAACAATGCTTGCTCCATATGTTCTTTGTCAACTTGTGCATGTAATGTTATTGGGCTCTAGCTAGACGCTATTGTTACATTTTCATTGTTACTAACCTATTTTAGATACAAATTTGAGAATTTTAACAGGACCGTGCATTTGTTATGCAACGTCTGTCTCAGTTGTGACTGTCGTTAATACAAATATTTGTTATTATTTAATACACATGGTTACTGTCGGCTGATGGTAAAGCAACCAATATATAAGGCTGACCGGTCAAGGGGTCTAGCGAGAAAAATCTTGTGGGATACCTAGAGAGATCTTGTTTAGAGCCTCGAGACCCGACCATGGGCTAGGCACATTAAAATGGCAGCGCTCAGTCTGAGGGGGCCATGGCCTGTCATGCTAAATATAGTATAAAAGACCAAGAAGGCAACTTGTCTTAAATACGACCATTATACGACATGCATTTGGTTTAGACGTTTGCCAAATACAGATGGACCTAAGCCCGATAGGGAAACTCTACAACAGTCTTGGGATGGCTGGCCTGACGTTATTGAGTCATTAAGTAACCGCGCAATAGCCAGCGGTAGAGTGTCCGCTTTGCAATCGGGATGTGGGTTCGAATCCCACCCGGGGGCACTTCCTTCAGTGACCGCGTCAAACCAAAGACTTATAAAATTGAAAACCAGATGCACCCTTGCCTGGCACTCCGCAAATGGGTTCCCAATGGGAACTCGAGTAACTCAGTACTGGTTCTAACCCAGGAACATGTCCTCATAATGGGTTGCTATACACCAGCACGTAAAGAACAAGTGAGTTTTTCGAAAAAATGAGCTAGGTTTACCATTACATCTACTACTTCACTTCCGATGCTGTTCTTCAGCACAAAAAGGGAACCACAAGTGGAAAAACTTGCCCTTTTGGGTTTTAAATAAGACCATAACAGAAAAATTCAGCCATACAAAAAAGAAGAAGTCTGAGAAATAAAAACAAAAATATAATTATTGTTCAAGAGTAAGCTGGTGCCAAACATGGCGGGGGGTGTCCGGTGCATGAAACCAATACTGGTCCACCGGCTCATTGTCGATGTTTTTGATGTTGATTGATGATATGGTTACTAACTCTTGTATTTTGATGGGTATTTTGTATGTAAACGAAAACCTACAACGAAAGACCTATTAAACAAAGATTGGCAACTAGTTTAAATCTCAACAGAAGCACTCAGCACACTGTATAATCCTTGTAAAGTCACGTTATCAAATAAATATGCGAAATTACATTATAAACTTACAATGGAATATTACATTACCATCAAAATGACCTAATTCATCAAAACAAGACTAGAAGTAAAAAGAACAAGAAAAGATTAAAACAAAATGTTTTAATGGACGGCTTATAATAAGCATAAAATCCCCCTCTATTTCTCTGTTCTACTGTTTTGACTTTATAACCAACTTGTCTATGCAAAGGACCTTTTATTTTAATATGAAATTAAAAATAAATAAATAATAATAAAAATGACCTCTCTTAATATTGATATTTTTTATACATAGAGAGGCAGTTAGTGCTTTATAATTTTTTCCTGCACGAGTCCCGAGTCTGTCTAGGCTTAAAAAAAATGACTCCCAATTAAGTAGCATTTTCCTATTTTTTATGACATCTCGTGGATGCATTGAAATTCAACTTTGAATCCTGACAGCGAAAACATTACATCTAAGATGAAAAGGGGCATGGGTTAAAAAAAATAATTGGAGTGGTCATTTTTTAAAACTTTTTTTTAAGCTAGAAAAACAAAGGATGTATAAAATTACTATTTAAAACAAACTATACAAATATAAATTAAGAACTTCCAAAAAAATAAGAATTTAGAAAAAAAAAGTATTTCCACAAATGCAGATGGGTGTGTAAATAAGACTATAAATAATCAAACTGATCAAAACAGCAGGGCTTGCATACACAGACAATTTACTGTATTGATATCTACACCATGCGTTCTTTATATTTCGGTTACATAAAACAAGATAAACATTACGCATTACTATCCACCCATCATTTAATAATTAAATACAAAGTATAATTACAAGTTCAATAAAAAGGGCATGAAATGCGCAATGGGCCAGACCGACGAGCGAAGCGATAAGTAGGTCATGACCGATATGTAAAGTAAACATCATTAAAATGCATACATCTACTGACTAACAACCTATTATATATGATAAATTACACTGGAAACTATTTAAAACAAACACAAACCCTTAGACAACACATATAAAAATATCGGTCACTGAAAACATTACTATCACAAATTTACATTCGACTGCAATACCAATTTTGCACATGCGGAAGTGTAAACCCATTTTAATTGGACATACTAATAAAATATACAGTACTTGATAAAATACTGTATATACAGTGCTGAATACCGAAAGAAATTTTTTTAGTGAAAACAAAAAAGTACCTCAAAAAGGAATACAAAAGTTTTTTTGTTGTTTTCTCACCCAGCTGATTTAAATAAAATTCAAAAAATTTTTTTAAAATAAATCAATCTAAATTTTTCAACATAGTGAATAAATTAATTTATAATAGGGTAAAAAAGCCATACTTGACTTTGAAAGATTGAAATTTGGAGTTAATGGGTCTTATCTAAAACAAACAAAAAAATCTATTGAGTTTCACTCCACACAATGAACTCATGTACACTCGATCCCCCTCGAATTCTAATTTTTTGCATAAAAAATTACGTTGGTATATTAGCTGATTTTTCGGAACAAAAGTGTGTTTGATTTTAATTAAAAACCCCAAAACCAAGAGATCAAATCTAAGAATTTAATTTAAAAAGAACTACAAAATAAACCGTCATTTAAAAGGTAAAATCATTCAGTTAAAAAACTCTGAATATTGTTGAACCCAATCTCTTTTAATAACTAGATTTTGGGTTTTAAAAATTCAATTTTGTGGGTTTTTACAAGTTAAAGGCTTTTTTTCTTCAGGTTGAAAATTAAAAATGCCCTGTTTTTTTCCGTAAGTCAGAAATTTTACCACTGCTGGGGGAAAGTCTTTTCTTTTTATATCAATGACAAAAACTGAATACTAAATTTGATGCATTAGTTGCATTTGAAAAATTGATTTAAACAAATTTTTTAACGAAGTTTGAGGGAAACGCTTCTCCCAAAATTTGCCTTTAGTAAAAGTCCTTCATCTTGTTCAGCCAGAAACGTATCCCTGACCAAATTTAAAAAGAAAATGAAGCCTTTTTGAAAAAATTGCTCACTAGATTGAAACTATTGTCCCCCGGGAGTCAAGACATATAGTTTGTTTCTTCCCAAAAATTCCATAACAATTTTTTTAAAAGAAGAAAAAAATTATTTTTCAAAACTAACCATATGTATATTATTGGTTTTTCAAGCATATCATTTTCAAGCCCTACAAAAATTTTTAAATGGATCCGGTGTCGCTTTATTGTTATGGTTTAAGTATGTGGTTTCCATAACAAGAAGAAGAGAAAAAACGCACTCAAACATAGGTTATCATCTTTTAACTTGTTTACCATAAAACCCCCCAAACACCGTCACCCCATAACACCCACGCGTCGCGTTATTCCCCCGGCAACCTTTTTAAAATAAAAATTTCTTTTTAGTTTTGAAATCTTTTTTTGTTTTTTTGTTTTTTGTTTCCCTTTTAACGCCCGCAAAACATATTTCAGTTTTTGGGGAGACTGTTACTTTGGAGAAGATATTACTCCCCCATGCATATCGCGCCGAGATACATGTTTTATTGGCATGATACTAAAAACCCCTTTTTCCCCGACACCGGGCCAACAATTTTACACTTTACTCCAATACTTTTTTAAAAAAAATGGTTATCTATCTTAATACTCACGTCAAGCAAGAGAGCATTATTGTGTGATTACGCTCAAAAACGGTTGCTATGATACCCCCCGGTTAAACCGAGCTGTAGGTAGTGTTTTTTACAAACTTTTTTGTAGTTTTCCTGCACCGAATTTTTCCTTTTAAAATTAAAACACATTTGGGTTAAGTTTTTTTTTTAAAATTTTTTTTAAAATTTTCAACGCAATATTTAAGGTAACTCAATACTTTTTTCATAATAAACATTTTTGTTTGCCCTTATGATTTTTACAATGTAAAAAAATATTTTTTAAATAACTTATCCATATAGGGAAAAAATTTTTTAATTTAAAAATATATCACAAATTTAGGAAATCTTGTAATTAAAAAAGAGGGTAAAAAAACATTTTTTAAGAAATACAGCAAAGAACATTTTTGTCTAAGAAAATAAACGATGTTTACGGGAGAAAATCCGGGCAATAAATTTATAAGTATAAAACCCTTTCGTTCGGTCGAGGGTTGTTTGTTTATGCTTACATTGTTGAAGTTTGGGATAAGGTGCCCATATAGGTCTGAACATCTGATGAATCTTAAACCCAGAGGATTCTATTAAGTTAAATGCAACTTCTGAAATTTTGCAACTTAAACAGCATGGCAGTAATTTTTTATCAATTTTAAAATAAAGTTATACCAAATATATTGGCTAAGGAGAGGGTTTTAAAGTTTAATTGTGGACCAGACAGAAATGCATCAAAACACGTTTTATGTCGTAACTGAAGTTTTAACGAAAGGAAATGGTTTTTTCTTCCTCAAGTTTCAATTATTAGTTGTTCAATTTTTAAAGGAGTCTTAGTCACCCTTCGGAAGGTGGTCTGCCTCCTCTCCCCTCTCTCTCTCCCTTCTCTCTCTTCTTTCAGTGACAACGCGGTTATGCCCAAAAAAAACCGTCAATAAGTTTGTCAATTTATCAAAAAAAGGTAATAAAATTTTTTATTCCTTTTTTTTTAATTTTGTTTTGTTTGTTTTTTGTTGTTTTAAAAAATTTTAGTTATGTACATTAAAACTGCACTCGTAAAAAAGGAAATGTTATAGCTCCCTTGCTTGGCGCTGAGAAAATTAACGGTAGTTGCAGGACTTTTTGGGTCCGGTGTAAAAAATTGACGGTTTGGGGGATCATGCCACGGTGCCCTTCCCACGTCCCACTTTATAAAAAACAGAAAAAAATCAAGGTGGGACGTTGGAATCATGCTTAATTGGATAACAAAAACGTCATGGATGATACATAGTCCTTTACCTAAAGGGAGGGAATATTTCATGAAATTATTTGTCTTTATTGTTTTATATTTTTAAAGAGCAATTTGAAAATAGTATTTTTGGGTTAGAAAATTATTGCTTTAGTATTTAAATAATTTATACATTACAAAATTATTTTTAAAAATATTAAATACTTATTAGTTTTTAGGTTTTTGTCAGAAATTCCTCTCCCTCTCTAAAATGAAAAAACAACTCTTTTTTTTTTTCATATAAATATTGCATTTTTTTTAAAAAAATTATATCTATTGCAAATTTTTTATAATAATATTTATAATACTTATTATTTTTTTAGGATTTGTCAAAATTCTCTCTCCTCTCTCTGAAATGAAGAAAACAAACTCTTTATTTTTCATATATTTTTTAATTTTTATTCAGGTCAGAAAAATCAAATAAAGACAGGCTATATTGGGTTTGGGGTACAATTTATGTATTTGTTTTAATTTAAAAAAGCATTTCTTTTAAACAACGGGACATTCCACCCTACTGATCTTCTATACAATTACCGTCAAACCGAACAAATGCGATCACAACGGGATACCCACACAGTGATTCCTTCAGCCCTGTCTTGTGTTTCGGGCAACAGTCCTTTTAAATTTCGTTTTTTCCCCCTCTTTTTTTTCCTCACTCCTCCGGCACTGTGCCCGAAGAATTTGATAGCATTGCACTTCAAACCTTTTGTTCTTGGGTTTCGCTCGAAATGGTTCCTTGTCCTTTTCTCCCCCAAACCCCAAAGTTCATGACATAGTCGTGAACCTGAACATCCCCTGGAATCTCTGCATTTTCACATCCGTCGTGCGACAAACCACACATCTCAAAATTTTATGGGGACTAGAGGCAAAATGCAGCCCTTCTTCCTAGTTTCTAAAATCCTCATTCCAGAAAAAAGTCCAACAAGCCCAAACTTCTGTATCTTCCGCCCCACACTGGTTAATAAAAAAAAAACCCTTTCACATTCACATTTGGAAAAACTCGCGAGCTCCTGCTTGGTTCTGCCCCAAAGTCATAGGAGTGTGCTGGTCCCATTCCATTCCCATTTCCCCCGCTTCTTTTAAAATGTTAAAAAACTTTCAGTAAATCCTTTCCTTTTCCACAAAAACAAACACAAAAGATACTGTGTCCTCAATTTAAAACCATGGGTTGTAGACCTGGGGAAAAGTCTGGGCACACATAAAAAGTTCCCTCTCCATAAAAGGTTGGGTTCTGTCCAAAGCGGGGATTTGTTCTTTTAGCAAAAAACAGCTCCGTTGTCATTCTCTGCCTCATCACCAGTAGGAACTGCTCACCAGTGGCTTTCAGTCCTTTTCCATCCAAACATGTCACCCTGGCTTTGGTATCCCCGGGTTTATGCACCTCTTTTCCCCGTATAGAGATGACTTTGGGGGAGGGGGAAAGGTTGGTAAAACCTTGAGACTTTTCTCATCTTCGCCCATTCCTTCTCTCGACTGGATATACTTTTTTCATAAATTGCGGAACGGCGTGTTTCTTTGCGTGCCCCCTTTCGCATGGTTGATTTTTTTCATGCGCTTCAGTTCCATTTTTCGCTGCATATTTGGGTATTGTCCAGAAACTGGGAAAGTGTCATGTTGTGTTTTAGCAGAACAGGTTCGGACTACAGACCCAGTACACCCTTGTTGGGTTTTTGGGTTTTGACCTGGTATCTGAACCCTTTAAACCAGACATCACCACCACTTGTTCTTGACAAACGCACACTCACTTGTGCATTTTCCATTTTAGCTTTTTAATTTCAACGATGTTACTTTGTGAAATTTTTTCTACAAATAAGACATTTACACAAATGTAAATATTTTGATCGAACAGTTTAGTTCATTAATGAAATCACGTTTGAAATCACAATAAAATTTATAACCAAAATGTTTAAATTACTTTAAATCAAATTGTTTACCTTTAAATATAAACGCTAATCAAAGGGCTTTTTTGATTTCTTAAAACCAATCACTTAGCAATATATACAGGAAAATGGACTTTATTGGACCAATAATTAACCAATTTTTAAAAAAAAAGTACAGAGGTGATAATTATCTTTAAAATTTTCAAATTTTTTTTTTTATCTTTATCAATTCACATAAGCTTTTAAACCCGAGACAAAGAATCATTTTACACTAAAATTACAATAATTTTTTAACCCTAATTTAAAGGGCCTTAATAAAAACATTTAGAAAGAATAATAAATAAACTAAAACATGAAATTTTACCTCTTAAATAAAAACAAAAAAAAATAGAAACAAAAACGATAATACAACTTCAATTCATTTTAATGTGTTTTATTTGAAATAATTAAATCCCTTACAAAACCAAAACCCAGCAAGGTGCTAAAAATCTGAGTGGGGCAGTTGGGGGAAAAAATATCAAAAAGTGGGACATTTGGGGAAAACCCTGCCCATTCTACGCGTGATACTGCATGGGTAGCACTAAATTTTTCCAAGTAGACATCGTCTCCAAATGACTGAAAACTGTTGGGGGGACTTTAAAAAAACCCAAAAAACAAACAAAACATACTCAAAAAAAATTTACAACGGGCTTAGAAAGGGATTAGGTAGTTACAAACAATTTTTTTCATCGCATTAACCGAAGGGTTTTTCTTATGGGTTTTTATTTAAGGTAAATCCCTGTAATTTTTTTCGCTAATTTCGGGCCCTTTTGGAGATAACCCAAAAATTCCCCAATGTTTCGTTAGGTTATCTTGGTAAGTTAAAGACCCAAGACGTACGGAATCTTACAGTACGTATTAGTTCAATGGGCACTATCTGTATTTTCTTTAAATAGCTTGATTGATTAATATTAACACCCCCCATAAAAAGATAACATCCATTTCCACAAGGGTCCCTTTAAATTATACATATTAAGAATATACCATCTTGCGCCCTGTTTAGGCCCCGCCAGTGATCTATCATACCCGGTATTTAGTAAATATAAATAGATGATGTACGTATGTTATAGCTATACATGTCACACACACACACACACACAACACACACACACACACACACACGTATTATGTTGTTGTTGTTTTATATATGATAGGGAGAAAATGAACAATTATATTCTATCCTGTATTACAAAAAATGTACATGCCTCAGTTATTCTGGTTTCTTAATCCTAAATATTCTAAAATATTGGTAGCAGAATTCAAGGCAGCCATACAGAAAACGGTTATTGATTTTGTCGATATAGAAATGCACACTTCCAGTAATTTCGCATTTTGGTGATATAAATGTTAATTTCAATGTAGGAAGAAATGCATACTTAAAGCGTTATTTTGATACATGGTGTGCTTTAATTGTCGAATGATTGATGTGGCGGTTCTTTAGATGCATACCCAACACAGAGGAAGACACAACTAAACTGCTGCTGTTTTATCAGTTGTGAATAATTATTAAGATACAAATGTACGATACCACGTGTTTGGTTCCATTAGAAAGCTTATTGAAATCTGCAGTTTTCATCCATTACAGGCTGTCGATTATCGATAATATAAACTTAAGTAGTTTGCTTGGTCAGGTTTACGTGTATGTATACTTGAGATATGTAATAGAAATATGCATGAACAAGGAAAATGACTTAGAATCTTGCTTCATACCATCTCATTTGTAAGTATTTCGAAAAAATCAGAAATAATTAAAGATATTTTCAAGGTCAATAATTCTCATTTTTAAATGTTGAATTTTTTAACGTCACTTTCAAATATCATTATCGTTTGCCACAATTTGTATGCATAAATAAAATAGTCCTAGTATAATTAAGTTTCACAGTTTTCCTTTACAGTTGATCTGAGCTACAGCTGGAGTCCAGCTTGCTTCATTTCTTGGAAACAGCGAAAATGTATGAGTGCAATTTAGCATAAATATCAACTGTATTAAAATGATGGTTTTGCGCAATGTAACAATAAAAGTAATATAAAGGCGTGAAATTAAGTTAAGATTTTCAAAGAAGAACTACTCATTTGGAGAATTGAAAATGTGCATGAGGTAAAATTAGGCCAATGTACCATTGTCAGTTATACACCAGCATAGTTTTAAATGGAATTAATAAAAGAATGCAATGTGTTATTTTCGTAGAGCAATTATGAGGCAGCGGTTGTCTTTATCTCGTTTACATTAAAATGAAATTTTGATAGAAAGATATGTACTTTTAAACATCGGATATAGACGAATAATCAAAGCTTGTCGTCATTATTAATAAAGAAATTACAGCCACAATAAGGTAGAATGTTTATTCGAGTAATAAAATAAAAATCCATACATAGCAGTATATACAATCAACAGCGTATATTTATTTTTATATCACTTGCAACTTCCTTCTGAACTATTATGACTACCGGTAACTTTTACGTTTATAACACAGAACTAGGAGATAATTTCCGGTCAAAACGTCTACTAAAATCAAGAAAGAGCTTGAAACATTGAATATATTGGTTTCGATTAATGCTGAAAAACATTCCGGAATAACTCTATTTTGTGGCTTCCGTTATTGAAATTATATTATTAATGAGTAATATTATTATTAAAAACGTTTCCCAGCTGCCATGGTGATGGATTTAACAGGCATATTGAACATGAAAGCATTTTTTTTTAATTTCAGAAGCAAATTTTCCGTGCAAAATCAATTACTTAACACAAATGAAACAGAAAGTATAAGCCTAGGTAATATATACTGATAAATGCAATGATAAAGATTTTCTTCTTTGGAACTTGATGACGTAAAAGGTCATTCAATAATGAAAGATTAACATGGGCTTATATTATAAATATCCCGGCAAAATATCAAAATGGTTTCATTCTATTTTAATTTTAAATGGTTCTTCTTAATATTATTTCTTTTTTAATCAAAACCTTTTTCTTAAGATATGATCATGAAAGGTCATTTAATCTTCTTTTTTTTTCGAAGGGGTAGGAATCTCAAAAATTGACTTATCAAGGTACTATCATTTCACTACTAGGGTGACCCAAAGCAGGTACACTCATGCCAATGAAGACGCAATGATAAACCTTATACAAACAAAAGTCATTGCATGTGAACATAAACGCAAATGTTTTTCTATAGAATCTTGTAGTTATGTCAAGTTGAAATGCATCGTCAGGAGAAAATAAAAAAAAAATTCTATTAGTCAATGGTATGTGTCTGACGAATCCCTTGGTCACCTATATAACCAAACTCCACACAGTGATCTCCCTTGCAAGCAAATACAACTGTAAGGGGAGGTAATACTGCGTGGAGTGTCGAGGTGACTTGGTGCACAGCAAGACCTCGGTGAATTAAGGGGTAATTACACCTTAGTTATTTACTTAAAGTTTATGCTTTCCAGTGAATTGCTGCGATATAGATAAAATGTATTTAATATATTTCACAGTGGAAAATTGCTAAAATAGGATTTCACTCTTTTCAACATAAAAGAAAATTTTAACGTTTTCTGTGGAAGTTCCAATATTTATTTCATCTCGGGAATTTCGAAAATTGTATTCTCACGCCGTTCTCGAAGTTCACTCGATAAAATAAAATTGCATTTATTTAAAAGTGCGGCTTATATGATAGCAATTAAACAAACAACGGCGTCCTCCTTCAGTTATTGTGTTTACCGTTAAAACCGTTCTATTTCATGTTTCAGCCCTGTTTCTGTCTTATATATAATATACACTGTTTTGCTTACCATGCTTTCAAATTCTTCACCTCAACAACTTAATGTGTATTTCATTTCAAAAATGATGAATATATTTCTAGAACCATACTTTCACTGAAAATACGTTTCAATTTTAATTTAGATTTTAGTAGCAGGCCTTTCCAATTCTTTACGAATGTATAAGAAATGTTATGCAAACGGGATTTTTGAAAGGAAAATTGGCAAAGACGCCCTCACAGAAAAGTCAAATTAATTCCCCTGTCTGTATCGTGATGCACCTGAGAAGAAACATAATCAAACTGGTTGAAGATGTATAACTTTGAATGTTTGTATTTCTCGTATCCTTCCTTTCTTCCATTACCAGTCCGGACCAACAAACTTAAAGAGTAAAAGAATAAGCCAACACCCAAGCAAAGACTACAATTTTTCTGCAATCTGTTTGTTGCTTTAAAGGTATAGTATTTGTAATCATCTGACATGCGGTACAGCTAACTATATGTTTGTTGTTGTTTGTTTTTTGTTGTTGTTGTTGTTGTTGTTTTGTTTTTTGTTTTTTTTCAAGATAAAAAAGAGATGATGATTAACGTGATCTGTCACTTTGCAAAGTTTCCCATTAGAGCTACTGACTCAAATTACTTCCAAACATAGACACAGTCCTTTCAGATATACTCGTATCCCGGTAAACAAAATGCTTACTGAGACTTTTATGAATCCGACATTTGCATATTAAAGTCAACAATAATTGCAGAGATGATTATGAAATTAATTACGAAACTAAACATTGAGCTAACAATTGTTATAGGACACTACAGAATAAACCAGTCGAGCACTTCAGACGGAAACGGTCGATCCCTCCCTACGGACAGAAATCATCGAACATTAAAGAGAAAATATATCCTACAGATCCTAAATTATTTTGAATCTGATATGATCCTGTCGGATAAGACAAAATTATTCCAAACAACCCACAAACGCAAACAAAATTGGACCAGATGGTGTTTTTATTGCATTGTCCTATTTTTGGCCAAAGTGACCATGGCGCAGCAAATAGTTCATCCGATAAATGATCCGATATCTCTTTAAAATGATACTCCTGCCCTCATTCTTCCTAGAGAAATAAAAGTGTTGCCAATCTTTACGGCTATGTCTGATAACGTAATAAGGGATTGTCTCGATATTGCAAAGTTTTTCTTATTCCACTCGTAAGGCAGATGTACATCACTTGAGCGATTGAGCAGTGCTCCATCACTGTCATTCAATAATCAGTCAGTGTAAAGATCGTGACCGTTTCAACACTGTAACGAAATTTGATAGATGTGAACAAGCCTTTCCTAGTACCCTAAATCATGAGCATGCGTATACTATGTGTAGATCATTTACCATTAGGATGTAGAACAATATTCTTCAAATTACGCAATTGAAATATTAATGCAAACTTTGAATACGTTTTCGGTTTAATTCAACAACGTAGAAATGAAAACGTGTTCGTATAAAAATTAAATCTGATATGGTGATACTCACAAATTTTAGAAATGCTAGAACTGTTTTAACGACAAAGTCAATATCGCTGTTAAATTCAAGGAATAGTTCAAGTGATAGAAATAAATATGTGTGTATTTTATTCTTCTCTACATTTAAGCGTACAAAGTAAATAAAGTTGTGACACTTGTCCGTCTGTCTGTCTGTCTGTCTTACAGTCTGCTGTCTGTCCGTTAGTAAAGTTTCGTGTTAGATTCGCCTTCTACGAGTGCTAAGCGATATAAAGGTCACATCATAGACGTCTTGACAGCTCTACAATAGCTGAGTAGTGTACCTCTTAGCAAGCTCTAAAATAACTCACAGTCGACTATAATATACGTGTTTGATTGATTCAAGTCGCAAATGACAACTCCTATATAATTTATATACGACTTATCTGGTCCACGTGTTGATAGTTGCAATGGAAATAACCAGAAAATGTAACACCTGAATCATGCTCATCTTCATAAAGTATTCAACTTTAAAAATATGCAACAACGAGACAAAAAAGCGATTCTGCTATTATGGTAAGGTGGTCGATAAATATATATTTCATGGTTTATAGAGTAATATTTGCATACAGAAAATGATTTTCATGTGTGTGACTGACATCTGTTCAACGCGAGGCCTCCAGGTCCATGTGGTGTGGTGGCTTTTATTCCCTTACTCCTGTGGGTTAGAGTCTTGTTCTTGTCCTTATATTATTCGCCACGTCTATGGTACATCTACTAATCACGTGCTTTGAACACTCCATCTTACATCAGATCGACATTGCTGTATTGTCAATAACAAGACTTTTTTTCGTAAAGAATCCATTTTGCAAGACGTATGATAGTTTGTCTTCATTACGTGTACATGTATTTGTATTGATACATGAAATAAGTATAAATAACGAATCTTCACAAATATAAAGGTATCATTCCGTACAAGTATTGACCTATTGTCTGATGTTGATTCTTGTTCCCGGTTAGCCCTTAGGTCACCACTATATACCTGCTTAAGTAGATCATAGCGCAAAATGGATAGACATCTCAAATATTGCCAACAGAAACATTCTAAACCATTTCCAATACAATAAACACGACCTGAGGAGACAGTTAAGGTGAACCAAATAGTACCCACCGGTATTATTCCTAAATACTCATCTTCAGACTTATGATGAACAATTGAACTATGAGTAAATCTAAAACATAATGCATTTGAACGTCGTATATGTACTGAACTAATTAATGTAAGGTTTTGAACTATAAACTAATTATATACATATTAAGCATTTTCAATTGTTATAGGAGTACAAATAATTCAATATAATAATTTAATAGCCCAAGACTCTTTTGTTTATTCTCCATTATAACACACTATTTGATATTTTATGATTTTATTAAATTGCTAATATTCGATCAACGACATACATATATTAACAATGTAAGACAATGATTAACTCTAGGAAGCACCGTCAACAAGCATCGTCATATTTTGCCATAAATACGCACGGGAATAGACTTTTCATTTTGATAAATAATTATGATTCACTTGCAGAGGTATTACTGGAATGGACTAATAGGCATATCTATTGATCATAAAATTCAAAACGTTTCACATTTAAAAGGAAATAATTGTATACCAATATTAAGGATCAAAACAATTCCACTCTCTTATGTAATATCTTTGATATATTTGACTGAATTAATTCATATGTCCGTATTACTGGAATGGACTATATCACATGACATTGATCATAATATCACATGACGTTGATCATAATATCACATGACGTTGATCATAATATCACATGACATTGGTCATAATATCACATGACGTTGATCATAATATCACATGACATTGATCATAATATCACATGACGTTGATCATAATATCACATGACATTGGTCATAATATCACATGACATTGATCATAATATCACATGACGAAAAAAAACTGAATTCATCTTAGTAATACATTTTAGATATCCTTGAATAAGTAGCCGTAATATATGTGTTCTATAATGAATAAGCTACAACAAACACGATTTCTATTTGAAATTAAAAATTGTATGGAGAAGTTAAACATTCATTTCCAAAGACCTATTCAACAGAGATATGAAACTGTCCGGAACAACCTTTTTCTCGTGACGAAAAAAAATAAAATAAAACACAACAAACTTATAAAAACATAGGTGATGGGATTTAAACGAGATCTCACTCAGACGCTTAACATTTTGCAAACGCATGCAGACGCTTAACATTCAAACGCTAAACAGTTTGACCGGTAATATATTGAAGAAAAACTTAATGTACCTATAACTGATATGAGCAATTTTACACATATCAAGTTATCTAGCGGTCACATGATCGTACACGTGATTGTGGATCATAGATTGGTTCTTACAAAGTATGTTATCCACACCAAATAAAGAACCATTTATATCTCATTTAATTTTCTGTACAGTTGAGTCACTTTTATACGGAATTTAACCCGATTCATTACCTACGAGTGGAAGTATCGAAGTTGAGTTTGTGCAGATCAGCATGAATATCAATTGTATAAAAATCACTGAGTGTGCAAAAGTAATGTCAAACATATGAATACGTGTAATTAGGCTTTGCATTTCCGAAGAAGATTTACTCGTCTGGAGCACGAAAAACCTGCATGCGGTGGGGAAAAAAAGCAACAAACAAACAAAAGAAAAAAACAACGTTAATTTGACCTGCGTTATTGCCGGCCACGTTTTCCACAGGGGTACCAACTGTAGGTCCGCAATGTGTATCACTGGTGAATTATAATAAAATCGACAGGTTTTATAAAGAAATCATTTGAAATGTTTAATTGAAGCTGGCAATTTTATGAGCGCAATAGAATATTGAAATTATTTTTTTCCCTTTTGTAATGACCCCTACCATGTTTGCATAAAATTTAAGGATTGATGCCATGTGTAATAAACTATCCTGCTGTGATTTTTAGGATGAATATACAGGTCATGAACAAATCAATTTAAGCAGGATTCAGATTAAATTATTTTTACAAACGCGGAGAAGCGTTTAGAATATATTAAGATAATGTGAATTTTTTACGAATCTGCGGGGTCTAATTCTTAATGTGGGATAATGAAACTAACATCTAGGGGCCTGGTGTTTTATTGGAGGGAAGGTAACTACCAGTATAAAATTGCTGTCAGGTTTTAGAACAACATACATTTACGATCATTCTCTATGCAATTTTATGTGGTTTAAAAAAACTAGTTTGGAATATTTTTATTTATTGATTCTATAATTTGACGTTAAAATACAAAAGTATAACTGTTAATAGTTGAAAGTGGTTTTTACCAACTGAAATGACGTCCGATTTATAGAACGACGCGGTAACACAGGAGGGGTTTTGTCTTATGTGTTTGGTAAAAAGAAATATTCATTTATAAAATGAAATATTAGGATATTCGTATGTTATACTAGTTACTTAATCTCACATTGGTAAAACTGATCAATCTACAGGAACTCTTGGCAATGGAATGAGATGTTATACTTTGTACCAAAATATATACAGTTGAACCTGCACTAAGCGGTCAACCTGATTATAGCGGTCAGTTTTAATATTAACAGATTTTATCATTTTGTTATATATTTAAACTTCATTTGGCAGTCATCTCTGTTAAGCGGTCATTTTCACTTGTTCCCTTGACTGGCAGCTTAAGTCAGGTTTAACTTTCAAAAAACGATTTAATGACAGACGAAACGATTCCTATGAAAAGTTATTGTTCAAGGCAAAAACGAATACATTTTATAAATCATATGCAAGATGATTTTATTGTGTTTGTTGGGCTATTTTAACGCCCAACTGGAAGTACATCAGTACTTAATTGTTTTGTATACACGAAACAAATATAATTTTGTATCACAACAAAACCACACAACAAACATGTAGAGAAAACATTTAGTGTTTTAAAATTGTATAAGTTTATAAAAATGCACTTAATGATATATTCTTCAACATGTTTGAATGAGGATACCGGTATTTCATTATATAAATGTTGTATCATTTGTGTAGTGCCTAATACTATATAAATTGTGTCTCAATGTACATGCTTTGTTAAACAGGATTATAGTTTTGTTATTTCCTTTATTTACAAATTGAAGTATAGACTGCAAACCACAGTCCATAGTAAAGGCTTCCTTACATTACTAATGACCCTACAACATTCGAACCCCAACCGGTGAGGGGCAATCCACGAAGTAATTTTGTGTTGTAACATGCTTATAGTCTATATCGTGTTATCCAGTGTAGTGTCACTAATATACAGAACAGAACAGAACATACTTATTGTATATAACTTGAACAACATTCGTTCATCGTTATACAGAGATAAATAAATATACATGCACGAAACGGCAATGCGAGAGTGAACATAACATGACAGAATACACAGATCAATACATATGTTTAAATATAAAATTTAAAATTTTTAAATTTTTAATTTAATTTCCCTAAAATGCGAATGGTTTTTCAACATTCTTTTGCAAATTAAAACTTTTTCAAAAC
>CM037779.1:80624141-80674141 GCA_021229015.1 Solen grandis
AAAGACAAACTTATTTATTAACATAATACTTTGTTATCACAGATATATACAGATGTAAAAAAGATAATAGCCGTCCAAAGTGGCCGAGTGGATAGAGCGTCCGTCTCGAGAGCGGGAGGTCTTGGATTCGATTCCCGGCCGCAACATACCAAAGTCGTAAAAATGGTACTGTTATAGTTCCCTTGCTTGGCATATGAGGGAAGCTGCAGGACTGGTTGACCCGGTGTCAGGACAATGTGACTGGGTATGATATCATGCAACATGTCTACGGTGTGATACTGCAATGTGGCAGCACTATATCTGTCTCAAGTAGACATTGTGTCCAAATGACTGAAATGTCGTAGGAACGTTAAACCCAGCATTCAAACAAAAAGATTATATCTATTTTAACCATAAGTATTATTTTTGAATACTTTTGTGTTTTCACTGTTTATATCATTGTTATTGTATTAATGCGTTGGTTAGCATAAAGAAAAGAGGATAGCTACTAACAGACTTTTTTTTTTTTTTATCTAATAGAGTTACTCCAGTGCTTCATCACACTTTTCATAACAAATTACCAGGACACAGTAATCATATAAATTATCAACAACACGCCGACTTGGTCTATTCCACCCTACTCCAACTTGGTATCACATGTTCGGACATCCTCAATAGATATCGCACAATCGCTGGCGCCTAAACATTGACTTGACTATTTGAGTTTACCGTTGCTTCGACAGTATTTCAGTCATATAGCTACGGCCAGCTAATTATAGGTGGAGGAAGACCCCGAATGCACGGAGGCATTCGGGTAGAACCACCGACCTACCGCAAGCCAGCTGGAAGCCTAAACATTGACCCCATACGTCCAGTGAGAATTTGAATAAAGCATATTGGCATTTTGTTGTAAGAGAGTTTGAGGTCAAACTGTTTTTATTTTACATCGATTACAAAACAAGTTCTAACAATATTATGGTGAAGTTCTTATTCATTTTTTCCGTACTGCATCGGAAAAGTTCTCATTTTACAGTTTGACTCAAACTGTTAATGTCTGTCTCTATGCAATTAATTTTTTTTTCAGTTTACTTTCGCAGTTTTAATTTTATGCCATTTATGTAAATATATTAAAACCGAACCGTGATTCGACAGCTGAACATTGAAAGCATTATGGTGAATTTCAAGTTCAAGTTTATCCTCGAGGATCGGAAAAATACATGAAATAGTATGACTCAAACTGTGAATCACTGTGTCTCATGCAGATATTGTTCTTTTGATGAGTTAGTGTAGTAATAATCAAATATAACATGTCGCATTGATATATTTATTAATATTTGATTATCCTTATGGTTGAATACCCATCAGGACCATTGATTTTGTTTGCGCCATTAGATTAAATATATTTAATCTTCGTATTATATTGATGATGCAATATTGAAGATTTACAAAATAGGCAAAAGGGTCTGACCATAAGTTCTAACAACATTAGTATCGGTCATCCCCTTAATGGTACTTGTATAATTTCAATGTCTACACATGCTAACATAGAATAGGCAAGATACATCTAATCACTAGACAAGGCATTAAAGTAAATATACGGTTACATTTTTAGATAATAACAGTGCTGGCGTTATAAATGAAAAATCAAAGTGATATACAGTACAACCTCGTGAAACCGAAGTCTTTGGGACCAAGCTGAAAACTTCGAAGACGACAACTCCACCAGAATGTGATGAAAGGTCCTGTCAGTGAAATGTAATATCATAAGAATCAATATATAAAACTACGTTTGAAATGAAGTTGATTAAATGTGTCTCGGTAAAACACAATATTTCAAATCTAAAAAATTGTCAACAATTGTTTCTAATAATTCGAGTCTTTAGATGAAAAACTGAAATGCAATCTTTATTGGAAGATGTACTAGCTGACATGGGTCCTGGATTTCTTTCAACAATATTTCATCCTGTCACAATTTTATGGTACCGGTAATCAGTATTCAGAGAATCTTGAAAAAAGTCCTTCTTAAGAAGGTAAGCAATTCTGACAGAGGGTACACAGTGCAATACTCTTTTTTTCAAACAATTACAGGAGCAAACATGAAACAGCCCGACAGCCGCACGCCAAGCTACAACTTTAGTCCCTATGGAGGTTTAAGTAATCTAGTATAATATATAAGCTGCGGATAACAGACTTCACTTGCAAATACTTGGAAAACTACTCGATCCGAGAAGCAAATCGAAAAGTTCAGACAAAGTAAAACTACTAAAAACCGTATTGAGCTAAGGAATGGTCAATAATATAATGTGTGAATTTAATTAAAATTATACTCAAATGAATTTTCTACAAAATAGATATTACATTTTTTTGTGTGTCAAATGTATGATTATGTAGTCAAAAGTCCTCCATCAAATGTCCACTAAATAATTCACGGTAAAAATAGTAAAATGAAAGAAATTGTGACCACTTAAGAAAAGACTACATCCTCATAAACGGGAACCGGGAGTTTTACGTGTTTGTTGCCAGTCGTTTCCAAATATCTCTTAAAGGAGTATTCGAGGGTAGTCACTACTCAACTTTTTCGCTCATGTCCTTTAACGTTTGGAATATTTTCGCGCAATAAACGCCATGAAAAAGAGAAAACTATATATAAAAATAAATCATGATTAAATCTATTATTTAATTTCTAAATCACCATTTATTGTCTTCTTATGTATGATATTTATTATGCGATTATATTAACCGTGTTGTACTCATAAAATTTCCATTAAGCATATATTTCCTGTATTACTTCAAATGACGGTATATGCTGGTGTCTAAGTACTAACTAAACTATTCAATCTCAAACTTAATAATCACGGTTACTCCCCATCGTCGGAGTCCGGACGCTATATATGATTAAGGTAGCGTAACAGCTTCAGAATAAACCTCTCGGCACTACTCCGAGAACTATATATCGTTTTGGCTACAGATTTTACAGCTTTGTGGACAAAGCTGGACAGTGGACAGTTGAACTAAACAAAGCACTTGATTGGTTGACGAGGACGCATTTAGCTAGCAACTGCATACGGTTGCAACGTCATCGTCCATGGTATTATTAAATCTAATTGGATAACGCTTTATAATATGATGAAAGATAAAATCCAAGTATATCAAATATTGTGTTAGTTTCAAGATGTCCAAAGTGAACGTATATTGAATATACACCAAAGAATGCAGCTATCTAAACCCAATAAACGCTTATTCTACAAAATATAACTGATTCAGATGAAGTAAGTATTCCCTGAATAATGTTCCTACGAACTGGCATCAACCATCACGTTAAAAATACTACGAAATGGTCAATTATATCGAACAACTACGAGGTAAGAATTCAAGTAGAGTGACTTGAAACTACCCATGTAGAGCTGATGGCTTACACTTCCGTGTTTCACACTCTCACTCCTAATGAATATTTATAATTTAACACACACACACACACACACACACACACACACATCATAAGCCACGGGGATGCGTCAGTATGAACAAGATATTCTAGTGTTTATAAAATAAACTTAAGTAATAAATATATCATGGCCTTCAGTAAATACATATCATGATGTCCTCAATTAAAAAAAAGTTACATGATTTGAACAGAATGTTTTATTCGTAATGATGTCATTGACAATTATGCTGACATTCTGATGGATTATGTTGATTTATTATGCGTAATTGACTTGACTTGGCTTGACTTGACTTGACTATTTGAGTTAACCGTCGCTTCGACAGTATTTCAGTCATATAGCGACGTCCAGCTAATTACAGTTGGAGGAAGACCCCGGATGCACGGAGGCAACCGGGTAGAACAACCGACCTACCGCAAGCCAGCTGGAAGGCTTCCTCACATGAAAATCCGAATATGCATAATTGCAATATTATATAAGTTTGATAATAAATGATTAAAGGCGTGTTGCATTTTTTTTCTCTGAATTACGCAAATGAACTTAAACTGCTTTGAATGTTAAATTGTTTTGGTACGTTTAGATCACATGTTGCACTTTTCAATCGTATGATAATTGTATGAATCACATGAACTTTAAAGCTGTGACAATACGAGCAGTATTTCGAAAATCGATAATATATAAACAGTTACTCACGGTTTGCTTAGCACTTATAAAATAGTTCTTTCCGAGCCGTGTGGGTTAGTTGACGCACTTTTTTCTTCTCCATTTTCAGCTTCTTCCGGAAGCACTTCACAATAATGAGGGTGTGGTAGTTCAGGAGAATACAGAGAGAATGATAAAACACATGGTAGGTAAGTAGGTAGGTAGGTAGGTAGGTAGGTTTTATTATCATTCGTATCTTATGCATATAGTATTTCGTTACATACATAATACAATCATTCATATAATGTATAATATATGCATCACGTGACAGTTTACAAAAAGCCGTATATCATCAGCCTGTGTACAATGCTACAACTCATTACCACTATAAATGATATTAATGGGTAATATGGAGAATGAACACACTCATTGTTAGCATGAAAAATACACAATCATATTAAACAATTTGTTAATTATGTTGATTTCTAGGAACATCCAATAAAATTTCGTTACGTGTTATATTTGTCTCTGTAATAAATCGAGCTAAATTAACAAGAATAAACTTATTACTGGATTTTTACTGTTCAATAAATTTGTATATGTTAGGTCTCTTTCTATACTATTTTCTGATATATTTTTGCCAAATATCATCAAATCTATTACATTTAATAACGAAATGAAATTCAACTTCCATATATTTGTTATACATTGTTTCCATTTCTTACTCATTATAATATTTAAAAATGCTTCTTTGCTAAATGAGTCTTTTACATAAGCATATACCGTGTTTAAAACACTATTTTACTGTATATTTGTATACCATTTCTGACAAAAACAATCTCATTTACTCTTTCTTTAAAGCAATTTTAAAAGATTTTACATGTATATTTTGTAAACGTAGAAAAAGCATAATCATCTAACAAGACCTTAACTTTTCTAACCCAGTTATTATATCCCTTTTCACAGTCATCGTACGATAGTTGGTATACATATTTAAGTATAATAATTTCAGTATTAATTAACTTTAACCAATATTTATCTATTGACTTATTCATATCTATTTATACGTATCTATTGATATATATTGGGTATCGACCAAGCCCTCCATAAACTGCATCAATACATGAATTTTGTCGGACACCCAATATTATTTTACAATATTTCAAATTAATTCTTTCTAACTCATTCGATTTTGTGAATCCCTATATGGGACAAGCATAATCAATTATAGATACCACAAATGCGTCAAATAAATGCATAGCTGTACTTGGTATAAGTTCAAAATATTAACATTATGAAACAATATATTCACTGCTTTAAGAGCTTTTCCGACTAAGCACTGGCTGTTCAGTACAAAAGATCCAGTATAATTATAATAACTCTTAAATAATTAAATTTGTCTACTACGTCAAGACTAGAGTCATTATAAAACCATTTTTCATCACTTTGAATGTTTCATCTTTTCTGGAAAACAATAACCTATGTTTTGAAGTATTAAGTCCACATTTATTACAATACAGGTATAACCTATCCAAACTTATTATATACAAATCATTTGAATTCAAATAGAAATGTTGATGCTTAAGCATCAAGTCGACGGAGAAGAAGAGACATTTGGCCTGTAGAGATTACAAAAAGTTTTTTCAGTTATTTGACCTCGTGACTAAGTTTTTGAATCAAAGTTAATGTGATATTGAACTAGGCCTAGAATTAATCAAAGTGAAAATGTTGACATTTTTTATTAAGATCAAATGAGAAATATGGATTGTAGATGGTTCACAAGATTGTGCGGACCGACCAAAGACGGGCGGACCAATCAAGAGGATGACTTCTATTTATCCTCCAAATCTTTGTTTACGGGTGTACAATGATGAAATCAAAATATCTATAGTGCACTGTATACTGTATAAAATGATTGCACAACGTTGACACTGTGGAAAACCTATAAAATACATATGAATACGAGTATGTACAATGAGTAGACATGCAATATAAAAAGTAATACAGAGCCGGATCCAGGAGTTCAGGTTTTAGGGGGGGGGGGAGCTACATTAAAATATTAAAATAGAATGTAGGCAATCTTGTGAGGTTTTTTTTTTTGGGGGGGGGGGGGGGAGGTTGTGTCACTTGTGTGTCTACATTTACATATAGTCGGGGAATTTTAAAGGGGCACGCGCTGGGTGCCCCCCCCCCTAGTGTAACATACATGTATAACAAAACTATGCATTCAATAAAAGCATATGCATTTGGTGGCATGCTTATAAGTGGTCAATCAACAAAAATAGTGCTATCCAAGCAAATAGTAAAAATGGCAATAGCTACTCGTAACAAATATAACTGGCAACATATTTTATGCGACAGAATAAGATGAAATAGAAGCATTCGTGAAATTCGTGGAGCTTGCCTATAAAGCATACCTCTTCCCGTCTTTTAATTTGGACTCAGTGAGTCTCAAAGAGTGCTTTTTACTGTCTTGTACATTACTAATCATTGAAACTTTTGCATGCTCCAGACAGAATTACCGCACTTCCCAATCTCACCATCTATTTATATTTGAAGTTTCAAGTCAATAACTTGTTTAGTTTATGAGTTATGCTCCCGACAAATATTGAAAAATATAAAGGGAATAATTCAAAATTTGGGTCAGGCAGAGTTATGGTTTTTAGTCACTGCACTTCTCCTAGTCGCATTCTGTTCACTTATGAAGTTTCAGTCAACACTTTGTATAGTTTTTAAGTTATGACCAGTGTTAAATTTGCTGACAAACCAACAAACAAACAGACAGTGCAAAAACAGTTTTTATATTATTTAGTATTAAAAAACATCATATTAACAATAACAAAAAAACAACAACTGTATCGTACGTGTTTTTGTTGATTTATGTAATTGTATCGATACAATAAATAGAAATGCACTATGATTAAATTATATAAACCAGCAATACAGGATAAAATGTCAAAAATAGAAAAGAATATATATGAATAATTAAAATTTTGTGTAAAAAAATCTACGATTTTTTTTATTACGCTATTTGCTTCAGAGAAAGTTCACATTATATGTAGAAGATTAACAATTATATTTGAAAAAGATATACGCTGAAGCGGGTTAGAAATTGATGATATTCTACATATTTTACATTATCCGCAGACGATATGGTCATCATTAGAAAACACCACAAGAATTGCAAAATAACTTAATATCTAGTATATGGATTTAGGTTGTTATCCGCTGTATATAAAACTACATATCTAGTGCATGTATATGGAGTTCGTTATCCGCTGTATATAAAACTATATTTACATATTATCAAATTCTGGTTTAAATTATTAAATAGTAAAAATATTATTATAACACATGTATACACCCGTACTTTAAATGATTTAGATAATGGAGCCAAAACTTGTTTTTCCAGCAAATAAAGATATGTCAAATAATTACGGGCGTGGCTATATGTGGAATGACTATTTGATGTTAATGCCATTGACTTTGTCTACCTATTTAAGCAAAGGATGACTGATTGTTTTACCTAAAAGTGGTAAACGGATAAAAAATTTGAAGCCCAACTTTGAAAATTCAGAATATCTTGATACTGCACCCAGTAACCATAGATTTTGTCTATCTAGTCAGAGATTAATTGCATAATATAAATTGGTAGATATACAACAAATGGAATCCCACAAAATCAGCGTGTTTGATAAGTGAATCAGAATATCTGAGTTTGGTCCCGTTTATATTTTGCGTCAATAAAATCAACAAAACCTCGTTAGATACGGTATAGTTTGGTTGGAATAATCAGATCTTAAAATGAACATGACCTTCACCAAGATTTGAATGTTAAATTGAGGTGGCACGCTTCGATTTTACAATAATTGCAGGAATCATATATGCACAATAACTTGACCTCGGATGTATTTATATGCGAGTGGACTGCAGTTCCAAGCTATCATATTCCAAGGTTTCATGTATTGCTGGAAAATTCGACTCGGCCACTGACTGAGATTCTGTTTTCCGTAGAAAGCTTATATTTTTTTCCTTAGACTGACCCATGTCCCATAAAAATCGATGAAAAAATTCTTACGAGTAATTTCCTTTTTCAAGCAGAGCTTATGTTGACAGTTTTGTCTGGGTTTTGATATCTTTAGTGACGTACAATAACTGCGTGAGACACAGTGATTCATAGTTTGAATCACCTTATTAAATTATTTTCCGAGCCTTCAGGAAAATCTTGAACCTCAACATATTGCCTTGAATATTAAGTTGTGGTATCACGTTTCGGTTTCATGATAATTGGATAAAGGAAACTGCGAAAGTAAGCTGAAGAAAAATAATGACATAAGACACAGACATTTACAGTCTGAGTCACAATATTAAATGAGACGGCACTTTTCCTAGGCTTGAAGAAAATCTTGAACTTGAACTAAACTGGTTTAGATGTTGAATTGTGGTAGCACGTTTCGATAAAATAATAATATAATGTTATGATATGATGAAATGATGAAAGTATGAATCATATTAAAGATAAAACTGTCACACCATAACATTTAGGGTTTTTTTCCGAGCCTGGAGGACTGAAGTACGCACCAGAACATCTGACTGATTCTGATTCCGTGATGGAAGACAAACATCTGACTGATTCTGATTCCGTGATGGAAGACAAACAGATCGGGGTTGCTAATGAGTCTGTAAATCATCATTTTCATCATTATGAAAATCATTATCATCTTTTGTTTTTCTTTTAAAAAGTATGTGTTAAGCTGCATTTTTTGCACGAACTGTTTATTCTTATTCCTAGTATTTGATCTTTTTTAAAATAACCAAAATTGCAGTCACCATTAAACAATCCAATCTGAAGGAAATATCCCCGAAAAGTAGAAGCTCTTTTTTTCTAATGTTTATTAGATACACAACGCTATTACAATTATACAGTTTTGCCATATCACAAACTTTATGGGTAAAAAAGCCTTTTATATAAAAACATATTTAATGTTCTAAGATTTGTCTGTTGAAACAATATGTAGCGGAGAGAATTTCTTTTCTGCACTGCTCCCCCCCCTTTTTTTGGTAAAAAATATACTTTATTATGAATCACACAAAAATATTAATACATACAGCTGCTTGATTTTTTTTTTCATTACTCGAATATACTATTCGTAAACAACTTTGTAAGGCAGATGTAAACTTACATTGCGTCGTAGAAAATGATATGCGAAATGAAAATTTTATGACTACCAAATACTGTTATGATATAACACCCAATATAATAAAATATTATCAATAATGACATTAGAAAACAATAAATAGTGCTTCAAAAATGAAATAATTACATTTAATAATGATTGCTTTTTTTTTTTTTTTTTTTGGAATTATAATTTCCATTGCGTTTTCTACTTTTCATTGCGTCTATTTCGCCAAAATATTTCCATTGCGTTTTTGATAACAAATGCGTCAACGCATTTGGTAATATGCGAGAATTCTTAACTATTAGAACGATTAGTTGAAATAAAACACCCAAATGTTCTTCTTTAAGGTTAACACAAGTTTTAACAGTTGAAATGTTATGATATAGAGAATCCATCCGATTGCGAATGCATCCGATTAATGGGATAGTGAGAACGAAATTCACAAAAATATCACAAACAATCGTTAAATGACATGCGCGAAAAAATTGCGCAGTGACTTCTCCCAAATACTCCCTTAAAAGAGATTTGGAAACGACTGGCAGCTTACACGTCATTTCTTACATTTGTAAATTATTCCAATATTTGAGTGGTCATATATTTACCAATTTGCATAAGTTGCCGCTGTTTTTCCTTTTCATTAAGTCCATTTAATAATGGCGCAAAAAATCAATGGTCCTGATGGGAGTCCGTATTTTGTTATTCCATGATAAATTTCCGGTCCTTTACATCTATAAAGATACACATAAACCTGTATTAGCGGTCACCTGTATTAAGCGGGCGCCATGGGCCAGTGGTAACGTATCCGATTACGGATCCGAAGGTTGTGGGTTCGAATCCCGTTGGAAGCAAGAATTATTCATGACCTTCCCAGGCGCAAAGTACTGGTCCAACCCAGGAACCGTCGAGAGGGATTAGTATAAGTTGTAATTTTTAAATTAGCAAACAAGCATTTTGTTATTTGTTTTACCTTTATTTAACGAACAACTCTATTTAGCAGCCACATTCTCTTGTTCCCTTGACTGACCGTAAGAGACAGGTTTGACTGTTATCAAATAATAAGAAATATATCAATACGACCGGTTATATTTGCTAACAATATCTTTAAGTAAAATTTTTAAAATAATACATTTTCCCAGGAAAAGAAACATAAAGGGGAAAAGTGTGAGTGTGTGTGTGTGGGGGGGGGTGGGGTCATCGGAAAACCTTTTCATGTTTCCGGGGAATTTGAAAACGTCTTTAAGTAACTAAGGCCTTGGAAAGCGGGAGATTGAAAATGAAACACCTAACTATATGAATTCAAGCCTTCTCCCTCCCACGGAAGCATGAATACGTTTTCAAATCCCCACGGAGGTATTTTTAAACGTTTAAGTTACCGGGGAGGGAAAGCCAAATCGTTGAAAGGTATCTATCAACGTTTGATATTCCTGTAGAGAGGAATTCAAAACTTTTTATAAGAGATAGCGGGAGAGGACGTGGGTTGAGTGAGGGTTGGAATGGGGAGAGGCAATTTGTCAAAATCCTCAAATTATAAGAGTATGATTGCCTAAACCTATTTCTATGGACCAGGTACCATTCTGTCTGTCAAATTCAGGAACGGTCTTCTGTCAAAAGCCACGTTTATGCCCGCCTCCGTCATCCTTGGGTGAATCAATAATAAATGTATAGTTGTTACAGCATTAGCTTTATCACAAGAACGAGATTGAATACGTTTATAGTACTTGTTATAATAATATTTATCTTTATGATAACAACATTGGTTAATAGAGAAGGCTAGATTATGGATTGCTTTGACTCATGTAAACTATACTTAAGATTTGCAATCATGACAAATAATAAATTGTTTCAAATTTTTAATCTCTGTCTTTATCAAAGCCATCTTCTTTGACTCATAAAATATTTAAATCTTATCCAAACTTCATCATATAGGAATGTAATTCAGCACTGAAAATCCCCATATAATGCTAGTTTATGCTAGTGATTATTTTTCAAGCATATTCACATTTCACTACTATTGGTAACAGAACATAAAAATGTCGTTTAAAAATAACTGATGAAAAACTTAACAATGAGAAGTAAAGTTACTTTTAGAAAAATATTTAGAGAGAAATAAGTCACGTACGACACTTAGACAAACCGATCTATTCTGTTACATCCATGTGGCACTAAGAGCAGCTATCAAAGAGATGCTATTGGATGGTTATGATTGTAATATAATGATGAGTGAATGATGATTTGAATAAAAGCAAAAAACACTGTTTTATCGGTCATTTGTCACTTCTTTATAAGAATAAATTGCCCCTCTAAAATAGCCTAGAATACAGGAAGTATTTTAAATATCGTCGCTGTTCTTCTAAAACCTCGTATGTCGATTTTGGCGCGATTTATTTTATTCATGAGAGTGAAAGCGGGAATCGAGTTCCATGTTCTGCTCAAATGCCGGAATCAGAAGCCAATTGGAAAGTTGATATATGAACATGTGACAAAATCCGGAAAATTTATTGGTCGAAATTTTATATCTGCTAAATCCACGTATATCTTGAATTTTGCTGACGACTTGATTGAATGAACAATTATTTTCATTAAAATAATTATTTTGCCGATATAAATCCAAATGGTGAGTAAAACATAATTTCTTTGTTCGAAAATACATACATTACTATATTTAAACAATGTTAACTAGAGATTTGTGGAAAAAAAAGTTGCAAAGTATTGAAAATGTTCAAATGTTATGACTTAGACTGTTTACCTTAGGTTGTTTACGCATGATTATAAATCTTTTTTATTAAATTGTTGTTGATTTCTTTATATAGTGTTTAAAGATGTGGATTATCTAGCTTAATATGGCAAATGCTTGAAAAATGATTTATACGATGATTTTGCATAAAGGAATAATATTTCGCCGACCGAATATATACAAGGTTTTAGAATATAAGTTTTCTTTGGGTACTAGCAAAATATTGACGGTATCCTTTTTAAAGAACATGATATTGATGAAACAACCTGATGTTAGGGACCTCTGAGACCTAGCGGACAAAGACAATGACTTAACACCACTCGGCCCATCACCGTGTCTCTGTGGGTTCGAATCCTGTCTTTGTCATTCCTATTTAAATAAAAAAAAGCCAATTAGCTGGCTTGCAGTTCGTTGCTGGTTCTAAGCTGAATCGGGGATTCCGTGGCCGAGAGGGTACAGTCGCTGACTTTAACACTCATTCAGCCCCTCATCGTATGGGTTCGAATCCCGGCAGGATCATACGGATTTACATGTGAGGAAACTTTCCAGCTTGCTTGCGGAAGGTCGTTGGTTTACCCGGTGCCTCTGTGCATTCGGGGCTTCCTCCACGTGTACTTACCTGAACGTCGCTATATGACTGAAATACTGTCGCAGCGACGGTAAACCCAAACATACACACACTCTAAGCTGAATTGTTTTATTTAATTTATTTTTTTTGTCTGTTTAAGCTTGATGTCGTTATATATAACTAAAATGTTTTCTTAGTTACGATAAACGCAAACACAACAACCAGTTAATAACTTATTACACTTTGTTACTCGGAGTCAAAATTAATGTAATTGAACGTGTTTTACTTAAGTTAGAAGTAAATTTATGAATAAGTTCTATATTTTATTTTTTCTTATTCCAGCATAATGTCACAATCTTCGGGATCTAGTCCAGACGACGAATGGGTCTGTGAAGTGTGTAAAAAAAATCCAGAGAACGGGCTAGTGTTGGAAGAACAACTAGTTTCTGGGACAAAGGTGTTTTTTACTGACTCGAACGGAGAAATTTGGGTTTACTGTTGGGGTTGTAGGCTTCGCTTTCACTTGAAATGCATTGATGACCCAATTGAGGATATTAATTCCCATTATTACTGTTGTTATTGTGAAAATGTCGAGTAAATGGCTGAGAAAAAAAAATGACTTCTTCAGTGAACCAATAAATATTAGCAAACTTATACAAAAGCGAGAGAGGGGATATTACTCTGTTAGGGGCCGACATTTTGAGTTCCTTACAGACAGTTACTATTCATTGTTCAGGGAAAGTACACCAAGGTACATATACGTAGAAAACATTAACAAACATAATATTAAATCTGTTGAAATGAAGTTTTATCCATCTTGTATTAACGGTTGTTAAACTAGTATAATATCAGAAAATGGCGTGTCGTGGCCAAATTATGGTCAAACTGTCTCTCGAGAAACAGCGCAGACAACTGGCTGGAGCTGAAACAAAAAATTACAGACTGCAAGGCACGAGTATTACAAATATTGACAAACGGTTACGTTGTAATGAAAGTATCAGTGCTTGTGACAAAATTGTTACTAATACACAAACGGTAACAGAAACCCCTGATACAAACCTACAGGAGTCTTATAGTGACGACTACTTTGATTCTGACGATTCGTGATAGACATAAACGGAACAGAACACAGAGTTCATCGGAATCTGAAGAATTTGATTCTTGTGACCGATACACAAAACCAAGTCGAAGAGTGAAAAGAAAACGAAGAGCAGTCACTGTTAATCAATCCCTGAGAACAGACTTGATAACAACTGAACAGAATACCAATCTGACAAACATAAACGGCCAAATGAATGAGGAAATTCAAGACATTGAACATGCTGATACAGGTGCGTGCGATGTGGACCATGAAGAGGAGGTTACCACTGAAAACCAAGATGTTCAGCAACTAAGTGAAAATGTAAGAAAACGTGCAAAGAAAGGAATGGGAAATCCAAATACATGGGCCAAGAATGTAAACAAGATATTACGAATGGGGGGCAAGGTTTACAAAGGGGTGAAGCAGATTAATGGAAAGGCAATGAGATGTGTTGAAAGAAGTGAGAGAATACAGGGCGAAAGGAGATGTAATAAACGCTGTGAAAAGACAAGAAGATGTAAACATATCAGTGAAGCGCACAGACAGGAAGTTTTTCAAGCATTTTCGAAAAAATGGGATGAAAAGAAAAGTTATGTCAGAAGTCTAGTAGGCAAATGTGAAGTGTCAACCAAAAGTGGAGAGAGAAGGAAATTCACATACCGATATCACCTCAGAGTTGGTAATGAAAAAATGCCAGTGTGTAAGGATCTTTTCCTGTCGACGTTGGGAATTGGCGAGTATACCGTATATTCATGGACAAACACAGCTGATGAGAACGGACTGCCATCGGAAATCGAGAGTAGACCAAGGAGTAGGATGAATGATGATAATGTACAGAAGATTGAGTATGCTAGAACGTTTCTCGAGTTACTTCCAAAGATGCCCTCCCATTATTGCAGATCCTCTTCTACAAAGAGTTATCTGGAACCAGTATTCACATCGTTTGCAGACTTGGAGCGTGAATATAAGCATCATTGTGAAAAAAATAATCAAACAGCAGTAGGAAGAAAACGTTTAACCATATTATTCAATGAAATGAACTTGTCACTGTTCAGGCCAAAGAAGGACCAATGTGACGTATGTGTTGGATTTGAGACTAAAAACGTCAGCAATGAAGAATACACTCTACACATAACCCGAAAAGAAGGAGCTAGGGCTGAGAAAGAAGATGGTAAGAAGAAAGCATTGACCAACAATAAAATAAAGGTGATAACCATGGACGTCCAGAGTGTACTGCTGTGCCCAAAAATTGAGGCGTCAGCAATTTATTATAAAACTAAATTGGCTTGTCAAAATTTCACGTTGTATGATTTAGCGTCAAGAAACGTCAGGTGTTATTTTTGGCATGAAGGGGAGGGGGGACTGACGGCAAATTCATTTGCGTCATGTATTAATGACTATATTGAAAGTATTATCGGACCAGAAACCGAAGAGATTGTAATCTACAGTGACGGATGTGGTTACCAAAACAGAAATGTAACAATGTCAAATACTTTACTGAGACTAGCTGTTAAACACAGGGTAATCATATCACAAAAGTATTTGGAAAAAGGTCACACCCAAATGGAGGTTGATTCAGTTCACAGTACCATTGAACGCTCCATCAACCGCAGACCCATTTACTCACCCTCGAATTATGTAGAATGCATCAGACAGGCCAGACGGGTACAGCCATACGAAGTGAAGTACGTACATCACAGCTTCTTTCGCGATTTCAACGGCTTAAAATACAATGACACTATTCGTCCAGGAAACAAGGTTGGTGACCCCGTGGTCTCGGACATCAGGAGCCTCAGGTACTTGCCAGATGGAGTTATTCAATACAGGCTGTGCTATGCGGAAGAATACAGCGACCTCCCGAAACGCAGGAATGCAATTTCGCCGTCTGGAACCGACCAGGTGGACCCCTTGTACACCGGCCCTCTTAAGATCAAAAGTACTAAATACGATCACCTGCAGCAGCTGAAGGTTGTGATCCCCCCGGACTACCATTCCTTTTATGACACACTTCATCACTAAAGAAAACGTGTTTAAGTTACATGTTGTGAAGCAAAATATTTCGCCTATAGCTATTGATAGGTGTTAATAAATTGTTGTTTATATTTTGTGATATAAGGAGTGAAGAAAAACACCCTTTTGAGTTAGAATTAAGGAGTTTTGAATAACATTTTATGTTTGCCATAATTATGAAAAGGGTATAAGAATGCTCAATACATGTATCTCGTAATCGTAACTATTTTCATAACAAACGATTTTTTAATGTATTTTTTATTGGAGCGTCCAGTTTTCTAGTCAATATTTTCATGAAAAGACATATTATTGTTGTGTACTTATACATTAATGGTCATACATAAAACAGTGGATGACTGATATAATGTTCGTTGGCTGCTCGGTCAAAATGAAAAGGGGATATGTATTTCTAGTTTTCTTTTTGTTAAAATGTTTAAAATCTGTTAACTGTTTTATGTTTTGAATTCAGGTTTGTTTGAGATTTGAAGTAAAAATTACAACAGTTATTTCTCTTCATCTTTATCACAAAAGCATTCATTGGAAAGTATATTCATTTCATACTCATATAACAAATCATACCAGGTCCGTGGTTCTATTAAGCATTTCGAGTTAATTTTGACGCCGCAATTTACTTTTATACTGTCGCTCGATGGGAAAGTGCTACACAACAATAACTAATGATGACAATAATGATAATAATAATAATAATAATAATTGGAGCAAAAACTGCAAATCATGCAAACTTACTATATTAAATTTTATTAGCACCATAAACGTCTTCTGTACATATACATACATACATAAACAATGTATATTTCGTTATAATTATTATATATACGCTCTTGCATTAATTTGTGATTATTCCACAAAAGTTTTGCTACTAACATAATGACCGACAACATAGTAACTTAACCGCATATTCATCGGACATATTGTGTTTTGAATTGTTTTTTCTCATTTGAATAACCGAAAAATTGCCGAACAAATCGTATGTCATTAAACGGAAAAAAATATTTGTTCAAAAACCTCGTAACTGATTTTGAACAAATATCGTTTAATCAAGAACGGAGATAACAGATAGATATGAAAGTATACTATGAACTCATAACGTTAAACAAGATTCAATGGGATATCCATTTTACTGAAAAAAAAAATACAGTTTTTTTATATTCTCCTGAAAAGTTGTCAAAATCGACATACGTGATTTTAAAAGAACAGCGACGATATTTTCCGAGGGGATTATATTAGTCAAGTGGATGTAACAGAATGGTTCTGACGCTTACTGTCACATGGATAAAGCAGAATAATCTGATTGTCTAAGTGTCACATGGATATAGCAGAATTGATCTGACTCTTGGTGCCACATGCATATAACAGAATGGTACTATCGCAAACCACTGCCTCATCAGTGATAATAGTTCATGATAAAGATATCATCAAACCAGTCTAAATACTCTGTCTTTGAAGAACCTAAATTACAAGCGTGCCAATTTATTTTTATAAACAAGAGGGCCATGATGGCCCTAAATCGCTCACCTGAGATTACAAAACACAAAATACTGTAGGAGTCGAAGACAGATCTTCAATATTGTCAAACTGTAAACAATTTACCATACTTTCGTTTTTACCGGAAGTTACATATCAGAATTAAAAACATCAAACCCTTGTAAATAAATGATACTTGATGACAATTACCACAATAGTTCAAAAGTTGTTGATTATAGAAATAATACTGAAATAACTTACATCTATGACAAATCTTGGTAAAACAAATATTAATAGATAAACTTTCACACTATCATGAAGGCATGAGTGGAGAATCAAAACGAGGCTTGAATGGGACATGTGCAAATCACGGCTACAAACAAGAACTGCGGTTCCATGCTCCACAAAAGAAAAATAATTGAAGTAGATGTGTACGAAATGGAACGTTCCTGGAGTATGCATACAATGCATGATTGTTAATCTATATGTAATTATAGTGATTTATATAAGAGATAAATGAATATATCTCAAAAACCTTGGCATTTTGTAAAACCCAGTATTGGGATCTTCATTTTATATTCAGATCAGACAATTATATCTGATATAAACCAAAAGCAAGCAAGGTTTAGATATTCTGATCAAAATCAATAAGCATACGTTTCCTGAAAATTGTTTCGTACATTAATAAATAAATGTGATAATAGTGTGTAATATTAGAAAAAAAAATAATATCTTACTAATTTTTCCCCTTTTTTTCAACTGACAATGAGTGCTAAAAAAATGAAAATATTAAAGTTCAAACAGAGTGAAACCTTGCAATTTTCAACATTTAAAGGGGCATAACTCCTGACATAATAAATTGATTAAAGCCATCATCAAATTTGGCCAAGATATTCTGGTCATAAACAATGTCTTAAGGTTTGAAGGCAATTGCTTAAGAAATAAAGATGCTAGAGTGCAAAGAGCAATCTGGATTCTTTCAAATTTAAAAGGGGCATAACTCCTGACCTTATGTGTTGATTCCAGTCATAATTGAACTTGGCCAAGGTATTATGGTTTTAAACAATGACAAAAAGTTTGAAGGCAATTGCATAAGAAATAAAGATGCTAGAGAGCAAACAAAGTGAAATTTGGCTTTTTTTTAAATAATATAAGGGGTGTAACTCCTGACCTAATGGTCCGATATCAGCCAAAATCGAACTTGGCTGAGATTTTTTGGTTATAAACAATGTCATGAAGTTTGAATGCAATTGCTAAAGAAATGAAGATGCTAGAGTGCAAACAATGTGAAATCTGGCTTTTTTGAATTTTAAAAGGGGCATAACTCCTGACCTAATGGTATGATATCAGCCGTAATCAAACTTGGCCGAGATTTTATGGTTATAAACATTGTTATCAAGTTTGAAGATAATTGCTCATGAAATGAAGATGCTAGAGTGCAAACAATGTGAAATCTGGCTTTTTTGAATTTTAAAAGGGGCATAACTACTGACCTAATGGTACGATATCAGCGATAATCGAACTTGGCCGTGATTTTATGGTTATAAACATTGATATAAAGTTTGAAGGTAATTGCTCATGAAATGAAGATGCTAGAGTGCAAACAATGTGAAATCTGACTTTTTTTAATTTTAATGGGGGCATAACTCCTGACCTTATGTTCCGATATCAGCCATAATCGAACTTGGCCGAGATTTTATGGTTATAAACATTGTTTTAAAGTTTGAAGATAATTGCTCATAAAATGAAGATGCTAGAATGCAAACGAACAACTTGTGGACGACGGACGACGGACGGACGACGGACATTCATCGATCCTAAAAGCTCATCCTGAGCACACGTGCTCAGGTGAGCTAAAAATATAAACTAATGCCTCAACCCAGTATTTTTCCTGTGATTTAAATCCCCCACTCATTTCTTCATCACTTTGTTCATCATTACAGTAATAGCCGTCCAATAGCATCTCTTTGATAGCTGCTCTGATGGTATCTCTATCACAAACCATTGCCTCGTCAGACTGAATACTGGCATCTACTTGTAGAGTCTGAGGAATCATAATTACAGGTGTGTCTGTGGTTACTTTTTTAGGGAGTTTTCTTCTATGTTTCCTATCTAGCCAAATGTTAACAGCTTGTTTGATAAGTTGAGAACTTTTCTCAATAGATGGACCATTGATAGACACATGCATCAAACATTCCAGCATACTAGATCCTAACCCGTTTCTGTGCTTTGTTTTCACACGTTTTAATATACTTGCACCACTCTCAGGCCAAGCATTTGAGACTCGCAGCGATGCTGTAATCTGCGATGAAGATGACTTCAGGAAAGAAATGACGAAGTCCTTCACTTCTTAAGCACTCAAGAAGGAGCCACTCTGTTGGTGTTTGAGATCCGTTCCCTGTATAAACATCTGATGGCATGTCTGGTTTGAGAATGTCAACAATATGATATTTAATGCCTTGGCACTGTGTTTTCAATTTCTCTACTTCACGTTATCTTCTGGAATGAAGTGCTTTGCAATGACATTTATTTGGTTGTTTCCGTAAGTTTTAAAACTTGTTTCATCAATTTGTGGAATTACTGTCGGGTCATATATGCTGAAGGCAGTCACTATCTCAGAACTGTCACTAAACCGACTGTCAATATTCATGATCAAACAATCAATGTATTTGGTAAGTGGGCTTTTAAGCTCTTTTGATTCTTTGTCATTGATCTTAATCTCAGCACACATATTGGTACAGGAATCAATATGTTGACTCAATCTCTGAATGGGAGACTCTTCATCTTTAAGTTGTTCCAGTTTGTGTTTTGTTTCAGACACTACTGGAAGTACTGCTTAAAAAATCAGTGATCCTTCCTGCAAATGACGAGATAATCCAGACAGTATGGGAAGAACATCATATAAAATGTAGATAACACCAAGGAATTTCAGACATCTCATCCTTCTAAGCAAGCCATGAGCAGTGGCATCCTGTTCTTCAAACAAAGACAATGTCAAAGTCATGTCGGACAGCACTAACAGACGCATCTAGACTAAGCCACCTAGTACGGCAGGCCTTTATAAGTTTTCTTGCAACTTGCATGTTAGAAGCTTTGTCCAGTATGATTGATTTCAACTTCATTTGTACTTTCCTGTAAGCTGTTTTTTTGTTTGTTTGTTGTTGTTTTTTTGAGAATTTTCAAAGAACTGCCATATAACTGGAGCAACAGAATTTCTACAGTTTTAATGTATGATATTGATTCATTTGAATCTGTGCAGGAAAGAGCCATTCTATGACAAATGCAATGAATGTTTGCAAAATAAGGACTCCCTTTTTCAGCAATGCTGCCACCCCACCATTTTTGCCAGTCATAACTGATGCTCCATCTGACGAAAAACCAGTTAATTCTGAAACATCAAGTCCTGAGTCTTTGGGCTCCTTCAAAAGCAATGATGTGATGGACTTTGCATCAGCACTACTGTGATCTGCCAATATATTCTGGCAACTTAGAAACATAGTTTGCACTTTGCTGGTTTAACAACAATAAAATTGAACGAATGTCACCAGATTTTCACATACTGAAATGTCAAACACTTCATCTGTGAGTAAGTCAAAGGCAAGTGAGCCCTTAACCTTGTTTACAACTTCCATTTTTAGTGTTTCTCCTAAGGTTTGAAACATTTCATAACGTTACCCTTCTGATCTATGCTGAAAACTTTCATCACAAGTAAATTGTATAAAGTTCAATAAAGGTTCAAATTTGCTATTTGCAATTACATAACTGTTTCATCAAAAAGTAAGCCGTAGATTTTTCTAATATTGAGGTTTCTATCTCACTTTGTCTTGAAAGTTCCTGGTGAAAACATAACATGTTCTGTAATATGTAGGGCACTATGACTATGTGACGTCAAGGCATCTTTCTTCAGCCGAACACTTGGAGTTCCCGACAAAACTTTCCTGTTATTTTGGGGATGCATCATACAATGCTTTTTACAAGCAAGACAAAACAAACATTTTCCCTCAACGTAACACAGTCACCAATCTGTCTTGTTTATCCAGTTATGGCAAAATCTTTTCGGTCGGATCCACACAGCGTCATCTACACTTACAGCACTGCATGAAGAAGAAGGGCATGTGTAGTAACTATGAACTGTTTTAGAACTAAATAATTCACTGTTTCATGTTCAAATTACAAGCACTTGAAGTTTATCATGTGTGTATTACCGAGTGCTTAACACAAAACATAGATCATTTATCACTTTATATGCCTAAATATATTGACATAGAATCCATATAATTATAATAAATCAGTGAATTATTATAACTGGTCCCAGTGGCCGAGTGGTTCGAGCGTCTGTTCGATCCCCAGGTTGCACCGTGCTTTCAGGGACTGGATAGAGGTTCACGTTGCAATGCAACATGTTACTACCAAGTTTATAAAGCAAGGATAGAGCTCAAAGAAGCAAGAGGTACATATTTAAAATGACTTTATTATAGCCTTGCATTCAAGTTCAAGTATACATAACAATGTCTCTAAACAATAGTATTCAATATTCTAAAGACACTAAATAAATATATTTTAAGTTGGACATTTAGAAGAGTAAATACTGAAATACAAATATGACTGGAAAACCGATCTTTAAGCGGCTAACGGTATCGGGAAAACGATTCCAACCAACTGCCAATTGTACCTTTTCAACCGATTGCTTTCACATCACTGCTTCCTTGGATATCGTATATCAGACAGCATTTTGGTAATCTTATCTATAAGAGACAAAGTTCTTTTCCCTGTGGCATCATATCTAGTCACATATTCTAAACACTGGGCGACTAGTTCCGATACTACTCTTACATGCTTACGTACACCTTATATGTACTTAATGTAGTATGTTGAAGCCGGGTAACAAATCCACAGTATTCTGGATATGCCTTTCGTGTTGGGCACCCAAAAAACTTTGTCAAGGGAAACGGTTATAAACATATATGATGATGCTTCAGTAATATCATGAAATATCAAAGGTTTTTTTTTTGTTGTTGTTGTTTTTCCGCAAAATTTAATCTTAAAGTAGATATTATAGAATCTAAATATTAATTGGGTAGAAAATCCGATATTAAATTATTATAATAAGGTGTGAACAAGAGCCATGTTGACATGGCCATCCCCCGCCGAATGCTTACTCTTTAGAAGATGTGTTGGAGAGTAGAATATTTCAATTTTAAAATAAAATTTTTGGTAATGAAGACTGATGTTTAAAGTGATTATGTGAAGATCATGTGAAGACCTACTAATTCCTCGATTTTGAGGTCTACAGGTTAAATGTCAAGGTCACTGTGATAAAAATTAAGTGTGAAAAATAAGAAAGGGCAATAACTCAAAAAATATGAAAGGTAAAGTTATCATTCTTGTGCACTGCACTCCTTCTCAATGAGATTTATTCACCTATGAAGTTTCAAGTTGATACCTCAAATACCTTTCGAGTTATGCTCCGGACAAAAATTAAGTCTGAAAAATAACAAAGGGCAATAACTCAAAAATTAGGAAAGGTAGAGTTATCATTCTTGTGCACTGCACTCCTCCTCAAGGAGATCTATTCACCTATGAAGTATCAAGTTGATACCTCAAATACCTTTCGAGTTATGCTCCGGACAAAAATTAAGTCTGAAAAATAACAAAGGGCAATAACTAAAAAATTAGGAAAGTTAGAGTTATCATTCTTGTGCACTGCACTCCTCCTCAATGAGATCTATTCACCTATGAAGTATCAAGTTGATACCTCAAATACTTTTAGAGTTATGCTCCGGACAAAAATTAAGTCTGAAAAATAACAAAGGGCAATAACTCAAAAATTAGGAAAGGTAGAGTTATCATTCTTGTGCACTGCACTCCTCCTCAATGAGATCTATTCACCTATGAAGTATCAAGTTGATACCTCAAATACTTTTGAGTTATGCTCCGGACAAAAATTAAGTCTGAAAAATAACAAAGGGCAATAACTCAAATATTAGGAAAGGTAGAGTTATAATTCTTGTGCACTGCACTCCTCCTCAATGAGATCTATTCACCTATGAAGTATCAAGTTGATACCTCAAATACTTTTTGACTTATGCTCGGACAAAAATGTCGGACGGACGGACGGACGGAGACTATTACTATATCCCCCGACGCCTTTCGGCGGGGGATAAAAAAGAGAGTTTAAACATCCTAAAATTGTATGCTACTGTTGTCAAAATTGATTGATTATATATAGCTTGTGTCAAGTTTTGAAAGACACTTAAGTCTTTCAGGGTCATTGCTCAGCATGTAATTCTTTAAGATACGCATAAAAACGAAACTAAGTCAGATGATTACTATCGAAGTGCATACAGGAAGTTGAGATGCTGATGAAACCCATTATATTTGAATTTTTGATTATATATGGATTATATACAAACCAAACACAGAATATAAATGTCAATTTATTTAGAGGTTAAGACTTCCTTAAAGATTCATCTAACAGTATGAACAAGGAAGCATTGGCTCTCCTACTTAAGTTTTGCTTTAGATATCTATCACAGCGCGCAATGTTAAGTTTTAAGTTTGGGATTGTTTACAGGCGTTGTGGAAATACACTTTCAGACATTAGTCAATTTACGTTACATTTGTTGTAATGTGTGAATTCAACATCTACAGATCCATTATCTTAATTGTAAATCATATTTGATATTTTTTCCACCAGGTCCCAATTTCTTTCTCGTTCTGGAAAGATATCGATCTTTTTCTGGATATCTGTTGTGTGTACATCCGGCTGAGTTGCTACACAGTACACAGTGAAGATATCTTTGTCCTTAGATGGGGAAAGGGAAAGAATAACTCTACTTCCATGCGAACCACTTTCCGTTCGTTTCACCTGTAAAATAAGAACCAATATAATTTGATAGGCTCCTATATTTATTGACTAGATGGTATAGTTTCTTTAAAAGTATTAAGATGGTGTCTACTTACAAACCAATGTGAAACACATATTATTTTTAAAGCACACTTTCTAGATAAGAAGGAGAACGTTTACATTGCAGAGTAGCATATTGTTTTATCTCTGATGCCCAACATCTTGGTCATTGAAGTCTATATTTCTTTTTAATCTGAAAAAGCAAACCTTATAAAGCCCGGATTTGGTAATATCTGGTCCATACAGATCATACAGGCGAATCTCAAGTATTGGTCTGGGCACGCCTGTTGCTTTACATGAGACTGTAACTTTCTTTGTTGTATTCTTCATCACCCCCGTCTTTTTATCGTCAAAAAACGCTTCTTCGAAATGCTACTTCTGTTTGTGTTTCTGTGGTTCTGTTTCCATTACTAGCTCTGGAAGTCCAACAATGAAATGTCTATGTTAACAAAAATGTGATTTATATGGGGTGATACTTTTCAGTATAGTATAAAGCATTTGAAAAAAAATGTTTTTCTTTACCAGTTAAAAATTGGGTCATGTATTTGTGTATTTCATAAATGTAATTGTAACTGTGATAATAACACTAGTGACAATTCTTGGTCTTTAACCTTACCTGCAAATGTATGTTCCTTTTACGGTCTTCTCTTGTGCACTTAGTTTTACTGACACAAAGTGTGCGTACTTGTCACGAACCAAAGTCTCAGTAGGTACAATTACTTCCTTGTCCCTATGTATCTTCACCAAATGTACTGTTGGCGCTGGATTTCCAATAGCAGCACAGAAAAGGGATTGCTCTTTAACGATAAACATTTGTTTCTGTAACGGATATAACCCAATACTGTCCGATCTTATAACCTCATGGCTATCGGGAGTGAGAATAAATAGTTTTTGATCATATTTAAATTTATCATAAAAACCCGAGGCTTCATCCACTGGAAACTGTATGACAAGTATTCCCCCATCTCGAGCATATGCATTATTTAATGTAATTGTTAAAAGGGATTTCGTCCCATTGGCGGTTGGTTTTCCTTTTATATCTATGGCGTCGTACAGTGATGATGAATATACCTCATAGAACGTGTAAGGTTCTGAAGGTTGTATTTAATCCACTGAAATATGCCTCAATTGAAGCTAAAGGTGAGTCACGAGCGTCTTCATTTAAAGTGATGTTGAAAGTCATTCCTCTTCTAAGTGTGATATATAACTTTGATTTAAAGGATATTTGATCGGCTCAATTGTTATGTCTTGGTCTCCATCTCTTTCTAACGCTTCCAAATTAAATTCAATCGTTATCGATTCGTTTTCCGTATCAACTGTGAACCTTATAAAGTAAGTTTCGTTAAGGTTGCCTATTTGAACTGTTGATGCATGTTTCCTTCCACCTTCAATAATTTTAATCATTCCACCTGCAATAGACAGAAAGGATGATATCTATTATTATTAACATCTAAATATTTATTCATTATACTAAAAACAAGTAAAACTCTCTTGAAATCCTGACAAATGAAATACATATGTTCATATACAGCAAATATTGCTGAAAGATACAGCTCTGAATATACTGTTCTGAACCATCATACGATTGAAAGACAAATTACATGTACCATCATAAAATTCCGAACTCATGAGTGAAAAGACTCTAAAGTGAGAATCGAGCCTAGACTTACGTGTTCTAATGAGTTCGAAGTTTTTGGACATTATCCACCAATATACGTTGAAATTATCTGGAGCAGTGAATATTGCCGTGATATTAACACTGTCATCCTTCAATCCGGAGGATGACAATTTATGCAAAGCTATATCCGTTACTCTTTCAGGAACTTCACTTTGACCATCAGTCTGAAATAAAAGAGGACGCTATTATTCTCTTCTACAACAATATCAGAACATTTGAAATCCCAAGAATACATCATGAGCAATATTAAGAATATTATAAAATTACTTACAAAATCATTAACAGAGATATTTGTGTTTATTGTTTTCACTGTAAGGATCAAACTCGTATTACGATTACACGACGGATTTCTGAAACCTTGTGATGATGATGATGATGATGAGGAGGAGGAGGAAATTGCTATTGATAATGATGACTGATTATGAATTAATGGAACTTCTTTGAAGTCAGTTTTGAATGATTTTCATTCGTCATACACTTACAGGATTAGACTTCCCTTCACATTCGCCAGACTGTAGATTGAGGGCGCTGCACATTTGTTGTAAACCACTCATTATCTGTTTGAAAAGATAAAACAATTAATATCTGAATTTGGCCTTATTTTTATATTGTGAGTCAATAATTACAGCAAAATCTCGTTAGATGCGTAAGTTTTGATCGAAAGCTTTTGTTACATTAGAATGTAATTTGAATTTCAAATGACAAACATTTGACTACTAAATAGTAATCGTTAATGACTTATAAATTGGAAAGCAGTGTAAAATGCTTTTAAGGCGAACAAGCCTATTGGTGTTTCAACATGATTCTGGTTGAAAGCCATGACCCTTCGTCCTCAAAAAGCTAACTTCTTTCTGTCCAGTACGTTCGACAAATATCAATTAACTAATAAAGCAGCTCGTTCACAGATAGTCATTGACTACGAATCTAATTTAATCATCTGTGTGTATCATGTCTACCCAAACCCATCTAAGACGCACGGTCGCTCATTGCAGCATTCCGTGATTGTAAAATAAATGGGTGGTTTTTCCATCATAGGGAATACCATTAGGAACGTTTTTACGAATTTTAACTACTCACGTTAGCCTGGGGTCGTTCAGATTACTGTGTGATATTTACACTTTTAAGCGACAAAGTGTAAACTTAAGTTTAAACTATAACATAATTTTGCAATAATATATTTTTTCAAGAAACTTACAACGCTTAACTGTCTGTTCTGCCTCTCCAGTCTCTTGTTTTGCTCCATTAGGCGTTTCACCTGACTCTGTAATTGTCTGTCATCATCATCAAGTGGTGGTTGACAGGTCACTGAAATCTATTCATACAATGAAGTCAGACCTATTTTGTTGCAAATACTTTTTACTTTCAAATTCTATCACATCTTAAGAAACATACACATCGGACAACATTTCGGGGCTATATTTAGACATCTTTTTCAGATTTCCCTCCTTTTTACTACGCTGATATAAAGTTCCGAATTTTGTTTTTCTGTCACAGTTATAATTATTCCAATACGATTGCAGTGTGGAAGTCGGAACTGAATGAACATGTGTTGATAATCGATGCTTGATAACGATTTTAATAAATTCTTACGGTACTAAAGAAGCAAATGCCCAAGCGAATAAATCATTCGGAGTTAATCTGAACCATCACTGGGTGGAATTTTTAACGTCAGGTAACATATATTTGATAATTTACCTCTACGAAGCTGTTTTCCTTTGATCCAAAGAATGGGATGTTTGACATAGTCTTTGCAGGAGAGGGTTGTGAGTTCGATTCCAAGCCCAAAAATCATTTCTATGAATATTTGTTTATATCTATGCAGTACGTCACATTCCACCTGTATTAGTTTGTGCAGAATCGTGGAACATGGACGTTACTTAACGGAATAATACAGTTGCGAAAATCTCCCGATGCTTACCGATAAGTCCCAGCTACTTAAGCACGTGGTTACCGTCCACAGTGTAAAAAAAATACAATCACTTTTTTTTCTCTCGGCTATAGTTATACGACTTAACATTGTCTGTGAAAATCAGTGACAAAAAGATTAACTTACCATCATAAAGGTAACCAATACAAAGTGAAGGTTCTCCATGTTTAACTCACTGTATAGGTCTGACACACTAACACAATTCATTTCCTCCTTGAAATTTGCAGAAGAGCTTTTGCTGTGTAAAGACTTGCTGCGAGACCACTTAGAATCTGGTGTAGTTTTCGGAACCAATTAAGTTAATACGCCACGTACTTACCTTAGGTCCTTACATATTTATGATCTAATTCAAATGTATTTACAATTTGAGAATTAAAAAAGAATCAATTCAAGGAAAAGACAATCGGCTGTTATAAATGCATATACGTACTTGTATGTGTTTGATTTCCCAACGACTTAAATAAATTTTACGCTGCTTGCTGAAAATTGAATGCCTTTATCAGACTTGTACATATCTTTTCTTTCTTTTTTTAAGAATTAAATCGCCAGCTAACGTTACCCGAATGACATATTTCATATATATAAATACAAATGTATGTCATGTAAATATTTCGGGATATTGCTAGTCTACAGGTTTCTATGGAAATATCATAAATGTTTATCTATAATCCAAGTACATGGAAACTTTAGCTTGTTTACAGCATCAGTTAATCTCCGTGGCGTTTCTCGTTTTGTTTGATCATGTTCGCTATCATACCAGATCTTAAGTATACGGCGACAGTTTGTTAATCGAGGAAACAGACTGTATATAGCTCATAAACGCTTTTCAGTTCAGATATATGGCGGAGGTGGTACTGTCCTAGTATTAACTGTGCTATAAAACGTTTATGTTTGGATAATTTATTTAAATTATCTGACTTGCATGAAAGAAAGAATGTATACTGAATACTTTTAGGAATATCAAATTACGTGTGAATAAGTTAATAGCAAAATGTATAGAAATGTATAGTAAATGGTTAGAATAGTATGCATATATTATACACTAATAAATTCCTTGACATTTAATTGTTTGATACAAACATATATCTACTACATAAGAGGGTATTTATATATAATAAATCATTCTTTTGCTGTCAAATGCATTATGCTATTGATACGAGTTACGATTCTAGTTGTCGCTTTATGGATATAAATCCCTTGTATATAAGGTGGCTGGCAATCCATACATGATTGGGATGGAGTTCTCATCAGACCAAATACAGTAATGACGTTTTATATCTGATCAGTTGACTTGACTTCCAGAAATAAAATCAACGATGATTTCAAAAAAGTTTAACATCATATAGATATAAGAAGTAGTATTACTCTTTTTCTTGGCTTATTGAGCACTTTAATCACCATTTTCATAACAAAATACAATTTTTGCGTGCAAGTTACCCGCAAAATAAATGTCAAAATTGAAAAATGACGCTCGGATTATTGATTGTTTGAGAAAAATGTTAGCATAAAGATATAAAATGAATATAGCCGATAACAATATTCCATTCCGCGTAGACTGTAGCAGGTCTTATACGTAAGTATGAATGATATAATATAAATTTACCTGAAAAATGGCCCTGAATGGAAGGTTTCAGTCCGCCATATTGTCAGTACGCGTTACCACAAAAATCACGTGATTCCCCGCTGTGATGGGTGCTTACGACTGTGTCTTATAAACGTTTAATTGTGCAATGCCATGATAAGTATACTATTTGTATATTACATGATGTTTTGTTTGGAAATATGTACACGCAAGTCTTTGAATATAATTAAAGGACCTCAGCTTAAATTGGTAAAAAATTGTTTTGATCCTCAATTAATATGAAATATATTTTAGTGAGAGTTATAACAATAAGCGATGATGATGATGATGATGATAATGATGATGATTATGATGATGATGATGATTTTATAAATACGCAGACCTAGCTAAGACTGACATAATCTGTAGAAAAATGAAATTTGCTAAAAGTGGCATATGTCACATGATTTGTTGAGAATTATGGGACCATATTTTTGACTTCAGGGGTCGTATTATAAAGCTCCTTAGTTTTTAAGGAAAATAATTACCTAAGGGAAATCTATGTGATTTTAAGGAAAATCTTTGAGACTAAGGGAAATTTGTTCCTAAGGAGCTTTATGAATACGGCCCCAGAAGTATATAAGCAAATGTGGCCCTTCAAAGCCTTACTAAGGAAATATATTGTACAGGTTAGGTCTATTGTAATTAAAACGCAATGTTTTAATTACAACGGATGTAAAATGTCTTCAACTTCACTGAACGTTAAACGTTAATATAGAACAATCAATATTTCATTAGAATCTGTTTTCAAGCTAAGAAACAAACGCGACGCACGCATGTGTCATGTTTTGTCATTTCGAAGGAACGTGATTCAACATGAATTTATTAAATCAAAATATAAGTTTCTTATACAATATGTTTAAGAGAACCTGTCATTTTTACCGGTCATGTTAAGCTACATTCCCTCCTTTTCCTGTACGGAGATAAAGTTCCAAATTTTGTTTCCTGTTTTTTCACTTAGGTATGTTAATTTTCATGTTGTTGTTTTTTTTAATTGCGATTGTATTACGCAAGTCGAATTGAAATGCATTAATTAGTTGGTGTAATAAACAAGACCTGTCAAAGTCACTATGACAAATATCTACAAAGAAAATCACCGACATTAAAACTTGGGTCATGAGCATGACAAGATTATTTTCTCTTTTTGACTACTTGTGGCCTTTACTTTTTATGGCTGCAGAAGTGAATCTTGCATGTCCCACATATCCGGAAGCCTATTTGTGGCAAGTTATTTCAAAATTGTTATATGTAAAACGACATTTAGAGCTCGAGCACAGAAAAATGTGCCACTCTTCAACCTTTAATCTGTGACTGCGATCTTGGCCTTTCAGCTACAGAACTAAGTCTTGCGCACGAAACATCGTCTTTTTTTTACATTCCTGCCTAAGTTATTTTAAACTCCATTCAGACATAGAGGAGTTATAGCCGGACACGACAAATTGTTTCCCCTTTTGACCTATGACCCCAGATTGTGACCTTGACCTTTGAGATACGAACCCGGGTCTTAACGCAACACATTGTCTTCTCTAGAATAACATTTGTGCCAAGTTATTTAAAAAACAAAGCATGCATAATGGAATTAGCTCCTGGACACGACTAAATGTTTTTTGACCTTTGAGCCAAAATTGTGACTTTGACCTTTTGAGATACGATCTCGGGTCTAAATCTCGACACCTCTTCTCAATGTGGTGAACAATTCTACCTTGTTTCTTCAAAGTCCACTCATGCATGCAGGAGTTACAGGGTGGATATGAAGTGGTACAGACGTACAGTGCGATTTAAGTAAATGTACGAAACTCAGTCGCAGTCGATTCGGAGATATTCAACCCCTATTAGCATATGTAATTTCCTAGAAATATACACATCCGACTTTATAAACTTTATACGCCTCGATAGCTTCGATGGTCAGCCATTGCAATGTATTTACTAACATAGTTCCTTGGTTGTGATAAGTATTTCTGATCAGCAAATCGTGGCCACCAGGATGGACGAGTTGCTCGTCAAGTTCGTGCTATATTGTTTCACGGTTATCGATGACAACAGATCGGATATGACGTCATATATACTCGTCATAAATTTGCCACTGACATCTGGGACTCGACATACCACCAGTTTGACATTTTCGTAATGCTACAACTGCCTAGAGTAACCTCATTTCAGAATATGGCATTCAGGTGACGGAGATCATGCATAACCTTTTTGAACTAGCGCTCATGGGGTATATTAAGATAATTTTCCTGATATATATGTCATTTTATATTTTACGTGTCCGTCCATATTACATTTTTATTGAAGTGTTGTGCAAAAAAAATCAAAAGTCAAAGTCAAAATCAAAGTCAAAGCAGGTAATTTAAAAAGTGAACGGTTAGAACTTTCCGTCAATGTATAGGCCTTCCATGTCACCGTCATCTGTAACGCCACTAAGTAGCTACGCGCGATTTCTAATAGAAAATGGTAGCATGCTAAGCATGACATTAACACTTGAAAAGAAAATCATTGGTAAGAATTGATTATATGGCTGTTCAGTACATCAAAACCGGACGATGATTTAAATATGGTTCCTCATAGCCCGATATTTGCAGTCCCATTTCTGTGCTGTGGTGGGCGCACAACGGTGACACTTTTAAAATAACTGAAGTCTGATCGCATGGTCTTTCTTATCCATTTCCATTGCGGTATATCTGCATTGCATCTTACCTTATAACATATATGTGAAATAGTGTTGAAAATAACGAGCTTTCCATTTTGGATTATAACTTAAGTTATAACCACGTTTTGTACTTACTTACATTTAATATTTTGTACATTTATCTCAGAAATTAACAATAAGATTGAAGGAAAAAACTCATGATGTATTAATATTATACTACTATAATTGTATTGCACTTGGGACAATGATTGCGTACTCATCTGTGTACTTTTACGATTATTTTCATTTTGTATTGATAACTAGCCTTTAGATTTAACAATTCATTAAAATTAAAAATCAATCAAACAAACAAAAATACATTCCATAATTAAAATTCGTCTACTTTCGGTTTAATGAACAAGTATTTGCATTCATGATTTAGAATTCGTTTGAAAGGGTATTAGGAAAGAAGCAAAATTGAATGGTGTATGGTATCTGTAGAAGTAATGGTTACGCTGATGCGATTTACCGTGTAAACTGTTGCCTAAACTTATGACTACATCTGGCGTGCGTTCAGTATGACAAACCGTTTGCAACCGTACGCTTACAATCAGCTAAGAAATTATCTCAGTGTCATAAACCACGATGTTGACGTAAATCCATGTACAGCATAAGGAGCACGTGAACAGCATGCTATATGGTCTAAAGACAACTCCATAGCTGAATGTAAGCGACCGGTTGCATACGGTTTGGCATACTGAACGCACGCCTGGCATCATTTATTGGAAGAATCTTTCCTCGCTGCTTTTAAAAACGTCATGAAGACAAAATGCTACTGGTCAAGCTGACAGTTATAAAGATCTCATGAATGAATGTCAGTAGAAAAAGAAGCCAGAAATAAGAAATTATCAGACAATGTTAATGCAACAGCAGAGAAACCAAGGAATGTTTAAGAAAGATAAATAATAATTGATGTATATACATGTAGTCCTTTGTGTAAGGCAAAATATACTATTTCGAGGTCATACAGGGAGGACGGGTACTTTTAATGCGTCCACGAAATGATATAATCATATTAGAAATCTAAACTAATACGCATTATACACAAATGTAATAACAAATACAGACATAACGAACTGATAGATCGCTTCTCAGAACAGATAGCATCGACTGTCGAGAATGTCGATATTTCGAAATAATTGTGGTTGAAGCTACTGACAAGTCATTTAAGGAAAATAGCTCTGTGTCTGTTTTTTAATAATGTATGTGATGTAAGAGAAGAGGTATCTCACTTTGTTTAGTGTGCCTTGGCCAAAGGAAATGAACAATGTGTCAACATTTTGTCATTTTCCCAAGAAGCAGACCTTTATGTCTTATACTGAGGGCTTAGTGTTATAAATGGCATGGCGGACGGTATCGTTAAGGCTAACAGGTCTCGCCTGCTTTATCCACAACCTCATATCACTATTTATTAAAACATCGACAAAATGATCCATTGCTATCGTCTCTTTCAAATCAGCACAGGCACTGGGATAAGCTAGGTTAGTTAGCCGCCTAGCGTCTTCACTAAGTTCGGACAAAGTCTCCGTCGCCCGTTGCCGTCTCTCCCTTAATGTACCCTATAACGGCCAGTTTGGTTTGGCGGAGCGAACCTCTCCTCAAGTGCCTTCACCAGAGTGTTAAAATCACGGTTATTTGTTAGGTTGCCCATTACGCCTTGCGCATGACCACGTAGTGATACAGCAAGGTACAAACCTTTGTTTTCATAGCTCCGATCATTTATCTCAGCACAGGTTTCGAAATGAGCTTTGTAGTCCAAGAAGTCTTGCCGTCGTATGTAGCCGCTTTTACCAAGGTAGCAGGCTTAGATCCTTTACTCTTCCTTAAAGTTATACATGTATTTTCGTCAAGGACATGGTCAAATAATGAAGGATTGATCTGCGGCTATATATAGCTTACAGGTTCAGGTTCGAGCTTCACTGATTCGGTTTTCTCAAGTTCGTTCCTAGACTGTTGGTACCTCAATTGCGTGCTTAATACATCAATTTGCCTCTGTAAATCCTGTATCTACCTGATACTTTAAATACGTAATATGTACACATATATTGATTTTCCTTTTAGCCTACTTGGCTGAAATGATTATTATAAAATATTACTAATTGATTATAAATGAACAATAAAATTAACTGGGGTATAACTACCCCACCTACGAAAAATGAAACTAACTAACCTGGCACCTAACCACGGAGCTACAATATGTAACAGTATACAGCTTTGTATGCGACCTAAGCAAACTAGTGACCTGCCTCCCGATCACCGAAGTGCATGGTACGGCAGAATCACCTAGGCTAGCTACCTTCCGATCCCCGAGGGGCGTGGTACAGTAGTGTCGCCTAATGCATAATAAAATAGATGAAATTAAAAATAATTAAATATACGGTAGAGAAATTAAACTACCCATAATGAATAGAAAGGGGCCAAAAGGGAAAATCATCACACAATATTTTGCGTAAAGAAGCATACAAAATTTCCCTATAATCAGGTGCGCACTTTCTTTTGTCAGTATGTTTACTTTTACTCGTATATAGTATAAGTTCATTTGCCATCGAATTGTAAAATTGCCACTACGGATACGACCTTCCAGAAAATTCAAAATAAAAACTTGAAAACCGTCATCATCATCATCATCATCATCATCAGAAGCAGCAGCAGCAGCTTCATCAACATTATCACAACAACCACCGTCGACAATTTTATGAAATACCACACCCAGTCACATTATTCTGACACTTGGCAAGCCAGTCCTTATACTAAGCTTGGAAACTGAAAGTACCAGTTATTTCTGTCGGCTTTGGTATGTCGCGTCCGGTACAAATAATTGACACAATTGTAATACACATTGCTTATATTAATAGTGAAAAAATACGACTATTATGATGATGCTGATGAAAACTGGAGGGAGTGATGATAATTATGAAAATGTTCATAACTGTCGATCATTTATCAATCGTGGTTTGACCTCAAAGTGCGTTACTTTGTGACTTTTCGGAGCTGGTCCCAAAGTGCGTTTAACCGATCGCACTCTGGGGACAGACCCCAAAGTGCGTTTGACCCAAAAGTGCGTTCCCACAATGCTTTTTATAATAAAAGTACAATTATCGCCGCGGACTCACGACCAAGATCATTTTACAGACAATAGAAGCGGGCTTATCTAGATGTAGATATTGAAAATCACCTTCCTTAATGTGTATCTCGATCATTTGCTGTAGGAAAGGGAAACACGCGTCTTATGCAGATAAGTGCAAAAGATCGCATTTATTGTTTAAATGTTGTCTATACTGTCTAGATTATGTTACTTATGTGTGCTGATACCTAAGCGCATGTTAATGTCTGAAAGGCATGGTATAGCACATTTATCAATTTGGATGTATCAGTTGGTGTAGCATGACGTGTGTTCGTTTTATTTTCAATATATTTCTTGTTTCTGTTGCTTTCTAGCAGATCATTAGTGCGTATGTTTCTACTCTACGTAGTTTTGCCTTTCGACTAAGGTATTGTTGTTACTTCTCAAAATTGGGCAAAATGTAAGAACTGAATATTCAGTCAGACAGACTTCGTCAAACACGAAATTATATATTCTTGTATTAGTATGTATTACTTTTTTTTTACATGGAATTTAACCCAAACGAGACGGAGTCGAGAACTATTGAGTGCCTAACCTCTGTCTTAATTTTTTCTCGTAGGCCACATCGGCACATCGATAAGAGCACGCGGCTTACATTTCAGTTCAGAATAAACCCACTTTCACATGACCTGGGTAAAATACGTTTAACTTATATGGTTTTGAATTTGGTCTGAAAAAAAAGTTATTTCTTCAGCTTAAAAGTGGGATAAACAGTAAAAAATGTATACATTTGATTTAAGATTCATTATACGGCACATCAGAAAACTTGTGGTGCCCACAGTGAGCTATATAAAAACAGCTCATTTGCTAAAAATATGTAATACAAATGTCCTTCATATTTGTTTATGATATTTTCGATATTTCCTTAAATACTAAACATTTGAGTAAAAAGAAAATTTGTATTACAGATTTCTAGAAAACGAGTCGTTTTCAAATTAACTCACCGTATTTTGTAGGTCAAACTGGAAGTTGATTTCTTATATTTTTTCATTTGATAAAACAAAATAAAATACCTGTCATTTGTTGTTCATGGCGTAAAAGAAAAACAATATGTGAAGAAATCATACTACATGTACTATGTGTTTTGGTTTGTTTCTAAATGAATTTCCCGAAATTCAGCCCCTTTTCGGTAATTGCAGTACGTTTCACTCTTACGTGTAATAACTCGGAGAGGTATCGAGCGCAAACACCAATGGAAAACTCAAACATATCAAATTGACAGTGGGGAAGAGTTACAGAAACCTGATTAATCTGAAGACATAATCACTGACCAGGATCTACAGAGTATAGTATCTGTAAATGATGATTTAGAAAAGGAAATATCCTTAATCTAAGTAGTAAAGGAGTGAAGACCCTACAAATGGTTTTGTTAAGTCAAAGGCAAGATCTTCAAAACAAAGCCAGGCTTTGGTTCCAGTATATGGACATGGTATCAATCCTACAGCAGTTCATACATGCAGAAAGAACGGGAAACTGGGAGTTACATCTTATCGCCTTGCGCAAGATGCTTCCCTACTTTGCAGCATTTGGGCACAACATCTGCATTAAGAGTACATACATCTACCTACAAGAAATGCTGTGTTTGAGTCAAACCAATCCAGATGTAAAGCAAGCATTTATGTCCGGTGCACATGTTTATCAGACGGAGTGATCGTTACTGGGCGGTTCTGTCAACTGATGAGGTCAGGGAAGTCAACTGGTGGGCTAACACGAGGCAGAGGAATGTGCGAAAATCAAAGAACTGTTTGGGCGCTTTCCATGCCCATCTGTTTACAAATGAATAATGCCATGCAAGAATTTGCAAATATACTGGAAAATCTAGGGTTGTGAGAGACTCCAAGGACATGACTTCAGTCACTGTGTTTTTAAGGGAAAGAAACCATTTAATGAAATAGACACTGCACTTATAAACATTGAAACATTTGGAAAATTGAAAAGTTGTAGTATGGTAGGGTTCCTGGCTTGACATTACAAGTAAACAATTTTCATAAATGTCCTTACATATATTAAATTTATATTCCACAGTCCAAGGAAAATACCGACCGACATCGGTTATGTTTCGGTGGCACTGTCAACGTGCATTATAGTTTAATAAATTGTATTATTTTCAGTGTATATATACTGCTAAACATTGAAACATGCGACAGTGTTTGTATGAAATGACTCATTTAGAATAACCATGTTTTAATTATTCAGTATACATGGCCATTAACAACAAATGAACTGTGTATACATGTACTATTAAATCTTATGCATAATTATGGTGAACACTTTGAGTTATCCAAAATCTGCGTTTTGATACGGTTAACCCTTTCCCTGATAGAGGACACCATGAAAAGACCTATGCGAACAGCATAAAACCAGATCAACCTGCGAGTAACTCGCAGACTGATCAGGTTTTATGCTGTTCGCTGCTCCTCAGTGGTCTGGAAATGAGGATTTTGTAAAATTTGGTAAGGTTTAACTGTGGTTTTCTGCAGATCAGGCTTTATGTGGTACCTATTGAGTGCGTCAAAATGAGTCTATATGAGGGAAAGGGTTAATAGGATTTGTCCAATGGGAACTGACAATGAGTTGAGTACAAATTGAAGATAAAAAAAACGTTTGTATTAAAATACATTTAACATGGTATTTAAAGTGGGTGGGATAAATCTACGTTTTTTGTGTGTAAATTTGCCATATATAATGTTAAAGTAAATTGTCATGTTTATATATCAATAATCATTGTCAGTTTGTGGAAATATATGATGATAAATTTTGATTACAACATAAAATGTCAATTGATAATCTGAAATCATGATGTCTTTGTTAATTCTGGTATTTTAGCTTTTGAAAAATACTGGCCTTACTTGAAGTGTTATTTTATGAAAACGGCAACTGCAACAAAGTGGGACTTTTTACTAGAAGTTGTATGCATATTACTTTTCCAAATAACACCAAACTAAATTATGTTGCTATTATGTCTAGCTTGGCCATGTATTTGTGCCAGTTTGACTAGTCTAGTGCTACGTACAGTAAAGGTTTTCTAGGCTTTGATGAAAGCCAGCGTTCATTTTTGGCTAAAAGATTCTGCTACATTATCAACAAATCCTCAAAGTATTTGAAAATAAAGATAAAGTACGTTTTCATAACTAGTTCGTTACAATAAATTGTATTATATTGTGAGTTTATTTATTTATTTATATATTTATTTATCTAAAATATTTATTTATTTATTTATTTATTTGGACTGTCTTTCAACTGTCATGGCTTTTGAAAAATACTGGCCTTACTTGAAGTGTTATTTTACGTCGCACATGATATTCTTGTAAAATGCCAAAACCAGGAGGTTGTAATAGTTTATTTGATAAACACCCGTTTTTAAAATAATACTTTTTCATTTTAAGAAGACATGAACCTTTTTATTTATACGCTTAACCCTTTCCCTCATATATACTCCTTTTGACGCCCTCTATAGGTATCACATAAAGCCTGATCTGCAGAAAACCACAGTTAAACCTTACCATATTTAATTACAAAATCCTCATTTCCAGACCACTGAGGAGCAGCGAACAGCATAAAACCTGATCAGCCTGCGAGTTACTCGCAGGCTGATCTGGTTTTATGCTGTTCGCATAGGTCTTTTCATGGTGTCCTCTATGAGGGAAAGGGTTAACAAACGTTTTAAACGCCATCGCTATCATACGCATGCAGATGACTGTGTAAAAATTTGCAAGTTGGAGGATTATGAGATACTTTAAACTCTTTTTAGGTATAATCACTGAAATAGCTTTGATTTTTCACTAGCTAAATCCATACACAATCAAGTCCGTTCATCTGCTTCTTGTGTCAAATTTGTTTTCAATATGAATTTCTAACTTTTACTCAGTTACCCTGTGTATTGAAAGAGGGTTGCTTCAAAAGCGTTATTAACAGTTTATATGAACAAATTCCACAGAACAGTACTGTAGTCAATATCTAACATGACATCCTTACAAGTTTTCAGTCTCATTTCATGATTATTACAATCCACAGTAAATTAATTTCTAATATAAAGAATTTTATGATAAAATCATTTTTAAATATTTAGCTCTACTCTTATAAAACTATATGCAGTAAAAGAAGTTTTAGAAAAGAAATTGACAGATATATCAATTAAATTTGCCGTATTAGTATGCTATTTGAATCATATTTAATTATAGAAATGCACACAAAAATATGTTCCAAAATCCCTATTGAAAATTCTGAGTCCCAACTTAGGTCAAATTGTTGAATTTTTGTTTGGAAAACATTTTCTTTTTTCAGGTGCCTTTATGTGACATAATCTTAACCATGACTTTTCATCATGAATAATAACCAAATTGTCAATTCATTCTATGCATGGTTTCTTGTTCCTAATCTAGAAGATATACCAAGTGGAAAATATAGGAGTTTGCATAAATGAACGTTTCTTTTTAAAAAATACATGTATATTATTTGGTTCAGGTCCAAATCAAGACTGGGAAACAAAACCATGGTATAATTAGTCACATAGCAGTGTTATGTGAAGGTAAGATAAAGATGAAAAAATGCATATTTCTTTCCATGGAGATTATTCTGCACAAGTCTATAAAAATGAAATTAAAAAAAAAAATTTAACAAATAACAAAGCCCTTTACATAAGGCATGCACATGTTTATTATATACTAAACTTAGGAGAGAAATAATCCAATTGAGCTGATCCTGAAAAAAATGTTTCAAGATAAGAATGCTTATGCAAAGTTGAAAAAAAAAATGATTGTCATGTAATTTGCAATGATTTATTATCTACAGTGTTAAGCTTTCTTTGATTTGAAAGAGAATATATGTTATAACTTATTCATACTAATTATCATTATTACTTCTTTTCAGAATGCAGAAAGCAGAGAAAGGTGTATGCTCTCATTTCAAGGTCAGACGTTGCTGAATGTTGAAATAATTTTGTGATATCATAAATGTAATCTTAGAATATCAAGATCAATACATTAAAATTTCAAAAAAGAAAAATCAAATTCAAACACTTAAATACTTTTAAAAGTATTCTGGCAATCACTCATTTAAGCTTAAAAAATAATGTTTTCGCTGTATCTGAAATCTACCCAATATACAGAAAACTAGATAAACAGATTCATGGGTTTACTTTAATATTATTAGTTCTACTCCAATTGCTAACTAGTTCTCACAACTTACAGGTTCATTAGCTGGACCAATACTTTATGGCTGCACTTAGGTGTATAGGTCTAAAGCTATGCTGTATATGGCAATGATAATTAAGAGCATCATTATAAATAGGCGTACTGCTGATCAACTGAACTAGCCATGGGGGCATTTTTCTTTTTTTCTGAATATGTTTTGATGTCATAATAACATAGGAATGTGTGTGTTTGTGTGTGTGCGTGTGTGTGTGTGTGTGTGTCGATAAAGATTATTGCATAGATAAATATAGAAAATGGCACCCAAAGTCAAAGTAAATTTACATTAAACACCAACTTAAATTTTACAAATGATTTCTCTCTCTATATAAATATTTCATTCAAATGCATTTGCATATTTTCTGGCTGATTCTCACTGCTTTTAAAACTTTCAATGACTATATAAGAAACACATTCTCTCTCTCTCTCCCCCCTCTCTCTCTCTCTATTTTAGCATTGTGATAGATGTGTATTTGCATGTTTCCGTGTTATTCACAGACTGTACTGATATTAAATGCGTGTTAATATAAATAAAGATGAGAAATAGAAAAAGATGTTTCGATCAGTTAAGTGAAATATAAAGATAGAGGGAGAGCGAGAGAATGTGCATGCATTTACATCTTTCCCAGCATATTTTAACAATTATCTTGATGTACAAAAATAATGTAATTTATGAGTGGAAAAGATAAAAAAAGGAATTTCCATTACATTTTCAGGAGTAATTCGATTTTGCCGATTCGAATTTGTACGGGTGTCAATTTCATAACGACGCAATGACAGTAGCTAAAATAGAAAAGAGTGGGTCAAGCACCCTTGTTTAAGTAGTCATTTCATTTTCTCGAGTGTTTATTTTTTATTATGTTGTTAAGTCAGGAAAAAATATTTCATAAACAAACAAAATTGCCACCGATTGATGTCGACGTTGACGGACTATATTTATGTCGTTTAGATGTCGTTAAGGCGCAGGAATGTGATGCGGTGGAACTCCTACTGGTAAGGATACAGTTTTCATACTTGGTAGGTAGATACCTTATGGGAAGGGGAAGATTGGGATTTATTTTCAGGATGATAGAGTCAAAGTCACTATTTCTAAAAGTAGATTTTTTTTTCGTTTCCATCAAATAACTTCTTTTAGGAGTGGGGTATGACGATCATATTCAGAAGATTGATCCTTATGGGAAGAAAAAGATTGGGATAGATTTTCAGGTCAATAGGGTCATGGTCAAGGCCACTGTTACTAAAATTAGTTTTGCTTGCCTGGGGCGGCACTTGAATACCTGTTGCGGCATTTGACGCGTTTTTTTTTTTTTGTATATTCTTAAACAGTGTCTGAATATTTGATACATATATTACAAACACAATCCAAGTAAAGATTTGCATGCGGAGCGTCAATTTTATCATGATGCTTCGGTTGTTGACAGAAACACGCAATGTGTCCATTATTAACTTGTACGAGTGTTTGTTCATATTTTTAACAAAATATGAAATATTTTAATCAGTAAAATGGAGTTTGGTGCTTGTAAATTTCGTATTCAAAAGACGAAGTGAACCACGCACTTTAAAATCTCGTAAAGTTATCAAAATTTGCATACAAAGCACTATCAAGAAGCGAAATGCAAATATGAAATTTGACACGTTTCGCTGTTTGCAATATTAATGAGGATGATAGTGTATCATTTTATGTGCGTATGTTTAATTTGGAAAGAGATTAAAACGATCACATTGATATTCTACTTTTATCACTCTTTGTCAACACTTGAAGGATAAAATGTGCAATCATTTCATTTCCCTAGATTAAACAGAGTACGTGTTTCGGATGTTCAGTTAAGCATGATTAGTACACATTCATTTTCAAATAAATCACGTTTAACACAAAACTACGCAGATGCGCATTTTGCGTACCGGCAGCTACGCACTACACACACACACACACACACATGGATTGCGAGATGTAGCTAGAGTTGCATTAGTTTCATAATAGATCGCGTTTCTATCAGCAATATAAGATGAAAATGTCATGGAATATGCATATTCGTTGATTTTTGTTTTTTTCTCGCAAATTTTATCTCCCTTTCTCGCAAAATCTGTGAGAGGCGTATTGTCCTTCCTTACAGTTTTCTCGGATAAAAGCAATTACTGTGATACTCATCTTCACACGACCAATATTAAACCAAAACGTATGATTTTCTTCCTTACAGAAAATGCCAGCTACTAGTTCCTTAAAGAACTGACAGCGGCCGTTGGGTACAATATGAAATGTTGGATGAAATTCAAAAGGGAAATAGATCGAAAGCAGAAAAGACGTTTATATGACAACGCAGACAGCAGCTGTAAGAGCGGATATTGACTTGACAAGAAGTAACTAAATAAATACATAAATATTCATCGAAGTTATATTTTAAGATTGTTTTCACAGTAACTGACAGTTTTACTTTGTTTTAAATAGTTCGTTTCCGTAACTTTTGGAACAATTGATCATAATTATTATACAGATTTAGTAATGTGTGTTGGGTTTAACAACCCACCGACAATATGTCAGTCATTTAGAGACTATATCTACTTGAGACAGTGTTCGGCATTTTGTTACTTTTGAATTGATACAAGAATTCGTATTACTTGCGTTGTTATATTACACTGTTACATTTCATGATGACATCTACGAATAGGAATCTACGACGTGTTTTAATATCATTTGCTAGAAGTAAAGAAAAGAGATGATCAAATGAAGTAAATAAATATATTCAAATTAGAAATATTTCCTGTCTTTATCGCTCCCGTCTAATTTCTTAAGACAGCACGGATGAACACACACACACACACACACACACACACACACACACACACACGTGTGTATGTGTGAGAGAGAGAGAGAGAGCTCAAACAGCTAATCAACCAAATGAAGGAAAACATACAGTTGCCATAATAAACAGTTTATAAAAGATTTGGTCTACTGACTGTTTTTTCTTTAAGTAAAATATTGCTTTGCTAATTCAAAAACAACAAACGTCATGAACAGTAATGTGCGATGCTCTACGCATATATATGTTTTCATAAAAGTTGATATGGTTTGTAATCGAATGAATTATGAAAACTGACACTCTAAATGCAATGAAGAGAGACTAATTGTATTGAGGCGAAACACTTAGCCACTCAAACGTAGAGAAAGTCCGACTGAAAGAAGCTCATGTTACACAGTAATTAAAAACTCAATCGGAAACCCTCGGGTATTTTTTTTCAAGACGGCACAATGTAGCTTAAACACCAAGGTGTTTCAAATGAGTTTATTTTATTATTTTGGAACTTTAAATCAACACACGCTAATGTGGAGCTACAAACATAGGTATATGGGAGACAAACAATAAACATTCTTTACACAGGTAAGGGAGTTTGAACTAAACTTTAAATGATCTATATTTAGTAAGTATATCCGTGTCTATAGGTTAATTACATATATAAACACATGAGGCCTTATTTACGATACCTTGAGATATGTCTTCATAAAGGTAAACCTTTAAAAATCCTCTACCTTCTGAAATAAGTATCTAGTAGTATAAATACTTTTTACAGAGATATTCACAAATTTAAACGTTTCTTGAATATATATTAATGTAATGTATATAATAGCACCCTTAAATATTCCCCGGTTTGTTTTCAGGAACGGCTTGATTTATTTCATAATCACATTGCGTAGTTATTTTCAGAGAAAAAAAATCAAGAACGCCACACAAATTGACAAGTATGAATTGCTCATACATTTTCTTAAACTGAAAAGAGATGGGATTCATCACCTAATTATTTATGCGATTTCTTTTTTCGTTCACCGAATGGAAACATATTGATACTTTAAGATTAAATACACACCTTCTATAATCTTAAACTCTTTTTTTCTTCTGGCAAATAACAATGCGATTCAGCCAAACCACATAATATAATACATCAGCGCATGTAATAAGAAAAAAAAGGTGATTACAGGAAAACCAACTGAGATAAAGTTTGATTTATTTAGAATATCCTTGCAAATTAATCACATGCGATAAATATTTGCTGAAACATAGCATTAGAAGGCACGTTTCTTCGGCAACGCTTTTGTTAGCAGATGGAAATGAAGATTGATTTTTTGTCTTTTTTTTTTTACTTACTTACCAATCAATATAAATGAATCAATACTTCTAATACTTTTTTGGTTTGGTTGACATACCGTAAAGTTACGTGACATTTTGAGCCGTCTGTGAAAGCCACCATGTACTCACTCATCACTCATATATTTTGTTTCTCTATTTAACAATATTCACAAGCATATTGAAAAAAAAGAAGAAAAAAAAAAGAATTATGTAAGGTTAAAGCCTTAATACCACATATCAGCTATTGAATTTGTGCAAAATTGTGTTTGTAGTAATGTCTTAGTGTGGTTATTGCATTGGAAAGTTGTCGGTGACAATATTAAATAATGATCAGCTGTGTGTACATTAATCATATCTGTTAATTCAATGACAGTCGAAAATACTTTTTGTTCCTTTTCGGTTATTTTTTCATCATCGAGATGAATTTGTAAATATAAGCCACTTGTGTCCCAGTGGGTAGAAACACATTAAATATAACATTAAAACAGCTCGTTCACAGATGATCGAAAGGAAAAAAAAGTTTTGTTTTTTTTTGGTATTCTCCCTCGTAAATGTTGTGAAGTCTTAGTTTCCTGATAAATGAACTTGGCATGCATGGGAAACTGCTATTTTGGTAAACCCCGCTTCGGCGATATCAGTTAAACACAGAATACGGTATATAGAATGTAGATTATAGAATACACGTGACACGTTCCGCAACATGGCGTCTTCACCAGTTCCGGGAAGCTATTCGTAAGTTCAGCCTGTGAAGTAAGCATATGCGCGAATAGTGTATTAAGATCTGTCAAGTTAGGGCAATAAAAATAAAAAATCTTAATATTGGTTTTATAATTCTAAATATAGTTTCAATACCGTTCGTGACGCTAAATATCGCATGTAATAAGAAAACCACCCATTTTTTTTTTTTTTTACAATAATGGAGGGGAGGGGGGTGGACTTTGGGGTACCATGCGTTTTTTGGATGGGCATTGATAGATGTTATACAGTTATACACATCTTTAGTTAACATCAAAGTCTTAGTCAATGGCCATCTGTGAACAATCTGCTTAGAAAAGAAAATTTTCCTTATTCTTGTCTTTCCGAAACCACAAGTTACGATGGCGTACGGGACCAGCGCGGACGCTAAACTCGTGCGAAAGTTCGCTCACATGTGTGCTTTGTCAGGAAATGATGATGTGATGACAAGGTCAGCCAGCGTCAACATCGTGGAACTCTTCTGGGACTCGGACCCGCAACTTAAACCGTATCAACTGAAGAGATGCGAGAAAATCGTGTTCCAGAGATTGGCAGATAAGAAGCGGCAGTAAGTTTGAAATAATAGGAATACCTCTTTATTTCTTTTCATATACTCGTATATGTCTGTGTTACGAAGTAATATGAACCCACACTTAATTACCCATTATTTATTTATTTATTTATTTATTTTTACACTTCGATAACAGTCCCCGCCCCAGCACGTACCTAAATAAAGTGAATCTACCACGCTCATGAAATGTGGATAAGGAAATCCCACCCGAGGGTTGAGATACGTCCAAAAAACCGAGGCTTGCCGGGTTTTTTTGGACGTATCTCAACCCTCGGGTGGGATTTCCTTATCTACAACTCAATGGGCGTGGTAGATTTATATTCACACCTACCAACGATAATTTTCAGCTTTCTTCGTACAAAATACCGCATTACGGTGTTTCTTTTCCACGTAGTAATTTCTAATTAATACACAAGACCGCATTACGGTGTTTCTGTCTATAGACGTTTCTGTCTATAGACTCTATGCAAAACAAAATAAACCATGATAATAAAAATTCAATTACACAAGATGCCACATTTTATTTAACATTTAAATAATCAGCAAACTAGAAAATATCCCCAACGACTGAAATATAAATTCACAACATTTGTTAGTCCATTAAAGTATCTCTTGACTCATCGTGTGTACATGTAGACAGTCAGCTGTACGAGACAAGCTGTACGAGATAAGATTATCTCACACGAGTTAATTCGGGATAACTCTGTCCGATAGATGAGAAAAGTTTGGTCCGGTCCGGTGCACATATCTTCATATCTCGCAAGTACAGCTTGTACCTCGATAGACATGAAGAGTTGTGCCATTTTTCCCGAGGTATATCGGCGTGGAATTCAGACCTGAAACTAACCATTACTTTACCCAGTTCTCATCTTAACCCTAACCGTAACTTATAGTTATCAAAGCGCTGAAGGCACTGAAGTTGTGTGTGTCTCAAGTGGAAGCTGGGTTGACGAGCTGCAGATATGCGGGTTAACTTTTTTTTTTTTATTATTTTTTTTTGTGCCAAATATCAAACTTATATTAAAATAATAAACGATTGTTCATTGTAGGCTATAGAAATAGGGAGAGTAAGAGTGGCGAAGTGCTAATTATTAACAGTCTGTTGAAACAAATGGTGTGTTCATCTTTAATTTCTTGTAATTACCATGTTAACACAACGTTAAAGCGGGGTTATAGGCAATCTGCGAAAATTTGACCCCCGTTTATTAAATTTACTTTGATAAACAAAAGAAATACGACAATACTGTTCTCTTAGCACTCTCAGCGCTTTGATTTACGCTACCGAGCGACGGCACGGTTACTATTTATAGATGCAAATCAGTGGTTCCTAACTGTGTCCTTAGTAACATACAGGTATCAGTCATTCTACAGAGCAACTCATAACCCCTGGAGGTACATCTGATGTATCTGAGATAGCTTGATGTGATTATTAGTAAGTTACACGGCTTTGTACCGGAATTCAAGCTTTCTATTTGGACCATTGTAACACTAAATAAACCGAAACTTGCACAGCCGCCATCCAAATTCAGACACGAGTCACCTTTTCATCGAAAGAAACTATACTCCTCCGCATGGTAAAGTAAAAGTTACGCAACATCATAGTTCTTTTGCGCTTTTATGCTACACACAATTATTGTGACCCGCAAATATTTATATTTTACTAAAAACTGAGTTTTCAACACTTTGGCTAAATGGCAGAATACCTGTGTTGTAGAATTCAGTTCAATCCGTCGATCACTCATACAAAATGAAGAGGTTATTCGGTTTTAAGGTAGAGAATTGGACCCCCACAGTTATGAGTGACTACGTCACACACAACTAAAAATTAAAAAAAAAGAAATAGAAACCAAAGAACGAGTTGTCTACCCCTCGAACAAATCAGCTAACTAACATACATTCATGTTTTCACGCGCGCATGCATGCATGCAAGCACACACATACATGAACATACAAATCTGATGATCATACAAAATATATTTAAAGTTCTTATCCGGTTTAAATTAGGTGGATCTCGAACTGTGATAATATAGCTTAGTACGTCCACTATAAGGTATCCCCATTTCCCTTCATTGAACTACATTTTGGTAACATATCATAAAAGCATCCTTCCGCGCTGCGCAGATTATCAATATAAGTATACCGTGTATTTTTTTAATTGGTTTCTACAAATATTTTCCTTTTTTATACAGATATATACTGGTTGATGGGCCTCATGTCGAGGCGTATCTTACCGAAATAGCCCACGAAATAACGAAACAGAAACGGGAGGACCCGAAGATTCCCCGACATCACCCGTATGTGACATTGTGTAAAGCGTATCTAGAAAAGGCTGTGAGAGACCTGAAGATTATGATCAATGAACCGGTGTGGGACCATCTGCCTTTCTTTTTTTCATCTTTATGTTTATCGTTTTTTCTGTTATCCTTTAATTTAAAATTGCCATAATCGCAAAGATATATTTATTTTTAACACAGCCTGAACATCCTTCAGTTTGTATTCAGTCTACCTGCGAAGAAAACGCCAAATTTTTAAACATGCTTTATGCCCTCGAACAGCCACTTATAAATGAAAATTTAAGTAGAAATAAATGAAAATGAGACAGCATGATTACATATGTATTTGTAGTAATGGTTAATGTGAAAAATCTTTAAATCAAATGTGTACCTTAAATTACTCGGAGCTGCATGTCGTAACCAGACAATTTTTGAAACCATGTTAATTTCACCGTGATATAATGTCAATTACACAATAAATAAAGATGGTATAGTTATACATCTTATTTTTTGCATAGGTTGCTTGCATATTAAAAAAAATTAAAAAAAGATAAGAGGTCGTTAATGTTTCACGATATAGAGTACAATGATAATCAGGCTGTCGCATTTCAGATTGGACAGATGACGGAAATGACGTCAAATAAAGGAACCAGTCATGAAGAGGCAGACAACAAGGGCGACAAATCTGTAAACCAAGATAAGTTAATTTACAAGAAGCCGGAAATGCCAAAAGATATGAAGAAGATATACGATATTCGGCAGTCTATGCCTATTGTGACCGCTAAAAGAGATACGCTTTACAAATATTAGACAAAAGTATGGATATTGGGGAACTTATCTGTCTAGAATAAATGAAAATTTGTTATTCTTTATGGTTTCAGTTTTTCCATTAGCTCATCCTTGGCCCTTCTGAACATCGACTTCTTATAATATATAATTATTTCAACTATACAAATCACTACAGTGGCCAAAAGGAAGATATTTTTTATATTATTTATATGTTTACGCAACTGTTATAGCTTGCGAACGCGATAGCTATCTTTCATATCCAGTTTACTCGTATTAAGATGTTAGCATGAAGTATATTTGGCATGTGAACACGATAACGTCTGTGTGCAAAAGCGGAGGATATCGCGTGAAGAAAGAAAAGTAGAAAATAACTTTTTTGTCCAATATATGCCACCGTAAATTACCGGCCATTCGTTGCGCGAGTGAGAATGTGAAAAGGGTATCTCCTCACGCCGAGATATACTTCATATTTACTCATAACAAATTTTATTTTTATTTCATGCTAACTCCTGGTACATACCCATATTCATACCCTTTATAGGAAGAAAAAGTACTTCCGGTAGATCTATATCACTCACACTACGGGGTATGGATTTTATCTCACTGATAGAACACAATATAACATTAAAATTTCTTACATTCGACATTCGAGTAAATACATATGTTAATGTCTTTTCTAATACGCTATGCATCCAAATGTTTTTTTGCAAAATCCACCCTGTAAAGTATCTTCCACAAACCAGATTATCAAACGCTTAGACATTATACCATGGCCATTCTATACTGAAGATTCAGAAGAAAGTCCCCGATAGAAATAATTACATGTTTCAATTCATCGTAATTTTAGATTGGGCTGATCAAATTACACAACTGGGAAACAGAAGGACGCTTTAAATAAACCTAAATTTCAATGCAAAGAGCCTGATCAGGAATGAGATATAATAAAATGTATTTCTGCAACATTTATGAGAACAATGAAGCAATGAATATTCCTCTCCTCATTCTCATTATTCTCAAAATAAATAAATAAATGAATAAATAAATTTTATTTTGACAGATCCACAAGCTTTGGAATCATAAATTCGATACCATATTTGAAAAGTAAACTTATCCATTTAAAGGTACATAACTCTTACATTTTTAAATTGTAAAGCTTCCAAGAGTTACCGTATGAAAAGTGTTCAGCCGATAGTGTATTAACTTGACTATTTGAGTTTACCGTCGCTTCGACAGTATTTCAGTCATATAGCGACG
>CM037779.1:80674241-80715883 GCA_021229015.1 Solen grandis
TAAGATCATCCAAATTATAACAAGAAACACAATCATGCAGTGTCCGTTTTAGTATAGCTTGAGTGCGACTGTGCCCTTTGGGTTTTTAGGGTTTGGGGTCTAGCCAAGATGATTTTACGACTAATATAAAAAAAGTATTCTTAATAAAAAAAATCTAAAATAATATACACATTTCATAACACCATTTTCCAGTTATTGACAATTCATAATATCCTCAAGTATGTAGTTCTTGCCATATGTGTATTATCAAGCTACGTACATTAATGCCACAATTCACTTCGTATTTTGACAAGAAACCACCAAAAATTCACAGAAAAAGTTCATCCTTGTTTCCAACCTTTTTTTTTTAATTATTGAAAATGTTAGTTGAGTAAGTGGAACTTTTTCCAGCTTTCCTTACTACTCGTTCATGGATACTGCTACACCCCAGTATCCTTTAACTGGCTGTCTTTTCTTTGGACCCATTACCTTTAATTATAAACAAATATTTAAAAACATCTCATGGTGTATTTAAATGTATCCATTTTAGTTCATAAATTTACTTATTTATTTGGTTCTTTTTGGTTATAATTAAATGTGTGTATTCATTTATTGAAATATATATCATCAGAATAAAGAAAAATGTTCAAACAAGTTGGTGTTCAACAAATTGTAAATTAAATGTTGAAGCAGCTCTGGTGTCTCTGCTCTCCACTGGTCCGCTCTCTACTACTAGAGCATTCGAGAGTTATTTATATAAGTTGTAAGAACTTGTTTCATAATCTATGTAAAATAATACTGTTTAAACCTTGGAACTTAAAACAATTCTTAAGCCAAACTTTATAAAACTAACGCTTAATTCTGACAGCTGGTTTCATAACAAGGCTTTTTGGACGCTCTTAAAACATCAGTCAAGCCTTCCGGCGATATTGATCTTTTTTTGACATGTAGATGAAGGGACTACATTCTGATGTTAACAACTTTAAAATAGTTTTTTTTACTGTATTTGTTATGAGAGGTTACAACAATAGTTTAGATCTGCTACTGCATGCGAATGATATCAATTATTGGAGACTTGACTGTAATACTGAGGAATTAAAAATTCAAGGAGAAAAAATGAAAAAGGAGCATTTTTATGTTGTTGTTTTGCAATGACATTTAACATTTAAATAGCTTAGCATGACATATATTGGAGTTATTGTTCCTGATTTAAAAATACAAGATCAATTTACCATTTTTATCCCCTACTACAATGAAAAATACCTCAGAAAATCTAAATTAATGATCAAAACTGAAACGGGTAATTCAACAGCAAAAAAGTAATGTTTCTGATTTTTTTACAGAAGAAAGGTGTGTACAAGAAAATTATGGCTAGATTCAGGAGATTGCACTTTACCGGTATGCATCGTTTTCCGCCCATGTGCATGCGCTGCAGATGTACTGGTATGTGACCAGGGTTTGGATTTGGGCGAGTGGAATTTTACACCCCAGAAGTGGCTTAGCCCCTGATTATCAGTCCCCACAGGATATATTTCAGCATATCTATGGCATCCCATTTTTGGGAGGTTATTACCGAAGACAACCTGGAGATTTTTTAAGGTCACACCAGCAATTTAAAATTCTCTGTGAAATGTTGTAAGCTGTTATGCAATTTTACAGTGATTATTATTTAAAAAAAAAAAAAGGATATAGATTGTTTCTGAATATGAAAATTTATATGAACTTAGAATTCCGTTGAATATTTCAATTGTATTAAGAGTGTTTTAGAATAAATGAAAAATCTTACTTGAAAGTAAGGTTATCACATAATATTTAATTTTAATATTTGCAAGTCAGGGGCTTGATGTTCAACTATTGTAACTGCTTTTGGTCAAGCCTTTTCTACAACCTGTGACTTACTTATTGGGAAAAATAGTGTTATAAATAAAAAAGAAATTACAAGATAATTAAAATGTTTTAAATTAACAAAAAATATTTATAGAAGTAAATGTCATAGAAAGTTTCAAATAAACAATAACATTATGAGAATAAAACAAACTTAATTAAAATTCCATGAATTTTTTTTGTTAAGGAAATAAAAGCTATTTCATTGGGAAACGAAGATGTTATTTAGGGGAAAAAATGTCAGTTTTTGACTAGGGGAAACCACCTGTAAAGGTAAATTGACCAAAGAAATCACTGTATATACATGTATATTTTACTGTATATATACTGTGCCAAGATCTTGTGGAAGAAATTAAGAAATTAAACTCTTAAATCTACCATTTTCAAACTGGAATTGTTCCTGTAATAATGTTTTTTTGTTTCAGTGACATGAGGAAGACTTCAACCATTGGCTGTTTAACACCATGTTGTCATCTTTGTAGCTGGAATGTAGGATACAGACAGAGCAAGGATAAGCCCTTGAAATGTTTCTTTCTAGAAATGTGGGGAGGAATTTAGTTCTCACATGCTCATGGACATATCATTTTGAAAAAAGTAATTTGTTAAAAATGGAATATTAAACGAAAACTCTGGATAGCTACACTTTGAGAGGCCAATAAACCAAAAGTGTTTCTGCATTTAGATTCTTTATATAATATAAATTAGGGATATTATTTCCAAATGAACAATCATGCCTTTCTGCAGTCATATATCTGTTTAAAGAAGCATTGCAGAAAAAAAATCACTTGATCAACAGTAATCTACCATTTCATTGAAGACAATGGCATGTAAAGAACCTGCTTTACTGTCAACTGATAAACCTGCTGACCATGAAAACCACAAGGGTCGAGGGGAGCGTTATCGACCTGGTCTGCTCGACCTTGGTTTAAATGCATCAACACATAGGCTAGAATGTAGCACAGATACACCTGATAAGCTTGCCAAAGAGTATGACAAAGATAAGTACACAGTCTCGCACTGTGCTGCTCTCAACTTGAAAGGCACTTTCTTGTATTTTCAAAATAAGTATGATGAATCAATCAACATATTTAAAGATATAATTGAAATTGATGAGGTGAATTTGAATGCAAGGGCTAATTTGGAATTCATTTACAAAGAGCTAGGATACTGGACAAAAGCTGGAGAAGTGAAAAAATTGGAAGCAGAGGACAAGGACAGGTTATTTCAAGCAAGATACTTTGGAGAACAAGGTCTTGCTGTGATGTTTGACCACATTGTGGCTTTGCATGACAAAGAGAGGTATGAGAGAGGACTTAATTTATTTGAATTATGCATTAATTCAGAGTGCTTTAATCCGATCTGCAACTCAAAGTACTTGTCAGAAGCAGTTCAGTGGAATCTTTGGTACGTCCAGTTCATTCATAGATTTCTGTTAATACTGAAAGATAAACCAGAAGAAGAGGCAACACTTGAATATTACATAAAAATAGGTTTGAGATGTCTCTTTAAGATTATTGACATTGAACAGAGGATTGAGCAGTACAAAATTCTCAGAAGTATAACATACATGTGTATAGGACAGTTCGTTACTAAAATCTTAACCAAGTTTAGGCACGAAAGTACAAAATGTATTGGAAAAAAAGAAACAATTATAAAAAGTATGAAAGACGAGTTTCTGGACAGAACAGAAGAGATTGACAAGTGGATTAATGATCCAGAAATCTGTTTCAAGAGAGCCATGGAAGTCTATTCCACTGAGGCTGAAACTGAGCATCCTCCATATGAAGTTCTTGTAAGATATGCTCGTTTCCTGACGTCTCCCCAGACAAAGGAAGATCGCAAAGAAAGAATCATGAAGTTAAAGTTAGCTGAAGAACTTTTAAAGAAATTGGATTCACCAAAGAAAAAAGATGGTTCTGAGCAAGACATAACACAGAATGGTGCTGAAAGAGACTTTTCCACACAAAATGAAACTGAACATGACTGGTTCAGTTTTTGTACATTGGCAGATATCTACTATGAATTGTATAATGAGGAAAGAGGAAAAGAGATGACAGTTAATGCAGGTGTACTTGATAAAGGCTTAGCAGAGGATAGTCCAAATAATGCTGAAGGGTCAGCTGCCAAAGGAACAATTTCAAGTGAATTGCAGCATACTCAGAAAAGCCTTAATTCTGATGGTCAACAACAAAATCAGGAAATCCCACCATCATGTTCATGTACCTCTCTGTCAACATCTACATCTGATATGTCTTTGTCCAGTTTGTCTGTGGAGCCATTATTGAAGGCTGATAAAAAATCAAGTTCACTTTCCAGCACTGAGACCAGTTATCTTGACAAATGTCTTGAGTATGGTAAAAAGTCAGCAGAACTTAAATACACCTCTGAGCTTTTAACCACAATTGGCAAAGCATATCAAGCCAAAGCTGAAAATGAAAAGGACAAAGATAAACGAGAAAAGTGTTTTTTTAAAGCATGCTCTTACTATTTACATGCCCAAAAGCATTGTGATGGGAAAAAAAATTCCTTATGTCCATGTGCTTCATGGTCAGTGTCTTTATCAGATGCAACAGTATAGACCTGCTGTAGAAAGTTTCAAGACTGCAATTGCGTGCCCTTGTAGAAATCCAAATATTTATAGATTCCTCATGAGAAGTTATGTTAAGCTGCTTAGGGAAATGAAGTCTCAAGAGAAAGCTGGATACAACCAAGACATAGATATTGAAAAACTTAAAATGGAAATCTGCTACTGGCTGCAATATATATTCACTGAAAAACAGAAGGACGAGAATTTGGGTAAAGGAATCTTTGATAAAATCTTGAAAGAAGATGAAAGGGCTCTTTCAAGTTCCTGTACCATTTCCACAAAAGAAGTGGTTGCTGACATTGTCAGATCAATGTTTAAGCAAAAAATGGTAAGGGTATGAAAAATGCACCCGTTGAAATAATTAGCTATGTACTAACTGAGGGCTATCTGAATGAAGATGCACCCTTTGACCTGTTCCTCATGTTGTTTGCAAAACTGCTGGACATTTCAACAGTGAATGATTATTATTTATACTCAATAATAGAAAAATTGAAAGAAAGGGATGGACAAAATCTAAATGAAAGCAGATTTGAGATACCTATACAGAACGTTGCAGAAACTTTCATGAGATTCAGAACATATTGTTGTAATTTTGAGAAAGGCTGTGATATTAGAGTGGTACCAGTTTTTAGAAAGTTACATGAAGTTAATCAACAATTAGCTAAAGCTATTTGTGAAAAATTAAGCGAAACTGACAAAAACTTTTCAGATTTATTGTTAGAACAGACAAGTTGTATTGATTTAGAGACAGACGCAGAACTTGGGTGGAATGAGGGAGGAACTTGCTCAACACTGGCTCTTTGCTCATATGTTAAAAAAGGATTGCAAAAAGAATATCATCGTCATTTTTCCCAGATAGAAGAGTTTTTGATTCAAACTGGAAATATTATAGCCAGGAGTGAAGAGATACCCAAGAACAGGGACACCAAAAGACAACCACGTATAAGAAAAGAGAACTTTAAGTATGACTTCTATGTTATCCACAGTGATAATGTAAATGATGTGTTGTGGGTGAAATACCAGCTCCTACCAACACTGGAAACTACACACAAGTTTCTAGGATGTCTTGACAACAGGGATGCCCTACCAGGCAAACAAACGTTTGATCAGATTCTTGAGTTTATTGAACACAGCTTCAAAGTCATTGTTGTCATCACTAAAGATTTCAGTAAGGACAAGTTGTGTACTTTTAAGCTTCAGAGCGCTTTGCTTGAAAATCTAAATAAAAACAAAGTGATACCATTGCTTTTTGAAGGAACAAAGCTACCCAGTGAACTTTCAACTGTTACACCGTTATGTACATTTGATGTTCCAAAATTAGTGAAGGCATTGGAAGTATGAAAAAGATAGCCATGTTGAATTTTGTTTCTCTTCATTGTGGGAAACAAAGATTCACAGAAATACAGGATCAAGTGTTCATTCATGACATTTTAGATGATATAATCATAATATCATTTCATTTTGTATTATAGCACATTATTTTCTCTAATACCTAGTATTAGATCATATCAGGATGTGAAGTCATTTTGAAAAATAGTTCTTTTATCTCTTGGAGGAAGAAAAACATGCATGCTTTCAGCTAGAAGGGACTATAAGTCTACTATCTCTTGTTCTATGCACATGAACATATTTCTTTTTAGCTCACCTGAGCACAACATGCTCAAGGTGAGCTTTTGTGATCGCCCGGCGTCTGTCGTGCGTCATAAACAATTTGGCTTGTTAACACTCTAGAGGCCATATTCTTAGGCCAATCTCCATGAAAGTTGGTCAGAATGTTGATTCCTTAAAGTCTTGGACAAGTTCAAAGTTGGGTCATGTGGTCAAAGTAGGTCAATACGAAAAATCCAACATATGTCTCATTTAAATCAAGTGAGCGATTCAGGCCATCATGGCTCCTTGTTTATCCACCGACCTTTATCTCATGTAAGTGATGCCATTGTTGTCCAATTAGCTATATAGTTTGTTTAAACACTACAATCCCATCTTTTATGCCATTAATTCTCGACAAGTCTTATAAGCTGAAATTCAATCTCCATTATATTGTTTTGTTTGGAGTTGTGACCTTTTATTATCGGATAGTACAATTGTCACTGTAGCATCTGCATTATGAAGAATTAACAAACTTAATCCAATGCTATTTACCATAAATCTCGTGCAACTTGATGAGTAATTTAAGTCACTTTCACTATCAACTTTCTGAATTTTTACTTTGTAGTTGATTGTTGTTTTTGCTTTTGGTGTTTTTCACTGTTATATTCGATGTATTAATACTCTATGCATGCGATTTCCTAAATCTGTCGATACAATTTCACTTGTTATCAATTCCATTAAAAGGAGTTAAAGTGAAGCAACATGTACATACTGTTGAGATTCGTGTTATTACTTTTCATGTTGCTTTGACAATGATGCGTTAGCCATGTGTTAATTGGATATCACTATGAACCGTGCATTGAATATGATGATAATAATAATTGTACAAAGTTACGACCTTCGTATTAATGTGTTGTCTGATTCTTTTCCTTACCATGTTCATTATACAGTACAGAGGGACAAAGAAAATCAATGAAATTCTCCGTTCTAGTGCCAGTGTTTACAGATTTTATAAATATCTAATTATCCAATATAATGTGCCTTTCATGAATGAAAAAAGAGGTTTTTCAAGGTATATTAAACATGCTTCACACTCATTAAATCACACTCATTCAATCATTAAATCTAGTAGAATATGGCAGTCTTTCAAGTACATGATTGTAAATAACAGTGCATAGTTTAGCATAATGCAATGTAACTGTAATATCTTGTTTAGGATGGTATTTGTCTCAAAACTTTCCAGTTGCGCTCATGTCACAAAGTTTCATTGCACCAAATTTTCATGTATTTTTGATAGAGACACTTTTTCCATCATCTTTGTAATATTAAGTTTTATTGTTTTCAAGGTCTTGACTCTCCCTGTTTAAATTTCATGACTTTTTTTAGGAGGTGATTGTATTCAAGATCTGTATTATATTGTTTTCGTCAGGTTAATCAATTTAAAAAAAACCATGATCATTGTTTATCAAATATATACATGCTTTTGTGTATATCCTAGCTCAATGTGATAGCTTATCTCAAAATTGTCATTAAAATCAATTTAGATGGACGAGAGTAAACGAATAAAGTTTGGTAAAATTTCTAGCCTGAATGTTTACAAAACACTTCATGCATCTCGTATCGAAAAAATGTTTGATCAGCATGTGTCATGGACCAACGCATATTGTATCTCATAACGTGCATATATCCCAACCATAGAGTAAACGAATAAAGTTTGCAAAAATTGTATGAATTTGGGGGGGGGGGGGTAAATTAATTTTTTTCCTTGTTCATCCATCCTTTCTTGTATCATAGATCTTATGCCATGCGTATCTCAAAAATTGTATGAGCATTAGGCCTGTATGGAGTATGGAAATTTGTGCACCTGGGTGTTTCATTTTAATATTCATTAGTCATAACGGAGTTATAGGCCCTGGTATAATGAAAATGGCACAGAGTGAAGACATCCTGTGTCTAGTTGACAACAGTCCTCATTTATGTGTGACAATGTTGTAGACATTTACTATTATGGGAAGACCAATCTTAGTTCGGGTTATACATTGTGTGTTTGGGCGCTCCAACGTCGACCAGATTAATTTTAAACTTCATTATTATTCTGTTGAGCGATCTAGGACCATATGGCCCTCCTGTTTATTTTCCTGTTTTATTACACCCTCCCCTTTTACTCCATACAGATTGTGTAGATTCTCCACTACAATATTGTATAAGCAAACAGAAAAAAAACCCTGATCAGACAGCTTCTTCAAGGTTTCCCTTTTTTGCCAATGTGTCTATATGAGGTGAATGGGTTACTGTGAGCTTATTTAGTATGTGACATTCTGTAAATGTCTTTGTCTTTCATACCAACACTTAACTACTTATTTTAAATATATATTTACCAATAACAGTGAGGTAAGCTTAGATTTTCATCTATAGCTGGTCTTTTTAATTAGGACTTTCTGCCTTTCGCGGAAAGACCTATTGGGTTTGTACTGTTTTTTTTATTCTTATTCTTTTTTTCTTCTTTTTTTACGCCTTAATTTCTATATGTTGCAAGGGTCCCAGGACAATGAAAATTTAATGGCATATGCTTGATATGCTGAAATTTTGATGTCAATGATTTTCATATGTCTATGACGTCATAAGACGTCACACTTCACGTTGTCGGCAAACGTTTGTACGCGATTTACAGTCATTATTTCTGTACCGATTTCCATCAAAAATTTACAGAATGTGTATGTTACGTTCGTTGTGCATCCATGTGTCCGTTTTTCCAAATTCGAAAGGCAAAGGTTTGATGGCCAATCCAAGATTCGAACCATTGACGTCAAATTTCAAATACCTATAAAACCGCTTCCAGATGAGTTAGAAAGCTGATATTTAAAGAGATTTTAGTCTCTAAATGTGTTTTACAATCTGTGAAGATGAACGTTATTTGACGTCAAATGACGTCATAAAGCAAAAAAGAATTTCTGATATCTACACGTTAAGTTAGATATGTTTTAAAGTTTCAAGGACCATGGATATTAATGGCGTATAATTCAAATCATGTGCTTTTGATTGCAATGTATTTCATTTTCATGTGACGTCATATAACGTCAGATTTGACGTCAGGACAAAAAGGTTTCACGCAATCTACAGCCTTTATTTTTGGACCGATTTTCATCAAATTTTCGAATTTATATGCAACACTCTAGTTGTGTAAACCGTTGTCCACTTTTCCAAATTGAAAAGGTAATGGTTCTATGGCGAATCCAAGATTCGAACGTTTGACGTCAAATTTCAAATACATATAAAATAGCTTCCAGATCAGTTAGAAAGCTGATATTTAGTCTGAATATCAGTCTCAAAGACTTCTTTTTATTCTGTGACGACGAATGTAAATTGACGCCATATGACGTCATACTTTGATAAAAGGATTTCTTATATCTACCCGTTAATTACTCTATGTTACTAAGGTCCTAGTGGCAGAAAATTAAGAGCCTTTATTTAAAATACTGCATATTTCATTTCATTGAATTTCTTTTGCCTATGACGTCATATGATGTTAACTTTGACGTTGCTTACAAAAGTTTGTACGCGGTCTACAGCAATTATTTCTGGACCGATATTCATTAAATTTTAAAGAATGTGTATGTTACGCTCTAGTTGTGCCTACCGGTGCCATTTTTTCAATTTCGAAAAGGCAAAGGTTTTATCGGTAATCCAACATTAGAACAACTGACGTTAAATTTCATTTCCTTAGACTGACACTTATCCCATTGAAATCGACGAAGATTACGGGTAATTTTCTATGTTCAGGCCGGAGCCAAAAATTGACAGTTTTGTCTTATAATTGATGCCTTTAGTGACGTCACGGTCACGTGGTGTTTCTACACTGTAAGTTAAAGAATTTTCGGAAAATATCCTATTTTCACTTTAATTTTAGACATTTTCGGAAAATGTAATTGCCATTGGCCCATAACAATAAAAATTGTATGGCAAAAATTTCAGACCATGTCTTTTCGAATGCAATGATTTTCAAATCCATATGACGTCATATGTGACGTCACCTAAAACGTTAGCACGAGCTCTGCAGAATTTATTTGTGAATGGATTTTCTTGTTATTTCTCAATGGGTGTAAGTTACGCTTTAGTCGTGCATCCTTACTTTTCTTTTCAAATATTGAAAAGACCAAGGTTCTTTGGTGAAACCAAGTTTCGAAAATATGACCTCAAAATTAATTGAAATATTTCAGAGCACCCAGATGAGATAGAAAGGTGAAATTTGCTCATGTTGTAATTTCAAAGGTTTCTTTAGAATTTTACAGGCCCGACATCATTTAACGTCATGACGTTCTTATATGTTTTCCTTTCTCGCGCAATAAATTCAGTGTGATCCGAATGGTGAAGAATGATGAAGATTTTATAACATGTTTTTTTGGATGCTGATTTTTTAAATGCAATGAATTCATATTCATATGACGTCAGAATAGACGTCAGGTCAAAAAGTTTGAATGCGCCCTGCAGACATTATAAATGGATGGATTTTCCTAAAACTTTCACAGAGTGTATAGTATACACTCTCATTTCCTAATGTCTTCTTCGTATTCCGTATAAATGATTTTCAGTTTGGTCAAATTATTTTTCCAAATCTAGTTATTATTTTATTTTTTTTTTTCTTCCTTTTGAGGTTCAAATTAAAACAGGTTGCCGATAAGCCAGTAGCATGAAATTTTAACAGTATGCAAAGTGACTTTGGCACTTTTGATTCAGCAATTTTTTCTTCATGTTACGTCACTGACGTCAGAGCTGAAAATAGCTCCCAAAGATTGTACGCGCTCTACAGCCGTCATTTCTGGACCGATTCACTTAATTTTTCACAGAATGTATGTATTATGATTTCGATGTGCAGGATTATATACATTTTGCAAGACTCAAAACGATTTAGGATCTATGACTGAACCTAGTTTCGAACTTTGGACTTGAACATGTATTTAAGTATTACGAAGCTCTCAGATAAGCTAGAAACTTGAAATTTGGGCAGAACATATGTCCTGTGGATTTCTTGCAGCTCTGAGAAGACTGACGTCATATGACGTAAAATGATGTTGACGCGTTAACAAACTTTTAATTTAAAATTTACGGTTTTCTAGCACTACACCCCTTTAGTTTTTGGGCGATTTGCATAAAATTTTCACTCAAGGTGCAACAAGGCATCTCATTGCAATTAGTCACTTCCGTTTACGGAAAATTGCAAAGGTCAAGGTCACATGTCAATTATCGGTTTTTTCTTCGGTCGTACATATCTCAAAAAACGATAAATATTCTATCGGTATAATTTGTAGTGCTTTGAAAGACCTTTCATGTGATATTAAGCTTTTAAAGATCGGGGTTGAATCTGTTGAGTTATTGCAGAAAAACAAAAATGTTGCTACCCTAGGTACACTTAACTACTTTTATCTCGGTAATTATTGATTTTTGTTAATAAGAGTATGAATATAATAATGTCTGGCCGTTCTTTTGGTGCTTAAATATTAAAGATTGACTTAACATTCATTAAGTTATAGGGAGAAAACAAAACGACATGAACATATTTTCCCCGATTTTTGCCGTTTTCTCAAAATTTAATCGCCCATATCTAAAAATTGGTTAAATATACATATACATGTATTTATAAAGCAAGTGAATTGTGGGGAATTAGAAGACCTTTCTAACGGTACCTAGCTTTTTAAAATTGGACATCATATGAGGAAGTTACATGAAAAATAAGAATTCATTTAAACCGTTCTAAAAACTGACTTCTGCAGTTAGTCCCAATCACTTGATTGCTTTTTACGAAGAAACTATTAATTTTTGAAAATATCATGAAGAGCAATATGTTTAGCGTGATGCAAAGCATATCTAATGGTATGCAGATCTTAATGATCGGACCATGAATTACAAAGTTATTTGTCGAAGGGCAATAATTGACATGAGCATCTTTTTTGTTTATACCGTTCTTTCATGAACTTCTGCAGTTAGTCCCAACCACTTGATTGCTTTTTAGCTCACCTGAGCACAACGTGCTCATGGCGAGATTTTGTGATCGCCCTCGCTACTTGAGCAGACCCAGTATCTGGACTGTTCCTCATTTAGCTCAGACATTCAGCCAGTGATTTCTGGGAGGACATTTCAGTCTCAGTTTGGATCTTAACCATATTATGAAATTGATCTATATCTATCGAGTCATGTATGCGGTGAGGTATTGGTATCGTACATGAGCATTTCATGATTTTGAATTTTGCATTCACTGAGGTGTTGGTATCATACAATTAGAGGAATTGGTATCATTCTTTGAAATTTAATTATGATTATAAATGTTTTTGTGTTAAGGTATTTGTATCATACCTTTGTATTTCTTAATGATCATTTTAATAAATATTTATACGCTGAGGTATTGGTATCATACCTTGATGTGTCATGGTTACCGTGATTATACATGTTCTTGTTTAATGTATATATCATTATACAGATTTATGTATATCTGTTAAATACTAAACTATGTGTATATTTTTGGCTAGGTATTGATATCATATTTGTACCATTATTTGATGAATCATTATTATTCCATTCTTAGCTCAACTTTTCAAGAATACGACAGCTATTGCAGTCACCTATGCTTCGGCATCAGCATTTGCGTTGCAGCTTGGTTTTAGTTTTGCATGCACGATTAATATTAAAGGTGTTTCAGTGGTGTTTTTTTTTCTAACTTCTTGCAAATGTACTTTAGACTATAATTAAAAGATATATCACGCTCGTTTTAGAGATTTAGCTTATTGTAAAAATCACTGATTTCTCAGAATCATTGAAACATTCAAAAAAGAAAAAAATGGAAAGTTTGCTGCAGCGTTTTTTATTGAATTTTAGCCAAATTTGCAGTTACAATTTGTGGTAGTGACGTGAGGTTGGTAATTTTTTTGCGTAGCATGACTAGACGGTAGCGGCGGCGTCCCCATCTGCTTGTCCGGAGCATAACTTTGTCACCATAACTTGGAATGACTTAGACTTGATAGACTCGCGGAGTTCTAGTGATTGTATTTTAAAAGAAAATATGTCCCCTTTTTAACTTTTTGGATAAAGATTTGCATTTTATGTACTATCGTGCTTATATCCCAGTACCGAGGCATAAGGTTCATTTGAATCTTCATTAACATGTTTGTTTTAATATGATATGATACAACTTATGGTCACGTTTTAGCTCGACTATTGCAGTCACACTTGTGTTGGCGTTGGAGTTATCATAAATCTTATATCTTACCTTATATCTCAATAACCATTTATGGTATTGACTTGAAAGTTTATGTTCAGGGGCATCAGACAAGCAAGGTAGACAACTCTTGACAGAATTAATTGCAAATTATGGCCCCTTTTTTACTTAGAAATTTTGGTTAAAGTTTTAAATGCTAGGAATTTCTTGCTTATATTACAGTAAACAAGCGTTGAAATGGTTTGAAACATCTAAATCTTGTTCAGGGGTATCATATTATCAAGGCAGATAACTCTTAATGAAATATATTGCAAATTATGCTCCCTTTGTACCTTAGAAATGTTTTGCTTGCAAAGGAATTTCATGCTTATATCTCATTAACCTGGCATGGGATTGATTTGAAACTTCTTTAAAATGTTCAGGGGTATCATACTACAGAGACAGATCGTTTTTGACTGAATATAATGCAAATTAAAGTTTTGCATGCAAGCTGCTATCCAGATTAAATATCTCAGAAATTCTTTATTGTATTGACTAGAAAGTTTATGAGTGTGTTCAGGGCCATCAGAAAACCAAGGAGGATTACACATTATGGTCCTTTTTTAACTTGGATATTTTGGTTAATGTTTTGCATGCACAATGGCTAAATAACTAGGCATGGGTATAAGGCTATCAAGATCATTCTTGACCTATTAAATCATTATATAAATAGCATGTGACGGACAAGAATTGAAATAGATTTCATTTGATTTACTAACAAGCCTTTCGAATAGTCGAGCGTGCTGTTCTCTGACAGTTCTTGTTACTTGGCCTTTATGATTAAAGTTATGCATGCAAATAGAAAAATTGATCAAAGTTTAGTATGCACATTTTATGAATTTAAAGTATAATGAGTATATTTAGGAGTATTAAACAACAAATTTAGATAACTCTTGGTTTAATCTAATACATATTATGGCCCTTTTTGAACTTAGAAATTTTAGTTATTAAAGCTTGCATGCAGAATACTACTATGCATATATCTCAGTAATCAGGTATGGGATTGACTTGAAACTTCATAAATGTTTTCTAGGGCACCGGACCAGCAAGTTAAATCTAACTAGGATTTATTGTTAATATATCCGCTTTTGAAATTTGATTCAAGTTTGCATGCAATTCATTTTTATGCATACATCTTTGTTTCCAGCTATGCTTATTGATTTAATACTTTCTCTAAGGTCTTCAAACAAACGTAAGATATCTCTCGACCTAAATTAGTGCAACATATGGCCCTTTTTGGACTAAGAAATTGTATGAAACAAATATCTTGCTTATATCTCAGCAATCAGTTATTTGATTGACTTATAGTTCAGGGGCATCAGAGAATCAAATTAGATAAATCTTGACTGAAATTATTAGGTTTCCTTTTCAATTTAGAAAATCTGGTTCAAGTTTTTGGTTAAACTAATAAGTAGCAGAATAGTTGAGCCAGTTAAGGAGTTTAATGTGTTGGTTAAAATTAATAAATTTTTCTATAATTTGTTATTCATAATCATGTATATCATTTTGTTATTTGTGAAAAAACAACAACAAAAACAAACAGCGTCTGTATTTGGCAATGGGATTTGAGTCAACAACCTTGGATGCCATGATTGTATTGTTAAATTTTTCCAATGCACTCTGTAAAGTAGGTTTGATTTAGTTCATTATACTTTTATGTATGTTTTTACTTTTAAGCACACCTGAACACTTATTGCTCATTTGAGCTTTTAGTATCAATTGCTGTCTGTCTTCCACAATCGTTTCAAATGACATCATCAGGCATGTGATACTCATACTCGTACTCGAGTATTTTGAGTACAAGTACTATTTTACCAGTACTCGCCAGTACTCAGTATTTTAAACTGAACATTCAGTCTCTGTACTCATGAGAATTTAATTAAAAAAAACCAGTGCACTCCAATATATCAGTAAGATTTATATATCATAACAGAAATTAACCTTTACTTATGTTTTTTGAAAACATAAAAAATTCCAATTGGTTTAAAGTTTATAAACTAGATTATGGTATTACTATTTGCATTTGCATATTGATTACTGAACATTGAAATTCAATGAATTGTCTGCTAACTGACCCAAGAGATTTGATTGAATAGTACAATTGAACAGTTGATGATGATTCGATGCCACAATCAGTGAAACTTGAGTTACTCGACTGGTAGAAAACAATATTCAAAAGTCTGAAAAGTTTATTTTGAATGTATATAGTGATGCCATAAACATTGAATTGCTTATATTATAACATAATATTTTTATTATAGCATATGATGTGCACATTGTTTTCTAGTTCAGAAATCAATAATAAATTTGAGCTGTATTTTTGTGACAAACTTATAAATATGCCTGTGCTTCCAAATACTCACAAGCACTTGAGTACTACTCGAGTACTGCAACAAATTCAGTACTCAGAACTCATAAGTACAAGTACCAAATCCAAAATACTCGAGTAGTACTTGTGTACAGAAACTCAGTACTCGACCCATGCCTGGACATCATTTCTAAAAACACTTGCCTGGGGTGTTCCTCACATGAAGCTCTAACAAAGTTGTTTATATGGTTCCAATCCATTGCAAATCTGGGTCACAGGAAGTTTAACTGTTAAGTGAAATCTTAAAAAATCTTCTCCAAATCCAAAACGCCTAGAGCTTAGATATTTGATGTGTTGCATTGTCTAGTGGACCTCTACCAAGTGCGTCCAATCATGACCCTATTATCAAAATAGGTCCCACTCCAAGGGTCACTTGATTTTACATTGACCATACTATATATTCATTTAGAGAAAAAAACATCAAGGCCTGAAGCTTAAATATCTGGTGTGTATAATTGTCTAATGATCCTTTACTAAGTTGGTTCAATTCATGGCCCTGTGGACAAAATTGGCCTGCTCAATGTTCACTTGTTTTATATAGACATACCGAGGGATCTGTGGCCCTCAGGTTTGGACAACTAGTACATTTTTGTTAGTGGAATTCAAACTTGTCATTGGGTGGCCTTGATAATGATCCTGTGATCTGCTGTTGAATTTTAAAGCTATGATCCTCAAACTAGGACAACATTGTCTGGAATTGAACTTTGACTTTAAATGGCCATGGCACATTTTTTAAGCTACAACCTTCAAATTAGGACCCAAATACTGTTTGGTTTGTAGAATTAAAGCAGTCTTGCTATATTTCTGCATGGGTTTATGTATGCAGTAAGACTGTGCTATAATAAAATAACTTGAACAGACAAATGAAGGCGGTGTTTCCCAGAAATCTTGGCCCTCTTGTTTTAATGATCTCCCCTTAAAATACTTTATCATTTTCTTTAAATTTTACATAGACATATGGGTTACATAGACATATGGGAAATTTGTAATACAAAATAGCCCTTTTAGTACAAACGCTTATTCGGGGAGCATCCTCGATTTTCTTGTACTGAATTATGCATTGAGCAAAATAATTTTTGAAACAACATTGTTTCATTGATAACCTCGTTATTTTTGTCGATAAAAGCATCATTTTATGTTCCTGTATATTTGCCTGAAGAATTTTCACAGCCATGGGAAACTGTAGCACCATATTCACGCTGTCTATACATTAACATATTGTTTTCTTGAATCTATGTGTTGCCAATAAACTAGATTTGTTCATATTGATATTTGTTTAATCATTAATATCCACCAGTCCTGATTGTTATATATGCACAAATAAACTTATATTTGAACCAGTTAAATATTTTATTGAATAAATTATGATTTGGCAACAAAACTAACAAATATCCGCTTTCATATATGACACAAAGTGATGCACAGTTTACATAAAATTGAAACAGTTTTTTCTCATCAAAAGACATCACTTAAAGTAAAATGAGACATAATACATAACAAGTTATAAACAGGTCTGAGTAGTTGTTTTTTCCAGTGAATTGAAGGATGTCTTCTATACACTGGCACACAATATAAAAATATCTTCCAAACCAACGTAGTAGTTTAACTTTTAATGCTATTATATCAAGTGCGCAGAAAGGGGTCAATGGTTCGAATCTCTACATCTATGATATACGTTTCAGTCACTCTTGACTATTATGCGACAGGTGGTTTTGGGTCGAGAAAAATAGAAATGATAAAAAAGATAGTAATTAGCGATCAGATAAAAGATTGAAATAAGGCAAGTGTGAGCCAGCTATTTTTTCACCTCCTCAACTTAGACCTCTCCGGTTTGGAGGCCACGGCCGGCACAGCCCTAAGCATCACTGGAAATCACTTATAGCTGGGCCCTAACTTTAAATAGAAATTTTGGATAGCCCCCGCTTGAAAGATACCAAGTTAGGGAGGTCAGAAACTATTGGGGGTAACCTATACCACTCAGTGATGGGCCAGGGGAAAAAACGAGTACTTATCATTTACTTATCATTTACCCGGGTAAAAGGAAGTACTTCTACAAAGTCGTTAAAATGGCACTGGTATATCCCCATTTTACATGGCACCCAGCCAATAAACGAGCCCCCGAACTGGTTGACCCGTGTCAGGATAAAGTGACTGGGTGCGATATCATGCCACATATCTACGGCGTGATGTCTTAGTGCGACAGCACTATATATCTCATGTAGGCATTATATTAAAAATGCTATAGCAAGGATGTTCATCCCAAGCAAACAAACAACTGCTATTGCTACCAAAGTAACAGCAGTAGTGAAGGGTGGCAATATGGTACCCTCGGTACCATAATTTTTTTGTACTTATGGTACCGTGGTACCATAATTTTTTTTTTTTATGGTAGCGAATCTATACTATAGTACCGAATGGTACTATATACGAAAACAGATTTATGGTACCGTATGTAATAAAAAAACATGTCCTACCTGTTAGATCTAACTAGGATGACTTAAGATCGGATAGAGTATGCATACCAAACATTCGAATGACGCAATATTGTCATGTTGACGTCATGTTTTATTTCTTAGTTAAAGGAGGACCACTTCTTAACGTTATGTTAAAGGGGGATTGACAATTGTAAAATGTCCTTTCGAGACATTTGGGTTGGCCCTGAAAAGGGCCGTTTTGTTTCTTCTTTAGATTTCGGTGACATTGTCCACATCGTGCTTGGTTTCGGTGACATCGTCACTGATTAAGATGACATCGTTTTCATCTTGTAACATCTGCTGTTGTTCTATGAGCATATGATCTTCATCTTCATCTTGTTGCTGTTGTCTCAACATTTCCTGATGCTCCATGAGCATATAGGCATCATGTTCATCGTGTTGCATCATCTGTTGTCTCAACATCATCTGATGTACAATGTCTGACAAAAGCAGATGGTATTCTGCAATATGGTTTTGCTGTTGTCTCCACTCATTGCGTTGTCGTTCGATCAACCCCATCAATTCGTGGACAAATTCAATCAGTTGCTGAATTTCATCCATGGTTGTGCAGCGAGAATATGACCGAATGCTTGATGCGGTGCGCTTTTATAGCCTTGAGGTGGATTGACCTACTTTCTACTGTTAGCGTACACCAATCAGAGAACATTATTTCTATTCAATGATTTAATGATTCAAGTTTAACCTTGACCTGAGTTGGATAGCATTGCCTTTGGCCTTGACCTGAGGTGGATTGACCTACTTTTGTATTGACATATCAGAATTGCTGTAAAAATAAAAAAAATTCAAGCCGAATTTGTAGTAGTGATGACTAATTTTTTGTAACATTTTTATTTTTGTAAACTTTTATAAACTTTTATAAAACATTGGATCATACTTTTAATGAAAAAAAAATTTGAATGGAATTTGAAAGAAATGGTGACAATTGAGGTATATTCTCTTTCGAGACATTTGGGTTGGCCCTGATAAGGGCCGTTTTTTTCCCCCACAGAGTAGTGGTTACTCATGATTGTCTATGAGTTTCTTCAGCAGATATTCAACATGTTCTATGGTGATGAAATGTGCTTCAATGATATTTAAGATATCATCGTAGTATAGTTCATGAAAGTAACATGCACTCAATTTGGCTACGATACTCCTGAGTGTTGTTGTTATTTTAAGCGTACGTTGGTATCGGGCTTGTAGTTTAAGCGCACGTTGGTGTCGGGCTTCTATTTTGTCCATGTCAGATATGCAGTCGTTACTTATATGTGACTTATCCATAGCACAGTCTGAAAACGAATGGCATGAATTCATTTCGTTTGATACTTTTATTACTTGGTTTGACAATTGTAAAAAAGTCCTTTCGAGACATCTGGGTTGGCTTTGAAAAGGGCCGTTGTTTTTGTTTTTTCTTTACTTCTTACTCTTTTTGCTATTTTGTATGTCTTTACAATGGGCTCCAAGTCCATTCTTAGAATGGGATCCACCATCAAGCGGACGTTTGTTGGATGCTTCCACATTTTCTGGAATGAAAGTGATAGGCACCACCAGCTTGTCTGTTTTCAATTTGATACGGCATTCCACTTCTACCATTCTCTGTTGCAATTTGATGAGGTTGTTGTTCACCTCTTTGAGTTCCCTCAGAATAGATTGTCCAACATTATTTACTGGCTGCGCTGCCGGTTGGTGTTGTATTGGTTGTTGCATTGGTTGTTGTTGCTGTACTGGTTGCTGCTGGTGTGGTGGAGGCTGAGGTTGATACGTTGGTTGGTAGCTGGGTTGGTACACCGGAGTCGGAGTGTACGACACTGATGCCTGGTTAGCAGCTGTCGTCAGCTCATACAAATCAGCAGCCTGTATGGCGTTGTTAACGAGATCAGAAGTTACGTAGCTTTCCATGGTTGGGTAGTGGGATTATGATACGATGCAGTGTGCTTTTATAGTCTTGAGACGGATTGACCTACTTTCTTCTGTTGGCACACACCAATCAGAGAACGTAATTTCCATCCAATGATTCAAGTTTAACCTTGACCTGAGTTGGATAGCATTGTCTTCGGCCTTGACATTGGGGTGGATTGACCTACTGACCTACTTTTTTCATAACTATATAAGTGTTTTTTAAAGAAGAAGAATGAAATCACAATGTCCGAACAAAAACTCTGGTTCGAAAAGTGTGGTGTGTGTTTAGAGGAGAGGGAGGAGGATATATACCACATAAACCAGTGTCGATGTCAGGACATTGTATGCGTCAGGTGCTTCACACGGCTTCAGAAGTGCCCGTTTTGTAGGGCACCCTATCAAGTGTATGCCTGGCCTGCCTGTGTTTTCGCTTAACATGGGCCTACAGTGCGCTCAGCGTATTATGGCATTTGGTTTGACCCTGATTATTCAGAGTTAGTAGGGTGACTCCGAGTAATTCAGGATCACAAAAACCAAATACGGCCCTTTTCAGGACCATCAAACTATATTCGAGAGGGAATATATCACAATTGTTAATGTGTAAGATAAACAACAAGAAATCAAATTAGTTTTAGCCTTTTATTGAACTCTATGAACATTGCAACAAAAAATATGAACAAACAATATGAACAACAAGTACATAACACTACACTTTAATGAAAGTAGAATGGGTCTAAACTATTCGTCAGTAATTCAAAACACGCACGACCATCTCCAAACTTTGGTGGATGTTTAGCTGTGCATGTTTGTTGGTGCTGATTACACACTTGTCTTCTTGCACGTTTGTACAGTTCTGAATAGTTCTGGTAAAACCAACATCCCACATTGGAATCGTTCAAATTGAAGTGAGGTTGATCCTCTGTCCGGAATTTAGCTCTAAGCACCCGTGTTAAATCACATCCTCGAACAAGAAAATGCAAAGCAAACAAACAATATGCTCCACACACAAACGTGTTGCATCCTTGAAGTCTCATGAGATTCCATGTATAGGGTCCATGTCTTTCCAAGAAACGTTGAATGTCACGATGGAGTGGTTTTTGTCCATACGAATCAAAGTAGTAAGTCGATTTATCGTTGAAAAACACAACCACCCAGTGTTCACCAGGTTGAGTCGAATTGTGGGTTTTGACTATGTAAGCTTTTACAGTCTCTGGTCTACGTTGTGGTAGTTGATCTGTAGCACATACCACGGCATTCAAGGGAGCTAGAATTGGTGAATGATCCAAAATATACTGCAACTCAATCGTTTCCATTTTCCCAATCTTGTTTAATTCGTCCTGCCCATTCGCACTCAAAAGCTTCCAATGGTGTGATCTTGTTCGTATCTACACTAGCCTTTATATTTGCCCACATCTGATAAGCATCAGCTTTCTCAGCGCGTGTGAGATCCATGTTTTGTAGTTCAGCGTACCATCTTTCCATCACTTGATACATGTCCAGTTTTTTTAATGCACTGTTCAGAAACATCTCGACCCACTCACTTTTGCTGCTAAACAAACATATGGGATGTTGGGTCTGACTGGGATGATCAACAATGCAACCATAACTGTTTTCTTTCACGATATCAAAGAGGTGTGTCTGCAGTTCATGCACCACATGCTGGTTCAAACTCTTTACAATATCGTTTCGCCTATTCAAGTTGTAGATTTCTTCGTACAGTTGTTTGGCCAGCTGTTCTCCTGATTTACTCATGGTTAATAGTCTGTGATGACTTCTCTGAACCCGTTAATCTCTATCTGACTGTCGTATTCGGCATACACAATCACGTTGATGGGGTCACCAAGAGCTGCACGAAACTGAAGTTCGATTCGCAAGTTCCCCGTTTTTATAGGATGCAGCTGTCCCTCTTCTGATCCTTGATCTGGCGTTAAGTCAATGCCCCACAGTGTGTACCCCTGCATGTAATCGTCCATTGTCAGACCCATGGAGCGGTTTAAACCGAGTGATCCCGTGGCTTGATGCAGGGACATGTATGATCTCAAAATTTCTCCTGTGGGAAAGTTGGGCTGGAACGGCAAGTTGTGTGTCGTCTTTCCGTCTACACTGACTTCTAACTTAGACAAGTTGAAATGTTGAAAATTAAATGGGTTGGTTGCCAGATCACCGTTCATGTCTGTATTCTTTACCAGGCCTAGAATGATACGTTTGGGCAACTGTCCTTGAAATAAATGATCTTCGATATTTGATCGCTGGCCTGCAGGAATGGTGAAAGTTTTCACCTCAGCTCGACGAATTGGGATCTTCATGCCATGTTGAGCGATGGTCTGGTTTAAGTTGTTTGCCACTACGGGTAACAGGTCAACAGTCCGAACATTGAATCCAGCTTGAATTAACTGGATTTTTGCCTCTTCTCCAAACAGGCAAAAACTGACTGGGGTTCTGTTGAGTCGCAGTCGTATCTCTACACCATTGGGAAGGTACTTGTCTTGCAAACACAGGTCTAAATGCAGACGTCCGCACATTTCCAGAACACGACTCTGGTGGATACGTGCTCTTCTTTTACTATATCCTTCATTAGCTCCCGCAACTGTATGCTCTTGCATATGACCCGCCGTGTCAGGACTCCACATTTCTGTAGCGTAGAGCTGTGTTGATTTACTGTCCGTAGAATAAGACAGCAAATTCTCAATGTAGGCCCGGTACGCGTATGTGTTAGCATTATTGGTGATCAGTTTGTTGTTCAGGTACACATCAATACTGCTAAACAAGCTGTGGAAGAAATTATTTACTGTGGATGTTTCTCCATTAGCAGCCAGATTAGTGTCATCAGGTTGGACTACTTTGACTTTCAGGTACAAATAGCTCTGGTTGATATCAGTCCACTTTTCTGATTGAGCAGGAATTACAAATTGAATGGGAGATGAATTGCTCAGTGCTGACACATTGTTGGAAGCAGAATGATGTCGACGTTTGAATTCTCGAAGCTTTATACCTCTCAGAGTTTTCTGACCCACATCTTTCAACAATGTTTTACCCCGTTTCTTGATCACTGTCTTTACATTTTGTCCAGACAGAATATCTTTTACGGCTCCTATACCTTGTTTAAAGCCCTCTCTTTTCAGAGTCTGTAGTCCTGAGTTCACGATGGGTTTCACCATGGGTAAGATGTTGCTGGCCATTTTCTTGAACATGGAACCCAAACCATATCCGACTTGTCGAGGTTGACCACGGTAAACTGGAATCATCGTGTCTTTCTTTTAAAATGAAGCTTCACCATCGACTTCCCGTGAGTGAAATGAACTGATTCCCCTGTGTCGCCGGTTATATTGATACTGATCTCGTTGAAATATGATCTGCTTACAGGTATGTAGTGTAGATTTAGAAATTCAAAGTGCATGTGTGGATTAGACCCTGCTTTTGTTTTTGTGTCAAATGGCACAACGCGTAAAATGGGTGCTTCGACATCCCCTATCAAAGTGTGTTCTGCCAGATCGGTATATACAAACAAATGCTTCATCTTCGTGAAGAGGTCCACACCGTACTTGAATCTGCTGTTGTCTCTGTCCGGAAACACCTCAGTACTTCCCTCTCCTCCAAGTTTCGTAAGGAGAGATGGATGAAGTTCCAAGCCGATCTTTGATCCACTATTACCGGTAAACTTGACACGTTTAGACAAGCCAGAAAAATCAACTCCAAATGTGAGGTTTCTTTGAGTTAAAATTGTTTTAGTGGCTTGTTTAATAGCCTTGTCCATTTCGTCAGTGAGATGTTGTGGTGACGCATAGATGCCTGCAGGAATACAAAAGGGTAATGCCCATTTTTTGCCTTCTAATTCACACCCGCTTTTCACTTGTGAAAAGGCTGAAGCCAGTTCTGGATCTTTAGTCACGACGTAGAATTTTCCTTCCTCCTCTTCAATGTTTCTGACTTGTGTGGGAACGATCATTTCCACGAGAGCCACTTCCCAATTTTGTTTGTCGACATCAATGGTTTTTGTCAGCTTGGTTCTAAAACAGCATTGTGTGTTGTTTGGGTACAATGCCATCGAACTATCACTGATGAGAGTGATGTAGAAAGAGTTCATGATTTCTTAAATTTTAAACTTGAGTTTGGAAGAATGTATCCGATAGAAGTACTCATCAGCAGCAACCAAAGTTCACGATCTGGACTGTTGAGACACATGTTCACTAATGACACGATGTCGATGATAAAGATGATCACAATCTGTGTCAAGAAAGTGATTCTGTTGTTTGGTACCTCACTTTTTCCTGTCTGTTTACTGTTGTCTACCTGAACACTGCTGGTATCGGACTGAGACATGCTGTTCATGACGTTTATACTTTATACTAAATGCGATTTTGGAATCCAACTGTTAAACTTTTTAGGATATCCAAGTCACTTGACTTTCACTTCTTGAAAAGTTTTACCGCCTACACGCCTTGTACGCCGATCAAGAACTGATTCCACTTCGTATAGCTCATCATCTTTTATATGTTGAATTTCATCCCTGTAGAAGGATCCGGCGATAGTTTCTCCAGCCAAGTCTTCAAGTTTTACGGTCAATGGATGTGTTCTGTTGATGCGAACCACTTTGAACAATTCCACTGTCCAGTTGGGTAGATAGCCTTTGGCAAATGTTTGCTTGGTTTTATTGATGCGCACTATATCACCCACTTTCAAATCAGTTGATTTCTTATTTTTTCTTTCTTGATGGTTGCCATACAATGTCTTGGTGACTTCATGCTCATTTTCTCTAGACACAGATGCAGGGGTACGTCCGATGCTTCGATGAAAACGATGATTGTAGCCATGTACCAATAGTTGCAGTACATCCACATAATGACGGGTCTTGTGATGAGTAAAATATTTCCACATTCTTGATTTAAGCGTACTTTGAAAACGTTCAACAATACTTGCTTTCGTTTCTGGGTTTTCAGACGTGAAGAAATGAATGTCATGCCTGTCTAGAAACTTCTGAAAGTCTTTTTGGCCTTTTTTAAAGGTTTTGGCCTTCTTTTAGAATAGACTGAAAGGCTTGGATGAGCGTCTTTCCAGTTTTGTCAATGATGGGTATTACCCAAGCATATTTTGAAAACACATCAATGACACACAGTAAGTAGCAATATGGTGAATTCTCTTTGTACATACTTTGCATATCTGCGAGATCAGCTTGCCATTGATGATCGATACCTCCTACCACAGTCTGTCGACGTCGAAATTTTCGTCGTATTGTTTTATGCAACGTGTAGGTTCTTTGACTTCTCAACCAGTCTCGTACATCCTCTAAAGTGATAGATTTCAACTGTTTTTTCGCTGCCTTGTAGAGTCCATGAATTCCTCCAAAACTCGTAGGATTATCAGTATCATAGTACAGGTGGCGAAGTAACGTGTCCTTCTTTAGTAGGCGTCCCATGACGAATGGGCTAATATCTCCTCGGGTTCTTCCTTTTTAATAGGTCTTCGTTTCTTTGATGTAGGTGCGTAGGCAAAACTATCATAAAATTCATCCTCCTCCTCTTCTTCTTCTTCATCATCATCTGGTGTTTGTATGAAATTCCATCGACGTTTATTGCCCACGACTTCTTGTGGGATGTTGACCTCTTTCAGTCCTCTAGAAAATTGTTCCCATCCTCGTGGATTTGACCCTTTCCGCTGTCGAAGTACATCATTGACCAGATCAATAATATTTGAACCTTCAACGGGTTTTCCATCATATTCTAACAGACCATGTTCATCCCAACTTAAGTGAGGATGGTCTTTCAGCATGTTTAACAAAAGAGTAGCCTTTCGCCGCATGGTCGTTGGAACACTGTCTAGAATTTGATCTTTCAAGGTCATCGGTTTTTCCTCTTTCTTTTCAGTCACTGTACTTGTTGTTTTCTCAGCCATGTGTGGTCTGAAGGGTTTGAGTGCTTTTTTATGTGACACTTGAAAGCGATGTAATACTTCTCCAAATTGTTGTGCTTTTTCTGACTCAGACAATTGATTGTCGTCAAGAACTTGATTCATTTCTTTCTGTAATGATGAAGTCTGACTCACTTGAGGGGATGGGGGTAACCGAGGTCGTTGTTCCTTCTTCCATCGATTCATCTCTTCCAACAACCGAACTGGAACATAGGCCATCTTCTTCATATTTTCCGAATGATTTCACCAGCAAGAGGTATAATTGTTTTGGCTAAGAGTGGTGCAAGTGCCAACAAGGGTAGAAACCACCTTTCTGATTGAGAATGATTTTCTATTTTCGAACTGATACTTTCTTGGTCGCTAACTGTCGGTGTTGTCTCTTAGAATGCAATCGACGCTTCTGAGCCTCTGACAGTGGTACATTGCCTTTTAAAATATTGTGACAACATTCAGCAATACAATCCACCAATTCTTTTGGTGCTTCTTGAATAATCTTCTTCGAAATTGGGGCGAGGCTTCTGTCAAAGCAAGCAACATTTTGCCATGTTTGCGAACGAGTGGTTGTTTGCGCTTCATGATGACAAATGATGAAATGTTTGGTCTCTTTTATTTATACCACTGTTGAAGGGCTTGTAAAGCGATATTGCCAGCACTACTCAGTGGTCCTGAATTTCTCATCGCAGTAACGGCAGTAGGTAAAGGGGAATGGAGACTTGGGATTGGTGAAAATCTTGATGATGATAATGATGATGATGAACGCCCACTTGAAGAATTGGAAAGGTCAAACAATTTTCGTCGAACTGTAGGGTTTGGAGAAACCGTCATTGATCCTTGTGGTGTAGCCAACCCAGACCTCATCGAACTTCTATTAGAACGGGGAGTAGATGAGGTCAGTGTAGAGAATTGGGCCACAAGTGGTGATGCTTTGGATGTTGTCCCTGATGTAACATCACGTCGAATCAGTATGGGGGACACTTTTGGTGTTCCAGTTGATACAGAGCGTTTTCTTCTTACAGTGACAAATCGATCATGAGGCAATGTCTGCTTCTTCCTTGTTTGTTTCCTTACTGGTGACTTGCGTTTGGTTGGCTGTTTTCGTGGTTGTTGTGACCGTTTCCTGGCTGGTGACTTTCGTTTGGGTGGTTGTTTTCTTGCTACTGGACCAAATTTTCTCACAGCTTTGGTCCCGTTCCATCGAAGTAGGATACGAATGATGGTGCCCCCAAGGAAACCTCCACCACCAGGTTTTAAAATAAGTTGTCGTTTTGTGGTCAGATCCACATGTTGATCAGCTAACTGTCTTAAAATGTCTTTGTTGCGTTCCATAAAATTCATCGTCTGTTTTGGCACGGTTACTTTTTTTCTCTAAGATGAGTTGGGCAGCTAAGGTAAACCATTTCACCATCTCTGTTAATCCTGCTTCTACCAGCTCTTGTCGTTTTGTTGGGTTCTTTTCCCGACTCAACGATTCTAGAGCTTTGATCACTGTATGTGGTGTGTTTTCCATGGTAGCTGTATCCTTAATGATGATCGGGTGTCATGTTCCTGTCATTTTATACTGTAGTGTAGACGATCGGTCCTCGATCTTCACCTGTTACCCGATGATGGAACACATCTGTTCTTAAACGATTCTGGTCGGGTGTTCTTGGATGAAAGTCAATGATAAGATATCCGTGAGGTGTAGAGGTTGCATCTTGATACGCCATCACCAAATGGGGTAGTTGTATTTGGTTCGCAAGTGTTTTGATCTGACCTTTATCTCTTGTGTTTTGAAATGATACCATGTAGTGTGCATTCAAGCTGATGGTACGGCTAGCCTTGGATTGTTGGAACATGTTTTGTGTGATGTAAATGACAGTGGCATTTCTATGGTGTCCCTTTCGTGTGAACCATAATTTAATTTTCTCCTCATCTTTTTCTCCTAACATATCATCAAATATGACGAGGTGTGGTAAGATTGTATCGTCTACTATCTCTTCATCATCCTCAGGGATACCCTGAATGAATTTGATAGCTTCACGTTGTTGTAACTGTGCGTAGGCACTTTGCCATTCTTTGTAACACCAGACGATGTGTTGTGGTACCACATGAAATAAATCAGTTTTGTATTCAATAAGTTTTTTTACAAATTGAGTTTTTCCTGAACCACTTGGCCCTGAGATGAAAATGTTACTAGGATGTTGAAAAAGTAAACTACTTTCCATGATGGTCCAAGAAATAATAACAGCATTGGCATGACAACATTTTATTTTATACATCATAGCAAATAAACACTTGAACAACATCAGTCAAAAATGTAAACTATGACACACATCATGAATCAGTCTTTCTTTATACATCATCCATTCTGGCAAAATCATGGTATATCCCATAGCATTTAAAGCCATGCGCACTTCGTCAAACAGTTCCTCGGATTGTCTTAACGCCTGTTCTGATTGAATTCCAAGTACACGCACAGCCAACAGCACAGCTCTACGCCATGGATTCCGAATTGGAGTTATGTTTTTTTCCTGTAGTGAAGTATTTTCCATGTTTTGGCTTCTCATTCGTCTTGCAAGTACTCTGCGTAGTATCTTATTTTGTAGGTGTCCCAGAGGGATTCGTCTCCCAACTCAAACCTTTCTAAGTTGTTGAAATCGGGATCTTGAAAGAACTGTTCACTAGGATTTGGCCTCGTTTGTTTGAATATTGCGGCACACTGTTTACCAAAAATGTTAAACACTTGTTCACAAGTGATAGGTTCTGGAGTCAGTAAAATGGCACGTATATCCTCTGGTGTGTCGTTCCGGTAGTTAATCGCAAATCTGAGATACATACGCTCATCAAAACGGTTCAGTTTCTCCACTGTATCAATGTTCAGGGTATCAATGTATATGTACCACACGTCAGAGATCAGGTTGCGTAGCAGGTTGTAAATGGCAAAAATCCGTTGAATGACCAAACTTTTATAGCTCCTTGGAAGATCACGCTCTCGTACATCACTAAAGATATCATAAACTTGGTTTAAACAAGAGGGATCCTTCATCGTCTGGTGAATTAATCTGTTTCCAATGCGCTGTGCCCAAGTAAAAAATAACTCGTTGCAAAATGCAACAGGTTTCTTATTAGCTTCAACGAGATGTCTGTAGATCATCTGTTGCATTTCTACTGGTAGAGTGTTCATCGTGAATCTCCGTTTGTTTCCACAACCGTTCAGGCTATGCACACGATCACAAGCCAAGTGGCTATGACGGTTGGTAACCGTACGGCACTGTCTTATATTTGTCCACGACCACGCGTTTTGTATACACCGAGCGGAACGTCTTGGTCTGTGTCTCACTGATCACTTTGCGATTTCTATGTCTCTTGATTCGGGATTCATATTCGATGACTGTCTTGTAATGTTTGCGATCTTGTACACACTCGACCATAGTCTTAAAATTGACTTTCTGACTAGCATTGTAATCCAAAGTGATGCCTTTTACTTTGCATTTCTGATGTCGATTTCCTTTTTCATCGATATATTCATACCATAGTTTTTTGGCCCTAATGCCACAATTTGACAATGCGTCCATGTGGTACTTCATCCGTCCACTTTCCCAACTGACTCTCTTCAATTGGAATGTTGTACTGGTCAGGGTCATAGATGTACATACAACTGTCTGTGTCAAAATACAGTACCCGATCTCCAAGTTTTTCCAACTGGGTGTAAAGTTCAAGTCGAGCATAGGACGTAACGAAGGCAGCTACCACTGGATTTGAAGATGAATGGGGCTGTGTTGCGTCTGTTTCATCCGAGTAATTCACCAACATGAAGTTGTCATGATCGAAAATCTCGGCAAACTGCACAGTGACATGACGGTCGGAGAGTAGGTCATACAACCGGTTCACCTTAGTCACATACTCGGTTTTGGTTTGAACATTGTTTTGTGCATTCTTACCCCACAAGCAGTTCAACATGGTTTTGGCAAACGCTCTTTTTCCTTTGTTCTTTTTCACGTTGTCGAGCCAGATACCCTCTATCTGAAAGTAATTCTGTTTAAAGCGGGCTTCATCATCTTCTGTTTTTACCCAATTAGGGTAACCACTTGCTTCTTGTTTCAATTTCAAGTATTTGTTAATATACTGTTTATACACATCTTTACTCCATGTGTCCCAGTGCCAGATGTGGAAGACGTCTACCAATTGGTATCCTACCTCAAGAGCTTTGGCTATTTCCACATGGGTCCAGGTACCTGTCAACATGCGTTTGTACAGAGTGTGATTGCATTTTTCACACTCTTCCTCAGCACAGGTACGGCACAGTGTAAAGATCATTTTCTTGTTACAGTGAATAGGTAGGACTGGTAGCCACAGGTCTTGTGGTGGCAATACACGACATTTGATGAGTCCCTTGTACATTCCAATGTTCTTTATATCAACCATCTCTTGACTTAAGATGTTGGGATGTCCCACGGGGTATGCTTTGTACTTGTTCACGAATGGATACAGTGAGCAAATGTCAGCATACTTAATTTCTTCCTTGGTGGTTGTATCCACTTCATGGTACAATTGAACGGCATTGGTTCGTCCACCAAACAAAGCATCCCGAGGTATAATAGGTTCTTGGAAGGAAAAAAACGGTTCACAGTATCTCTGTATTCTGGTTCAATCTTGCATTTCTGATCAAAGTCACATTCCCACATTACAACTGTGTTGTAACCGAAAGGTTGTGGCATTGTATAACTGCTCCATAGTTTGAAGTGTGTAACCGTTCACACTGTCTCTCCTTGGGTAACATTTTGGACATCCGTGTGTCCAGCACCCCATGAATTCGTATACGGTGTTTGTCTCTTTGTGGAATCCGTCAACGTAATAGGGCCCAATTTGTACTTCACCTCCATTTAATGCATGGCGAATGTGCTTATTCTCAATGGAAGCAGTTGTTTCTATCAACGAATCCCTTTGATTGAGTATCGAGTTTTGTTTGGATACCCGTCATCAGAGATTACAGCCAAGGTCTTTGGAGGCATTGAATTTTTACGCCAAGCTTTGTTGCACACTTGAGCTAGAGTGGTCGCTTCCAGGAACGGATCAATTTGGTCACTGGCCAACAGTTCTTTCCTAAACTCTCCACATCCTCGTCTCAAGATGTCCACATCTGATTTGCAGTACTTTTGCATTTCTAACTGAAAGTGAAACACAGCCTTTTGTGCCACATTTGCATTGTACCATTTCAGAAACGCTTCTCTCTTGTCAGGTTTCATGCTGTTGGGTCTGTAAAAATGTACGGGGAGAGTTCAATGTAGTCTTGGTATTCATCCGTGTTGGCATAAAATGGAAACCATCCTTTTGCCATCTCAGTCAATCCAAACGTGTCGGGGAAATCGGACAAAGGCATGTTGAGAAAACTCAGTGAGTCGATGAATCTCACTTGATGGGCTTTCATCATTAGAATTTTGCTTCCATTCATAATCAATTCTGGTTTGACTGTATCATGTGTCAGTAAGTGCCTCAAAATAAACTGTGCATCGTATCCTTGTGAGTTGTGAGCAATCACTTTGGTACCTTTGTGACTGGGTTGAAACAGCCATGCACAAAATTCTGACAAGGTGTTGTTACCACGAAATATTTTTTCTCTAGGCTCATCCACAGCTTCGCATTTCTGACACGGGCTTTTCATGGATTGACACATGCAGTCTCCACAAGCACGCTGAGCAACACAAAAGTTTGGTATATGTTCACCCAAATCAAATCGACACTCAAAGTCAAAGAAGATGAAAGGTTCAGTCGGTGACTTCTTTGTACGTGGGGATATAACACTGATGTTCTGCATCCACAACTTTCTTGCAATACTTGCATTTTTTAGTGCCAGGACAGAGATGGTTCTTCTTTGTGCCCACAACCATTTGACCACAGGTCTTGCAATTCCATACACTTTCACAGATGTTTTTTGTAGATTTTCCTGGTTTCGCTTTGTGCTGATCAAAACATTCATTTCTGACTATGAAATGTTCTACCACAGTGACCACATGGAAAGAATCCTTCTTTTGGGCATAGTGTCGAGGCGTAACACAGACAAATGTTCTTGCACAAGTGAGCTTCTCTGTTACTATAACCGTAGTTACAGTGTTCACAGAAGTAGCTGCATCCCAGGAAACCAGTTATTGATGTAATGCAATCATAATGTTTATCATGATGATAAATGTGAATCACTTTGCTTTTGTCTGTCAGAGGTGGGTGATTGAACAACACGTCCATTTTCTCAATTTGTGGCTACACTTTGATCACATAGTCTGGATAAAGGTGGGCTTGAATCTTCTTGTATTCTTCTATACCACAAGGTTGATTTGGACTAATGCCCACACTATCTAACAATGTCTTGGCTTCTTGGCTTTGAAGTAATTTTGCAGATTGTCTCATCAAATTCCATCGCTTATTCCAGGCTGTATCGTCCGTTTTATTGAGTTTACATATCCCTACCACAATTGATCGTGCCAAGCACATACTGTCGTGAACATTGTCTATCTTTACCATACTTCGTTTGACTTTGGTCATGTTCTCAATGCTCATGTGCGATCCAAACGTTCTCTTTCTTCCACCACCTCCCTCAGGCATAATGACATGTGTCATTTCTAACTGGTGATGCCCGTCATGAATCTCAAACTTGTGGTTGCTTTGTGATACTTTCTCTATTTCGTTCAACAGCGTATCTCCTGAAATGTGTGTTGCATTCCCGAATGGAATGTGGATACCAAATGCTAGGTCAGGATGATTTATGGAGATACGAATTTGATCGTTGTCATTGACCCGTGCTTCTCTGTATAACTGTTTCACCATGTCATTGAAAAGTTGATGTGTAAATTCAAACGGTTTTTTATATCTTTCAAAAGTAACATCGTACACGTGGCCATTCGTTTTAAACTTTCTTGAAGTTCTCTGTGACCGTGGCTGTATGGAATAATATTCCCGTATATCACTCTTGGTCTTTTTTGCAGGTGGCTCATCATCGCTGCTTTCTTCACTACTCGACATCGTTGTGATTATAAGTAAGTGAGCAAAGCTTTTTTATACATCTAAGCTCCGCCCACCTGATCTCAGGCCTATAAAGTGCGGTGTGACCCGTCCACTCCATCACTCTCAAACCTGATTCAGACTGCTCTCTTCAGAATGACCTGCAACACATTTGAGTTCTGGGTGAAAGGACAACTACAAGCTATCAGTGACAAGCTGATCAGACTAGAAACAGAAAGACAAGTGACATGCTACCGCTGTCAGGAAAAGGGGCTCTATGCATCGGCATGTACGAAGAAAGCTTCAACACCTCAAAAAGTACGGGTGTGCTACCGTTGTCATGAACCGGGACATTTTGTTTCTAATTGCCCAAAAACCTGCAGTGTGCTACAGCTGTCACGAACAAGGCCACTTTGCATCCGCTTGTCCTAAGAAAGGAATGAATAGTACTGTACCTACAGTAAACGCACAGGCGGACAGTGAAATGCAGAAAATGGACGTAGTTGAGACAGTGCCACAGACGGACAGTGATGTTGAGTTACTAGAGGCTGTCTCTGAGTTGGAGAAACCTACCATAAAACCCAAGAAACGCAAGAGAAGCGTCAACACATGCATCGTGTGTCCTGAGGCTCATCCATCAACAAGCAGTACAGAGTGTAACCGACCAGCTAAGAAGCGAAAAATGTGACATTTAAACACTAGACTCGAAAACAAAGTTGTGTTATGTTCATTATTTGCTGTATGACCCACGTTTAATTCATTGTTGTTGTATGACACATGTTTGTTGTTAAACACAATAAAAAAATCATATGAGAATTGTATTAGTTATCCTTTCTGCATCATTGTAATGGTCCTGAAAAGGACCGTTATTTATTGAGAAGTGTCTAGCACTCACTCAAATACAAATACCGCCAGTAGTGCCTGCTGGCTTCTGGATATGCCAGGTAAAACCCTGACAAATCCGGGTACAATGGCAAAGGGGGTAAACTCGGATATAAGCTGACACCCTCTTCCTTAATACCCTCTTCCTTGACTTCTACTTTCTTTTCCTGTCGTGACGCCTTCCTTGCACGTTGGAATAACTTACGAAGGAACTTCATGGTGAAGAATGAATACATACACAGCATTACACAATTTATAGTCAAGAAAAAGTAGGTTAGTAGGTCAATCCACTTCAGGTCAAGGCCGAAGACAATGCTATCTAACTCAGGTCAAGGTCGAACACATCATTTTTTTATTGGATGAAAAAATAACGTTCTCTGATTGGTGTGCACCAACACAAGAAAATAGGTCAATCCGGTACTATAAAACAGTGCACATACTCTATACTTTATTATTCATGAGTGCAACATGAAACCGTACACACGTATGTCCACCCCAGACTTGCTAAAATTGTTCCTCGACAATCCCAGCTATGAGGAACAAGAGAGCGACCCAGACAGCTATCACGACCGAGTTGAGGTGTGTGATCAATATCTCACTCTTATAAAAAGGGGAGATCTCCCTCATTACCTGTCAGTTACCTTTGAAGATGTACCATCTACCCTACTACAGGGATCGGGAGACAGCCTGAACTTCATAGGTGACGAGGATCTAACCCGTTGTCATTTGCATCTCCTTGCAGGATGGATGAAGAGATATGTCATGGGATGGGACTGTACAACGTGTGGTATGGACCACAATATGTGATGGGATGGGACTGTATAACATGTGGTATGGACCACAATTAATAAGAAACAAAACGGCCCTTTTCAGGGCCAACCCAAATGTCTCGAAAGGACATTTTACAATTGTCAATCCCCCTTTAACATAACGTTAAGAAGTGGTCCTCCTTTAACTAAGAAATAAAACATGACGTCAACATGACAATATTGCGTCATTCGAATGTTTGGTATGCATACTCTATCCGATCTTAAGTCATCCTAGTTAGATCTAACAGGTAGGACATGTTTTTTTTATTACATACGGTACCATAAATCTGTTTTCGTATATAGTACCATTCGGTACTATAGAAGAGATTCGCTACCATAAAAAAATTAAAAAAATTATGGTACCACGGTACCATAAGTACAAAAAAATTATGGTACCGAGGGTACCATATTGCCACCCTTCACTACTAACAGCTGTCTTTACTGTTGCGACTTATGCATATCCGTTACAGTAATGAACGTAATTAACACGAATAAGTTATCTAGAAAAATACTCATTACAACACCTGTCGCCTCTTAAACTAATATTTTTTTAATTTATTTTCCTACTTTCAATACAACAACAATTGTACTAAAATCTGTTTAACATTTTATTTCTGTTTCAAATATGCCTTTTAATCACTATTTTTTCCTTACCCGTGAGTCCTTACCAGTACTTCTTTTATTAACTATTCACCTATAAATGTGTTTACCCTCACTGGGGCGGGTAGGAGACTTAAGACAAATGTTGACTCCCCATGAGCGTCACCCAGGAAGAGGTCGGCATTGGCACCTCGCCGGGACATCTAACCGTTTATCAATTTTATGTTTTCGGAAAACCAAATAGGTATTTACTTGATGGATAGGACAAGACCAAACGTTACCGTGTTTATCAAATTTAGTATTGCTAAAGCAGAAATACTCTCTCAAATCACCGAATTTTTGTATCTGTCAAAAGTTTTATTTATCAGACCGTTGTTTTGTTAATACGGCATCAGAACTATAGGTAATCTCTTGAGAAGATCCGGTTTAAAACTTTGGAGCTCTTGTGACCCGATTTCTCTGAAATAGAGGTTAGATTTAGACACAATTTGTTGAAGTAAACTTATCCATTCTCTCTCTCTTGCCCGCTCCCTCTCTCTCTCTCTCTCTAAAAATCACAGTTAATAAAAGTAAAGTAAGCAAATGCATGTCACAGGGTGAGACCAGGTTTCGAACATTGACACTTTTACTTACCGGGAGAATTCACTACCAACACATCAACCTGGCCTCTTTCACACATTTGTCACCTATTTTGAGCTATGTGTACAGTCCATCGCAATTTCACGCCCCAACATCCCCTGGGCAAAAATTGCATTTTTGTCAATAGGCAAAAACAGTATATTTGTGCGCCATTTAAGCACTTTTCGGTGCGTTCCTAAAAGTCGGCTTCGGTGGTTTTATGCTAGTTGGGACTAGTACAATTGGAAACCATCGAAATTTCACGCCTCAACATCCCCTGGGCAAAAATTGCATTTTTGTCAATAGGCTAAAACAGTAAGTTAGTGCGCCATTTAAGCACTTTTCGGTGCGTTCCCAAAAGTCGGCATCGGTGGTTTTATGCTAGTTGGGACTAGTACAATTGGAAACCATCGCAAACTTACGCCTCAACATCCCCTGGGCAAAAATTGCATTTTTGTCAAAAGGCTAAAACAGAACGTTTCTGCGCCATTTTAGCACTTTTCGGTGCGTTCCCAAAAGTCGGCATCGGTGGTTTTATGCTAGTTGGGACTAGTACAATTGGAAACCATCGCAATTTCACGCCCAACATCCCCTGGGCAAAAATTGCATTTTTGTCAATAGGCTAAAACAGTACGTTTGTGCGCCATTTAAGCACTTTTCGGTGCGTTCCCAAAAGTCGGCATCGGTGGTTTTATGCTAGTTGGGACTAGTACAATTGGAAACCATCGCAAATTTACGCCCAACATCCCCTGGGCAAAAATTGCATTTTTGTCAAAAGGCTAAAACAGTACGTTTGTGCGCCATTTTAGCACTTTTCGGTGCGTTCCCAAAAGTCGGCATCGGTGGTTTTATGCTAGTTGGGACTAGTACAATTGGAAACCATCGCAATTTCACGCCCCAACATCCCTGGGCAAAAATTGCATTTTTGTCAATAGGCTAAAACAGTACGTTTGTGCGCAATTTAAGCACTTTTCGGTGCGTTCCCAAAAGTCGGCATCGGTGGTTTTATGCTAGTTGGGACTAGTACAATTGGAAACCATCGCAATTTCACGCCCCAACATCCCTGGGCAAAAATTGCATTTTTGTCAATAGGCTAAAACAGTACGTTTGTGCGCCATTTAAGCACTTTTCGGTGCGTTCCCAAAAGTCGGCATCGGTGGTTTTATGCTAGTTGGGACTAGTATACAATTGGAAACCATCGCAATTTCACGCCCCAACATCCCCTGGGCAAAAATTGCATTTTTGTCAATAGGCTAAAACAGTACGTTTGTGCGCCATTTAAGCACTTTTCGGTGCGTTCCCAAAAGTCGGCATCGGTGGTTTTATGCTAGTTGGGACTAGTACAATTGGAAACCATCGCAATTTCACGCCCCAACATCCCCTGGGCAAAAATTGCATTTTTGTCAATAGGCTAAAACAGTACGTTTTGCGCCATTTAGCCTTTTCGGTGCGTTCCCAAAAGTCGGCATCGGTGGTTTTATGCTAGTTGGGACTAGTACAATTGGAAACCATCGCAATTTCACGCCCAACATCCCCTGGGCAAAAATTGCATTTTTGTCAATAGGCTAAAACAGTACGTTTGTGCGCCATTTAGCACTTTTCGGTGCGTTCCCAAAAGTCGGCATCGGTGGTTTTATGCTAGTTGGGACTAGTACAATTGGAAACCATCGCAATTTCACGCCCCAACATCCCCTGGGCAAAAATTGCATTTTTGTCAATAGGCTAAAACAGTACGTTTGTGCGCCATTTAAGCACTTTTCGGTGCGTTCCCAAAAGTCGGCATCGGTGGTTTTATGCTAGTTGGGACTAGTACAATTGGAAACCATCGCAATTTCAGCCCCAAATCCCTGGGCAAAAATTGCATTTTTGTCAATAGGCTAAAACAGTACGTTTGTGCGCCATTTAAGCACTTTCGGTGCGTTCCCAAAAGTCGGCATCGGTGGTTTTATGCTAGTTGGGACTAGTACAATTGGAAACCATCGCAATTTCACGCCCCAACATCCCCTGGGCAAAAATTGCATTTTTGTCAATAGGCTAAAACAGTACGTTTGTGCGCCATTTAAGCACTTTTCGGTGCGTTCCAAAAGTCGGCATCGGTGGTTTATGCTAGTTGGGACTAGTACAATTGGAAACCATCGCAATTTCACGCCCCAACATCCCCTGGGCAAAAATTGCATTTTTGTCAATAGGCTAAAACAGTACGTTTGTGCGCCATTTAAGCACTTTTCGGTGCGTTCCAAAGCGGCATCGGTGGTTTTATGCTAGTTGGACTAGTACAATTTGAAACCATCGCAATTCACGCCCCAACATCCCCTGGCAAAAATTGCATTTTTGTCAATAGGCTAAAACAGTACGTTTGTGCACCATATAAGCTCTTTTCGGTGTTTTCCCAAAAGTCGGCATAGGTGGTTTTATGCTAGTTCGGACTAGAGCAATTGGAAACCATCGCAATTTCACGCCCCAACATTCCCTGGGTAAAAATTGCATTTTTGTCAATAGGCTAAATCAGTACGTTTGTGCGCCATTTAAGCACTTTTCGGTGCGTTCCCAAAAGTCGGCATCGGTGGTTTTATGCTAGTTGGGACTAGTACAATTGGAAACCATCGCAATTTCACGCCCCAACATCCCCTGGGCAAAAATTGCATTTTTGTCAATAGGCTAAAACAGTACGTTTGTGCACCATTTAAACACTTTTCGGTGTTTTCCCAAAAGTCGGCATAGGTGGTTTTATGCTAGTTCGGACTAGAGGAATTGGAAACCATCGCAATTTCACGCCCCAACAGTCCCTGGGTAAAAATTGCATTTTTGTCAATAGGCTAAATCCGTACGTTTGTGCGCCATTTAAGCACTTTTCGGTGCGTTCCCAAAAGTCGGCATCTGTGGTTTTATGCTAGTTGGGACTAGTACAATTGGAAACCGACCCAATTTCACGCCCTAACATCCTCTGGGCAAAAATTGCATTTTTGTCAATAGGCTAAAACAGTACGATTGTGCGCCATTTAAGCACTTTTCGGTGCGTTCCCAAAAGTCTGCATCGGTGGTTTTATGCTAGTTGGGACTAGTACAATTGGAAACCATCGCAATTTCACGCCCCAACATCCCCTGGGCAAAAATTGCATTTTTGTCAAAAGGCTAAAACAGTACGTTTGTGCACCATTTAAGCCTTCGTGTTCCAAGTCGGATGGTTATCTATTGTAGATGGAACTCGCAATTCAGCCATCCTGAAATTGATTTGTCATGCAACGTAGTTGTGAACATTAGCCTTCGTGCGTCAAGTCGACGTGGTTAGTGTGGATACATTGAACGCATTCACGCCAACATCTGTAAATGTTTGTCATAGGCTACGTCTTGTGGCATTTACCTTTTCGTGTCAACGGCAGGGTTTTGTATTGGAGAATGAAACCTGCAATTCACGCCAACCCTGGTAAAATTTTTGTAAGGCAACGCGTTGTCGCCTTACACTTTCGGTGCGTCAAATGCAGTGTTTATAGTGCTAGACAATACACAATTTCACCCACTCCGGGCAAATCTTGTCTAGCAAAACTCTTGCGCTTAAGCCTTCGTGCGTCAAAAGTGCCGTGTAGCAGTGGATGTCAATGAAACACGATCAGCCACATCTGGAATTGATTTTCATAGCAAATTTGCCTTTAAGCACTTTCGTGCTCAGTCGCAGGTGTTATCGTGACTAGACATGAACCATCCAATTAGCCACTCCGGCAAATGTTTGCAAGGCTAAAGTAGTTGGCCCATTTAGCACTTTTGGGCGTTCCCAAAAGTCGCATCTGTGGTTTTATGCTAGTTGGGACTAGTACAATTGGAAACCACCAATTTCACGCCCTAACATCCTGGGAAAAATTGATTTTTGTAATAGGCTAAAACATACGTTTGTGGCCATTTAAGCACTTTTCGTGCGTTCAAAGTCGCATCGGTGTTATGCTATTGGACTATCATGGAAACCTTCGCAATTCACGCCCAAATCCCCTGGGCAAAATTGCATTTTTGTCATGCTAAACAGTCGTTTGTGCCCATAACACTTTCGGTTTTTCCAAAGTCGGCATAGGTGGTTTTATGCTAGTTCGGACTAGCATGAAACCATCGCAATTTCGCCCAACAGTCCTGGTAAAAATTGCCTTTTTGTCAATGGTATCCGTACGTTTGTGCGCCATTTAAGCACTTTTCGGTGCGTTTCCAAAATCGGCAACTCGCTTTTAGCTAGTGGGAAATACAATTGGAAAACACGATTTCACGCCCTAACTCCTCTTGGGCAAAATTGCTTTTTCTAATACAGGCTTAAACATCATTTGGCCAATTTAAAGCACTTTCGGATGCGTTCCCAAAGTCGGCATCGTGGTTTTAATTAGTTGGATAGTTATCTGAAAACCATCGGAATTTAACGCCCTAATCTCCCGGGCAAAATTGTACTTTGTTCATGTGCTAAAACATACGTTTGGCCATTTAAGCTTTCGTTGCGTTCCCACGGGCATAGTGTTTTTGCTAGGTTGGTACTAGTATTGGATACAGCAATTTCCGTCCCAAATCCGGCAAAGCATTTTTTTCAATGGCTAAAACAGTACGATTGTGCCCATTTAGCACTTTTCGGTGCGTTCCCAAAATCGGCATGGTGGTTTTATGCTAGTTGGGACTATACAATTGGAACCATCCAATTTCACGCCCAACATCCCCTGGGCAAAAATTGATTTTTCAATAGGTCAAAACATTACGATTTGGCCCCATTAAACACTTTTGGTGTTTTCCCAAAGTCGGCAAAGTGTTTTATCTAGTCGGATTAAGAATTGGCCTGCAATTTATCGCCAAGTCCTTGGTAAAATTGCTTTTGTCAATAGGCATCTTCTTTCCCCAACTGTCAGCACTTTTGTGCGTTTCCAAAGTCGGCAAATCTGTTTTATGCATTTGGACTTCGGTACATTGAAAACCGCCCATTTCACGGCCTATCCTATCTGGGCAAAAATTGCATTTTTCAAATCAAAACATACGATGTGCGCCATTTAAATTTTGGTGCGTACCCAAAACGACATCGGTGGTTATGCTATTTGGTATAGTACAAATGAAACCATCGAATTTACGCCCAACATCCTGGCAAAATCGAATTTGTCAAGTACGGGAAAAGTTTGTCCCATTTGTATTTACGTGACAGTCCCGAAAGTCCATTATGGTTTTCTTATGCGTTCGGGACTTTACAATTGGACCTGGCAATTTTCAGCCCCAATACCCTGGCAAATATTGCATTTTTGTCACTAGGCAAAACAGCATTTTGTCCAATGTAACAGTTTTGGTGCTTCAGAATTTTCGTGCGTGTTTATCGCTAGTTGGGACTAGTACATTGGAACATCGCAATTCGGCCCCTAACATCCCTGGGCAAAAATTGCTTTTGTCAATAGCTTTAACAATACTTTAGGCACATTTAACCTTTTGGTGTTTTCCAAAAGTCGGCAATGGTTTTTGCTAGTTCGGACTAGAGGAATTGGAAACCATCCAATTTCACGCCCCAACAGTCCCGGGAAAAAATTCTTTTGTCAATAGGCTAAACATACGTTTGGCGCCTTTAAGCACTTTTCGGTGCGTTCCCAAAAGTCGGTCGGTGGTTGTTGCTAATTGGCTAACAATTGAAACCCCAATCACGCCAAATCCCTGAGCAAAAATTGCATTTTTGTCAATAGGCTAAAAAGTACGTTTTGCGCGCATTTAAGCACTTTTCGGTGGCTTAAGTCGCAGTTGGTATTTAATTGGAAACATCGATTGGCAACCACCACTTTGGCCCAAATTCCTTGGGCAAAAATTGCAATTTGTAATAGTAAAACAGTTAGTTTGT
>CM037779.1:80715983-80765983 GCA_021229015.1 Solen grandis
TTAAAAAAATGTCACAAGGCAATATAAACAAATTGGGAAAAATAATGTTTTTCATGTAAACTGAAAATATTTTCAACGAACATAACATTCATCACATGTATACTGTTAAGATTTCTTTGTAATGGAAAGAAGAAAAAATCAAATCAAATTTAAATGTATTGTACTCATATGATAAATTGTATTCTGTGTTGGACAGAGATAATAATTCAAAACAGCACCATTAAAACCACATTTCATTTACAGTGATAGATGTGATGAAAACTCGAAACTAGTCATTGCATGATAATTGTGGAGAAAAATATTTTAGAAAATTATAAAAAATATGAAGTTATTTAACTTTAAGTGTTGAACTTGGAATTATGCTACATGTATTCTGCTTGGTTTTGAGTTAATATTTCTGTAAAAAATTCATTTGATGATTTGAGCATGTTATTAAAATATTCATTAAATGATCATTGTTACTTTTTTCAGATTGCAGTTAGCAGACATAGAATTGAAATAAAGGTGTCTCATTCCAAACTCAGATGTTGATGGATGTTGGACTTGTTTTATGAATATCATGTAATCTTATCTAGAATATAATTAAACAACTGTAAAAGCATATTGTGTTATTATTAAGTGTGTGTGTAATATTATATGTAAAATTTAAAAAAAAATTCAAGTTGAACACATTGTCTTAAACATGTTTAAAAGTAACTTGATCTGGCAATCATTCATCTAAACTATAATGATTTCTCATGTAGGCCAATATGAAATCTACACAGTATTCAAAAAAAAAAAGGATAAAAATATATTTTTTTAGGTTTATTTTAATCTTATTTACTTTACATCAATTTAGAAACAAATTCGTACAACATATACTAATCCCTATCTACGGTTCATGGACCAGTACTTTGTGGCTCGGAAGTTTCATAGTTTTAGTATATGCCTTTTATGAAAATTATAATCAAGGACATCATTGAAAAAATACTGGTTTGCTGTAGTGCAGAGAGAGAGAGAGAGAGAGAGAGGAGAAAGAGAGAGATTGTTTTCATGTTTTTGATAAAAAATGCATTGATGACCTAATTAAAAAAATCATGTTTGTGTGTGTAGATAAAGATTACTGAAAATAAATCATTGAAATGACCATGTAAATTTACTTTAATGCCATGCAATTTTAAAACTCACAACTGATTGCTCTCCCTTTATATTTTTCATTCATATGTATTTACAATTATCTTTGCTGCTATTTACTGCTATTGGTCTATTAAACTTTCAATGACATAATCGTCATCATCATCTTAAAATGACATCATCATCGGTTAATCATCATTATCATCTCTCTCTCTCTCCTTGAATTATGAAATGTGTCTCTGCATGAATAAATTTAGTATTAAGATACCCTAATTTAAGATTTGTTATTATAACATTTCTAATTAATAATTCGAAATTGTATCCCATATTTGTCTTCATTTAAGTGTAATGTAGCTCCGGGTATTTGTATATAAATCCCTGGTAGCTATTATCAAATTGCAGCATACAAACAATCTCTCTCCCTTACACTTTTATAACGCCCCTCACTGAATGCACGTTCTGCCGATTCGAATTTTGTAACCGTTTTAATTTCATAAGGACGCGATGACATTGGTTAGAAACAGACAATAGTGTGTCAAGCACCCTGGTTGAACTAGTCACTTTATTTTTTAAATTGTGTATTGTGTATTCTGACATCAGGTCAGGAAAAAAAACTTTCATAACAAAACAAAATAGCCGCCATTTTTTTCTTTTCAATGTCGACGTTGACGGACTCTAAGGTGTCGTTAATGACTGTGCTAAATATAGATATTGGACACTCACAGAATTCTGCAAGCTACTATCTGATTGGCTGAGAAAGAAATATCCAGAAGACAAACGTCAACGGGTCAGATTCTTATGTAGCGTTGTCAGATTGTGTATAGATTACATTCCCCTCCAAATCTACGTCGCCATTTTGAAGCACGTTGAAAGGGGAAGGTACTCTAATTGCACAGAAAAAAGTACTCATGGCGACCAACCTTCCAACCAAAGTTGAGGATTTATATTTATTTGGTTTATAAATTACATGTGTTACTCTTTTAAAAAGTATTACTTAACGATTTATTTGCTTTTGCAAGCTTACTGTCATACCTCATTCTCTCTGGCTAACAATGCAGGTGCGTTATTTTTTTCGATGCAATTTGAAGGTAATTCATAGTCCAAAGAATTAGATTTATTTTATTTATTTTACAGTACATAAGACGGGACACTTTAACGAGACAGGAGACTAAAAGATCCAAAAGGATAAGACACATACAGACAAATACCTGCCGAACAGGGGGAAAAACAAAAGTAAGTGTAACATTCTATATAACGTCCGGTACAAGCAGAGGCGGGCAATAAAGCATTAATTCATTTTGCCTATCTGTATGAAAATTAGGACAGAAATAACAAGCACTTAATATTGTAAAAATATACATGTATAGTGAATTTAAAGTACCGAGTGAATAATGGATTGGCATCTCTAATATATATTAGATATTGTTATGTAGTGTGAGCTTGAGTTTATATTATAAAGACCGGCTTTAATACTTAAAAATTGAAAAAAAAGGTGTGTTTAGGTGTAAACTAATAACAAACACCTATTGACAGCTAAGAAAACTATTTTATGGAATCGTGTTTCCATTCTTAATGAAACCCAAGAAGTTACAGTCTTATTTGACCTCCGGATTGTTCCCTATTATCAAATATAATTACATGTATGGTCGTTTCGCAATTGTTCTGCACACAAAACGTCTATATGTCCTACATAAGAGAATTAAAAATGTTCCGGAATATGGGATACATGCTTACAGTGCACACATTTGTTTCTTACAACTACAACTGTACTTGCATCTATTGTTTCTCAAAACTCATCATTTTGGCTGAATTTTCAGTCAGCCATTTCTCATTATTCATATATTCATATTTCAGAGTATTTTCGACAATCTGATTTTCCACATTTTTACATACTTGCTCTCTATCATGGTGATATTGTCAAAATATATTACTAAATGTACTTAGAAAACAACCTCTGCCTAAATACATTAATTTAAAGATATCTCCCTTCCTTCTATTGCATTTAGCTATCTGTCAATCTATGCGTTTTTTTTTTTTTATCTTTTCCGTTGTGTAGAATCTGAATAATTTATCCTACGTGGCATTTAAAGCAATATGTTCAAATCATTTAAGGCTTAAGGTAAGCCATACAAACCTACCTGTCTTTGAAAGGTAGAACTATTTTACAGTAAATTCATTTTTAGCATGACTATTCGAAGAATATGACAGCTACTGCAGTCACCCTTGCATTGGCGTTGCAGCTTTTGGTTAAAATTTAATTACTATCAACCATATATCTCACCTTTATATCTCAAAAACCATTCATGGTATAGACTTGAAAATTTATGAACATATTAAGGGGCATCAGACAACCAAGGTAGATAACTCTTGAACAGATTTAATACAAATTATGGCCCCTTGTAACTTAGATATTTTTAAGTTTAACATGCAATAGAAATTTGGTTTAAGTTTTTCATGCAAACTACTATCCAGATTATATCTAATAATCATTCATGATATTGACTTGATCGTTTATGAATATGTTTAGGGGCCTCAGACAACCAAGGTAAATAACTTTGACTGAATTTAAAACAAATTACGGCCCCTTTTTAACTTAGATATTTTGGTTGCATGCAAGGTACATTCATGCTTATATCTCAATATCCAGTCATGGGATTTATTTGAAAGATCTTAAATATGTTAAGGGATATCATTATATCAAAGTAGATTACTCTTGATGAAATATATTACAAAGTATGGTCCCTTTTAAAAGTAGAAATTTTGGTTTAGGTTTTTCGTGCAAAGTACTTTCATGCTTATATCTCAGTATCTAGGCATGGGATTGATTTGAAACATCTTAAATAAGCTTAGGGGTATCATACTCTCAAGGTAGATAACTATCGAGAGAATATATTACAAACTTTGGCATCTTTCTAACTAAAAAACTTTGGTTTAATTTTTGCATGCAAAGAATTTTATGCTTATATTTCAGTAACTTCATATCTAGGCATGGGATTGATTTATAAATATCTTTAACATGTTCAGAGGCAGGATATTATCAAGGTAGATAGCTCTTGATGGAATATATATATACAGTAAAACTTCGATGAGTGGAACTTCGATGTGTCGACTTTCTCGGTGTGTAAGTCGAACTTTTATGAGTCGATTTTTTTAATAAGTCGATCTTTTTTTTTGGTCCCCGCATATAAAACTTATATAGATTTACCTTTCATGAGTCGAACTGCCAATTACCTGTACCCATTATTGCCTCGGGATGTTTTCACATGTTAGCGAGAGGCACGAGAATGTGTGCGCACTTTTTACCGGCGTCTTTAATTCGCCATTTGTAAACAGAAAATTACCATAATGCACTAGTGTAACGGAATGTGCTAATTGGACTGAAATTACGTCGGTAAGAAAAAACGGTGTAAAACTGTTTAAAAGATGTTTGATTGCACTTACTCAACATGTCATCATTATTAGATATAAGCTGCATCATGACAGTCTGTAGTCACTTATCATGGCTACGACAGATGAAACACCTGCTGACTGTCCTGAACAAGGGCTGTCTAGTGAAGGACCCGGTACGCAACCCGGGGGGGGGGGGGATAGCTAGACAGTCCGCTTCAACTGAGCAATCCAGTGAAGGACTCGCTTTCAGCGTGTGTATTGTTTTTTTTTTTTATATGATTGATATTTTGACATATGAAACTTAATAAAACTGAATTTAAACATTGTTTATTGTGTTATTTTCTTCTTTATAACTTAATAATCGATTTTTACCATTTAACAAACATTCTTTCATACACTGGTACATGCACTACATATGAGTCGACTTCCCGATGAGTCGATCTTTTTGACACGGTCCCTAGAAGTTCGACTCATCGAAGTTCTACTGTATATATATTGCAAATTATGGTTCCATTTTGGTTAAAGTTTTACGCTTAAATCTGATAACCAGATACAAGATTGTTTATTATGTTCAGTGGTATCATAGTATAGAGACAGATAGTTTTTTTTGACTAAATATAATGCAGATTTTGGCCACTGTTTATCCTAGACTTTTTGGATAAAGTTTTGCATGCAAGCTACTATTCAGCTTTTATCTCAGAAATTGAGTGTGTTCATCGGCATCAGAAAACCAGGGTGGATATCTCTTTGACTCTTCAATATAAATATTCTTCAACCATGATCATAATTTACAATAAATTTGCAATTGCCTTTACAATATGTAAAGAAAGAATATACTTTATATCCAAAACTAAAATCATTTATTTATAAAGTAAAGTTATTGAATTATGTTTCAGGATGTTTCTGTTTTCCAGGAAGCAAAAACGTAAGTATTTATTTGTACAACGTTGTAGAATAAAACAATACACGATAATAGTATACTTAAAATTGGATCCGTGTAGGAAATGTCATATTATATAATTGTTAGACATGGATATATTGCACTTCCATTGCAATTTGCGAAATGGATGTATATTCAATATAAATTTATATAATGTATGTTTATTACTTTAAATATAACACACAAACATATTCTGAAAATCTTAAATATTCTAATACATGATACGAGAAAATGTTGGGTATAACACATTTTATATACTGTTTACAACACTTTTTTAAAATTCAATAAACAATAAGAAACAATCTTAGAAGCTACATAAACTATATAAGAAATACCTTAATTGTAAAAGATCCCCCCCCCCTCGATTAAAGCAGCTCGTCCATAGATTGACTAAGCATTTGCCATTGACTAAACATCTGATTTTTAACTATATGTGTGTGTTACGTCTATCAATATCCATATACAGACGCATGGTAACACAATGCAACCATCCGTGATTGTAAAAGTTGGATTATTTCCCCATCATGGGAAATACCGTCACAGACGGGTTTTAAATCAGTTAAATATAGAATACGTTATCCCCGAAGCAGGTGCTTACGGTTCCACGTGACACGCTCCGCAACATGGCGTTTTCACCAGTTCAGGGTAGCGATTTCGTAAGTTCAGCATATGGGGTTAACGCATGCGCGAAACGTAATTGTGATCAGTCAAGTGTCGGCAAATGAATATAAAAAAGTGTTAGATACAGTAGATCAATTGCTGCAATCACGGGATAACGCTTCCTATCTTCACTCATAACGTAATATGCACCACCTTACATTTTTAAAAGTAACATTACTTGGGTTAGTTTATTTTAAATTGTCCCCATGCTCTAAGTTTTATTTCCTTTATACAGGAACACTTTTTATTACACTCGACAATAACAGTTTATCAAATTGTATAATCTTACTTCCATTACAGGTAATCCTAAAGAACCAGACGAAAATAAAGAAGGCAAGAAAAGAGAACTTTTGGATACGGCATGGCGTGATATGAAAATTGACTTCAAAAACTCGTCCAATGTTAGTATAAAATAATTAGAAAACACAATTCTTTCCCTATTTAGAATGTAAAACTCTTATGTACACTCAATTTGACACTAAAGTTTTAAAATATGTGTTATCGGTATAGATATTATTGAAAGTTTAACATCAGATTGGTCCAACCTCATATGGATCACCAAATTATGTTACGGTTCAAAAGATATGTGGATTTCCGTTGATACATATGAGGATTAAAAGAGAAAAACAATAAATAGAATGGTGAGTGTTCAGATTACAAATTATTTGTGTTAAATATCAATTGCTTTTGAAAAAAACAATCGAAATGCTATTCGACCAATTTATATTTCCTCACTAACTATCCATTCATATCTTTTCATTTGATGCAATCTCCTTTGGGAAATCGAGTGCATCAAACTCCGAATATGATGATGGGGAAAATGTCCTTAAACAGGCTCAAATCATCAAACAATCAAAATATTGGGTCACATAATATTGTAAAACATAAATATAAATTCAATGGAGCCACGGTCAAAATTCAATCAGTGATCCATATGTGGATATGCGCTCCATATTCAGCATTAAAATACAGTGGGCTATTAGCAGTCAACGAGCCTGACACGATATAACAAGTTTACAAGTAACCTGGAAACATCAACATAGTTAGATGTACTACATCGTCAATGTGTAGATCTGTTTTTATATAAGTTTATTTGGGCATTTTTTTCTAAAAATATACCCATGCTTCTTGAAATCATTCAAAGAATATTAATTATAAAACCTTGTATACTGGGGAGGACAACATATGTGACAACATTGACGTTTTGAAAAGAAATATATCAACCATGCATGTCAATATTATAAAAGATGTGTCCTGAAGGGAAATTTTTATATATTACCTTAAAAGTAATTGCCGCATGAGTTCAAGTTATATTTACCAAAGTAAAGTGAAAAATATGTTCTTAATCTTATTTGTAACACAGGGGCTCGAGGTTGAATGGGTCAAACCATGTTGTATATAATGGTAACATTAAAAGAGTGGGTTGGGCACGGTTTTGAGACCAAGCGTGGTAATTCCCGTTTTTACACGCCTATGATGTTGTAAATGTACCAAGTTGTGTTAAAAATTAAATTAAAAGTAATCCTAAACGTTATTGTGATGGGCTTTCTCTTGTAATGATAATAACGTGGTTTTAATGTTCCAATCGAAATTGACAATTGCCGGGACTGGCTATATCCGATTTCACTTGTTGTGAATTAAAAAGTAAATTTTCAGTGGTTAATTAGAATATAAACATAATTCATTTTTCCTGGGCAAAAAAAGATTTCCAAATATTTAATGGAAGTATTTACCTTCAAACTGAATATCAATCATAATGATGAATTTGTAATTTTTATCCAACGAAATTAACTCATTTCACTATAAATGAAACTGGAGGTTGCCTGTCCCGGCAGTTGCCAAGCTCGATTGGAGCATTAAAACATAATTTTATCATTTATAAGATTAAAAACAACACTGGAACCGTCTAGTTTCTTTTTTCAAAAATCTAATTCCAGACGTAAGTGAATAACTTTGCTAGGTCAAATAAAAATGAAATATTTAAAAATAATGTCCGTATACAATTCGAAAATTCAATGTGAACAGAAAAATATTTGTATGAATTGCCTGTGCCTAATTAAAAAATCCACATATTCCGAATATGTTTCAATTTAAATTTTTAAACTGGTAGTCAAGTTTATGAGATATCGTGTTTTGATCATTTTTCTTCGTAAATTCTTATAAAAAGATCGAATTACTATTGTATTTTTATTATTTTGTGTAGTAGTTTAGTTATGTTTTTAAAAATGAACAAAACTTTATAATACTACAATTCAATGATGTTTTTTTCTCTATAACAAAAGATAAATATATTCTCTGTATAATGTACTTTAATGGTGGATATGAAACGCAAAACCACATATGGATCGCTAATTAAAATTTGACCGAAGTTTCCTTCGTTCATTGGCGATTCCCGAAGACAAGTCAAACTAGGCTTTGTATGTATGTTTTATACCATTACGCGGTCAGATTATTCGATTGTTTGGTGTTTTGAGCCTGTTTCAGGACCTTTTCTTCATCACCATGTTCAGAGTTTGACACAACCGAAGCAACGACAACGAGAATTTCTCAAATGAGACTGCATCAAGTGAAAAGACATGAATGGATAACTATCGAAGAGATATAAATGGGTCGAATATCATTTCGATTTTTTTTCAAAGGCAGTTGTATTTAACACAAATAATTCGTAATCTGAAAACTCACCATTCAATTTGCTTTTTTTTCCTCTCTACATATGGCTATTTAACCCTCATTATATCATTAGAATTAAACATATTTACAATTAAGTATTCAATATGAGGTTGGACCCCTTGAACCATAGATTATCACGTTTTTGTTGTCGAAAAGAATTATGCAATTTCTTTTCGCCTGTTTCTTTTAGAGGTGTTTTGAAGCCTTTCAGGCAAACGTTTTCCTTATGTTGCACGTGCGCAACAGCACGTGCTTAAATTGCAATCTCTACATCGGCATTTAGTAACAAACTGCTTACCAAAGACAACGATAATCAATTTCATTTCTTAATTCATTCTTATTTAGCTGGACACGGACGAATTTAGCTTTGTTTGAAATTTTATATACTTAAAAGAAATGATTCACTCATGAAATACCTGTAACTTCCATAGGATGTAATAAAAAGATATACATTTTTTTTTCAAACGAGGTTATCTCTCCTGATTGCAATGTTCGTTGTACTCATGGTAAATAAATATGCAAACGAAGACATAAACAAAATTGTGTCAAAGCAGAAGGCAAAGATACTCCATCAGTACTGTAAGTATATGCCTTGAATAACAAGGCCAGATCATTAATTAAACATGGTTGAATTATACTTGTTAACAACTTTTGATGATGTAAAAGTGAATAAACACAGACATTTTTGACTGGCCCTTTTTAGAACATAATTACATATTGTGAACAAAAATAAAGATAAATAGTTAAACGAGACTTGATTTTTTTCCTAACAAAGTAACTATTTTGAGTGTCAAATGATGAAATTTATGATACTGACAAATTTAATATAACGACATTTTTTTTTCTGGGAAGAAGAGTTGTCGTTATATCAAGAGTTCAATATACTGGCATGAGGGGTAAACGGTAATTAATGTCGTCTGTTTGCTTCAGACAGACTATTCCTAACCCCAGGTTCTGTAGGCAATCGTCTTAGACTCGTCGTTATCGTTCGACAACTTTACTTACCGATCGCGTTATTACGTTTACTCACTTACGTAATGGTTTTTGTTGTTGTTGTTGTTTTTCTTTGCCAGCAGTCGTTACTGCAAAGCGTTTCGGCGTTCATGCACAAACAACAAGAAGTTATCTGAGATAGAATCATATTCCTATTAACACATCACCGAGCCTGCAGACTGTTAAGGGCTCGACATCATTTGCATTTCACACATCAGTACTATCAGGGATAACTGGGAACCAAGATGCAAGGATCTTTATTTCAAGTCGACTGTAGAATTAGGGCTAGCTAGTTAGTGAGATACTAATTTTCGTCGATTTCGTGGAGGGTTTTATCAACGAATATCAATCCCCACGAAAACTTGTCTGTTACATAGACCTCACGTTTTCTAGAACAAAGATCCACAAATAAATTTACACACGAAATTCCCGTAGGTACATAATGTTAGCTAAAATTAATGATTTTATATTATAAACTATTTACCGACAAAAACAAAAACTACGACAAATTAACACAACAGCCTGTAAGGAAGAGTCTTTATGAATTAAACATTAAAACAGTAAGATGAGAGTCAATTTAAGGATATATTATGCAAAATTATGATTATATTAATTTAAAGTTGCAATACTACCCAAAATCAATGCTATAAATACAGAAATTAAGTGAAAGTTTGAACATTCAATATTTCTTTTGACGATATGCAAAATATTTCCTTTGTAGGTCATTCGATTAGCCCGAGGTCGATATATTCACCAATATATTAAATTACTGTAGGAAATTAATTCTCATACCTGTCACGAGGATATCCGAATATTTATGTTATGCAGTAGGGATATGACGTAATAAATAAATATGTAGAATTAATCAGAGCATAATTATGTAAATAAATACATACTTAGTTTGAAGTTTAAATTTGAAATAATGGGTACTATTAGATCACAATTAGGGCCAGTATCTAATCGCAAAAAAACTAAAAGCTAGAGTAAGTTTCTTTCCATATTATCACAGAGTTGCAAACCCGGGGTTGGTTTCCACGTAGTTAAAATGTCCCTTTGATTAACTAATATACATTTCTTTTGATGAGAAAAACCGAAACATACGTAATGAACTTCTAAAAATGATTCCTGATTGGTTATTTTTGAATTCTCAAAACGATTTTACTGGCCACGAGATATTCATGAAATTGCATTTAAGATGATCGCTGTCCGGCTGGTCAGTATTCTTCACTGACCGAAGTGAAAACAAATAAAGGCTGGACATAAAAAGTGATCATCTCTTTCATTCTATTTTAGGTAAGTTTCTATACGTATATTTGCTTTAGAAATGTATGGTTAATTTTTTTTTTTTTTGTTGTAGTTATTATATAGATTGAGTAAATTTTTTTTTTAAATACATGTTGATATTCTTGAACACCTTTTTGGTAAAATGAAATATTATGTAAATGATATTTTGATAGTGTTACGGAAAAATAGTTAAATAATAATTGCACATTCAGAATACATAAGAAAAAAATGTTAAGTATGCGATGAGGGAAACTATCGTATTGATATGTAAAATGTGTATAAGTTGGAAAACTGATTGAATTTAGATTACTGAGTAGAATATCTAATTGAACAGTCGGATTATAAATATAGTTTATTATGTTTAATCTTTGAATTGTATGCACGTCTTAGAAAATATATGAGCGAATTATTTTTCATGCGAGTAATAAAAAATTTTTTCGGTAAGTTTAAATTTTTCTTGTATTATGGTGTATGATTAATTTAAGTATACATGCGAGTTTAAATTGTTAAATAAAAAAGGAAAATACGTTTGGTTTCTAAATACGTTTTATATAACGTTTATTAATCATGAAATCATTCGAGCTCATACACATTACTTGATATCGGATTACATTTTTCATTTTTTTTTTCTATAAAATAAATTTTTCTATTTTAGAATCCCCATTAACACACGGTGTCCGTTATACCAGAAAAAGCAGCACAACATTTACACGAAAATATCCGGAACTGATAGAGCTCTGTTACTTAGTCAGATCGGCCCTCATTGGTCATACATAATCATAAGCGATTATACCCAAACAGGTATCTGGCGAGTGTCCAATGTCTGTTGGTCAAACAATCACACCACTTAAGGCACAAAAATCTTCAGAGAAAATGAATTATGTGTTCTCTAGTTGCATAACATTTGTTTTCCATCGGAACTCCCAGTGCACTTCTATTTTAGATGTTTCCTGAACTTGTTAGAAATAGCAGAATCGGTGGCCGTGAAAATCCGTACGTGTTGATACGATCACAGTGTTGTAGATAATCCGTAGGTAATATTAGTGATCATGCGAGTTTTTATGAGCTCTTTCTTCATAAATGATAAACGTCCATGATTTGCTACAAACTGAGAGTTTCCAAATATTCGAGCTAAATTGACGTATCTGTAGTATTGTATCTTTAAGTGAAGGCAAGTCATACTGGGTAAAAATACATAGGGAGATTACAAAACAAATGTTTTACAAATGTTTTACAAAATATGTAAGCTGATAAATAACAAAAATACATAAGAGTACGACACACAATCAGCTTTAAAGCACATTGATATATATCCTACGAGTACAAACTTTTAAGATAAGGAGTATAGGAATTTTGGCCCGATATTCATTAAAATCAGCATCATTTTAAAATATTTTATACATGGTTATTTAAAGGAATAAAGGTAACAAATGCATAGGAACTATAAACGCAAATGTAAAACATAAAGTGCATACAAAAGGGTACAGCTAGAAACTATAAAACACATTAAGAGCTATCATACAGGGTTAAGGACAAGGGAATATGAATTCTGCCTCAATGTACTATAAAACGAGAATCATTTAAAGTTTATCATGCGTGGTTATTAAAAGAATATAGCAAAAACACATAGGGGGATTATGAATCATTTGTTTCTTAATTATAAAACAGATAAAGAACATAAAGAGCAAACAAAAAAGATAACAGAGCAAGCAACTAAAATTATAAAGCACATTGATATTTATCATACAACTGGAGACAAACGCAAGCACAGAATGGAAAAACATGCAGTATAAAATGGTATATAAATCAGGAGACTGTAATGTAATACAGCACATGGGCAGCAAATCAACAGAAGCACAGTGCTTAAAGCTAAACTGAACACACTTACAGTTTGAGCCGCTTCAGGTCTAGATCAGCCCCACAAACTCCTTATAATTATCCACCGTGCCGATGTCGTTTGGAAGGCTAGACCTGCGCGGCCTAAAACCCGATACATTCAGGGTTTAAAACGTTTCTGATTCTTAAGAGTACATTTAGTTTATTGGCAGCCTTTTTACACACTCCTGTGACTTGTTTATCAAAATTAAGAACAGAAAATCAATACCTAAGTAGTTTAAAACAGTCATCACAATCCATAATGACATTATCAATCTAGAATTACTTTTGGATTCCACTTGTGTTTTTCCCCACAGCTGTGGCTTGGAACTTTTCAGGATAAGCTTGCATTTTATTTGCACTGAACCAGTTAATAAGTACTTCAGTTTCATTTTCTAATGTACTTTTAAGTAATTTTATATCTGAATAAAATGAGCTTGAGTATTGTCATCTGCATAGTTGTAAAGGATGGATTTTTCTACAAAGTCAAAGATATCATTCATGTGAATATTAAAGATCATCGGCCAACATCGGTAACAAATTACCCAACATTCACCCCTCTTTATTTATATGTCCGGTTACATGGTTACAACGAATTTGGATTCAGGGAAAAACATACCTTAAAACCGTATGTTTTCTGAAGTCCCGGGATACATATTTTAACACAAATCGGCTCGGGTATAGCGAATCTATTTTTGACAGTACAATAGCAGACGACAGCTTATTGTCTTCGGCAGTTAATTACCGCTACCGATTATGCAAAGAAATGATGCCTTGATTTGTTATCACATATTGACCTGTGAAAAGGGTTAAAACTCGTTAAAAAGGTGCTATAATTACACTTATACATTCGTTTTCCATGAAAAGTGACTTGAGCTGATTCATTTATAAAGTTATGTTGTTACGCTCATACAGTTTTTATTTAGTTATATTGAATGAAAATGGATAGAGTTTAAAACGATTTCTATCTGCACTAAGGTGTGATCGCTGTCGCCGGTCAAGCAAACTAAAATTAGTGATTTCTTTAGAAAAATAACTAACTTGAACAGCTTGATAAGAAAAATGTGTGCGAAATAACAAAATATTCACATTTTTGTAAATGCGTAAGTTGATCAAAATTGATTAAACTTAACATCGTTTCTTTTGTATTTTATATGTAAATTATCCTTGTTTTTTAATACAGCAAGTACTGAACCGATTGCATTAATAACCATAACGAAATACCTTATATCCACGCATTATAACAAATTTTCATTGTATCGATGCAACGTATTTCGGATATAACCATGTCTCGGATAGAACTAATTTGCTATGTCCCTAAAAATTCGTTATAAGCATTTTTCACTGTATTCAATTGTTCAATCATTTTTTTTTTCAAAGATTTTTGACATTCAAGATAAATTGCTTACAGGCCTATAGTTTTTCATGAAAAAAGGATCATCTTTCTTATACACAGGTGTTACTTGGGCCAGTTTTAGACTTTCTGGAAATGAACTAGTTTGATGATTATGCTTGATAAGAATTTTAATATTTTAAGTGGTATTTTATCACATCATATTGCTTTTTTTATTTACAGATTCTAGATTGTTTTAATAATTTGATACTTGGGTGCTCGTTATGAGTATCAGCATTATTATTTATCCCAATGTTCTTTACGATATATATATATATATATATATATATATATATATATATATATATATTTAACAGTTCACCTTGTTTTTGGTGTGCTACTAATGAATCATTTGTTTGAAGGATGACGCTTCATGAACATTTAAAACAATACCATGATGTAATTCATGCAGAACAATTGACCTCGGACTTACCAGCATGACACTATAATACCTTACACGGAACTTTAACCATTTAACCAGACACATTCTGACTCGAAATAACGTTAAAGTCTTGTCTTGGCCTGCTGTATCGCCAGACAAGAACCCCATATAACTAATATGGAATGAACTGGGTCGGTGATCCAGGTCAAATCATCAAATCGATACAAAAAAATGGCCCCCGAAATGCACTTCTGTTGGAATAGCAACGTATTTAAAACACACTCATGTACGTCACTTCGGTGAGGCGGCGTTTCTTTCAATTCATTTATAAGCCAAAATGGAGGAATGTATTACTGGTTACTGACAGTTTGCATAGAATTTTGATGCTACCAGTTCTTAAATTCTGTCCTCATTTTGCAAGGAATCCAAAACAGTTTTCAGGAACTTTCAACATTACCATTTGGCATGTTTCAGAAAAATACACTTACTGATTTTGTCCAGGAAAAAATATGCACAACTCAATGAGTTCAAATTAAAAAAATTGATTAAAATAAAACTTTACCCCAACCAAACACTTACCCCACCCAATTTAAAATTGATATAAAGTTTTCATTTTTGATCAGGGTGTTATAATCTATAGAATAAGTTTTTTTTCCACTGATCTGTTTGAAAAACAATTTTGTAGTTTTTCGTATTCCATAAACGCCCGGGTCAATATTCTCGAAGTCTGTATTATTTGAAACCCCTTTCCCAGTCACAATTAATGGTTATTCTGTATGAAATGACATGTTTCCTTTTGATTTCGCTTTTTATTCATGCAGGCTGTAGCCGAGCTGAGGGAGAGAATAGGGAAATACAAACCGTTCCAGTTGGATTCATGCAATGATGCATGCAGGGATGTCAACATTAGAAATGTCAACATAATACTGATGGGACAAGTTAGTGCGGGCAAATCCAGTTTTGTTAATAGCATTGCAACAGCATTGAGTGGAGAAAAAAAAGTTTTAGCGTCAGCTGGTTCTGCCCAAGGATCATTAACAAAATCTGTAAGCTTCTAACTTATCTGACCCTTCAGCTAAAAACGATACGATATCATTAGTCCCTTACTAATCAACTGCACTTATGTAAAATTAAATGTTCTGCGTCTGCAGGCGAGTCTCGTATTCGAGTCTGTATAAACATAACTAGGAAACTGGGTTTTAGATTAACGCTTCCCCTGGATGAGCCATGTGCCAATCATGTATAAAATGCCAGTTAAACAGATTTCAACATGATGACACGTTAGCACCCTATAGAGATCGCTTCAAATGTAGCTCCCCTGTATTCGCATACGTTTTCGTATACAGCTCCGCGGTTAGCTATGTTCGCCGAATTTAGCTCTGGTACTAAAGAGAAGCTGTATTCGGAGTACTTGGAACTTCTTTTTGGATAGCGCTTCCCAGTAATCTGATGCAAGATAAAATGATATTATTCATGGTGATTCTTGACTTTTATTCCTGTTGATTGTTACAGCCTATATATAACCCATGATGATTCATGACTTTGTGTTCCTGTTGATGGTTACAGACTATATATGGCGTCGCTTATGATAATTACTGACTTTATGTTCCTGTTGATGGTTACTAACTACTTCCTTGATGGTTACAGATTATATATGGCGTCACTCATGATAATTACTGACTATATGTTCCTGTTGTTGGTTACTAATTACATATGGTATGACTCGTGATAATTACTGACTACAAAAATGGCATTACTCTTGATGATTACTGACTATATAAGACATTGCTCGAATACAGGATGTCGCTAGACTGATGATGAGGATATATTAATCATAAATATATATGATACTTGTTAACAATGCTACTTGATGAAACTTTAGTTTTGTTTGGCGATTCTGATATTTTTTTGTATTATTTCAAAGTTTTGAATTAAGATTATTCGTTAAATAAGATAACATTGTTTATTCAGTTTTTATGCTCCTTAATTATGATCGATTATGATGACTTCTTGGAGATGATGATCGAGTTTACTGATGATATTTATATGATGATGGTGATGGGGATACTACAGGTGATGATGTTGAATTGTTTATTTCTGGGATTTCGTCACTTTATTACAGTACTTTAGTTATAAAAGAACGTGACGGTGACTATACATATGGTAAATATGACCCTCATGAGTAGATCCAATACAGCGGCTAGTTCAACATTCAAAATCAAATACCTTGATGGCTGACCATTCAGCATGGCATTAAACTTTCAATCGCCGGCTGAAAATGTTCTTCTGCTCATAGTAATGATGGATAAACGACCCCAAAACTATAAGCCTCTTCCTCGGGGGGAGGGGGGGTACTTGGTTTCCGCATGAATTCTGTTATATCATCTGTTTGATCAAAGAGTATGCAAGCTGTACTCGACTTTGCATATGCTTTTTTATAATACAGTTTGTGTGCCTTAGCGTTATCCCGGGGAACTATAATCGAAGCGAGCTGTATAGGGTGCGACATAGCGACGTAGTTACGCTAGTAATAAAGTTGCTACAGTATTGTCACAACATGTTCTCGTGAAAGAATTCATAAGTTTCTTACAGTTGCATGTTGATTGTACCAAGATTGTACATTTGTGGTGACACGACATATAACCCTTATATATTAACGTTTTATTTTCAACGCTACTAGGAGTGTTATTAGAATATTTAAATTAATATATTTTATTTTGATAAACGTACGTTTGATTTTTACATATATATTTCTTTGATTTTTATAGATAAAATTATTATGATGTACTTTAATGTTAAATATTCACTCAAATCTGTGTTTAAACAAACTGATATGAATGTTTGAAAAATATAATATATGCAGGAGTACATCAACCTGTCATGCCCATAGCTGTATGAAAAAATAATGAGACTGTCTAGTTCCTGCCCATATTCCGATGGTTAGAAAACAGGTGTCCCGGCAGGGTCATTCGGATTTTCATGTGAGGAAGCTTTCCAGCTGGCTTGCGGTAGGTCGGTGGTTATACCCGGATGCCTCCGTGAATTCGGGGTCTTCCTCCACCTGTAATTAGCTGGACGTCGCTATATGACTGGTATACTGTCGAAGCGACGGTAAACTCAATAGTCCAGTCAGAAAACAGGTGTGCACTTCAGTTAAATTTAGGGTATGCTACCTTTTATAGTGTTATATGTGGACAGACCAATTCAAATAGTCTTCAACTGTATTGGATTTTTTCTTGATACCATAATTATAAGTATCAATGAATTAAGCAGAATAATGCAAATATTTAAATATTCCCCCCTAATATTTTTTAATTGGTGTTGTTTTGGAATTTACCTCGCCGCAACCGTATTTCAATCATATATAGCGACATCTAGTTCTTACATGTTCAGGAAGATCCCAATCACACAATAGCACCGGAATAAAACCACAGACCAACCATAAATCAACTGGAATTTTTCCTCGCATGTAATATCCACTTGACTCTGACTGGATTCGAACCAGCGGCCTTGAAAGCCTGAGTGGTATAAAGCCACCAACTTCACCTGCTAGGCCACATGAACCCCTGGTACTGGTGTATCGCAATTTGTCGGATGCTCAGCATGTTGCTTATCATGTAAGTGTAGTTCAATGGTTGGCCCATCGTCGGATACTCACGGCTGTCTATTTAATTTTACCTCATGTCAGCTATGTATGAAGGGTAACGGATAAATCCCTTGAATTATCATCAAGTTATGTCTGTCTCACCACAGGACTTTGATATTCAGTAAAAAAAAAATCTATATAGAGAGGTCGACGTACATCTTGTGTTCTTGTACTTGTTTATTTTAGCTATTGATAAAGTTTTTAATGTCTTTAAAAAAGATTCAAATGAGTTTTGCACTCAATCTACCACCAGAGTGATAGACCAACAACTCGATCTAAAATCAAAATACCACTACCCAACAGGTTCCTTCAGAATGTTACAGACTTTACACAAAAGGGTTAACATGGATCTACACTAATTGTTCAGAAGAGAAAAGTGTGTAATATTCAGCGTGCATATGCACATTTCAACCTTCAAAAGATATTTAAATGGGTCTTTTCTACTAGTGCCATAATATCAGTGAAGTCAAAAGAGTAGATCTACCGTAGCATACAACATTTTTCTTTTGTTAATTCCACTATTTCGGTCAGATACAGATACATGTTGTGACTTTTATCATTTCAGGTGCGAAGTAGAAGTTTAGTGTTTATTTTCACCATGTTCTAAGAGTTTCAAACTATTTTCTTTTGGAAATAATCAGACGAGTGTGAGGTGAATTTGTTTCGGGTGTTTCTATTTCTATGAATTAATGATACATTTAAGTTTAAGACACGGTGTATTGTCATCAACGGTTCAAATAAACCGCCGTGTAAACTATGAAAATCAATGCTATCTACTCAACTTGTAAATACACATTTAAAAATAGACTTGAGTACACAATGAACATGCCTTTACGTGTCGATGTATACAATAAATTAATACACACCTAATGTTTGAAAAATGTGGGATGCTTTCGTGAAGCTATTACATATCTTGAATCAATTACACGGTGCGTAACGCTTCTTTTCAGTATTTAAATATAAAAAAGAATTTATATCCTCAATACAGCCCTGAATTGGCGCTGAGGGACTTCCGTGCCTGGTTAGAGTCTCAGCTAATGTGCCCTAGCTAAGTATTGCAGGGAAATAGGTTTTTTATGCTTATTGGTACTGTGATAAATTTGAATTACTGGAATTTCACGGAGACTGTTTGACTTGCGATAAGACTGGATGTCATTCATCACGTCGTTTTATGATAGAGTTTGCGCCAGGTAGCCTGTGATGACTAAATTATTTTATTTATCTTTTTTGCTATTGTGCAATGCAGTTTATTCATTTTTACATATGCGACTCAACAAAAATAACTTTCCATTGATGTAACTAGTTATTCGGCACATCATAATAAGTTTAAGTTAAAAGTAAAGTCTACAAACATCCGAGACAACCCTAGTATGTGCAGCATTACTAAGATGCTGCAACGTTTTGGCAACGTTTATATGTATAATATGAGAAGGTAACGCTTTCGAAACATAGCTATGCGTGCAATGGATTACATACGTGTTTTAAAAAATGTTTCATATTTTATGACAGCTTACAAAATACCCAATAAAACTGACGAAAGATGAATCTTACTTCCGGTTAATGCTTAATGACACGCGAGGACTGGAAAAAGAGTATACCGTGTTGAAAGAAAATGCAAAGCTGTTACTTTTGGGACATATACTTGAAGGCGTTACTGTAAGTAATTAAGTAAAATATTTGCAGTGAAGATTTCCGTAATTTTGACAACAAAAGAAAATATTCATAAATATCATTTTATCCACCAAAAATGTAAGTTGTAATCTTTTCTTATGATTATTGATATTTTCAATGTGCCTGTTTATAAGTAACATTTCGTTGACTTAGCGATATTCAGGAAATTATAATATTTGCCATTTTGTTTTCTCAACCCTGCTTCAGAGCGATGGTAGGATGATATGCATAATTTTATATGTCTGAGATTTGGGGCAGCTAGAATTGTTATCGTTATCTAAAAGAAATCAATCTAATTTTCGTTTATTAATATCATTACAAAGTTACTAGTGATTTTAACATCAATATGACAATGAGTTGAATGTCTAAATTTAATCTGGCGTTTTACTGAAAATCTCTATGTTACTGCTCACCATTTTATTTAAGATATTATTCGTTTCCATTGTCCTGTTTGGCACTAATTCAGATTTGTTGAAATAAAGGCACAAATATATTAGCTTTGCAATTTGTGATATTGCAAAGGAGATTACTCAAAGTATAGGAAAACCTGCAAAACACTGATTAGGAATATGTTAGGAAAATGCTCATGATGTCGATGACGATATCGCTTATTTAGTATTCCGAATTAAAGAAATTCAGAAGACACAGTTGATGCCCCTTTGGTGAATGCGGAAGTTCTATTGTCAATAAAAAATGAAGAGAATTACATCAAATCGTTAAACTATCTACTCTGATGAGCTTGGACACACGTTAAATTTGTCATTGGTCATATTAGCGGAAAACTTGTAGCAGATACAATGTTGATAGATAAAATGTAGTTGTGAAATTAATATTACCTTACAATGTATAGGTCGATATAATGAATGTGAAATGTAATATTTAGGTGTGTGTTTTCTTTTTTACCTCTAGACATCGGTGCGCATGGAACAACACCATTTAGATTTTTTATCGCATAGCGTTAAAGGAAACAGTGCCAAATATATCTCCGTTTTTATTAAGACAACAATTGAACAGTAACAATATACATCATGTTAAGATATGGATATGTTTGAAAAGTTTACAGGTAATGTGAAGATAAATAAAGATACACCTGGATACATCAAAAGCCCAAAACTCGATAGTCGGGCAATGTGCAGCGTACTTGTAATTGATGCTACAACACTTGATATAGACTCAGATGTGTATAGAAGTATCAGAGATGCAGTAGATGTCACGAATGACATTGGTAATAATCTTATTTTTATAAATTATTGTGTACAATAAACTATTTCATATTTCAGGATATCCATATTTTTATCATATTCAACACACTAAAAAGGCCGACAAAGATCACATCGACACAATAATAAAGGGTGTTGTTGCTTATTTCTAAGACGCCCTCAATGACTACGAATAAATGTTAAGAAGAGTGTGTTATCCATTTTTTTTTTTGATTTATCACAATCATTGAGTGCTGATAGTTTAAACATGTAGATACAATATTCTAAAATTTGCATGATTTTCTAAGGTCAATAAACTTGTGGACAACGTTTGTATTTATCGAAACAAATATTCACATGCTGATTCCATTTTTGAATATGTTTTATGAACAAGCCGGTATGTATCATAATCTTCTTAATGTGTTGGAATTTATTTTCATTTCATGTATTTTTGTTTGAAGATATTCAAACCAAATTCCGCTAATATTTAACAAAACTCGTATGCTATAGTCTAAAGTGTTTAAGACCAATAGACATTTCAGACACAATGTGCTTTACGTTGGGTTAACGAAATATGAATCAAGGAAAGAATTTGACCACTTGGATAGGCCATTGATATATGATCGATATATGAACTTCATTGGTTTCGTTCATTATGGTCGGTAAAATCCTTCTGACTCCATTATGTTTGAACAGTTATCTATTTCATACATCAATGAACCATCATAGTTTGAAGACCAATCCTTACATTTAAATTTAATTTTAATTATCATGAAGGACGTGACACGCTTTAAACCAATTATGTCTTAGGTCATAGCTAATCCTTTGCAATCTATACTCATGTGATGTAGTTTGAAGGAACATCAACACTTATAATTACAAACCCGAGTTAGAGATTTGATCTCTGTACATTGGATCGAAACATGGAGGTAAAAAAATGAGAACAATGCTTTTCGATGTAAACTTGAACATATGAAAAATGAAAATGAGTCACGATTTTTAGTCCAGTAACGTTGCGTAAAATGCTAATGTAGTACACCGACTTTATTTTATTGGAAGTAAAAAAGAACATTGTGGAAAAAAGCAATTGAATTTCAGTTAATATTTCTAGCTGACACTGTCCATGAACTTCTCCAACATATGTAATATAAATGATACAGATTTAATTGTCTAAAATCACAACCTTTGAACTTAATACAGGTACAAAACAAAAATACAGAAATTTAACGTTGCTGCCATTGAAATGCAAAGCAATCGATTTTAACAATAGTGAGAATAGAACCTAAATTTTCGGGCTAGTAAGCAGAACTGCGGACTGACTCAGCAGTGGTTAAAAAACAACTATAAATAAACAATAATGTTTTGTTTTATACCAATTGATTCCCATATCGTAATGTTATTCTAAACTATATAGAAAGCTGTCATTTTAACGAAATCAAACTTTAAGTCATCCAGCTCAACATATCTATTTCAATTTTTTCTGTAAAGAAATTAAGCACCAAAAATTTAATATCATAAATTTATTATTATCATTGATTTTGATTTCATTACCTGCCTATGTGCAAAAGCAGTTTACTGGGTTGGACCAGTATTTCGCAGACAGGAAGGGTCATGACATATCCTTGTCTCTAATATGGTTCGAACCCACAAACTTCGGATCCGCATTCGGATAAGTTACTTCTGGATCACGGAGTATTGGGTTGACCTTTGGCCAAATCATTATACGACTCACAATTTGAAACTAGAACTGCCATTGTAATGGCGCAAATACCCCTGCATGTTGCTTTGTCACAGGAATGAAGTTTACAGTTCTTGTTTCAAGTTTCATCTTGATGCCTTTTATACTTTTTGAGTTACGGCCCGGACAAAAATGAAGTATGAAAAATTACAAAGGGCAAAAACTCCAAAATTACGCAACAAAGAGTTATGGTTCATGGTCACTGTACGCCCCCACAATGAGATCTATTGACATATGAAGTTTCATCTTGATGCCTTTTATACTTTTTGAGTTACGGCCCGGACAAAAATTAAGTATGAAAATTTACAAAGGCCAATAACTCCTAAATTACGCATCAGAGAGTTATGGTATTTGGTCACAACACGCCCCCCTAATGAGATCTTTCCACATATGAAGTTTCATCTTGATATCTTTTATACTTTTTGAGTTACGGCCCGGACAAAAGTGAAGTATGAAATTTACAAAAGTCAATAACTTCAAAATTACGCGACAGAGAGTTATGGTTCTTGGTCACTGCACGCCCCCTCAATGAGATCTATCCACATATGAAGTTTCATCTTGATGCCTTTTATACTTTTTGAGTTACGGCCCGGACAAAAATTAAGTATGAAAATTTACAAAGGGCATTTACTCCAAAATTACGCAACAGAGTTTTGGTTTTTGGTCACTGCACTCCCCCTCAATGAGATCTATCTACATATGAAGTTTCGTCCTGATATCTTTTATACGTTTTGAGTTATGGCCCGGACAGAAATTACGTAAGAACATTTACAAAGGGCAATAACTCCAAAATTACACGACAGAGAGTTATGGTTATTGGTCACTGCACTCCCCCTCAATGAGATCTATCCACATAAGAAGTTTCATCTTGATGCCTTTTATACTTTTTGAGTAACAGCTCGGAACAAAAAAACCGACAGATGGCCGGACGGACGGCCGGACGGACGGCCAGACAGACAAACTGAATCCAGTATACCCCCCTTACAACTTTGTTGTGCGGGGGATATAATTACGGGAACCGAGTATTATGTTGCAGTAAATATTTCGCTGTATGAAAGTAATAGTATATGGAGCTTTTCCAAGCTCTTTTCTCGTATAAATTTAAACTGATTTGAGTTTATTTGTGAAATTTCAGGTATTAACCAAATTGTTGTTTTGACAAAAGTCGACGAAGTTTGCGAACATACCAACAAAAAAATATCTGACGCATTCAAAAGTGAGAACGTGAAAGAATGTGTTCAAAAGGTAAAGGAAACGGCATTAGCTATTTTACATTTCATTTGTTACTTAATATCATAATAAGGCGGATAGTAAGATATATAAATATCGTGTTTGGGTTATTACAGGCATATAGTTTACATTAATCTAACAAAATATAACAACTTAACTTTAATACACATAAGTTTGTTCCATTCTGTTTCCCCCGAACCAACATTTACCTTTTGAAGCTTGAAATAGTTTCTTTTCCGAGCAACAACATAATCTCATCAGCATATATTATACATACTTTGTCATAATTAAAAGCTTTTAAAAATCAAAATGCCTAAGGTAAACTGATACATCGTTAATGAAAATAATAAAAAGTAACGCACAGCTTTACCTTAAGCCACAGCCTACATCAAAATAGTCTGTTCTATATGAATTAACTTTAGCATAAGGAGATACAAATTTGTAAAGGCACATAAAAACTGTCAACATTTTACCTCCGTAAAAAAAGCACCAAAAGTAGATTTACGGGACAGTTTCCGAGTGCCTAGAATATGAAATGACATGATATTATCTATCACAGACATGAATCTTTTAATTGGAATCTTATGTCTATAAAAGTACACAAAATTTACAAAGTAAAAAGTATACCCAGGAGGCGTGATTATTAACTGATATAGTTAAGAGTAGTGAGTATTATAATTAATAAGTTAAATTGCATATTCAATTAGTATTTTGCTTTGTTAAGTTAAATCAAGAGAATGTCTTATGCAAAAAAGCAAAAACTAAAGATTGGTTTTAAAATTTGAACGATATGAATAATATTATAAAAATAAAACAAAGAAAGTCAAAGGCCTTAAGGACGTTTCAGCGGGTTACAGCTGATCTTGATTTTGGTAATTCATTTTTTTTTTTTTTTTTTTAATTTCTGATTTATTTTAAGTAGAATGATAGAAGAAAGCCCAAAGTTTAAGATACATGAGTTAAGAATATCATTTAAAGTATATTTGCCAAATTGTGAAGGTACAAAAGTCACTTTTTAGTGTTTTTATGCAAATTTGGCTAAAATTTCAATTAAAAAAAAAAGTTTTAGTTAAAAAATCAAACCTGGTGAGGTATGTTTTTTTTTTTTACATTTTCAGATAGCATAATTATATAAACATTCACAGTTTTGGGATAGTTTTTGTATACATTTTTGTCCGGGCATAAATGAGATTTAGTGCCTGTTTTGTATTTTAAATGCATATTTGACAGTATTTTTTATCTGTAACTTATAGAATATATTATAAGTTATAAATGGTTCTACAAATTTTAGCAAATAGTGATGCTCTACCATAAGTTTAATCTCTCAAACAAGCAAGGTGACCCCCTGTCTTTAATTCATACATCTTTTAGTTAAAGTCTAATGCACTTTTATGCAAATTTTAGAAAACTCTGTCCGTTAGAAAAAAAAACCCAGCTCAAACGCCTTTTATTGGCAAGTATATTATTCTCGAATACTTGGAAATAGTTTACTCATTTTTCTATCAACTTAATTTTTGAAATTATTTACTTATTAAAAACAAACAAAAAGTATCAAGCATGCATGCATTCACATATTGATATAGTAACGTAATTATTCATTGAAAACAAACAAAAAGCATCAAACATGCATGCATTCACATATTGATTCACTAACTATTATAATGCTAAAAATGCTTATTTCAAACTGCCTTAATTAGGCAAGTATATTATTATCGCATACTTGGGAATATTTACCCATTTATTGTATAAACGTAATTATTCATTAAAAGAAAGCAAAAAACATCAAGCATGCATGCATTCACATGTTGATTTAGTAACTATTATAATGCATAAAAATGCTTATTTACAATCTGCCTTAATTATGCAAAGCAAAACACATTTGTACTTACTTGAACTGCAACTGTAGCATTGTATCTATGTAGGTTGTAATCTTTTCATTCTAATACAGTGTTTAAAACTTGCACATAATACTCAGAATCATAAATAACTTACTTCGAATTTTGATTAAGATCAATCTCGATATTGCTAGTTAACCTTAGTAAGTGTTTCTATTGTAAAATTGTCAAATTTTTTTTTATTCTTTATGAATTAGAATAAAGTTTTAATAAATCAACATATTCTTTAAAGTATTTACACCCTAATAGCCATCAATTCCATCAAAGTCATCCATATAACTTCACAATATAAGTTTTTAAAATGTCAAACAATAGAAGTCTTAGGGGCAAATTGACATGTTATGACATGAGACAGAAGTTTTTTTATTACCTCCTAATGATTTTCCATTATATTTGAAACATAATCATATAATGCATCTTCTCGAAATTAATGTCAGTTTTTCATATTCACAGAAATTGTATATTTCCCATAAACTTATCTTCCCCACATGTAATAAAAACTCTCGGTGAAACATTTATTAATTTTTGGATAATGTCTTCAAACTGACAAAGTTAAATAGAACCCCATATTACCATTCAGTGACGAGATATGGAATATGGTAGGTCATTAGATACCATCATTTATCTTAAAAATATAGCATTTATCTAAAGTAATAACTGTATGCAGGGCATCTTTAAAGAATTCGTTTCCGAATATAATAGCATTAGATGAAAAACAGACAGGTATTTCTAAACAATGAGCATAAAGTAAATAGGGAATATTATGTTGCAGTATCTTTCCGTGGCTTCGTATTTTGCTTCTCGCAGCGTAGGAAAAAAGATATCTCGCTCGACCTTCGGTCTCGCGAGATATCTTTCTTCCCACGCTGCTCGGAGCAAAATACAAAGCCACGGAAAGCTACTGCAACATAATTTTCCTTTTATTATATACCTTTACATTTTCAAAACAGAAAAAGTCAGTTTTTAGGGTTTTGATGGCTTTATTACTTTTTTCTTCACAAAAAAAAAAATCAAAAAAAAATAAATCATCAATGGCGGATGAATTTTACTATGGAATTTAAGCCACGCCTCCACCTCTTCTCATGTATTTAAGAAAAATGGCGACCAACACGCTAACTAATGCTTAGTGGATTTTGACAAAATGAAAAACACTAACATGTGAACACTGAATTTGGAATAAAACATGTTTGCTGGAAAACCTTTCGTTTTTCAATCACTGTCAGTGTCAGACGTGATAACTGGACAGATTCTTTTCCGGCGTTTTGGGAAGGTAGGAGAAGTGTCGTCAGTTTTCGAGGTGTTGTTTATGATTGTGATAGGACAGTTCATCAGCGTTGCATTTTGAAAGATCTGACCAGAGTGCTTTGAGACACATTCTATTTCTGACATGCTGTGGATATTTGATGACACCACAGACTTAGATGTTGAAGGAACGGGTTCAAGGGCAGGACAGGGATGGCAGGAAGTGGAACTGGAAGTATGTGAAAATTGTTGATATTTGCTCATAGGCTGATTATTCTCGTCTCTATTTACTACGTAGCGCCAACTTACAGCGGGAACCATGCCTAAAGTAGTCATCAAAGTGTGACGTCATACTATGTATTAGACGCTGATATAATACGGATTTTTAATATGTTGAGTTGTATTTGCGTCTCGTATTTTGCGTGTTTTGGGGCCAGAAAATGTATAGGTATATAATAAAAATCCTTATTAATTTAACGTCTCAAGTTCTTGATGGCACACTGAGCACAAAACAGTATCCATGACCACGTCAAAAGTGACGCTTTGCGATTTTTATAGCCTACTCTAACAATTCAGGTTTCGTTTTAAAATTGAAATAATAATAAAAAAAATACCTTTATATGTTTTAAATAAAAGTAATACTTATTATTGGATATTAATCGGGAGGGGATATTGCTATAGCGTAGTCAGTTCGTTCGTCCAACATATTGTCCGTTCGTTACACTTTTTTTTTAACATCTAGCAAAAACATTTCTATCTCCGATAATTATAAAACCTGTTTACACCCTTTTGTTTGGGAATGATTTACAAGCTGAATTGTTAACAATTTAGAAATTACTTGTTTTTATTCATTTTTCTAAAGCTTGGAACGTTATATATTTATTTTTTTGTAAACGAGGTCATAAGGTGACGATTGCTGGCAATCATAAAAAAATATTGTATTTCCCTTTTATAATCGTAATGGATGTAATGTAATCGAACAGATTTATTTTCTTTAACGCTTGTGTAATTTAAAGTTAAATTTTTAACAGGCCTAGATGCATCTGTTGCAATCTTTGGGTTGTTACAAAGTTCACCATCAATGATTTTAAATTTTATCGATTTTTTTGAGTATGTAAATTTCGCATTATTTTTTTTCTTACTGTTTCAGCTGATGCCACATAGTTTGGGTTTATCATTTTATCTCCTGATATTTAGTCAATAAAATAATTGGCGTTTTTTCTTACTTCCCTTTGAACATCATGTCTATATTTACAATATGATTTATGTTTCCTGAAATTCAAATTCTGAAATTGAATGTGTAATTAAATCATTTGCGCATATAAACATAATTATACTGATGAATCATTTAGTGCAATTAACTCGAAAGTTTAGTTTATGTCTTGGTAACTGTGTTTCTTCTCTTTAAAGGCTGCTGAATTGTTCGGATTACCTAAAAACCAGGTCCTTTTTATGAGAAATTACGACACAGAGGTGACGCTAAACGATGAGATGAATGCGGTTATTTTGTCTACCTTGTGGGAAATCATCAAATTAGCCGATGTCACTTTACACAATCAGTATAGACGATTAAATGAAGAATCAGACTTAAAGCTTTGGAGACCATCTATTGACTGGAATTCTCAAAATCAAGTATGTATAGCATATACCGTATTACGAAGTTTGTATAGTGCTAATATTTTACGGAATTGGGGAAAACATCTGATTTTTATGATTTTATATTTCTACCAAATCTCAATGACCAGTAAACTTTGATTTAATTGTTATTGTTATTGTATTGGGGTTTACCGTCACTGCGATAGTATTTCAATCATATAGCGACGTCCAGCTAATTACAGGTGGAGGAAGACCCTGAATACACAGAGGTACCCGGGTAGAACCACCGACCTACCGCAAGTCAACTGGAAGGCTTCCTCACATGAAAAATCCGAAGTCTCTACCGGGATTCGAACCCACAGCGGTGAGGGGCTGAGAGATTTGTAGTCCACGACTGTAACCGCTCGGCCACGGCGGCCCCTTGATCTAAGCAAAAAGAAATAGCACATGCAAATAAGTAAAACAAGAGGCCAAGATGGCCCTTGATCGCTCACCTGAGAAAGATGATTGCTTAAGAAATAAAGATGCTAGAGTGTAAAAGTGAAATCTGGCTTTTTTACGGTGAAAAGGGCATAACTCCTAAATTTATTAGTCAATATCAATTATAATTGAACCCGATTGCGAGATTATGGGATAAACATTGTCTTAAGTTTAAAAAAGATTGTTATAAAAAATGAAGTTGGTAGAGAATAAACAAAGTGTAATCTTGCATTTTTAGCTCACCTGAGCACAACGTGCTCATGGTGAGCTTTTGTGATCGCCTTTTGTCCGTCGTCCGTCGTCCGTGCGTGCGTCCGTGCGTCCGTCGTCAACAATTTGCTTTAAACAACATCTCCTCATGAACCGCTGAAGGGATTTTGACCAAACTTCAGAGGAATCATCCTCTATCAAAGTTCAGATTGGTTAAAAAAGTAGGTCACAGGAGCTAAAAATAGATTTTAAAAATGCAAACTTTGAAAATCCTCTTCTGCAAAACTGCAAGGCCTAGAGCTTAGATATTTGGTATGTAACATCTTATGGGCCATTACCAAGATTGTACAAATCATAGCCCTACGGTGATAAATGCCCCCGCACCAGGGGTCACTTGTTTTACATAGAGTTATATAGGAAAATCTTTAAAAAAATCTTCTTCTATGAATCCATAAGGTCTATAGCTTAGATATTTGGTATGTAGCATCATCTTATGGTTCATTACCAAGATTGTTCAAATTATGACCCTATGGTGATAAATGCCCCCGCACCAGGGGTCACTTGTTTTACATAGATTTATATAGGAAAAACTTTAAATATCTTCTTCTATGAATCCATAAGGCCTAGAGCTTAGATATTTCATATGTAGCATCATCTAATGGTTCATTACCAAGATTGTTCAAATCAAAGCCAAACGGGGATAAATGCCCCCACAATAGGGGTCACTTGTTTTACATAGAGTTATATAGGAAAATCTTTAAAAATCTTCTATGAATCCATAAGGCCTAGAGATTAGATATTTGGTATGTAGCATCATATAATGGTTCATTACCAAGATTGTTCAAATTATGACCCTATGGTGATAAATGCCCCCGCACAAGGGGTCACTTGTTTAACATAGAGTTATATAGGAAAATCTTTAAAAATCTTCTTTTATAAATCCATAAGGCCTAGAGATTAAATATTTGGTATGTAGCATCATCTTATGGTTCATTACCAAGATTGAACAAATCATGACCTTATGGTGATAAATGCCCCCGCACCAGGGGTCACTTATTTTACATAGAGTTATATAGGAAAATCTTTAAAAAAATCTTCTACTATGAATCCATAAGGCCTATAGCTTAGATTTTTGGTATGTAGCATCATCTAATGGTTCATTATCAAGATTTTCAAAATGGTGGCCCTTTGGAGATAAATGACCCCGCACTAAGTTTTCTCCTCTGAAACCATAAGGCCCAGTGCTTATATATTTGGTGTGTAGTATTGTCAGGGCTAAAATGTTTAAGATTGAGTTATATCAGAATTCTTGTCTGTTTAAAAACCTTGTAATCAGTTGTAGCAATAGTACTCAGGTGAGCGTTTCAGGGCCATCATGGCCCTCTTGTTTGTATTAAAAGGGGCATAACTCCTGACCTAAATGGCCCATCTCAGCCACATTTGAACTCAATCCAGACATTATGGTCACTAACAATGTCATAAAGTTTGAAGATGATTGCTAAAAAAAAGGAAGATGTTAGAGTGTAAACAACATGAAATATTGCTTTTTTTATTACAAGGGGCATAACTCCTGACCTAATCAACAGATCTCAGCTTTAATCGAACTCAATCGAGACCTTATGGTCATAAGCATTGCCAAAAGGTTTGAAGATGATTGCTCAAAAGATGAAGATGCTAGAGTGTAAACAATGTGAAATCTGGCATTTCTTTTTATATTAAAAGGGGCTTAACTCCTGACCTAATCGACTGATCTGAGCCATAATCGAACTCAATTGAGACATTATGATCATAAGCATTGCCATAAAGTTTGAAGATGATTGCTCAAAAGATGAAGATGCTAGAGTGTAAACAAAGTGAAATATGGCATTTTTGGATAACTAAAAGGGGCATAACTCCTGACCAATGACGATCTAGCATAATCGAACTCAATTAGACATTTGTCATAACATTGTCATAAAGCTTGAAGATGATTGGTCAAAAGATGAAAATGCTAGAGTGTAAACAACGTGAAATCTGGCATTTTTTTTATATTAAAAGGGGCTTAACTCCTGACCTAATCAACTGATCTCAGCCATAATCAAACTCAATCCAGACATTATGGTCATAAGCACTGCCATAAGGTTTGAATATGATTGGTCAAAAGATGAAGATGCTATAGTGTAAACAAACTGAAATATGGCATTTTTTTAATATTAAAAGGGGCATAACTCCTAACCTAATTGATGGATCTCAGCCATAATCAAAATCAATCAAGACCTAATGGTCATAAGCATTGTCATAAAGTTTGAAGATGACTGCTCAATAGATGAAGCTGCTAGAGTGTAAACAAAGTGAAATATGGCATTTTTTGAATATTAAAAGGGGCATAACTCCTGACCTAATTGACGGATCTCAGCCATAATCGAACTCAATCGAGACATTATAGTCATAAACATTGTCTTACAGTTTGAAGATGATTGCTAGATAAATAAAGGTGATAGAGTGTAAACACTAACAATTGTTGACGCCGCACGACGCACACCGCACGACGGACAACGGACACTCACGGGATCACAATAGCTCACCCTGAGCTAAAAAGTAAATCAATTATCAATTGTACAGTCTGGTTGGGGCGGGGGGCCTTTGTTTTTTATAAAAGATGAAGTGTTATGTTGCAGTAAATATTTCGCTGTATGAAAGTAATAGTATATGGAGCTTTTCCAAGCTCTTTTCTCGTATAAATTTAAACTGATTTGAGTTTATTTGTGAAATTTCAGGTATTAACCAAATTGTTGTTTTGACAAAAGTCGACGAAGTTTGCGAACATACCAACAAAAAAATATCTGACGCATTCAAAAGTGAGAACGTGAAAGAATGTGTTCAAAAGGTAAAGGAAACGGCATTAGCTATTTTACATTTCATTTGTTACTTAATATCATAATAAGGCGGATAGTAAGATATATAAATATCGTGTTTGGGTTATTACAGGCATATAGTTTACATTAATCTAACAAAATATAACAACTTAACTTTAATACACATAAGTTTGTTCCATTCTGTTTCCCCCGAACCAACATTTACCTTTTGAAGCTTGAAATAGTTTCTTTTCCGAGCAACAACATAATCTCATCAGCATATATTATACATACTTTGTCATAATTAAAAGCTTTTAAAAATCAAAATGCCTAAGGTAAACTGATACATCGTTAATGAAAATAATAAAAAGTAACGCACAGCTTTACCTTAAGCCACAGCCTACATCAAAATAGTCTGTTCTATATGAATTAACTTTAGCATAAGGAGATACAAATTTGTAAAGGCACATAAAAACTGTCAACATTTTACCTCCGTAAAAAAAGCACCAAAAGTAGATTTACGGGACAGTTTCCGAGTGCCTAGAATATGAAATGACATGATATTATCTATCACAGACATGAATCTTTTAATTGGAATCTTATGTCTATAAAAGTACACAAAATTTACAAAGTAAAAAGTATACCCAGGAGGCGTGATTATTAACTGATATAGTTAAGAGTAGTGAGTATTATAATTAATAAGTTAAATTGCATATTCAATTAGTATTTTGCTTTGTTAAGTTAAATCAAGAGAATGTCTTATGCAAAAAAGCAAAAACTAAAGATTGGTTTTAAAATTTGAACGATATGAATAATATTATAAAAATAAAACAAAGAAAGTCAAAGGCCTTAAGGACGTTTCAGCGGGTTACAGCTGATCTTGATTTTGGTAATTCATTTTTTTTTTTTTTTTTTAATTTCTGATTTATTTTAAGTAGAATGATAGAAGAAAGCCCAAAGTTTAAGATACATGAGTTAAGAATATCATTTAAAGTATATTTGCCAAATTGTGAAGGTACAAAAGTCACTTTTTAGTGTTTTTATGCAAATTTGGCTAAAATTTCAATTAAAAAAAAACAGTTTTAGTTAAAAAATCAAACCTGGTGAGGTATGTTTTTTTTTTTTACATTTTCAGATAGCATTTATATCAAAGGACTGACTCTGAAAAAATGAAGGAAGTCTGTCCGTTGATTTTTTTTATTTAGAAAAATATATATAAACATTCACAGTTTTGGGATAGTTTTTGTATACATTTTTGTCCGGGCATAAATGAGATTTAGTGCCTGTTTTGTATTTTAAATGCATATTTGACAGTATTTTTTATCTGTAACTTATAGAATATATTATAAGTTATAAATGGTGCTAAAAATATTTAAAATCATCATTTTAATATGCTGTTACAGTATTTAGAATCGAAATCTTTCTTATTTTTAACGTCATGTTTTTTCTACAAATTTTAGCAAATAGTGATGCTCTACCATAAGTTTAATCTCTCAAACAAGCAAGGTGACCCCCTGTCTTTAATTCATACATCTTTTAGTTAAAGTCTAATGCACTTTTATGCAAATTTTAGAAAACTCTGTCCGTTAGAAAAAAAAACCCAGCTCAAACGCCTTTTATTGGCAAGTATATTATTCTCGAATACTTGGAAATAGTTTACTCATTTTTCTATCAACTTAATTTTTGAAATTATTTACTATAAAAAAAATGAAAATTCACATATTGATATAGTAACGTAATTATTCATTGAAAACAAACAAAAAGCATCAAACATGCATGCATTCACATATTGATTCACTAACTATTATAATGCTAAAAATGCTTATTTACAATCTGCCTTAATTATGCAAAGCAAAACACATTTGTACTTACTTGAACTGCAACTGTAGCATTGTATCTATGTAGGTTGTAATCTTTTCATTCTAATACAGTGTTTAAAACTTGCACATAATACTCAGAATCATAAATAACTTACTTCGAATTTTGATTAAGATCAATCTCGATATTGCTAGTTAACCTTAGTAAGTGTTTCTATTGTAAAATTGTCAAAAATAGTATATTTTTTTTAATATTCTTATATGCAATGTAGAATCAAAGGTTATAATGATTTACAACATATTCTTTAAAGTATTTACACCCTAATAGCCATCAATTCCATCAAAGTCATCCATATAACTTCACAATATAAGTTTTTAAAATGTCAAACAATAGAAGTCTTAGGGGCAAATTGACATGTTATGACATGAGACAGAAGTTTTTTTATTACCTCCTCTTGATAATTTTGTTATCATGATTTATCTCCCCTGAAAACTAAAAACGTGACTTTATCCATTTTCGTACAGTTAAATCTAGATTTTTTTCCATTATATTTGAAACATAATCATATAATGCATCTTCTCGAAATTAATGTCAGTTTTTCATATTCACAGAAATTGTATATTTCCCATAAACTTATCTTCCCCACATGTAATAAAAACTCTCGGTGAAACATTTATTAATTTTTGGATAATGTCTTCAAACTGACAAAGTTAAATAGAACCCCATATTACCATTCAGTGACGAGATATGGAATATGGTAGGTCATTAGATACCATCATTTATCTTAAAAATATAGCATTTATCTAAAGTAATAACTGTATGCAGGGCATCTTTAAAGAATTCGTTTCCGAATATAATAGCATTAGATGAAAAACAGACAGGTATTTCTAAACAATGAGCATAAAGTAAATAGGGAATATTATGTTGCAGTATCTTTCCGTGGCTTCGTATTTTGCTTCTCGCAGCGTAGGAAAAAAGATATCTCGCTCGACCTTCGGTCTCGCGAGATATCTTTCTTCCCACGCTGCTCGGAGCAAAATACAAAGCCACGGAAAGCTACTGCAACATAATTTTCCTTTTATTATATACCTTTACATTTTCAAAACAGAAAAAGTCAGTTTTTAGGGTTTTGATGGCTTTATTACTTTTTTCTTCACAAAAAAAAAAATCAAAAAAAAATAAATCATCAATGGCGGATGAATTTTACTATGGAATTTAAGCCACGCCTCCACCTCTTCTCATGTATTTAAGAAAAATGGCGACCAACACGCTAACTAATGCTTAGTGGATTTTGACAAAATGAAAAACACTAACATGTGAACACTGAATTTGGAATAAAACATGTTTGCTGGAAAACCTTTCGTTTTTCAATCACTGTCAGTGTCAGACGTGATAACTGGACAGATTCTTTTCCGGCGTTTTGGGAAGGTAGGAGAAGTGTCGTCAGTTTTCGAGGTGTTGTTTATGATTGTGATAGGACAGTTCATCAGCGTTGCATTTTGAAAGATCTGACCAGAGTGCTTTGAGACACATTCTATTTCTGACATGCTGTGGATATTTGATGACACCACAGACTTAGATGTTGAAGGAACGGGTTCAAGGGCAGGACAGGGATGGCAGGAAGTGGAACTGGAAGTATGTGAAAATTGTTGATATTTGCTCATAGGCTGATTATTCTCGTCTCTATTTACTACGTAGCGCCAACTTACAGCGGGAACCATGCCTAAAGTAGTCATCAAAGTGTGACGTCATACTATGTATTAGACGCTGATATAATACGGATTTTTAATATGTTGAGTTGTATTTGCGTCTCGTATTTTGCGTGTTTTGGGGCCAGAAAATGTATAGGTATATAATAAAAATCCTTATTAATTTAACGTCTCAAGTTCTTGATGGCACACTGAGCACAAAACAGTATCCATGACCACGTCAAAAGTGACGCTTTGCGATTTTTATAGCCTACTCTAACAATTCAGGTTTCGTTTTAAAATTGAAATAATAATAAAAAAAATACCTTTATATGTTTTAAATAAAAGTAATACTTATTATTGGATATTAATCGGAGGGGATATTGCTATAGCGTAGTCAGTTCGTTCGTCCAACATATTGTCCGTTCGTTACACTTTTTTTTTAACATCTAGCAAAAACATTTCTATCTCCGATAATTATAAAACCTGTTTACACCCTTTTGTTTGGGAATGATTTACAAGCTGAATTGTTAACAATTTAGAAATTACTTGTTTTTATTCATTTTTCTAAAGCTTGGAACGTTATATATTTATTTTTTTGTAAACGAGGTCATAAGGTGACGATTGCTGGCAATCATAAAAAAATATTGTATTTCCCTTTTATAATCGTAATGGATGTAATGTAATCGAACAGATTTATTTTCTTTAACGCTTGTGTAATTTAAAGTTAAATTTTTAACAGGCCTAGATGCATCTGTTGCAATCTTTGGGTTGTTACAAAGTTCACCATCAATGATTTTAAATTTTATCGATTTTTTTGAGTATGTAAATTTCGCATTATTTTTTTTCTTACTGTTTCAGCTGATGCCACATAGTTTGGGTTTATCATTTTATCTCCTGATATTTAGTCAATAAAATAATTGGCGTTTTTTCTTACTTCCCTTTGAACATCATGTCTATATTTACAATATGATTTATGTTTCCTGAAATTCAAATTCTGAAATTGAATGTGTAATTAAATCATTTGCGCATATAAACATAATTATACTGATGAATCATTTAGTGCAATTAACTCGAAAGTTTAGTTTATGTCTTGGTAACTGTGTTTCTTCTCTTTAAAGGCTGCTGAATTGTTCGGATTACCTAAAAACCAGGTCCTTTTTATGAGAAATTACGACACAGAGGTGACGCTAAACGATGAGATGAATGCGGTTATTTTGTCTACCTTGTGGGAAATCATCAAATTAGCCGATGTCACTTTACACAATCAGTATAGACGATTAAATGAAGAATCAGACTTAAAGCTTTGGAGACCATCTATTGACTGGAATTCTCAAAATCAAGTATGTATAGCATATACCGTATTACGAAGTTTGTATAGTGCTAATATTTTACGGAATTGGGGAAAACATCTGATTTTTATGATTTTATATTTCTACCAAATCTCAATGACCAGTAAACTTTGATTTAATTGTTATTGTTATTGTATTGGGGTTTACCGTCACTGCGATAGTATTTCAATCATATAGCGACGTCCAGCTAATTACAGGTGGAGGAAGACCCTGAATACACAGAGGTACCCGGGTAGAACCACCGACCTACCGCAAGTCAACTGGAAGGCTTCCTCACATGAAAAATCCGAAGTCTCTACCGGGATTCGAACCCACAGCGGTGAGGGGCTGAGAGATTTGTAGTCCACGACTGTAACCGCTCGGCCACGGCGGCCCCTTGATCTAAGCAAAAAGAAATAGCACATGCAAATAAGTAAAACAAGAGGGCCAAGATGGCCCTTGATCGCTCACCTGAGAAAGATGATTGCTTAAGAAATAAAGATGCTAGAGTGTAAAAGTGAAATCTGGCTTTTTTACGGTGAAAAGGGCATAACTCCTAAATTTATTAGTCAATATCAATTATAATTGAACCCGATTGCGAGATTATGGGATAAACATTGTCTTAAGTTTAAAAAAGATTGTTATAAAAAATGAAGTTGGTAGAGAATAAACAAAGTGTAATCTTGCATTTTTAGCTCACCTGAGCACAACGTGCTCATGGTGAGCTTTTGTGATCGCCTTTTGTCCGTCGTCCGTCGTCCGTGCGTGCGTCCGTGCGTCCGTCGTCAACAATTTGCTTTAAACAACATCTCCTCATGAACCGCTGAAGGGATTTTGACCAAACTTCAGAGGAATCATCCTCTATCAAAGTTCAGATTGGTTAAAAAAGTAGGTCACAGGAGCTAAAAATAGATTTTAAAAATGCAAACTTTGAAAATCCTCTTCTGCAAAACTGCAAGGCCTAGAGCTTAGATATTTGGTATGTAACATCTTATGGTTCATTACCAAGATTGTTCAAATTATGACCCTATGGTGATAAATGCCCCCGCACCAGGGGTCACTTGTTTTACATAGATTTATATAGGAAAAACTTTAAATATCTTCTTCTATGAATCCATAAGGCCTAGAGCTTAGATATTTCATATGTAGCATCATCTAATGGTTCATTACCAAGATTGTTCAAATCAAAGCCAAACGGGGATAAATGCCCCCACAATAGGGGTCACTTGTTTTACATAGAGTTATATAGGAAAATCTTTAAAAATCTTCTATGAATCCATAAGGCCTAGAGATTAGATATTTGGTATGTAGCATCATTAATGGTTCATTACCAAGATTGTTCAAATTGACCCTATGGTGATAAATGCCCCCACAAGGGGTCACTTGTTTAACATAGAGTTATATAGGAAAATCTTTAAAAATCTTCTTTTATAAATCCATAAGGCCTAGAGATTAAATATTTGGTATGTAGCATCATCTTATGGTTCATTACCAAGATTGAACAAATCATGACCTTATGGTGATAAATGCCCCCGCACAGGGGTCACTTTTTTACATAGAGTTATATAGGAAAATCTTTAAAAATCTTCTTATAATCCATAAGGCCTAAGTTAATTTTGGTATGTTTACAAGATTTTCAAAATGGTGGCCCTTTGGAGATAAATGACCCCGCACTAAGTTTTCTCCTCTGAAACCATAAGGCCCAGTGCTTATATATTTGGTGTGTAGTATTGTCAGGGCTAAAATGTTTAAGATTGAGTTATATCAGAATTCTTGTCTGTTTAAAAACCTTGTAATCAGTTGTAGCAATAGTACTCAGGTGAGCGTTTCAGGGCCATCATGGCCCTCTTGTTTGTATTAAAAGGGGCATAACTCCTGACCTAAATGGCCCATCTCAGCCATAATCGAACTCAATCGAGATCTTATGGTCATAAGCATTGCAATAAAGTTTGAAGATGATTGCTCAAAAGATGAAGATGCTAGAGTGTAAACAAAGTGAAATTTGGCATTTTTGGAATATTAAAAGGGGCATAACTCCTGACCTAATTGACGGATCTCAGCCATAATCGAACTCAATCGAGACATTATAGTCATAAACATTGTCTTACAGTTTGAAGATGATTGCTAGATAAATAAAGGTGATAGAGTGTAAACACTAACAATTGTTGACGCCGCACGACGCACACCGCACGACGGACAACGGACACTCACGGGATCACAATAGCTCACCCTGAGCTAAAAAGTAAATCAATTATCAATTGTACAGTCTGGTTGGGGCGGGGGGCCTTTGTTTTTTATAAAAGATGAAGTGGAAAAATCACACATCCAGTGTCAGCAAGGTTTTTCTAAGGTTTGTCCTGGTGACCTACATTATGACCCCAAATGGCCCAATTTTGAACTAACTTAATCTAGACAAAGTTCCATTAAGTTTGGGCCAAATGTATGGAAAATGGAATTTTTAAAACAATGACCTAAAAATAAAGATGCTAGAGTGCAAACAAAGTGCAATCTGACTTTTTTTTAAATAATATAAGGGGTGTAACTCCTGACCTAATGGTCCGATATCAGCCAAAATCGAACTTGACCGAGATTTTATGGTTATAAACATTGTTATCAAGTTTGAAGATAATTGCTCATGAAATGAAGATGCTAGAGTGCAAACAATGATTTTTTGGTTATAAACAATGTCATTAAGTTTGAATACAATTGCTAAAGAAATGAAGATGCTAGAGTGCAAACAATGTGAAATCTGGCTTTTTTTAATTTTAAAAAGGGGGATAACTCCTGACCTAATGTTCCGATATCAGCCATAATCGAACTTGGCCGAGATTTTATGGTTATAAACATTGTTTTAAAGTTTGAAGATAATTGCTCATAAAATGAAGATGCTAGAGTGCAAACGAACAAATTGTGGTCGACGGACGGACGGACGACGGACATTCATCGATCCTAAAAGCTCATCCTGAGCACACGTGCTCAGGTGAGCTAAAAATCCGGTAAGTTTTATAATAAAAATATCTGAGAATGTGCATATCTGTACAGGTGTACAAGACATTGGCAAGAAATATGGGTACTACATGTATAAAACTTCCTTAAAATATCCAATTAGACATTGGTTTAATTATTTTCATATCTTTGGATATATTTATAATATTAATCATTATGTTGTTACATTTGCAAATCGTTTTGCCCGCATAAAATAGAATTGAATTGTACAAACTAGAGTAGATGTAGATAAGCCGCCATGTCAATATAATGAAAACAATTAGAATGAATTTAGTATGACCCTATTATAGCGTTTTGCGGTAAAAGATGTTACCACGTTATCATTGTTCGTGGGACACTAATTTTCCTCGATTTCGTGGAGGGTTTTCTCCACGAATATTAATCCCCACGAAAATTCTCTTATATCGACCTTACGTTTTCTAGAACATAGATCCACGAACAAATGTACTCTTAGGTATATAATCAATGAAATTTGTCTTTGCAAAAAGGAAGTCAAATGTAACAGATTATATTTCGAAAACTTTGATATATCTATATATGTAAAGTTGTATAAATGATATGGATCTTTTTATTCCTTACATCTCTTTCTTACTTTGCTCAATGTTTATATGACACCATATGCATGTTTGTCTATGGTATATGGTCTCGTAGTTAACAGTTTTGGTGGGTATATGATGAGGAATTCATAAGGCTTTCTCATTTACTTTAGTTGATGCTGCGAATATTTACGTGTCTATTTTTACAATTCTGACAGGTAGTAAACAATTACTAAAATTTAGCTGCACGCAAACAAAACCCGTTATACGTCTATTTTCATGTTAAAGCAGCTTATTAACGGGTGTTTATTGACTGAGAATTTGATTTTATACTATCTATCTGTATTACGTCTTTCAATATCCATCTACAAACGCATGGACACCCATAGCATTATTCCATGATTGTAATAAAATTCGGTCGTTTCTCAATCACAGTCAATAGCGTTACGAACAGTATTGAAACTATATTCAGAATTATCAAACCCTATATTCAGAACTTCCACTATTGTGTGCTGTCAACTGACTGATCATATTCATTCATCACGAATGCGGTCACTTCACACACGGACTTTACAAATTCGCTAAGTCGGAGTATAGTGTATCGTTTGAGAATTGTGTATTGATAGATGTAATATTTTTTTTTATTTTGTAAATATTTTTTTAAGTTTAATTGTAAATTAGAATTCTGTAAAAAGAAAAGCGCCTTAGTAATATATTCTACCTTCAACAATGGTGTCAGAAGTGGGATACGAACCCACGCCCACATTTGTGTCAGAATGATCAAGGGTTGACAACTCACCAAGGTAGAATAAAGATTACATAGATCAATACACGATTTACATTACACAATACTTCGGCTTCATACAGTTCTTTTAAGTTTCTTGAAATTCACTGTTCATAAGATTCAATCAAATTATGCTTTATGTGCACATATCACTTAACTGTATTCCAATCAGGAATACATGTAACTATGTCCAAACTTACCCTTCTGGTTATGGCTGTATACACCAAGAGCTAGGTGAACTCACTACTGTTCTGCGTCGTCCTAAGTACCGCCGACCGCAGTGTATCCGGATCTCCGTCGTCCATGTAACGATTACATAACTCAATGTCCGGATCCTCTACCATACTCATGGAACTGCCCTGTCGTTCATATAACGTTTATGTGGCAAACTCACTCATATAGCGATGACCACCTGTGTCGTTCCTGTCGTCTATGTGTTGGACCACGTCCTTCATGTGTCCCAACTAAAAACGGCTACAAATATAAAAAGCTCGGATTTACTAATCTCACAATGAATTACACGGCACGTAATTATATAAATTTGTGCTAGCCATGTAACAAGTCTAGGGTACATTTAGTTACATCAGTACATCATACACATCAGTACATCATACTATCACATTATTCTTCAATTAGTCTAACCTTTACAAAACTCTCTTCAATTCAACATCTTTAGGACCGTAAACAGTTATTGCTTCTGTGTACTCACTCAGTGAATATTGAAATAATTTAACATACTTTGATTACATATATAAATAATTAACAAACCAAACTACACAATAAAAAAATAAATCACTTTGACGCCAAAGCTTCGTTCTTAGATTCCTCAGCCTAGATCCTAGTAAAACTAATGGCACAATAGCAAATACGCTGTTATAGTTATAAAGTTATTGTTTAATAAAAACAATTTACCAAACTTTAAACTGGGTATTTAAAACACATCCTTACAAAACGTGTATCACTAAGTCTTCAGAGATGGTCTGATATATAGGCCTTACTTACAGAAACTTTTAGTTTATACTTTAAAACCTAAACAGCCTTTCTAAAAACCTTAAAACTTAACCAACTGTAGTTAAATAATAATAGAAATTAAAAAATGATCATAATAAGAGAACCTATCATTATCGGCATGCAAATAACTTTAAATACAACAATTCTAACACGTTCCACGTGACATGACTCTCGTAGGTTAATTTCGTATGGTAGTACACTAAACTGACCCCTGTAAATAAGGCCAATGCTATGTTATTTTGTGACAGCGACATGCAATTGCCGAGTTTATTCATCAGGAAACAAAAACTTCACCGACATTAACGAGGGAGTGTATTAAAATTACTTTCTTATTCCTATTGATCGTCTGTGGACGAGCTGCTTTAACGTTAGTAAATGTTATGAGTGTATTTTGAGTTTCTAGTTTTCGTAAATTAACTTCCAATGTATCAAAATCAATGTGTATATTTGCTTCATTAGATCCCTTGAGATATATTTTCGTTCCGTCTATATTTATCAAGCATAGTGGTACTTTCAGATAATGTTTCATTTAATCAAGAAAATATTTAGCGTGCTACAAACTGTAACGACAGGTTAACGTTGCGGCTACTAATATTGCTTCGTTGCTAATCTTTTTAATTGCTTATCTCGTATTGTTGATAGTAAAGAGATAAAGGTGCTCCAACATTGAGACGATATTATGATTTTCCACATGAACAATATGATATAGTTTTTTGTTTTTTTTACAAAGTCCTTAAAACGGTTCCTTTCGTATTGCTAGCAATGCACCATTTGTTTTATTTAATATCTTACAATATAGGTGCAGCACCATGTTGCCCGTATGCTCAAATCAAAGGTAATTCAGTGTTAAGGTATTATCAAATTTAATACGATTCCTAAGTAAAATAATTCAGTAGACGTCTCATGTATAAAATGGTACATGTATTTAAATGGATGTGGAAATAATTCGTAAATGTATTAATAGATAGCCAAGGAACTGGAGAATTATTTTGAAAACTACACCCCTGTACGTGTTGGGACTGAGAATGAACACATGTGCGCAAACCTGCTTCTACTTGGGCCAATAGGAGTTGGAAAATCTAGCTTCATCAACTCTGTGTACTCGGTGTTACAAGGAGAAAGACAAGATGTTGCAAAGAGTGGGTGTGGCATGTTGTCTGAAACAGAGCAGGTAAATGTTTGTGTATTTAACAAACAAACAAACAAACAAAAAAAAAAACACACACAAAAAACCCACATTTCCATGGTACGACACATACACGCGTTAGTTTATTCATGCGTACAAGATAAAAACTGCAAGCGAGCGCGTTAACTTAGCCAGTGATATTAAGTGTTTACTCGTGACTTAATCGCTATTGTACGTTAATGAAACATTTTGGATTAAAATAATACAAAAGCATAACACATTGCGTCCTCATTATTTAGATATCATTATTTCAATATAACTGGTTTATTTAATTCAATTTAGTGTTAAAAATTATTATTATATTTTCCTTTTAAGATTCGTTGGTATAAAAATATTTTATGCATACGCACATGATATCTACCACGTGTGATTGTAATAGCTGTTGCATTCGCCTGCAGTATTTATCATGTGTATACGCCATAAAAAATATATTCCATGTTCTTTTTATGTTATTACACCATCCATATTTTAAAATTAAAGTTTTTTTTTCTAGCATTAACTTCGAAACATTCGATAGACAGATATTAGCATGTTTTCATAAGTGTTGGACAAATAAGGACAGATGCTAGGTAGGCACCTCTATCGCTCACTCCGAAAGGTGTCTGGAAATCGATAACACAATTATAACACATAACCATCATAAAAATGTTAACAAATTACACGCACAGTTTAAGTTTTATTTCATTTACAGTTCAGTAGATACCAACTGCGTGGAAAAGGAAAGGGAAAACTGTTACCGATCCGACTTTGTGATATGCCAGGCTTAGAGAAGGACAATTTCATCACAGAAGAACAATCAAAACTTCTACTGAGGGGCTACATTGGGCAAAAAATGAAAGTAAGCGAAACAGTTTAGGTTATCTCCATTAAGCGGATCTGAGTAAAGTATCTGTTACGTATAAGCTGTAAGTCCAGGAGCAAGGACGGTTGAGCCTACCCATAGGCTGCTGCTAAATGTAGTAAACTGTTACATCGTATATATTACTTTTAAAATAAAAAAAAAAAAAAAACATTATCATTTTAAATGTTGCTTTATAAAAATTGTTTGTAAGATACAGTTTCGACTTTTGGTATCAAACAGATTTAAAATTATTTACATATATTTATATATAAAATAGATATCTAACCGTTTCATAAGATAAAGCATAAGCCTTTGTTGATTTTTTCTAAGTAAAAGTACAAAATTTCGGTGAATTCACTATATGTTTTCTGCCTTAGAGAAGCCCTACACATTGCTTGCGTAGTTAAACACAGAAGCAACATGCGAATTGAAAGGATTAAACATTTATTTACGGGCACATTAATTTTTTTCGTAATGTAAATAAGCGAAAGATAAATATTTTCTTATAACTGGAGGACACTTTGCTTTTTAAAATAGAATGCAGAATTGGAGCATCATCTATTTTTAGTACTGTGTACTATTGTATACTAAGATAAAAACAACTACTTTGTTTCCCTTGCAAATTAATCAATATCGAATTGGTATAAAGCTTCCACTAAAATTGAATAAATGTCAAAGTGATAAATGCCCATTAAATGTTATGACAACTCAGAGTAACCATGCTTTTGTTCTGGCATTGTGACTATACCAAACAGTTTTTGCATCAATTGATGAAATATATTTATAACAAGTGTAATACGAGGGTTAATTACTTAGATTGAGCGTTTATTTTTTTTAGTCGCTCGGCATAAATCAGATTTATATCACGTCGCGTGGCATAAATCTAATATATATCACATGAATTTCATTTTTATTGAATTAGTTTGCAAAATATATTTTCGTGTCATGCACTGTATAAGGATCAGTATGCTATATAAATTGGTAACCATGACGTTACCGGTCCACGCTGACAGCTGCAACTTGACGTCAACGACGTCACAATGTCAGTGAGTAATTGATGTATGCGACTCTCACACGAGTGTTCATTCTTTTTCAAGGTATAATGACCCAGCACACTCAAAACAACGCGCAAGTCGATAAGGCCATTGATTAATAAAATATATCCCTGAAGGAACTGCCGAGATTCGTAAACCCGCCTTTTCCGTTCAACGTCAGCCAGAAGCCTCGGGACCCAACATGCGTGTACCTTTAACAAAAAATAAATATTCTACTGCGTTTATCACAACATAAGTGGTTAACGATATCTTTCATCAAAATACTTTATGAAAAGATAAAAAAAAATCATATAATTAGCAAAATTTAGTCCCAAGTTTCGAACGCATAACTAATAAAAATGAAAAAAAAAAAAAGATTAACGGTAAAAGTCTGAATAGAACTAAATATTATGTATGGAAACGTGCTATTTCCAAATAATGCCGACAGGATAATAATTTATGTTCACAAAATTTTAAATACCTTCCGCTTGTTCAATGTCTTCGAAAAAATATTGTAAGTTGTGACGTAGTTTTTTGCTGTAGCGCTTGAAAGCTTTCGGACAGAAATTTTCGCATCACATTTGGCGAGGTCTTCTAACAACGTCACGTCTGATTTCTTTATGCTCGATTTTGTTCCACTGCCTTTATTCGTCTTGTCCATTCATTATGCGCCTATGCATTTTAAAAAACAAGCGCTTTAGAATTGGCACATACTCCGCGGCCTTCTGTGTAGTTCCTTATGAGTATATCTGTTGGTGTGGCGCCTAGCTGGACGCAGAATATTATGTTCGCCGTAATTTCTAGGCGGTCCTGCTGTGTCATTTTTAACGCTGTGACAGGTACGACTGTTATGGCGAAAACGTTGCTGGTGACGTTCTCTAAACGTACTGTAACATATTCCCGCTTTTTTAAAGATTTTACTTGTTTTTTTTCTAATGTTTCTATTCGTTATTTTAGGTAAAGATGCATGCAAAATTGGCGTGGATGGTTCACCGGTTACTATAGTAACATAATGGCACGCCGTTCTGTACATCGTTTTATTTGGCAAGAAACATTTTGAACATAAATTGAAAACAAATAACTCTAAATAGGAACATATAGATTTAGGCTATATTTTAAGGCGTTTACAATTTATACGCACATTCTACGTATTTATTTATCACAGATACAGACTTTAGGTAGGTAGATTATTTACCGTTACCCCCAAAATATTGACCATTTAAAAATAATTGTGAAATTTTATAAGGTTGATAGGTACTTGGCAACAGATAATATGCATATCAATATATTTGAAGCTATATGGGCTCATTTAAAAAAAAACACTCAATAATGAACCTAATTTACTTAATGGGAAATTGTCACAGACGGTAACCAGTTTGTATCTATGCAGAACAACTAGCTATTGTAGTATTATATTATCTATTATGTTGAAAAACAGTGAATGGAAGGAAATAAAAGCCTTACATCTGAGACCTTTGAAATTGTCTAGTTCTTTTCTATTTCTCTCTTTATTTTTTCCCGTTAGATAGAGCATTAATTATTTTGCCATATTTTTGTTTCATTTTTTCCAACATACTAGCTTAAGAGTCTCAAAAAATGTATACGATATGGTACAGTACGTATTTTTCTACACAATGTTTATTCTATAAATGTCAATAAAAATAAAAGGATAATTATTCAATCTAATGTATAATGGGGTTTCCAATGTTTTTTTTAATACATATTAGATATTGTAACTCTACCTAAATGCATTTGAACTTATTTCAAGTTGTAATGTTTAACATAAAAAACACAAGCTTAAAATCAGAAATGTTTGAATTTTCAAAGTCTTTTTTTATTATTAAGAACAAAGGCCTATTAACCATCTATCATATTACTGAAAATCCAGTTTTATATAGGAAGTGGTGAGCTTATAATATTGTATAATAAGAATGTATAAACTCATAAATGTAACTGGTATATATAAGGTGTCATTGCATACCTTAAACGGGAGAATAAACAAGCCACAGTGAGCTATAATGTGTGTAGCTGAAATTAAAAGAATATTAGAAGTAACTTAGGGATTTGCCTACTGAAATTAATATTACTTTTTTGGTTTCCGTGCGTTTCTTTTTCCCTTCATTTAACCGTAATAAAATTAAATCGAGACAACCTAATTCATATAATTGGCACATACTGATTGTTATATTTCAGTGTATAAGTATTTTTGACACTTTTCAGTTTTGTCTCAGTGAAAAGCTCAGTCCAGACGATCATGGATTCAACAGGTACCCGACATATGATGATCAAATCGCCTGCGTAATCATAGTCATCGACGCAACGTCTGTAGACGTGTTGTCCGATGAGATTGTCGGAAACATAAAGTCATTTTTGAAATTTAAGAAGAACACAGGTGATACGACACACGACATTCTAGTTTATTATATTAATTGACTGCAATGAAACTATGTCCATTAACTAACTCATACATGGATTTCTAATGTTTTTAAACGATATACCCAAATTTTAAATTATTTAAATACATTATTTCCTTCAGAAATATAAAGTATTTGGTATCAAAATATTTGCGTATTGAATGACCTATGTTATGAGCAGTAATAGATAATTTATATTATGATACAAAGGGATTTTTTGCGACTCAAACATTATACATTATCCGAAAGAACTAATACTTAAATACTGATAAAATTGACAATAAAACTTTAGAGTAAATTTCCTGTTGAGACTTAACATAGGATCGAATATAAGGAATATGGTACAAAACATTTCTATCTTGTTTGATTACAAAACAGATTAACACTAGTTTGAATGATCTTACTGAATTCAAGATATGTAAATTACTGATACATGTTGTTCCTTTATAGAATATTTTATATGTTTCTATTTAATATATTTTAAGTTCAAAAGAAATACATATGATTAAATTTAGGAAAAAAAAGTTTGGGGAATGTTATGTTTGTAACTAATGACTTTAAGAATAGGTATGATACATTCTGTAAAATGTTGTTTTTTTTTCATTTCTCAAATTCCTTAAGATTCATCAAGAAACATTAAGACATGTTTCCCTTCGCCACGCCATTTTGATATAAGAGGCCTAGTAACCTTGGTAAAAACTGAACAGGCATTAGACAGGCCGAACGGTAATACTAGAAACTTGTAATAAAAAGTCTTCCCGATTTTGTCAGTCCAAAATAAAACCCCTAGATACTTGGTATGAGGTTTGTAAATTTCAATAAAATGACATGCGCTAGTCCAATCAAATTTGGTAATAAAAAATCCCCTTTCAAGTAAGCCGAAACTACCTTTAAATCTTCATATTTTACAGATTGTTTCCAAATATGCTTATTGACAAGGCGCAAATCTAAAATGAGTCTTTTCTTTTCTGACTACCGACTACATAGGTGTTTTACATTTTTCGATTAAATTTCTGTCTAACAAATCCTGAATAGCTTCGCCAACGAAATCTGGTTCTGATATGGCTGATTTATTATTTTTATTGAACGATTCTGGAGGGCCAGAAAACAATGAGAGCTTATATCCATTTTGTGTAATGTCTAGAACAAAACTGTTTGCCTCTATTACTTTCCAAAAAACTTATATTCTGTCTAAGTCTGCCTCTAACTATAATGTGTTTCTGTCCCTGTTCGTACTCATAATAATCATGGGTAAATCTATCAAGATCAAAAGTATACTCATCTTTTAATAACTCGTTGTTATTCCCCGGCACGGTACATTGCTCAATTTCCGCCCTGCGGCTGGATTCCTGGGGAGGAGGCAGGAGAGGTCCGAACAAAGTGGGGCAGTTCTTCCGGAAGTGGGTGTTTTCTCCGCAGGCGAAGCATGGTCCAAGTTCGGGGCCACTGAACTGCGTGAAGGGGACTCCTGGAGTGAAGACAGGGTTGCTGTAGCTGTAGGGGCCATGATAGAGCTTACCGCGTCCGGTCGCTGGTCTGTGATGAAAGCCAGAACCTCTAGGCTGACCACCAGATGAACCAGCACTAAATATATGCGACGTGCTGGTTGAACCTCTGCCAAGAGAGCTACAACGCTTCCGCTTAAGCGCTCGGTTTTCCGCCTTACTTATCCGCGCCCCATCCTCTGAATCACTAGCGACAGGATTTGTCTTGTATTGACGGGCGGTTTCCCACCCACCACTAGAAGAGTCCACAATTTTTATCAGTTTATTTCTTTTCTTTAGGAGGTCTAGTGCCTCAGTACAAAGTTCCTTCGATTAGTCCAATTTCCTGTTCTCAATAGACCACAAAAGCTGTGTAACAAGGCCACCTACACTAAAGTTGAAATCGTGCTGAATCTTTTTTTCTTG
>CM037779.1:80766083-80816083 GCA_021229015.1 Solen grandis
TGGTCAGTTAACCAGATGAGAAATTGTTTTTCTTTGGCCACAGTTTATTTTGCTTTGTGAAATAAACAAATTGCTTAAATGACATTTATTTTTCTGAGCTCTCACGCTTGATGGCATCTATTATTCATTATATGTACTAAACTTATATGTTGTTTTGTGTTGCAGGGATGCTATAGTAATCTGCGTGGTGGATACACTGATGAGCATTCTGGCTGGGTTCACAGTGTTTGCCTCCATGGGAATCCTGGCCCACCAGCTGAACACTGACATTGAGAACGTCATTACGTCCAGTAAGTCATGTGACCTAGTGTTGAGTCCGTCTTCATTATGACCACCATCTACTTGTCTGGATGACAGATGAAAAACCACAGGAATGAGAGTGATACTTGTATTGCAGCAGATGGGATATATTAACTTGCAGTTTCTATTCATACGTCAGAATATATGAATTGTCATTATTTTGTTCAGCCCATTTTTCAACCGAAGCTGTATAAAATGGATTTTGACCTGTTCGCATTAACCCATTATAAATGGGAATTTTAGGGAGCATATCTTTCTGTATGCTTGTCAGTTGGCAGATAACAATTTAATCTACCTCTTTCAATATAAAAACAATCCAGTTGAAAAATTCAAACATAAAAACCACCCAGTTGAAAAAAATAAACAGTTGTTAGCCTTTAAAAAACATCGATAGTTACCTTGGTACTGGACTTGTCCCTCTAACATAAACTATATATAGAAACAGCCTCTGCGGCACAGTTTGATTAAACTGCTAAACTAATGGTCCTGAGATGAAATCCCACTGATGGAACTTTTTAGCTCACCTGAGCACAACATGCTCATGGTGAGCTATTGTGATGGTCCGGCGTCCGTCGTGCGTCGTCAACTTTTTAATTCAAACGACTTCTCCTCCTAAACTACTGGGCAGATTTCAATAAAACTTTACACAAATGACCCTTGGGTGACCCTCTTTCAAGTTTGTTCAAATGGTTCCAGTCTGTTGAATAACTAGGTCACAGGAGCTAAAAATAGACAAAAAAATTGCAATCTTTAAAAATCTTCTTCTCTGAAACCAAAAGGCACAGAGCTTTGATATTTGGTATGTAGCATCATCTTATGGTCCTCTACCAAGTTTGTTCAAATTATGGACCTGGGGTCAAAATTTGCCCCGCCCTTGGGGTCACTTTATTTACATAGGCTTATGTAGGGAAAACTTAGAAAAATCTTCTTCTCCGAAACCGTATGGCTTAGAGCTAAGATATTTGGCATGAAGCATTGTCTAGTGGATCTCTACCAAGTTTGTTAAAATCATGGCCCTGGGGTCAAAATTGGCCCCGCCCCGGGGGTCACTTTATTTAACATAGGAGTAGTATAGGTATTGAATGTGTCTAGCTCACTGCGGGTCTAACACACTTCAAAACCCAGACGCGCTAATCCGCGCGTCTGGCTTATCATGTGTAAACCCCCAAAAAGCAGTCACATTCAATACCTATACTACTATTAGTTAAAAAAAATCAAAAAAATCACACTAATATAAAATTTAAAAAACACATGTGTAAATTTTTAAAAAAAACAACAGTGAAAAAAAAATAAAAAATTTTATGCTTGCGAACACATAAAGGTTTTCCCAATATCTATTTATAAACTGAAAAATCCAATATTAGGCAAATAACACTTATGGATCGAAAGCAAATAGACAGCGTAGTATGAATAGACTAAATCGATTAACGTTGCCAGGACGTTGTCATAACATACCTGTAAACATAGAGCGATCAGACTGGTGCGGTCTTTCGTTTCAAATTAACAGTGGTGAGAAGACGTTTTTACCTTGCCTCTTAACTTCTAAAAAAGGCAAATCAAAAGCTAAACCATGTAAGTACTGCATTTTATTTAATATTTTGTGTTCTGTTAAGATTAGAATGCAATTGCTTTCTAGAACGTATTTACGTGAATTTGGCGTCCATTCATTGTTTGTAGGTAATTATATTTATTAGTTTAGTGTATTTTTTAATAACAGGCTATATTTGAGTAATTATATGTCTACACCGTTAAGTTTCATAACGGTGTTACAGTATATTAATACCCGGAAGTTGGAAATTTAACCACCGTTAATTTAGTACTTAAGAGAATAATTTACACCACCACCGTTAAGAAAAAATAACGGTGTTACAGTATATTAATACATTATTTTCAGGGACAACACAGAAGCAGCACAACTTCGAGTAGACTTACATCAACTCACCAACTATCTACGCACAACATATCCAGAAGATGAAATGATAAACCAATGGAATGTAACCTTTTTACAACAATACGACGGAATATTAAATAAAGCAGCCAATTCAACAACGAAACAACGAAAGACTCACAAACAGACAAAGAAAGATAAAATTAAACAACGCCTTCAAACAGCATTTTCCACCAATGGACATTATGATGGAGAAGTGAACATTGACCTGAGTGACCTCACAAATGAACAGACAATCATACAAAATCTTAAAGACTTAAACAAATTAGAAAGTAGCAACAATAGAAAAGCAATTCATATAGCAGCACAACAAGGACAGCTTCTCCTGGTCATTAAAACCAACATTCCCAAATCACAACAAATACATGAATATTTATTACAGCACAACATTACTTACAGTCCACAAAAATGCAGGTCACTTGTTATTTTGTTTAATTTAGTTACAGAATTTGATACTCTACTTCAATGTGATGTTCCTGTTAGTTTTCTTACACAAAACAGTAAAATAATAAAAGAGATTTGTAAAGAATTAAACTGGTAAAATAAAATGTACATTTGTGATTTTATTCTATATTTATTCCGATATAATTACGCTATATTTAGTAACGGTTATGCATAACTGGGTAACTTTCTCATAAAAGCTGGTGAGAAGTGTTTATATGTATATTTTAAAACTCAGTAATCTGTAATTCTTGTTCATAAAAACTACCTGTAATGTCTTCACCTTTTAAATCTTTTATTTTATAAGTAACAGGATTTGTATTTAAAACTTCTTCAATTACAAATATTTCTCTAGTCCAACGAGTAGTATAACCCTTTTCAAATTTACCTTTCTTTTTTGTTATTCTTACTCTATCTCCAACTTTAAATTTAGGTTTCTTAATTTTCTTTTCTTTTCTGGATATAAATTTTTTAATTTTGATTTACTTGCTTCAACAGGTGTCATTTTAATTGAAGAATGAATTGTATTATTATAATCTTTAACTAATTGATCTAATACATCATAATATTTAGTAGTTTCATGAGCAGTAAAATATTTAAACATATGTTGTTTCATAGTTCCTATCCAACGTTCTACTACACTAGATTTTTCTTCATTCTCAGTTGAATATAATTTTATGTTATTATCATTTAATAATTCTTTTACTTGTCGATTATAAAATTCAGATCCTTTATCTGACCAAATAAAAATTGGTTTTCTTTCTTCAAATAATGTTTTAAATGCTTCACTTACTGTTACTCCTGTTTTATTTTTCAATGGAATTAACCAACCATATTTACTAAAAACATCTATAACTGCTAATAAATATTTATAGTGTTTATTTTGTTTTGAATATTGTTGCATATCTACTAAATCAACAGCCCATATTTTATCTATTGAATCAACAAAAACACGTCTTTTAGGAAATTTCTTTATAACTCTATGATGTAATTCATCGCTAATTTATCCCCTTTGGTGAAACCATTTGTTCCTATAAATCTATTTTTCTTAGATCCACACTCAGAACATTTAGCTTTTAACATTTGTCTATTATTGGTTGTTGTTACTTGTTCTACTGAATTATTTTCAGTATTCTTTTTACAACGTAAACAATATATTTTTGGGTGATCCATTTTTAAATAGCTTAAATTGTTTTCTTAAAAAATGGCAGATCGAAAAGTTTGGTATTAAATCTGTATGTAAACAATGTCTTAAGCCTAATCAACAAAAAAAAAAAAAAAAATATTATAAACAAACAGGAAGAAGATTTGGTATTAAATCTGTATGTAAACAATGTCTTAAGCCTAATCAACAAAAACATTATCAAAACAACAAAGAAAAGTATAAAAAAGCGTATCAAGAGTTTATTGTTAGAAATCCTGATTATATGAAAAATTATCATATGGCTGCGGAGCATTATGGAACAACTCGGGAACCGCTACAAAGTACAGTGAAACACAGTGAAACACCTAATTAAAATTTATTTCTTTTAAAATGAGACCAAGAAAATTTAAAGATCTCATTGATGAAAAAACTATTGATGATATAGATGAAGAAGATATAATTGAATATATTAAGTTATTAAGAAAAAGAATAGTTATTAATCAGTTTCCTTTGAAAATAAAAATAATAATAACAAGTGAATTTTTAACCCCTTTAGCTCTTGATATAATAGAAAGTCATTACTCTCACCCTGTTCAAGTTATTCAATCACAAAATAATAAAAAGAATTCTATAATAGTTTAATAGATAAATTTAAAGTAATAACATATACCTCTTCTTTTTTTAAATTAAAAGTGTAGAAGTAAAACAATATAAATATAATTATCAAAAAGCTTCATCTTATATACCTCTTCAATTTAAATCAAGTAATATTATTAATGTTCAAAATAAAAAAGATAATAAATGTTTTCTCTGGGCAATACTATCAAAGTTATTCCCTGCAGATGATAACAAAGAAAGAGTGACAAAATATAAACCATATGAAAATAAACTTAATATGGATGGGATTGAATATCCTGTAGCTATAAAAGATATTCCAAAAGTAGAGAGACAAAATAATTTAATTATAAATGTTTTCGCATTAGAAGATCAATCTAATAGACAATCTTTATATCCAGTTTATGTTTCAAACAATGTTTCACAGCTGGAAAATGCAAAGCAGCTGGAACAAAGTTCCATACAAAGTTCCGAAAATGTAGTTGATCTCTTATACATTGAAAGTAATGAAAATACCCATTATTGTTTAATTAAAAATTTAGATAGTTTTCGTTATAAGAATAATCATAAACAATTTACATGTAGAAATTTTTTTTCAAAGGGAAACAATTAAAAATGTTATAATAATGAACACTGTAAATCTAAATTACCTGAACCAGGAAAAAATATTCTTAAATTTAAAAATTACCATTTCAAAAATAAATTACCATTTGTTATATATTCTGATTTTGAATCAAATAATATTCCATTATCTACTACTAAACCAAATCCTAATGAATCTTACACAAATAAAATATTTAAAAAAAAAATTTGATTTACATTAGTGAACAGAAAAAACCAATATTAAATAAGTATGAAGAAGAAGAATTTCAAGAAGCAACTGAATGTTATATTTGTGAAAAAGGTTTTGAAAAACATGTTACTGGTAAAGTAAGAGAACATAATCATCTTTCTGGGAAATATAGAGGAGCAGCATGTCAATCATGTAATACAAAAGAAGGTAAAGTAACAAAGTTAATACCTGTATTCTTTCATAATGGTTCTAATTATGATTTCCACTTTTTAATTGAAGAACTTATGAAATATGAAGATGAATATAATAAAGTAAAACTTCTTTCAAAAAGTTCAGAAGAATATATTTCTATAGATTATGGATCATATTATAAAAAATTAAGATTTTCTTAGTTTCTTATAGATTTATGAGTAAAGGGTTAGCAGGGATAGCTGAATCAATGGATGAATTTCCCATTTTAGAAAAAGAGTTTAATAGTGTTTCACTATTAAAACAAAAAGGGGTTTACCCATATGAATATATAGATTCTATTAAAAGATTAGAAGAAAAACAATTACCACCAATAGAAAAGTTTTATTCTACACTTAAACAAGAAGGAATATCTAAAAAAGAATATCAACATGCTCAAAGAGTTTTCAATCATTATAAATGTAAATCTTTAAAAGATTATCATGAATTATATTTAAAAACAGATGTTTTAATCTTAGCTGATGCATTTGAAAAGTTTAGAAAATTCTTCTTAAAACATCATGAAATAGATCCTTGTTATTGTTACTCTGCTCCAGGATTAACATGGCAATGTGGACTAAAATATACTGGAGTAGAGTTAGAATTATTAACTGATATAGATATGTTGCAAATGTTTGAAAAAGGAATAAGAGGAGGATTTTCAGGAGTATTAGGTCCTAGACATGTAAAAGCTTTTAACAAATATACTCCTAATTATAATGGAGGAAAAAGAATTTTAGATGAATATGAAAAAAAAGAAGCAAAAGAAATATTAAATAATGGTGGAGATTTATCTACATTCTTAGAAGAAAAATTCTTATTATATTTAGATGCTAATAATCTTTATGGATGGGCAATGTCTCAAAAGTTACCAACCAAAGATTTTAAATGGGAAAAAGATCCTAATTATTATAAAAATATTCCAAAGGGTAGAGGTTGTATAATTGAATGTGATTTAGAGTATACAGATGAATGTAAAAAGAAAACAAATAAATATCCTTTAGCACCTGAAAAGATGTGTATAAAGAAAGAAGAACTTTCTCCTTATCAATTAAATTTATATTATATTTTAAAAGAACAATTTCATTTGAAGAATCAGATTGGTTAAAGAAATATATTGATTTTAACACTGAACAAAGAACTAAATCAACATCTAACTTTGAAAAGGATCTTTGGAAATTAATGAATAATAGTTTCTATGGAAAGACTTTAGAAAATATAAGAGGAAGAAATGAGATTAAATTACTTACCGATAGAGAAGAAGTAAAAAAATATATAAATAAACCTAATTTTAAAGATTCAGTTATATTCAATGATAACCTTGTTGCAATTGTAAATAATGTTACTTCTGTTACATTTAATAAACCTATTTATTTAGGACAAGCTATATTAGATTATTCTAAATTATTAATGTATCAACATTATTATGATGTTTTTAATGAACTATGGGAAAAGAATAATTTTTTTTCAGTTTTAGGTGATACCCAATACTAAGATATAAAAACAAAATATATATTGATAAGATAGAAGATATTATAGATGAATATGAATATTCAAATGGTAAATTTTATTGTAAACTTATAAATTTAGAAGTTTGGACGAGTAAAGGATTTGTTAAATTAAAAACTGTAATTAAACATGAAACAGAAAAAGAAATTTTTAGAGTTGTTACACCAGTAGGATTTGTTGATGTAACTGAAGATCATTCTTTAATAAAAGATGATAATGAAATTATTAAACCTAAAGATTTAACACTAAATACAAATCTTTTATTTAACGATAATTATAAAGAAACATTAAATCCACCATTAAAAGAAGAATTTTTAAAATTAGAACCAACAACTTTAGAAGAGAAAAAAGCTTTTATAGAAGGATTCTTTTTAGCAGATGGATCTAGTGGAATTTATCCAAAAAATAAATATTGTTGGTGTTTAAATAATCAAGACTTAAATCTTTTAAATAAATGTTTAAAAAAAATTTTAAAAAAATTAAAAATTTTTAAAAAATACTGATAAAAAAGAAAAATCCTTATAAAATTCTTAATAAAGACTATAATTATAGATTATTCTTCTTTAGAGGATTTTACCAAGGAGATGGATATAAGAAAGGAAAGAAATCAAATTTCTCTTTTTCACAAAAAAGTAAAATTACATTTTCATGTTTACATTATCTTATAACATCTCTAGGATATAATGCAAACATTAATACAAGAATAGATAAACCAAATATATTCCATTTATTCATAACAAAAAAAGAACAAATTGCTACAGTAAAAAAGATAATACCGTTAGGAAAAGAAAAAAGAATAGTATATGATTTATCTACAGAAACTGGGGATTTTAATTGTGGATTTCCATTAATCGTAAAAAATACTGATAGTATCTTCTTATCAATAACAACAAAAGATGTTTATAAAGATTTAGAAAAAATAAAAGATGAATATTTGGATACATCGGACTATCCTAAAAATCATCCACTTTATTCAGAAAAAAATAAAAAAGTAATAGGTATGTTTAAAGATGAATTAAATGGTTATATTATGAATGAGATAGTTTTCTTAAGAAGTAAAGCTTATTCTTATACTTTATCTAAACCATTGAATGGTTGTGAAATGTTAAATGAATTAATAGAAACTAAGAAATTAAAAGGAATAGGTAAAACAACAATAACTAAAGATATAAAGTTTGATGATTATAAAAATTGTTTATTTAATGAAACACAACAAATAAATAAGATGTATGTGAAGTTAATAAAATAAGTCCTTTATGATAAAAGATATATATGTGAAAATGGAATAGATACTTTACCATTTATGTAGCTTCCATGCAACAAATCCAGTTAATGTCATTCCACCAATAATAAATATAATCTCTCTATTTTTTTGATCTTCAGAAGGAGTATAAAAATCACTTAATGTAGGTTCTTTACGGACAAGGGAACCGCTGCTCTGCACAAAGTCCGGCTGTGAAACATTATCAGTTTTATCACCACCAGTTGCATAATAATATTCTTTCATTGATTCATCAACATCTTCAAAGGTTTGTTTAGAGTGTTGTTCTTTTTGTAATTGTTCATTTAAAAAATCTTGTCTTTCTAATCTTTCTTTATTCCATTCATCACGTGCAGCTTGTAATTGTTCCATTGCTCTATCATGTCTTTTTTTCTCTTCATCAGCATCCTTTTTACCAATATGAGAAAATAAATAATTACTACCTGAAAATGAAAATGCATTAACCACTGCTCCACCAATCATCATTGCTATTGCACTTGCCATTTTATATGGAACAAAAAGTTCCACTACTTCATAATATCAGCAGGAATAATACCTTGTTTAACTAACATATTTCTTGTATAAGTAGCTAGAAGAATATCAATAGTTAACATTGAAACATCACTAAAATTTAAATCTACTCTAGGAGCAGGTTTTCTTAAAACCTTTTTAATTATTTCTGCATAACCAATTGTTAAAACAGAAACTACTCCTGCATGATAAGCTGTATTAACAATTTTTTTTCATCCGCCATTTTTTAGAAAACAAATTTGTGTTAAGCTACGGAATATTAAAGATCAAATGGATCAACTTTTTCTTGTGGATCAACTTTTTCTTGTGGTTTAATTTCTTTCTGTATGGGGTTTACGGAACGGCTGTGAAACATTACTTGTTTAGAATTATATATATATAATCCTAATCCAAAAACTCCGACTAAACATAAAGGTATATAATTTTTGTATATATTTACACGGATGAAATCCAACTGTGAACTTTGTCCACTATGTTGAACTTCTTTAACTTCATTATTGTGTTAAGCCGGACTTTGTCCGTCCTCTTTTGTAATAGATTTTAATTGAATGTTTTCTTTCTTCATTTCTTCCATTTCTTTTCTTTTTAATTCAGCTTTCATTTTTTTTACTTCTGCACCTTTCTTACCAGCAGATACTCGTTTTGGATTTTTTATTTTTATTTTAACTTCGGAACTAGTGTAGCCTTCAGGGTTTCTTCATTCATTTTTATTAGTGATATTTTCACTTTTTTCAACTGGTGTATTTTCAACTGGTGTATTTTCAACTGGTGTAGTAAAGTGCTCCGCAGTGTTATACAGCCGTTCCGTAGCCGGGCTTTGCCCGAAGTCAATATGACTAGCAGTTGTTATCATAGTAGTAAAAGGAGCAAGATACATTCCATATCTATAATACAATTCACAACAAGTGTTATTTAAAGCATGATTGATAAATGGATCTTCTTCTAAATCTTGTATTAGTTTTGGTGGATTAACAACATTAAAATATTTTGATACACCCATAACATATAAATTAATAAAAGAATTACCTATTGTCTTAGTCATACTTGCTCCTAATCTAGCTTCATATCTACAGTATAATTTGTTTATTTGTTCTGGTGTTATTTTATCAATGTCTGACATTTGTAAGTCTTTACCAAGATATTGTTTACTTCCTCCACCAGCAACAATAGCTGATAATCTTTCACGTTTTGTTTCATCTATAGTGCTACGGATAAAGTCCGGCTGCGTAGCATTACGAACTTTGTCTGGCTGTGGACTTTGTGCAGAGCAGCGGTTCCCTTGTCCGGCTGCGGAGCATTGTGAAACACTATTTTGATTAAGAAATTCTTTGGCATCCATTTTATATATTAATTTTTTAAGTTTACTTATAAGTAAATTTATTTTAAATATTCCATATCCAACTATGGAACAGCTGCAGAGCAATATTGATAAGAATATAATATTTGTTATCACCGATGTTGTTTGATAGAGGATTGTTAACATTTTTTAAGCATTATTATGTATAACTTAAGGTATATATAAGCATTACTTTTACATTACTTAAGCATTACTATGTATACCTTAAGGTAAACATATTAATCAACCACATAATAATTAGTAGGTTGATCAGTTTTCAAAATTAATTTACTATGTTTCTTTTTTTTCAATTCTTCTTTAATTCTTTCTCTTTCTTCTAATGTAGGTATTACATCGTTTTCTCTTAAACAGTTTTCAAAACTATCCCTATCTTTTGTATAAAAAATACATAACCATTTTGTTTGTTCCCTAAGATCTTTTAAAACTGAATTATATCTTTGTGAAATAACCCATACACTTTGTTCTGCATGTCTACCTGAAAAAGCTAACTCTGATAACATATCTTTTTTCTTTGTTAATTGTTTAGTTGCACTACAGTCATCTATAATATATAGTGTTGGTTTTCCTTGATATTTATTAAAGAATATTCTTAATAATTCTTGTATTTTTTCTTCTCCATTAACAATAGGATTAACAATTATTAAATTCTTTGTTTTTGGATTTCTAATATCACCAATCCATTGTCTATTTTTATAAGCTTTATTCCATTGAATAGTAGGACAAAGAATAATAATATATTCAAATACACCTCTATAATCATTTTCTAAAAGATCTAAAACAAATTCTGTTTTTCCACATCCAGTTTGTCCACAGATAATTGCACAGTGTGGATATTTAGGTAACTCCATTTTTAATGGAACTTTGTTCCAGCTGTGGATGAAGTCCAGCTGTATAACACTATGAAACACTAATACACAATTTCTTTAAATCTTCCATCTTCAAAATTAATTTGTGCATCTTGTATAACAAACAGATAAAGATTTATTGGCTCATCCGATCCTGCGTCTTTTGTTATTTGTATAGTTATACCTTCTGATGCATTTTCAATTCTTCTCCCTGAACCATGTAGAGAGTTATCATCCGTTGAACGTAAATCTAACCATAATGCATAATTGGTTGTTAGATATTTTTCTAATGTTGTATAGGTAAAATTTAATTTTTTTATCATCTTACTAATTTCTTTATCATCTTTTGAATTAAAAGCAAAGAATTTATTTATCTCATCCCACTGTTGATAAGCTTTCATTCCTTGACTGTATAGTTGATTTGGAACTCCTTCTATTGTTATTTCTACTTTTGTTATTTCAGGATTAAAATAATGTTCTGTTGATGCTCTATCCGGATCTTCAAATAACATTAGAATACCTTTCATACTTCTAGCCGGAACATTTAGATTAATATTCCAAAGTGTATCAGATTTATTTTTTGTTATTTTCCTATGTCTAAGTATTCTATCATATAAAATAACCATCTTACCACTAAATCTATTTCTAATTATTCTAGCTAATTCAACATCAGAAACACTTTCAAATTCTAAACAAATATTCTTAATAACATAAGAAGCATTATTATCACTAGATTTAACTACATTATTATAATCATTAAATGTAAGTTCATATTCAAGTCTATCTCCTAGACCCGCTTGATAAAAAGGCATATGTGATTCTAATAATTCAAAATCTAGAGGAATACAAAATCTATTTCCATAAGCTTTTACAATAGCTTCATCTTGTGTATCTGAGGAAGCATTACCAGCTCCAACTCTATGTCTTAACATGTTTATTTTACCAATTCCTTGGTATGCCATATTTTCACGTTCTGTAGTAGACTTCCATAAATCAATATAACAATGATATATATCACTATCATCAATTGACATTACTTCATTTCCTGATATTTTTATTACAGTTTTCTTAATTATTGATCTTCCTATGTTTGGATATATTGTTGCATTTGCATCACTATCACTTTTGATTTCAATTTCAAATGCTAATCTTGTTGTTCCAGGAACAATAACATCATTACCACTTAGATTAGGAAATCTTACTAACAATTGTTGATTTTGATCAATGGTTGAAGGATTATTGCTTATTACAACACTTTGACGAATACCTCTAATACCTCTAGGTTCTCTTATTCTTCTGTATGGGTTTAGTTTTTCTCCGTAAGCTGCCATTTTTTAGAGGAAATTTTTAATGTTTTAAAACTGGAATTTTTATTCCATAGTGCTCCGCAACCGGATAAAATCCGTATTAAAATGGCAGAAGGAGGATATGATTTTGAAAATCCTGTATATGATGAAGATGATTATGATGATTATGATGAGGAAACTCCTCTTATAGATGATAATGATGAACAAAGTCAAAGTAGTGCTATCGATAATGTTTATAATAATGTTGATACAGGAACAAACCCTGAATATTTATTGAAACATATGACGAACTTGTTTTATGAAAGAAACCAAGAACCTATGAGGGAAATTAATACCTTAATAAAAAAGGATAAATTCAACAGACCTGTGTTATATGTTTTAGATGGTAATAAAGAATATCCTATATCATATTATGAAACAAACAATTATAATGAAACATTAAAATATTATTCACTTGACACACTTCAGAAGAAATATCGTATTGATTTTGTTCGAAGGGTTTTAGGAGTAGATGATTTTCAATCTTATTCTACAAGGGTTAGTCATGGTAGAAAAGAGTTGGCTCAATTAATTGAGGAACGAGATAAGATTAATAATATAGAAAATAACATTAATACTATGGAAATGACTGATTTACCTAGAGTAGCTGAAACTGTAGCAAATGCTGCTGAAACTGTAATGGAAACATCTTTTTCTGAAGAAGCCGAAACTAGAGTGAAAGAAATAGTTGGAATTGATCAAGGAACACAAACATTTACAACTAAAAGAGATATTGATGGAGTCCTTAAAGCAATGACTACTGTAAAGAAGAGCTTGCAAATAACTTGGCTAAATTAAATAAAAAAACTTAGAAGTACTTGAAACAAATAAGAGAATAAGTGATTTAGAGATAGAAATTAAACTAAGAACTCAAATAAATAGAATAAAAGAGACAATACATAAAGTATTAAATGAAGATACAACATTAGCAGAAAGAATAAAAACTTTATTTAGAGAACAAGGGATAACAATTGTTAGTATTTTAACTGCTTTTGGAATGATTATTGGTGTTATTGTTGAGACTTTTATTCCTGGTGGTGGTGGAACTGTAACACCTAAACCTCCTGGGAAAGGAGGAAATGTAAGAGATTGGATAAAAAAACAATTATCAAATATTGCTAAACTATTAGCAAAACTTGCAGGAAAAGCTGTAGAAGCATTACCCGGAATTATTGGAGCTATTGTAGGATGGTTATTAAAAACAACAGGAAATGTTGTTGCATGGTTTGGTAATAATTTATGGGCTTTATTAATTTTAGTTATAGGAATGATTTATACAGCTGTTAGTGCTCCGCAGCCGAACAAAGTTCGTTAGAGAACATACTCGTAAATAAATAAAGCTAAAAGTCCTACTGTAATACTTCCTGTTATAATAGCTGTTTTATCATCTTCATGTTCATCCGTTGTTTCAATGAGATCACTAGGTTTTATTGGTTCACTAAGTTTTATTGGTTTACTACGGAATGGTTGTAAAACACTAGTCCGGACTTCATCCATAGGTTCTGGTAAAGATTTTTTTGTTGGTGTACCACTTATATCTGTGGGTTGTGTAGTAGTAGGTTCAACATGAGAAACATTTACATCATTATTTATTCCAAGTGTTTGAATTTTTTCTTCTTCTGCTACTACAATTTCATTATTATAATCTTGTATTGTTCCAATTCTTAATTCCATATCACTAGGAGACATATATAATCCTATTCCATAAACATAATCAACTTTACTTCTTGCATATTTTAATACACTTTCATATTTTTTTATTTGAGTAGGTATATCAATTGGACTGTCAACTGCATCTTGAACATTTGCTAAAAATTGTTTTTGAGCATCAAATGCCATTCCTGTTCCTAAAATATCTGTTTTAGTTTGAGATTGTGCTCCAAGAATAGCCCAACAATATATTCTTATAGACTCATTAATTCTTTCAACTCCTGCTTGTGTAAAACCTTTTGACTCATCAAGAATAAAAGTTGTCCATATGTTTTTAAATTCATCTGGTTGTTTGATATAATCAATATGAACTTTTTTAGGTGGGAGATATTCACATTTTGAAATACCACAATGTCTTCCTCCAGGTACTTCAGGACCAAATGTCATTTTTGATAAATCTAAAGTTTGAGAAGTGCTGCTTTTTATATGTTGTGAAGAATTATCTCTTCTAAAATCTGTTCTTTCCCAAGCTGTATGACTTGTTGTATATACAATTCCAAGACCTTCTTTATGTCTCCAATCTGTATTAGGATCTACATTAAACTCACTACAAATTTTTTCATAAGCTTCTCTATCATAATTATTATTAAAAGCATTCCAACTTTTATTTTGTGGAAGAGAAATAGATAATTCTTTTAATATTCTTCTTGTTTGATAATAAATATGGAATAAGAATAAAGAACCTGTTAATCCTCGGACTTTGTGCTTCGCTATGCTTTGCAGCTGGACTCCGTCCATAGCGGTTCCCTTGTCCGGCTGTGAAACACTACCCGCATTTATATGATTTTTTATGTCAACTCCACATCCTGTAGTTGAACACCAAATAGCAAAGTTTAATTGATTCTGCCAAAATAACATCCAATCACTTTCCACCTTTTTACTATTTCTTTTTTTTATTAAATTTTTTCCTTTCCATGAAATTATTATTTCTTGTTTTATAATGTTAATATCCTTTTTTTTAAACACTCCTCCATGTAAATAATTAACATCTTCATTATATTTAAAAGCTTCAGGGATCATTTTTTATCGGTAAAAAATGTATCATATAATTTCTAATATTGATAAACCTATACACTTACAACAATATATAGATAATAAACATGGAGATAAGAAAATTAGATTAAAAAGTTTTAATTATACTATAGGATGGTATAATTTAATTGGACAATGGATTGATACTAACATTCGTAAATCCCCACCACCCAAAAAAATAATTTCAGATGGTTTTTATAATTTTCAACAAATAGTTGATGTATTTAAAAATTTTGACAACAGAATAACATTAACTGTTGATGAAAAAAATGGTATTGCTTGTTTAAAAGCAGAAGAATACCCAACAATAAGTTCAGTTAGTGATATAACCTATGGATTAATAATAACCAAAGAATTAAGAAAAATGTTAGGATTTAAAGAGAGTCATTATTTGGAAAATTCACCTCTTCTTAACCTCCCATGCCATGGTGAACAATCAATAGATTTAGTTCCTTATAAAGAATTATATGTTCATCTTGAACAAATAAATAGTTCTTATAATTTTTTAATGGTGCACCTAGTAATATTCTTGGTGTTATTCCTGTTGAGAGTAATCAATTTGGAGATATTGATAATATAAACTTTAGTAATCCAGAGTATAAAAAATTAACTATGGGAAATATTTCTGAATTAAATATAAGTGTTCGTGATGAAAAAGGACAAAAAATAGATAATCATGGATTCCCAATGCATTGTGTTTTAGAGATCATCTAGTGAACTGCTGGAACTTTATTCCACTAAATTATATAAAATTCATTTTTTATTAATAAAAATGAATATATTCGGTTCTAAAAAGTATATACTAGATAATAGTAAGATAGTTCATAAACTCAAATTTAGAAAGTAAATTATTTAATAATTTAAAGTCAAATTTAGATAGAGAATTACTTAACACTTTAACAAAATTAGACCTTGTGGTAAAAAGAATAGAGGAATCCTTAAAAAACATTACAATAAGTGCTGAAATAAAAGGTTCTTTATATAAAAGTAAGGTGTTTTCATTTGGAAATGCCGGTAGAGAAAAAGATGTTGGTTATGTTGTGATAAGGCGTGGTTATATTACTGGTATTGGTCTGTCGAGTAAAAGGACAAGTGGTGAAGTGCGAGTTGGTGTGTTGGTTGATGGAGAGATTTTAAGTGGGTGTGATATTACTTTACAAACAACAACAGCAAAACATGATAATTTTGAACGCCCTTTTTTAGTTGAGGCTGGAAGTGTTATTAATTTTGTTAGTCTGGTAGATAATACAACTGTAGTTAATACTGTTGCCTCGTTATTGTTTGAATTCAAATAATATACTTAAAAATGAAGCAACCAACGGCCCCAAATTTATACCCTGATTTAAATAGTAAAATACTAGATTCACAGCCAGACTATGGAACAGCTGCAGAGCAGTCGGAAGTAGAACTTCATGAACCAAGTCAAAATTATAGATTACAAAAAATCTCAGAGATTGAGAAAACATTAATTAATGAGAGAGATACTCGTAAAGCATTATATAAAAAATATATAAAGAGGAATAAATATAACAGATGGAGTAGACACAGCTTTTATGTCTGCTAGTATAATTATAGGAACTATTGGTTTAATTGTTCCTATTCTATTTCCGTTAGAAATTGCCGCTCTTGTATGCGGAGGAGTTGGAGCCTCTGTAAAAATTGTTAGGCTTAAATTTATGAATAAAATTAAAAAACATGATAATATTAAAACTATTGCTAACAGTAAATTAAATAGTATAAAAAATTTAATCTCTAAACTTTAATCTGAACAAGAATTTAAACTTATATTAGATGAATTAGAAAAATATAATGAGCTTAAACAATTAACAAAAAACTCTGCGGTTCCAAAAAACTATTCAGAAGAAGAAAGGCAAAAATTAATAGAACAGGGGAGAAAAGAGGCAATGGAGATAATATCCAAAAATATAAAAACTGTATAATATTGAATTTTTATAATATGTTAGAAACCCCTCCTCCTCCATATTCAGAGTGGTAAAAAATGGTTCAGGAAAAAACATAATTTTCTTTATTTTTTTCATTGTTGTTTTTTTTAAATTTTACATTAGTGTAATTTTTTAAATTTTATATTAGTGTGATTTTTTTGATTTTTTTTAACTAATAGTAGTATAGGTATTGAATGTGACTGCTTTTTGGGGGTTTACACATGATAAGCCAGACGCGCGGATTAGCGCGTCTGGGTTTTGAAGTGTGTTAGACCCGCAGTGAGCTAGACACATTCAATACCTATACTACTCATAGGCTTATATAGGGAAAACTTAGAAAAATCTTCTTCTCCGAAACTGTATGGCCTAGAGCTAAGATATTTGGCATGAAGCATTGTCTAGTGGATCTCTACCAAGATTGTTCAAATCATGGCCCTGGGGTCAAAATTGGCCCCGCCCTGGGGGTCACTTTATTTAACATAGGCTAATATTGGAACAAATCAAGAAAAATCTTCTTCTCTGGAACCATATGGCCTAGAGCTTAGATATTTGGCATGTAGCATTGTCTATGATCTCTACCAAGTTTGTTCAAATATGGCCCTGGGGTCAAAATTGGCCCCGCCCGGGGGTCTTTCTTTAACATAGGCTAATATAGGAATATATCTAGAAAAATTTTCTTCTCTGGAACCTTATGGCCGGGAGCTTTGATATTTGGCATGTAGCATTGTCTAATGATCTCTACCAAGTTTGTTCAAATAATGGCCCTGGGGTCAAAATTGGCCCGCCCAGGGGGTTTCTTTCTTCAGCATAGGCTAATAAAGGAAAAAATCTAGAAAATTTTCTTCTCTGAAATCATATGGCCGGAAGCTTTGATATTTGGCATGCAGCATTGTTACCTTGATCTTTAACCTATCTTTTGTAACTTTATGGTTGGACATTTTATCTTTACTCAGGTGAGCGGATTAGAGCCCTCGGGCTCTTGTTTTATGTTTTGCTTATATTACAATTTTGCTCTTTTTTTTTCTTTAACTGGCTAGTATATTACATCTCATAAATTTAGTGACAAATACTTTTTCTAGCATTATTTTAAAATCACAGGCCATTTAAAAATTGTTTAGCATTATTATGATGTGTTATATTGTAACACTTTTACTTTCTTATTTAAACTTTCATATCTTTGTTGTTTTTTTGTACACAGAATATCTTTTTAAAGATATTTCTTGTTTCTAGTATCAACTTTATATACATTGAAGTTATTGCAAAATGTTAGAGACCAGACCCCAAGTTCTCAAAAATACTTTGGTGTGATCTCAGGCTTATGCTAGAATAATTAAATATACTGAAATCTCTGTGGAATCTCAATTTTTAGTTTCAATGTCACTCATCTAGTCAATCATCTAATGGATATTCTAATTCATTGTGTACAGTCATCGGAATCGATTGCCATCACCATCATGGACTTGTCTAACTTACTTTGAAAAACTTGAATGAAGAACTTGATGACAACAAATTAACAGTAAACCCATTATATCATTAGTCATGTATGTAATTAATTTTCCATCCTTGTAATACTTATTAGTATTGGCTTCTTTAGTTTTAAAGGTCCTTGAACCAAAAGACCCCGCCCTTGGGGTCACTTTATTTACATAGGCTTATATAGGGAAAACTTAGAAAAATCTTCTTCTCCGAAACCGTATGGCTTAGAGCAAAGATATTTGGCATGATATCCCATTATACCCATTATATCATTAGTCATGTATGTAATTAATTTTCCATCCTTGTAATACTTATTAGTATTGGCTTCTTTAGTTTTAAAGGTCCTTGAACCAAAAGACAATACTGACTGTCAAAAAGTTGTTGTTTCAGAACAATATGAAGACTCATATATTGCATGTTTTTTTTCTTTGTGCAAATTTCTGAGCTTAATCTAGGAGTTTTATTTTTTAAGGCAATTCATTTTGTAAGTGATTGGTTAATCAAGCATATTTAGCTCAGGACAGAACTATTGATTCCTTGTCTTAGTAATGATATGCATACAGAGAAACTGAGGAAATATGGTAGGCCAGCAATGGTTGAAAGACTGCAGTAATCAAGTAATGGGCACCTTTGTTGTCTAAGTGATCTCCTGTAACTTTTACATTTTCGCCTCCCTGGGGGAGTTGTTGACTTTGTTGCAGGGTAAGTCACCACACCTGGGAAATGTGATTTGCTAAATGTCTTCAGGTGCTTCACACTGATCATTGGTATAATCATAAATACAGTAGTAACCTAGCTCTTTGTGGTTTAGGCTCAGATGCACATTCTATTGGTTTTTGTAGTACATTTGAGAAAAGTGCATGTCTGATTATACATGTACTTGTATTTAAGTCATTTTAAGTCATTTTTTTTCAAACATGTAATTACAGTGACTTGAAGTGACCTAATTGACTTTTCCTAAATAAATTACTTAAATTAAAGCTGTTAATTTAATCTGACGATATCTGCTGGGTATCAAACATTGTTGGTGTGAAAATTATGAGGAATAAGATGGCATACACATGGGTTGTTTAGTCCAGGTTAATAGGCATCTTGGCATAAAGCCTAGACATATCTACACGTGACTTGGTACATAAAATCAGGATTGATGGTCAGGTTCTCTCATACGGAAAACACACCTGTAGCAGTTACTCTTGAAACATACCTTTTAAATTGTGCAGAACACAAATAATTGACGTCATACAGTGCCAGTAACAAGATAAAAGATTTTTTTTTAGATTTATTAGCTAAATTTCAACAAGATTTGGCCAGCTAACCATTGCCTTTCATGTGTTCATATTCTATTTTCATATAGATTTTTCCTTGTTATAAAATAGGTGATTTATTGTCCAAATACAATATTAAGGGATTTCATTTGATGGTTTTACACATTTATTTCTTTACTGGTATTTATTGACCTGTCAAAATGAAATACCAGTTCTATAAATACCATGATGACATTTCATTCAGATTTTTAGTGCCAAGTTTACCACAGAATCTGGAAATCTCATAACACAGAGACTTAGGAGAATTTTATAGGTCATGCAATCAGATAATGAGAATGTTATGAAGTTTTTATCACCAAACTGATATATTTAGGATATATCTGTCATCTGTATAGGTTTATATGAGTGGTTCATCATGAATCTTGTACATGATGGTAGGTTATATACAGTGTTATGCCTTATTACTGTATATTTTGACGGTACAGCTTTAATACTCTGTTGCGCTCAGGCATATTGTGCATGATGCTGTGAATTTTGACAACGGTGGCCTTTAAGACCTAGCACCTCTGACTTCAGTTCTCTTGGACTTTTCTTACTAGGGTTTCCCTCCCTTAGTACCTCTAGACAGGTGTACCTGGACACACAGACAGATGTGGATACAAGGGATCCAAGTGTGCTACCGTAGCTTGTTGCAAATAGACCTCCTGGTTCTTTAACGTGCCTTGTGTATAGCATGGATACACCTGAAGCCCTTTAACCACTGTCTAGATGAACCAGTGCTAGGCTTCTAGTTAGGCAGGGAGCACTGAAAAATGTCCCAGAAATTTTTCAATGTTTTACCAGGATTTGAAGCCTGGATTTGGCACCCATATACCATGCCATGTCTTTGCCTAAAGATTCAGTCATCTTGTAATGTGGTAAAACCTTTAGTAGAATTAATTAAAATCCTGTTAAACCGTGCCTCCCATGTTTTATTTCCAGACATAGGCTTGGTATTTGTTGCATTCCCGGCCGCTGTGACCAACTTCGAGCCATCTTCCATGTGGTCCGCTTTCTTTTTCCTGATGATCCTGCTGATGGGGATGAGCTCTATCATGGTCATGGCCGAGATCATCGTCACGGTGATAGTGGATGAGAACCCGGAGTTGCTACGACGATACCGTATCCTGGTACTGCTAGGCGTGTGTGTTAGTCTGTACCTGCTGGGACTGCCCCTCACCACACGGGTAGGTTCTTGTGATATTGCTGTTTGTTATGATCACTATCATTCATAGCAAAGACGTATTAAACATAGACTGGCAACTAGTCAAAATCTCATAAAAGCAAGTAACAAATATTGTCCAATTCTTTTTAAGTTTTGTTTTCAAATATTTCTTTTTCTATTGAAGATATGTTAAGATAAAGTGTATCCTACAGGAAAACATTACCATCAAAATGATACCTAATGTAGGAAAATAAGTCAAGAAACAAAAATGTTTTCTGTAAAATAGAAAAGTATGTTCATGATGGTAACTATGTAAAATGTGATGTTTTCTGCTACACTGATTAAATTTAAATCATAATATTAATAATTTTTGTGTCACCTACTGTAAGCAGAGATGACACATATGGATCACTTTTCTGTCGTCTGTCCGTCCGTCTGTCTGTCCATCTGTCTGTTTGTCCATCTGTCTGTCCATCACACTTTTTCTGTCACGCTTCAGCAGGTGACACACATGTTCCAGAGATGACTCTTGTTAAAATAACTCAAACTGAAAATAAGTCCTTGTAGTAGAGAAGTAATTATTTTATAATATGGTTACATTTTTCTTTTTGATTTTCCCATACTTTTTTGAAAGTTTGCAATATTTAATGATCTTCTGTGTGCTAAAACAATATTTTCCACTGGCTTATACAGAAGGTTTCCTATCTCTGCTTAATATGTCTTTGTCCACAGGCTGCATCCATCAGATGAAAATGGAAATTTGTTTAGATTTCTCATTTTCACACTCCTGGTTTTCGTAGAAAGGAGTGGGGGTTATATATGGGAATCATGCATATTATCTTATATGACTGCATCCTGTTCTTTCCTGTCATATGCTGCAGAGTTTCACCATCTTGAAAAAGTTTTCAAGAGTTTTGTCCCCTTATCATCCCCTTTAACACAGTAACTAAGGCCTAATGTGTTAATCACGTTCTTCATCATACTCAAATTACAAATGATAACATTTCAGATTTTAAGGCTTGTTTAAGGCTTGTTGAAAAATCATTTATTTTTAGGACATCTTTAGAATGCCTTGTGATGTGTGGAAATAAATATTCAGCTGTCGCAAAGCATTTTCAGACACCTTCAACTGATTACATTTCAGGGTGGTAGTTACCTGCTGCAACTACTGGATGAGTTCTGTGGCGGCACACCCTCCATCATCATCGGCATCTTCATGTGCCTGGGGCTGGCCTGGGTGTACCGGGCCCGCAACTTCTGCACAGACATCCGTCTCATGATCGGACGACCCGTCTCCATGTGGTGGCGCTTCATGTGGTGTGTTATCACACCCCTCATTATCATAGTGAGTTGTCACACGTGGGCACATGCTGTCTTTAAACTTGCAAGTCCATGCAAGTTGCTTTTTATGTGACCTGACACCTTGTGTCTGCTAATTAATTAATTCAATGCATATTTTCTTCAAGAATCTCTTTTTGTTGTTTCATCATGCAGAACTCTGGTTACAATGGCAGTCATAGGGATAGGGATTGTTTTCTGATATAATATATGTAGGAACTTTACAACTTTGATCAGAAATCAGTTCAAGTTCACATTTCTCTTTTTTGTCAAATTAAGGCCTTTAGAAGTTCTGCAAAAATAATTCATATAGAAAAGGACATTTGTTTAATGTTTATACATCTTGTTTTTTCTTTTTCTCTTTATTGCCATTTGTAATCCTTAAAAGACAACAGACTATTTCATATATAATAACTTCTTTTATGCTGATTTGGAAACATTCATTATACCCCCCCGCAACGAAGTTAGGGGGGGGTATACTGGAATCAGGTTGTCCGTCCGTCCGTCCGTCCGTCTGTCCGTCCGTCTGTCCGTCCGTCCGTCCGTCCGTCTGTAGACACAAAATTCTGCGGACTACTCCTCCTAAACTTCTGGAAGGATTTTGATGAAACTTGCTGGCAATGATCCTTAGACATTGTATTAGCGCGTTATCTATATAGCATTGAGTTACCTCCCCTATTTACCAAGTTATGCCCCTTTGATGATTTTTGCATTACAAACTTCTGCGGACTACTCCGCCTAAACTACTGGAAGGATTTTAATGATACTTGCTGTCAATGATCCTTAGACATTGTAGCAGCGCGTTATCTATATAGCATTGAGTTACCTCCCCTATTTACCAAGTTATGCCCCTTTGATGATTTTTGCATTACAAACTTCTGCGGACTACTCCTTCTAAATACTGGAAGGATTTTAATGATACTTGCTGTCAATATCCTTGCGTTATCTATATAGCATTGAGTTACCTCCCCTATTCACCAAGTTATGCCCCTTTGATGATTTTTGCATTACAAACTTCTGCGGACTACTCCTTCTAAACTACTGGAAGGATTTTGATGAAACTTACTGGCAATGATCCTTAGACATCTATATAGCATTGAGTTACCTCCCCTATTTACCAAGTTATGCCCCTTTGATGATTTTTGCATTACAAACTTCTGCGGACTACTCCTTCTAAACTACTGGAAGGATTTTGATGAAACTTGCTGGCATGATCCTTAGACATTGTAAAGCGGTTATTATATACATTGGTTACCTCCCCTTTTTATTCCCCTTTGATGATTTTTGCTTACAAATTCTGCGGACTACTTCGCCTAAACTACTGGAAGGATTTTGATGAAACTTGCTGCCATTCATCCTTAGACATTGTAGAAGCATGTGTTAGTTATATAACATTGGATTACCTCCCTTTATTATAGTTATGCCCCTTTGATGATTTTTGCTTTACAATTTTCTGCAGACTACTCCTCCCATTGGATTACCTCCCTTTTTTATAGTTCCCCTTTTTTTTGCTTTACAATTTTCTGCAGACTACTCCTCCTAAACTACTGGAGGGATTTCAATGAAACTTGCTGTCATTCAACCTTAGACATTGTAGTAGCGCTTTTTCTATATAACATTGGGTTACCCCCCCCCCCCCCCCCCCCTCCCCCCTCCCTGTTTTAAAGATATGTCCCTTTGATGGTATTTGTTTTACAATTTTCTTCCATTGATAGATTTCAGTGAATCTTAATGATATTTATCCATAGACATAGGTATATCCATAGGTATGTGTTACAAAGGATCACTAGATTTCCATGTAGTTGGCACATATGTCCTCTATATACGTATTAAGATGGAGTGTTGTATGCAAGAATCTGATTGCATGCTCCAAAGCCATGTTTGACAAAAACACTTGCGGGGGGGTATTAGTAAGCCCTTAGGCGACAGTTCTAGTTTAATTTGGATTTATTCCTCTAATTGCTCCCTAGGCCTGTACTTTGGGCCTTGGTCATGAAGTAGTTTGCTCCCAATAAGATTAACAGCCAATATCAATCTTAATGAATGCATGACTGTACATGCAAAGGTATAAGAAATTGTACCCTGTTTTCCAGCTCATCCTTGTATCGACTGTGATAAGCCAGGTAGATTTAGAGAAGCAGAACTTTCCCGACTGGTCCCTTGGGCTGGGGATCTCCCTTGCTGTCCTCAGTGTGCTCTCCATACCTGTAGTTGCAATCCACACCCTCTGTAAACACAAGGGATCCCTCCTTCAGGTAAGTTTCGTAGTATTATCTATACAGGAAATGTCTCTTCTACAGAAATGCATTTACCAGGCTTCCTGCTGAAATGTCTCTCTTGAGAAAAACATTTACCAGGGCCTCTTTGCTGAAATGCCTCTCTTGCAGAAATGCATTTACCAGGGCCATTCTTGAAAAAATGCATTCACCAAGGCATTCAGTTGGTCTTCTTGCCAAGGTCTCTCTCACTGGGATCTAAAATGCAGAAGGGCATTCACCAGGGCTTCTTCTGCAGGTATTTATATACCAGATCCCCACCTTCCTTCCCTATATGGTCATACACCAGAGGTTTTCTACAGTGTTCAAACTGAAGTTACGTAATATATATTTTGATAAACAACAAAAAAGAAAAAAAAAGATCATAATATTGTTATCTGAGAAAGAAATATTTCTTCCCTTAGTTATATAGATCTTAATCTGCCATCCTGTATCGCTGTTGTTTAGAATTGCCTGTGAAGATTAGCCATATGTTACCATGTCTATATTACAGAGGGTGAAGGAGGGGTGCATGTCTGCAGACAACTGGGGCCCGGCACTGGTGAAACACTGGAAGGCCGTAGAGTACTACCCTGCAGTCAACACACACACCCTGTCTGTGGACATCGAACAGAGCCCTGTACATGCAATATCAGGTCAGTTGCCATGTCAACAGGGATGGCTCTGATTGAAATAAAGGTCAAACTTTAATGATGTTACTGCTACATGAATATAACAGAGATATCTTCTTGCATTATTTACCAGTGTCAAAATGTTTACCATTAGGAAGCCATATGTTGGGGTCCAAACCTGACAGGCATTCTTAAATGGAAGATTCCATGGTTTACACTGTTTTATTGTGATACCTGCTGTAGCAGAGGTAACATAAGGATAACTTTTCCATCATCTGTAGTCCATCGTCTGTCTGTCCATCACATTTTTCCGTCACACTTCAGCAGGTGACACTTTTATATATAATATTGATAGTACTATTATCATGGAACATGTATTCATGGATCTGCATGTTGTTTACCAGTACTTTCAAATAATAAATATATGCCTTTAACCCTTTCCCTCATATAGACTCATTTTGACGCCCTCAATAGGTACCACATAAAGCCTGATCTGCAGAAAACCACAGTTAAACCTTACCAAATTTAATTATAAAATCCTCATTTCCAGACCACTGAGGAGCAGCGAACAGCATAAAACCTGATCAGCCTGCGAGTTACTCGCAGGCTGATCTGGTTTTATGTTGTTCGCATAGGTCTTTTCATGGTTTCCTCTATGAGGGAAAGGGTTAATATACTTGGATATGAAATTACAGCAAAATATATTTTGGGATGAAAAATCTGCTATGATTTTGAATGAAGATTGCTTAGTATGACATGATTGGTGGTGTGTGTGATAATTATTGTTAGAGGAAACTGGGTAACCTGGTCACAGGATTCCAACCCAAAATGTAATACTGAGGAGCAAGGTATTTCTGTTGTGCCATTCAAGCATCACTGCATGACCTATTCCTTCTATCATGGGTTACTTCTGTCTTTTTCAAGCAATATTTTGGGATGTTCTTCAGATCACATAGACCTGGCCACCTCGGAGGTGCGACTGCCCAGTCTGTCCCAGTCTAGCCTCCTGCCCGTGGGGGCACCTGCATCGCCACGGAAACCTCAGGAACTGCGACAGAAAGCAATACTGAACCACGCATACAGCAATCCTCAGTGCTCCATGTCTAATGGTGAGTTGTACCTCACTGAGGAATTGGGGTGGGTTGGTACATTACTGAGGCACAGGGGTGGGGTGTTACCTCAGTGAGGCTCAAGGGTGTGGTGGTACCTCAATTAGGTTTGAGGGGGAGTGGACCCTTGTTTAGGCTTAGTGTATATCAGTGACTGTAATATACTGCCTTACAGAGAATTGTTGATTTGGCTGGATTCCTGTTTCAGGAACATTTCCATGTAAAATCTCATTATTTTAGCTCTTCTGTTGCTGTTTTATTACACAAATATACTCATTCCAAAAGTAAGTAATTATATACTCAGGTTTTTCATTTTATTAGCTCACCTGAGCACTTTGTGCTCAAGTGAGCTTTTAGGATCGCCCTTCGTCCGTCGTCCGTCGTCGTGCGTCGTCAACAATTTTCTTTAAACGACATCTCCTCTGAAACCGCTGGACAGAATTTAATGAAACTTGGCAGGAATGTTCCTTGGGGAGGCTCAAAAAAAAAAATTGATACATGTAGAACTCTGGTTGCCATGGAAAAAAAGAAAAAAGAAATGAAAACTTTAAAAATCATCTTCTTCAAAACTACTTGCCAGATTTTAAAATAAATTAGTACAGATGTTCCTTGGGTCAACCTCTACCAAAGTTGCTAAAATTATTCCGATCCGTAAAAAAACATGGCCGCCAGGGGCGGGGCTTATTTGCCTTATATGTATATAGAGAAACCTTTAAACAACATCTCCTCTGAAACCACTGGACAGAATTTGATTAAACTTGGCAGGGATGATCCTTGAGTCAACCTTCACAAAAGTTGCTAAAATAAACTTGATACATGTAGAACTTTGGTTGCCATGGCAACAAAAAGAAGAAAAAAAATGAAAACTTTAAAAATCATCTTCTTAAAAACTACTGGCCAGATTTTAAAATAAATTGGTACAGATGTTCCTTGGGTCAACCTCTACCAAAGTTGCTAAAATTATTCCGATCCGTAAAAAAACATGGCCACCAGGGGCAGGGCATATTTGCCTTATATGTATATAGAGAAATCTTTAATCAACATTTCCTCTGAAACCACTGAACAGAATTTGATTAAACTTGGCAGGGATGATCCTTGGGTCAACCTTCACAAAAGTTGCTAAAATAAACTTGATCCATATAGAACTCTGGTTGCCATGGCAACAAAAAGAAGAAAAAAAATGAAAACTTTAAAAATCATCTTCTTAAAAACTAGTGGCCAGATTTTAAAATAAATTGGTACAGATGTTCCTTGGGTCAACCTATTTATCTCAGGTGAGCGATTTAGGGCCATCATGGGCCTCTTGTTTTATCTTTTTTATATATGTTCAAATCAGATATAATAAGGAAGTTCAGGTTATTGCCTACATCAGGTGCTATTTTGTAGCTGATAATCAATTCTAATGGCTGTTGGCAGGTCAAATTTTGGTAATCATTTACTGAATTTTGACAGATTTTTACATGTTTTGGTTGTTATTTTTCAGGTTCTATTGACCAGATTAAACCACGCCTTTCCTTACAAGATCCCACCAATCAGCTATCAGATGTGATAATAATATCAAAGAAGTCCCCCAATGTGAAGTGTAAGGATGCCTGCATACAGACAGATACCCGGAGCTACACACTGGCCCTAAAACAAGGGGTAAGAATTGGCTCCTGTTGCACAAAACCTTTTACACTCCAACGCATAATTTTAGAGAATCTATTAATTTTAGAATTTTTGATTTAAGGAAAGTTTCTAAGTTTTTGATGTTTTATGAAATGAAGATTAGGTTATCAGGGTAGACTCTTTAATTCTCTTAAATTTTGTCTTTATTTTTGTCCTATCATTAGTTTTACAGAAATTCAAAGAATGTATATTTTGGGCAAACTAGAGTTATAAATTGGTTAACCTTTAGTTTATTTAGGCTATTCCCAACATAGTCTTCAGTAGTTATAGTTTTTACTCCCTCATACTCTTTCTGAACTTTGATGTAAACTTGAGTTGAAGTCTTCCATTTGCTGTGTAGTTGTTGAATGCATGTCTGTATGTATTTCAGAGTGTGAAGAACATATATCGGGAAATGAAGATTGTTGATGGTACAGACTGTAAAGCAAAGCATGGGAAGAACGTGCTAGAGGTGGAGGTGACCCGGTTTTGACAATAGTTGGGAGGTATGCCAGTCTGATGGACTGGTTCTGCTGATGTAGATTGTGAAATGGAAGCCATAGGAGTATGGAGAGGGAAGCATCTGATGTGATCAGAATGTGCTGGTACCAGTCTGGAAATGGGCATTAAACATGGACAGAAAGGACAAAGTTGAGATCAGATGCATCATGGAAATGAACCATACTTCCAGTGTAAACTCAAATCAGCATGCAAGTTAATTGCATGCTGGTCAGGTTTTATACTGTTTGTTGCTTCTTTTAGTTATGAGGAAAATGTAGAAAGTATGAAAATAGATAACATGTTCTTGCGGAAGAAAATGACTGGACCAGATGATGAAAAAAGGATAAAAGCTGTAGATGTTCCTATGGCCTTGGCGGTATGGTGTCCAGAGGAAATGCAGTGCATGATGGGATCTCCAAAGCAAATGTATGCAGATTCCTCCACAGTGATCTCCCTTGTACCTTTATTTATTAATCAACAACAGTAAGGAGATGTAACTGCAGCATAGAAATTGCACCAAGTGTTGGCACTGGCATCTCCCCTGACACCACAATGACATTATACACCTGAAAGACATGTTAGGTGTTCCACCAAATGTGCTGAGACCAATGTTAGACATTCACGTAAATGTTTGATCTCAAGATGCAAAATGTTACTATGTAACTGTACATTCAAAGGTTATAACTGTTGGGGGAAATATGAATGAAGCTTTTATTTGATTTAATTGCTGGCTTATAGAGACTGCCAAACGTGTCAGCTCTGGTTGCCAGAGGATGTTGAACATTGCCAGTTATGAGGAAGTTTCTGCAATACAAATGTAAACCATACCAATGAGTCAAACCACTTTTCTGCTATCCTAGAATGACTGCACATGTCTTGACACACGTTTTGGCTTTAGTCAATAAAAACCAGTGCAGATTTTTTTTTATTGCGGTTAAAAATTAGAGATTATGTTATTGTTTTCTGAAATTTATTACCTGAAGAGCAAAACTGCATAAGAAAATGCTGATAAGGAAATATATGCCATTTCACATAAGTAAAGAGAAGTATTTAGAAAAATTTAGTGTCAGTTTTGAGCAGACATCTTTTTTATATACTCGTTTTGAGTTTTTATTGATCAGAGTGATTTCTAGTTGTAAATTTTTGAATCTAGGAAGTTCTTTAGTTGATAGATTGTTGAAAATGTTAGAGTATCAAGGATGTGCTCTGCTCGATAACTGTTCCATTATCCCATACCTGATTCATTTTCATGTATAAATTAACCCTTTCCCTCATAGAGGACACCATGAAAAGACCTATGCGAACAGCATAAAACCAGATCAGCCTGTGAGTAACTCGCAGGCTGATCAGGTTTTATGCTGTTCGCTGCTCCTCAGTGGTCTGGAGATGAGGATTTTGTAATTAAATTTGGTAAGGTTTAACTGTGGTTTTCTGCAGATCAGGCTTTATGTGGTACCTATTGAGTGCGTCAAAATGAGTCTATATGAGGGAAAGGGTTAATAGGACTCAGTGAATAGGACTCAAGGAGTTGTCTGATCAGGGTCTGCTCTGATTTTCACTGAATCAAACTAAGTTAATATGCAGTAAAGGATTAAAATATTTGAGCAGAAGAGACACTGATCTGACAACTCTTGATATGAGCTGTCTGATAGAGGTCAACGCGTCAATATGAGTCTATATGAAGTAAATAGTCAAAATGGTCACTTTGTTTTGTATACCAAATAGCGGGTTATTTCTGCGGGTAATTTATTTCTGCTATTCTGTGGATGAACATGAATCCTTAGAAATAAAATCAGTGGAAATTAACTAACAGTTAAAAAAATATTCCCAGGATAAAACTCATTAGATCCCTTCAGATCATTAGATACTGATCTACATGAAATAGGCTGTGATGGTATTTCTATTATCAACAAGAGTCTGTTACTGCTGGCATTTAAACAAAACAACCAGGCAGTGTAGTTTTCACTGAAGTGTTGAATGGTTTGTAATTACAGAAAATAGATGAAAAGAACGAAGAGTTAAAATATGACAGTTTTGACAACATTTCATTGTAATCTTCCCTTTTCAATGGCACGCAATGTATCACCTTCCAGATTCTCTTAGGGACGGGGAGATTTTCTCTGCCTCAGGGTCTTAATTACATGCCAAACAATCAAGGGATTGACTTGTGTCTGCTATTAACTTATTCCAAAGCAGCTGTTAAAGTGTGTATGGTACAATTTAAGGTAGGGTATGTGAGATGTAATATAGATTGATCTTCATTACGTGTAGTACTTAGAATTTGAGATTTTAATATGTTTGCTTTATGTTTGCAAGGTAAGCAAGCACAGAAATAAATTATTCCTAGGTCAGAATCGCAGAAAAATTATCATTAGAAAAAAAAAAAAATATATATATATTTTATGGTAAATACGTAGAATATTACACCCGCAGAAATAACCCGCTATACGGTATATATGGCTTTGTTGTGTATATATATATATTCTATTGTGACTATTTCCGACGCCTCATCAGATTAACTGTTGTTAGTCTGATGTGTATCATATCATGGTATGCAGATGATTATACAGAATATATATGAAGGTATACCACAGGCGTAACCAGTTATAATTGTGTATGACCAGTAGCACTGATTTATAGTTTGTATATGGTTTTGGATCAATAGATAGTGTCAGTTTAGACCCACTAGGGTGTGACCCTCAAAAATATTGTGATTGGTTAAAAAAAATTGTGGTTATCAATTAATTTCTTAACTGACAGTAAAATAAGTGTGAAAATATGAAATTGCAATAATGCTTTTCTTGAGAAGATGATATCATTTAGTACAATATAGAGGAAGGAACCTGAGAGTCTTGGGAAAAACAAATATATAATGTTTTTTAATGTCTGTGAGTGAATAGAAATCAAGAGTATTTTGTTTTCTTTTGAAACCTGAACCTGTATACTATAGATATTAAGCTTTGTATCAAAGCATGCCTGGATCTATATTCTTGCAGCATTTTTACCATTTGGACTCTAAACATGCATAACTTGAGAAACTTTGATATATGTAATATAGATCTATATATTTAAAATGCTGTAAATGTATAATGAATTATCTATTTGTTTTCCAGCTGTTTTTTTTTTTTTTTGTAAGTATGCAGGTACTGTACCCACATAAATTCCATATTGTAATGAATATGACATCTCTATAATTAATTGAATATGAAAGTAAAAGTATGTTTTAGATAATTATGAACTATAAGACTCAAGGAATTGTATTGGGTCTAGGTTTATTTTCTATGCTATTTCCAATTTTTGTTTCACCTGCATTATTACAAAAGTACAACTGGGTCTGGCCGGGACATCTGTGGCTAAGTGGTCATAGTCACTGACCTATTTCTATTCAGCTCCTTACCTCTGTGGGTTCGAGTGAGGAGTGAGGAAGCCATCCAGCTGGCTTGCAGTTGGTTGATGGTTCTACCCAGATGCCTCTGTGCATGCATGGTCTTCCTTCTCCTCTATAATGAACAAGACAATGCTATGTGACTGAAATATTGTCACATTGATAGTAAACAAGCTCTAGATGTTTTACTCAGCTGAAGGGCTTAAATTGATATGAGAAAATATACATGTATGTTTTTCAGAATGTCAGTATTTCTAACATATAATTTGCATGTGATGTCTATGGCAGGTGGCACATGTTGTTACCTGTACCTTTATAGCTTATATGAGAGCTTTTGATTTTCCTCTTGTGACATCTTTTTAAGAATTGCTGTCTTTTAAGATTTAAAGTAGAATTGAACTGAAGTAAGTTTAGCCATTTATACTAGCTCCATATATGTAGTAATTGAACTTGTACGTGATAGGTACTTGTATTCATAATAACATATACAAGATGTGATAAGTAAAATGCAATATATGCATAATAAGAATAAATAATGATATTGTGTGAATAACAAAAAATTTTTACCATTATTTTTATTGCATAACAATCAAACTTCAGACAGTTTTAAGTATTTCTGAATATAATAATTTTATTGCCTGTATATATTGTATATATGCAAATTCAGTTGAGGTGTAACATATCTTTCCCATCCCATTTGGATGTAGCTATACAGATCTGTACAGTTTGATTTATCTTTCTTTACCCATCTCCATGCATGAGTTACTCCCCTTACAAGAATATAATGACTGCCACTTCACAAATAATCATCATTGGAACCCATGGTATACTATTATCACTACCGTATATACCATTGGAAACTTCATGAGTATTAAGCAGCTACTTGCTGACCAATGAAACCATGCATAGTATTTTGAAAACTCTTCAAAGCAAAAGCTGACTCATTGTTTCTGCAAGATAAATCTCTACGCTTGAATGAGGAGTGCTAAATCACTCCTACAGGGTAGAATGAAGCTGACTTAAAAAAAGAAACTGCGCAATTTCATTTGTCAAATGATCCATGCTGTCTCAGCCACAGATCCAATGACTTGACTTGGCTATTTGAGTTAAACTTCGCTTCTACTGTATTCAGTCATATAGCGACGTCCAGCTAATTACTGGTGGAGGAAGACACCGAATGCACGGAGGCATCTGGGTAGAACCACCATCCTACCGCAAGCCAGCTGGAAGACTTCCTCACATGAAAATCTGAATTACCCTGCCGGGATTCGAAATCACGTGGTGAGGGGCTGAGTGTTAAAGTATGGATCCAATGAAATGCCTCATTAATAATTCATGAATACGAAACTTTGCTAATCAAATAAATCGTGGTCACTTAAGAAGTATAATGTATTGAGCAAATGTGGTTTCGACACTGACAAATCACATGATGACAGTCATATAATGAAACTGTCAAAATGATATCAAAAAACCTTCATTAGTAAACTCTTCTTCATTCTTTATTTTGAATTAGTAATTAACATGACATAAAATGAAATCTTTATTATGCATTAGGGAAAAAAGAATAGCAATATAATTTTTTATACGCCGCCAGAGGCGGTCGTATATTGGCGTCATCTTCTCCGTCTGTCCGTCCATCCGTACGTCCATATATTGTGAACACAACTCCTCCTACATTTCTGAATGAATCTTTTCAAAACTTGGTCAATGTCATTACTATAATGGGTAGGTATACATGAAGTGGCGATTTTCCGGTTCATTGATTTTTACAAGATTTGTGTCCCTTGAAACTTAGTCTCTGTAGCTGATTGATATTGCAGCCTTGTGAACGCAACTCCTCCTACATTTCTGAATGAATCTTTTCAAAACTTGGTCAATGTCATTACTATAATGGGTAGATGTGCATGAAGTAGCGATTTTCCGGTTCATTGATTTTTACAAGATTTGTGTCCCTTGAAACTTAGTCTCTGTTGCTGAATGGTATTGCAGCCTTGTGAATGCAACTCCTCCTATGTTTCTGACCTAATCTTTTCAAAACTTGGTCAATGTCATTACTATACTGGTAAATATGCACAAAGCAGGGATTTTGATGTTCATCAGTATTTGCAATAGTTATGTCTTTCTAAACATGGTCTCTTGAAAACACAGCTCAAGTTTCTAAACTGGTAAAAGGGCATAAAGAAAGGATTTTCTGGTGCAGTGATTTTTGCAAGAGTTATGCGGAGAAAGAAAAAAGGATTCATATTGATACTGCTATTTGACCTACTTTCATACTGGAAGCCTTTTTAGGGTTCTATCTCTGTTCAACTAAATTAATTGGTTTCACAGACTTCATTATGAGCTTATGCTTACAGAAATGTTAAAAGCAATAATTAAAAGGACCCACTTGGTCTTTATATTTTGTGGCGGCGTATATTGTGGCAGCACCGGCACTCTTGTTTCAAAAATCTCATATTTGTTACTGATACCATTTTTAAAAAGTGGCATTATTAATCTGTTGTAAGGGGAGAGGTTGCTGTTTTAATACATAATCTCTTGTAAGAGGAGATCACTGTGTAAGATATGATCTCTTGTAAGGGGAGAACACTGTGTAAGACAGTCTCTTGTAAGGGGAGATCACTGTGTTGGAGAAAACTGTTGTTACATGTACTTGGACAAATTAATCTGACCCTCCTGACTTTAGTTAGCATAGGTCACAGCTGACTTCCTGCTAAGTATGGTTCCAGCATTCATTGTTTGAGAAACAAAAACTCTGGTGTTCTGCTATCCTGTCATTCACAGAAATACAAAATGAAAAATTTAATATTTTCAGTGCATTTCCATGAGTATGATCTGAATATAGCCTTTTTGTTTCTGATAATACAAGATTAGTCCATTAATATTAATTGTAATATAATTTTGCTATGGTCAGATCAGGGTCAGATGATATGTTCGGACATTACCAATATTTCCATACATGTCATTCCTTGTTATACACATGAAGATTCAAGACTCTGTCATATTTGTAGTGCAGATTTTAGAAATACACACATAGTTTGAATTTATAGTTAAATGTATTGTCTGTGTCTTCATTGTAGATTTTTGAGTGATCAGATCTTTTCTTTTTCAGTTTACTCTAAATAATTTCAAGGACACAGTGTCAAGGACCTGTCCCTAATCACCTTGAGCCTAAGGCATTTGCCAAAGGTCAAGGTCATAGGTTAAGTAACTACCAAATTCTTGTTTGGTCATTTTCAGAGTCCAGGTTAAAAGAATTTATTCCTGACCAGTTGGTTTTAGTTTTTAAAGCCTTACAATATTGTATTTATTTGAGAATGCAATATAGCAATATACAATGTGAATATAATTATATAATGACCCAATTCTGACTTTATGCTTGTTGTATGATAATGGGAGATTTTCCAGAAGTTAACTGATAGTACTTGAATACAGTGCACCCTGTGTTCATGGCCACATGTACCTAGGAGCCAATCTGTTTATGCAGCCAGCTTTAAGATTATGAAAACGATATTTATTACATATGTAATAAATGGCTACTTTTTCTTGTCCTGTAGCCGGCTGTTTAGGACAGGGTTGACTGTATAAAGTACTGTGATTTGATTTTAAACTCTTTTAACAATAAAGGTTGTTTAGCAAATATATACATCAATGAAATAAAATTATTGGTAATCATCGAATGGATTCAAAGTTATTTTCTTTGAGCTGTATATTTTTGTACATAAACGAATTTATAGATATATTTGTACAGTGACATGCACAGAAATAAGTGAGTGTTTATTGTAGTCCATGATTCCTGATGATGTACATATTTTGTAAAACACTGGATCATGTTTCATTCCAATCATGTGATCAGCAAGGTGTAAAGCTGGTGTTAACTTAGTGGGACTTGTAGGGCTATGATGACTATGACAGGTGTCTTGTGCACCTGGCTGCGGTTTGCAAAATATCTCCAACTGAGATTTTTTTCAACTCAACAAACTCTGCTTTCTGTATCTCTTCTCATCTGCAGTTTCAAAGAAATCAAAAGACAAATTGCTGAGAAAGCATGATAGTAATAGCATGTATGCAGAAAATTGTGTCCTCTTGGGCATCACATAAGGGAGATAAAGGTTTTTAACATTTGAGTTGAAGATAGTCCAAATTTGAGATATTTCGTGAGAAAAAACAACAACAACCTGTTGTTAAGTTTTTGATTTATTTTAATAGAAAGATTATTGTGTATTTTTACTGGTAATTTTTATTATGTCAGGTAAACTTTGCACCTCCTGTTCATCTCAGTTTGATTATAATGATAAAATTAAATAGAATCTATACAAGTGAATTATATAACTGTTATATATGAGGCTCTAATTTTTTTTTCAGTGTGAGTAGAATCGGTTTTGTGCAGTTTCAAAGATATTCTCCATTGTGGTAATGATCTGTCATAGAATTAGTTAATTAAACAATCAAATACAGGGATTTTGTTCTCTATTAGATGGATGACTCAATCCCTTCAAATGGTGAATAAATGATGTGGGAACAAAAGTCAAGAAAAAACAGCAAATCTAAGGGATGAAAGTAAAGGATATATTGATCCAATATCAACAATTGCTATAAACTGCCTGTTTGGAAAAGTTTTCAACTTAAATCAGTGTTTGACCAGATATAACCATATTTTCTTCTTCTATGTATTCATTGAGAATTTTTGCATTCAAGAACATATAAACTTACTAGCATTAGGGAATATAGCTGAGTACTGGCTATAAAAAACTAAAGAAACAGCCCTGGAATATACAAAATTAAAATGTCTGCAGTGTGGTTGCTCCCATATATATTTTTTGTGTGACAACATTTAGCTGTATTTCTTATGGATTCTACTATTATGTAACAATTTTGTATTATTTCTGAAGCCAATGGTTGTTATACCATACTTTACCAATTTTTTTTCTCATTAAAGTAGTTTGATAAGATAAATATTTTGATTATAAAGTCATAGATAGTTTGAAAAGGTTTTTAATTTATGTCTTAGGTGTAGATTTTTTTTCTTCAGCACATCAGTCTGTGTTGAAGTCATTGCATTTGTCAGGTTGCTGTACACCTGGATGTTTTTTTTAATGGATTTTTACTTTCTTACATTTTGGTTAGTCTGAGAACATTTCTCTTGCTTTGATATACAATATCATGTAAAATTCTGAATCAGTTTTTTCCTTAGCTGAATAGTCTCTGTAGATATATGACCATTTTGGATGCATGAATTCTGAAGTATAAGCCTGTGATCAATTCATTTGAAAATAAACATGTTAATGTTTTCAGTCCACTATTTCTCATTTACTTTCCAATATTTCTCATTTACTTTCCCATATTTCTCATTTAAATTTCTAATGTAATTTCCCATATTTCTCATTAACTTAATGTAATTTCCCATATATCTCATTAACTCTCCTACATACTTTCCCATATTTCTCATATACTTGGAAATTCCTCCAAGCCTTTGTAGGATTTTTTCACAAAACATCCTCAGATTGTGATCTGACTCAATATATTGAAGATCAAGAACTTTCTTACTCATTAACCCTTTCCCTCATAGAGGAAGCCATGAAAAGACCTATGCAAACAGCATAAAACCAGATCAGCCTGCGAGTAACTCGCAAGCCGATCAGGTTTTATGCTGTTAGCTGCTCCTCAGTGGTCTGGAAATGAGGATTTTGTAATTAAATTTGGTAAGGTTTAACTGTGGTTTTCTGCAGATCAGGCTTTATGTGATACCTATTGAGTGCGTCAAAATGAGTCTATATGAGGGAAAGGGTTATACCCACTCTTTACAGGATTGGTGACTATACTAGAATCCCATTCCTCATGTCCAGTCCTATCCCATACTGTATCGTATTATATGAAGACAATGTGGGACATGAGAGTATTATCCACTATTTTGACCAAGAGTACGGACATTTCACATGAAAGTTTTTACCAGCAATGGTCTTAATCCTTCATATTTGTGGTACACTCAGGATTGGAGAGGTCTAAATTGAGAAAAATCTCAACTTGAGATTTCATGAAGTGCAGACCAGGAATACAAAATTTCTTAACTTCAAAATTTCATGAAATTGATATTTTGAATAACCTTATTCATGTCTGAAGAAGAAGAAGAAAATTTATAAATACATGTATGTTGGGGATAGCATGTCCTTAAATCTTAAAGATTTCTAAATTTTAGCAGTGGTTGATTTGAATTATATCTTGATTTAAAGGCATATGCGCCCATTACAGTTTTTAGCTCACCTGAGTACGAAGTGCTCAAAATGAACTTTTGGGATCACCCTGTGTCCGTTGTACGTTGTCCGTCGTCAACAATTTACTTTAAATGACATCTCCTCTGAAACCGCTGGGCAGAATTTGATTAAATTTGGCAGGGATGTTCCTTGCGTAAACTTTCACAAAAGATGTTAAACTTGATCCATATGGAACTCTGGTTGCCATGGCAATGGAAAGAAAAAATTATGGAAACTTTAAAAATTATCTCTTTCAAAACTATTGGCCAGATTTCAAAATATTTTGGTACCTATGTTCCTTGTGAAACTCTCTGACTGCTCTCAAGACTGCTAAAATTATTTCGATCGGGAAAAAACCATGGCCGCTAGGAACGGGGCTAATTTGCCTTATATGTATACATTGAAATCTTAAAACAACATTCTCTTCTGAAATCACTGGACAAAATTTGATTAAATTTGGCAAGGATGATCCTTGGGTGAAGCTTCACAAGAGTTGCTGAAGTTATTCTGATCCATAAAAAAAAAACATGGCTGCCATGGGCAGTGCTAATTTGCCTTATATGTGTATAGTGAAATCTCTAAATGGCATCTCCTCTGAAACCGCTGGAAGGAATTTAATTTGGCAGGGATGATCCTTGGGGTGAAGCTTCACAAAAGTTGCTAAAATTATTCCGATCCATAAAAAAACATGGCTGCAAGGGGCAGGACTAATTTGCCTTGTATGTATATATTGAAAACTTAAAATGACCTCTCTTCTGAAACTGTTGGACAGAATTTGATAAAACTTTGCAGGGATCATCTCCTTCAAAACTACTGGCCAGATTTCAAAATGTTTTAATACAGACTGATGTTCTTGGGTAACCCTATACTCCGGTGAGCGATCCAGGGCCATCATGGCCCTCTTGTTTACTATATAGACAAAGAAGGAAAATTAAAACTAGCCATGATAGTTTTCTTAAACATTGCATGATTATAGAGAATTATACTAGTAGCAAATTTAAGGAAAAAAATTGGGGGTCACCAATCTACTCTTTGAGTTATCTGCCGGTGCATGTATCACCTGCTGAAGCATGAAAAAAGTGTGATGGACTGATGGACAGAAAAGTGATCCTATGTATCACCTCTGCTTACAGGAGGTTACAAATAAAAAATGGAAGAAGATTGGCATTATTTACTTTAGTTTGGTAATCATCATATGAAACTCTGACTACAGGGATCTCTTGCAAAACAAGCTTTAAAGGGAGATTACTCTGGTGGAGTTTAGGCTTTAATAAATTGGTACAGAACAGAAACAAATGCATTTTAAACTTTATTCAACAATATATAATGACTGGCTATATGGTTTACAAAATAATCATGACCTGCATATTTATTAATGTGGTTATATAACTAGATATATTTTAATCATTTTAACCAGCAAGGAATAGATTCTTTAGAGAACATATAATTCAGTTGGGTTGACATGTGAACAGCAAAAAGAAAAATATTGAAACTGTCAGTTTCATAAAACCAAGCTTTAAAGCTACACCTTAAGTATGGTTAAACAATAGAAAACCTCTACTGCAATCCTAGACATTATGTTAGCTAAATGTTTCAACTCCTTCTGTTATTAATCTCATATTGCTATAACTTAGTAACAGAAAATAATTTAACACTCATGTGAAGAAAAATAAATGCTCAACCATAAATAAAATCAAGGACAAAGTCCCATTCAAATTTTCCAATATATCTTTTTGACATACAACATGAACAAATATCTTTGTTTCATCAAATTACAGTAATGGCTGAAAACACAATATTTTAAAAACATCACAATTTCTTTGGTTGTCTAACAACATAAATGCTGGTTTACTTTCAATATTTCATCATGTAACTGACTATAACTGTGATTTCCAATCACAAGGATACATAAGCACAGAAAGGAAATGTGTCTTCCAATGTACTTTGGTACTCATATGAACTGACCTTCAACATTGTCCAAATGCATGTAAAATAAAACAGGATCAGCTTTCCTCAACTCACAGGTTGACCGTATCTTATACCGTTTGCTACTCATCAGTGGGTTACAGCTGACACAAAACAGTCTTGAGATTGCTTGGTTGACACATGTTGTGACAGTGTACTCCAGAGATCCAGTCAAATATACACAGCAGCTGAGGGTAGTGTATCAGTTTTACTGGGTGGTCTATCAGTCAATTTAAATACAATCCATAAGTTTGGTCTATCAGTCAAAACTATGACCCATAAGTTTGGTCTATCAGTCAAAATACGACCCATTAGTTTGGTCTATCAGTCAAAATACGACCCATTAGTTCGGTCTATCAGTCAAAATACAGCTGCAATGGGGTGGTCTATCATTCAAAATATAACCATTAAAGTTGGCATATCCATATAGTACAGTTAATATGGTTGGTGCATCAGTCAAAGAAAAGTCAATGAAAGCCATGTGAATCCGACCAAAGTACAGCCACAATGGTTGGTCATCAGTCAAAGTACAGCCACTATGGTTGGTGAATCAGACAAAAGTACAGCCATGTACAGCCACTATGGTTGGTGCATCAGTCAAAGTACAGCCACTATGGTTGGTGAATCAGACCAAAGTAATGCTGCTCTGATTTGTGTATCAGTCAAAGTACAGCCACTATGGTTGGTGTATCAGTCAAAGTACAGCCACTATGGTTGGTGTATCAGTCAAAGTACAGCCACTATGGTTGGTACATCATTCAAAGCACAGCCACTATGGTTGGTGTATCAGACAAAGGTACAGCAACTATGGTTGGTGAATCTGACCAAAGAACAGCCATTATGGTTGGTGTATCAGTCAAAGCACGACCACTATGGGTTAAATCAGAAACAAAAGCTGCTGCAGGGACTATCATTGTTACCATGTGAACAGGTCAAGGCACTGGGTACTAAAGGCAAGTTAAGCTATGGTAGACCTTAATATAATGGGCATGCCCAGGACATGTAAGTACAGTAGGTGAATTTATATTTCATGCCCTAAACTGAAAGTGGGAAAAGCTATAGAAACTAGTTCATATGAAGTCAAAAATCTTATACTGTTTCTTAGTTTAATTTCTTTTCTTACAGTTTTCATATCAGAAAACATGGCTTTTAAAGTTTTTTTTATGTTTAAGTAGATACAGGATATAACCAATGTTAGTTCTGTCTTGCATTGCCTTTTAACCACCATTTGTGGGTCTGTGTTAAAAGAGTATTAAGCTTAATTCCACAAATCTACAAAATATAAATTTACTACTGTGAAATCATTAGTTTTCGTTCATTTTGTGCCAGGCTTTACCCACAAATATTAGCCTTCATGAAAATCATTCAATAAATAGACCGCATGTTTTCTAGAGCATGAATCCATGAATAAATGTACCAACAAAATCTCCAACAGACCATGCTCAACGAAATTTAATGTCAGCGAAAATTAATGAATTTACTGTATCAAAACCATGCATAATTGGAACACAATTATTTCCTCTTAGTTCATACAGATGTTACTCAAACCTGGCTTTAACTAAGCTTTTAAGAGTCTAAATAACTGCTGTATTCACACTTAAGACTTATACACTGTATTCAATACATATATGTAAATAAAAAATATGAACACTCTTATAAAACTTATCAATTAACCCATTACCTCATGAATATTCATATACCAATGTATGACTAGATGAATATAGATTTCCTGAACCTAAATAGCATACAAAATAATGGAGTTATCTTTTTTGTACTACAAAATTGTATGAGCAAATAGAGGGAGCAGTTTGATCAAGGTTTGCTCTGTTTGCCACTGCATCAAAACCAGTCTATATAAGGTAAAGGGTCAATGATAAACCAATTACAAGTACCATGTACCTCAAGAGAAGGATTACTGAATGTATAACATTCATGAATTTCTTCAAATTGAATAAGAGAGATCAATACGAAGTCAGCCAACTGTCACCATGGAGATGAATAGAACAGATATGTCTAATACAATAAAAAGCAGACCAATGTTAAAACCATGATAAATTAATGTGTGTGGCAGTCATTCTTATTTTCAAAACAAGAGTATTCTCTGGAACATGTGTTTCACCTGCCGCAACGTGACAGAAAAAGTGATGGACGGACAGACGGACCGACAGATGGCGGAAAAGTAATCTCTATGTGTTACCTCTGCTTACAGCAGGTGACACAAAAATCACAGCCCTAACCTTTAATCCTTAAATAAAACAACATCCAAACACAAAATTCACATAAAATTTGTTGAAAGAATTTAACACTTTTGAGCAAGTGGGTTAAAGGTTTGTTATGCAACCTAAGATTAATGTTGGAAAACTGCCATGGCCCAGGGATGTTTAAACTGGGTTATGCAATAAGTATCTCTTATTAATATCCAACTGTCTATACCCCTATGGAAAAGACAATATCTAAGGGATTACCAAACCCAAAGCTTCTTGATCTGATTAATGAAATACTGTCAATATACCCTGGTTAACATGATTTATATACATTTATACAGACATAAACACAGCAGGGGTTTAATTATGTATTTACTATCAAAATATATACAACAACATAATGAACAACAAATAACATTGAATTTGGTGTTAGGTCTGGATGCTATAGCAACTTAACACTGGTGTAACACTAACTAAAACTAAACAGTACTAGCACCCAGTTGTAAAGATATTTCACACACACTCTGTTAAAGCAGCTTGTTCAAAGACCAGTAGATATTAAAAAAATATAATTTTCTACTCTCCCATTTTAATGTTGGTGAAGTCTTTGTTTCCTGACAAATTAACTCAGTAAGTGTAGGTCACATTAAATGGGAATACACTATTATCGCAAAAGCAGCTTTGACGAGAATACGGCATCCCTGCTTTACCAGTTCAGGGAAGCAGATGGTATTGCCTGTGATGGGAAAATAACCCATTTTTTTAATATCACTGATGGTTGCATTGGGTGACCATGTGTGTAGATAGGTTTTGATAGACACTGATAGTAATACACATACAGTGAAACCTCATTAGTCCGGACACTTTGGTCCTTGTTTAAATTTCCGGATTAATGAATTTTCCGTATTAATGAATCAATCCATATCTCTCTTCTTCTTTTTTCTTTCTTTCATACTTTCTCATTGTACACTGTTGTGTGTGTGTGTTTATGTTTGTTTTCCATTAATAATAATTATATTTAAAATTATATGCTTAGGACTATATAATTATGTATTTAAATTGATGTTTACAAATGATGGTTTAATTTTATTTAAATCCATCCTTGACATCAGCATTCTTTAAGAGAAGAAAAAGACACCTTAAGTAGGTGACAGCATAATTGTGACCCATTTCTTGTTCTGCATTCGTAAGCAAAATGAATTGGATTTAATTATTTTAGCCAAAACAGTCACAAACAAATGAATATTAAATGTACGCACTGAAAACAAAACATATGAACAAAAGACGATCTAAAGGATGGTTGGCTTTTCTGTCTCTTTTTACAGCATACATCTGCAGCTGTGAATAAATTTTACCTTCTTCACTCGCTAGTTATATATGTAGCTTGCGGCTATACCAGCCCTTAACTGCCCCCTGTTCTCTGGACTGATTAGTGTGAAGCGCTCGCGGCTATGTGTAAACAATCTGCTACTTCTATGACAGTCACGCGCAAAGAATAGTCAGAATGATGTCTAAAAATAGTAGGTGGGAAATCCAGTCTGAACTGGTACCCGGATTGTCGAGTCATTTTAAATAGCAAATGGAAGATTGGTTCCCAAAATGGATGTCCGGATCCGGAACGCGAATTTCCGTATTATCGAATCATTTTTACGTTGTGGAAATCCGTTCCAAGAGAAAAGTGTCCGGATGGTGAGGTTTCCAGAACAATGGAGCCCGGACTAACGAGGTTTCACTGTATATAGTTAAAAATCAAAGTCTTAGTCAATGACCATCTGTGAACACTCTGTTTTAAATGCCATGAATAAACAATCTGACAATAAAATGATCATCAAATACCAGACATGCGTTATCATTAAAACTGCATTTTCACATTTCACCCATAAGCAACTTAACATTGCATGAACACATCTATACATCACAATCCACAATACATTATAAACTATCTATTTCTTTTGGTTTTAATATTACACTCTTCATTTCTAACACCATTTATTAAATTTATGTAAGACACTATATGTATATAATTATATATATCACACTTTGCATGGCTAAACTCATCAGACAAGACAAAAATGACATGAACTCAATACTTAAAAAATAACTACCAGTTTTTGCAGTGATGATTTAATTTATGCCTTTACTAATTGTAAGGAGATTGCTTTCCTTTAACCCTTTCCCTCATATAGACTCATTTTGACGCACTCAGTAGGTACCACATAAAGCCTGATCTGCAGAAAACCACAGTTAAACCTTACCAAATTTAATTACAAAATCCTCATTTCCAGACCACTGAGGAGCAGCGAACAGCATAAAACCTGATCAGCCTGCGAGTTACTCACAGGCTGATCTGGTTTTATGCTGTTCACATAGGTCTTTTCATGGTGTCCTCTATGAGGGAAAGGGTTAATGACCAGGTCAACTTTTCATATAAGAATTACGAACAAACCAATAGTTTTTATAGTGTAATCTAGGTCAATCAGTAATCATACGGTACCCCAGAGTACCTAGTGGATAACAATACCCATTGATTTAATTGGAATGGACTTGTAAATATTGAAAAATACTTTACAAACATTATTTTCCCCACTTATCATCAGCTGATTATATTTACATGGATTACACATTTAGTTTCAGTACAATTTGCAGACTCCATGCTTCAAATGTCTGACTCCACAGCTTGAATGTTTTAAAACAGCTTTGGTCACTGACTAAGAATTTGATTTTTAACTATGTGTGTATTATGTTTACCCTTTCCCTCATATAGACTCATTTTGATGCACTCAATAGGTACCACATAAAGCCTGATCTGCAGAAAACCACAGTTAAACCTTACCAAATTTGATTACAAAATCCTTTACTCGCAGGCTGATCTGGTTTTATGCTGTTCGCATAGGTTTTCATGGTGTCCTCTATGAGGGAAACGGTTAAACAATACTCTACTACAGACACATGGTCAGGCAATGCAACATTCCGTCATTGTAAGAAAAATGGGTGGTTTCCCCACCACAGGCAATAGCGTCAAAGATGGTACTGAAGCTATTTTTAGAATCATAAAAAAACAACAAAAAACTATACTTAGAATTTTATATTCATGTGCCATCAAATGACTGATCCAATTCATTCTGCTGGTACGCTCTAACATCACAGGCAGAACTTTATACATATTTGCTACCCAGAACAGGTGAAGACACAATGTTGCTGAATGTACCTTAAGCACCTGCTTCGAGGAAACCATATTCTATATTTCACCGAAATGGTCGTTTACGTAAATAGCAATGCCAGTGCAATATGACCTACATTTGCTGAGTTTATTTGTCAGAAAGCGAAGTCTACACCAACATTAAGGAGGGAGTAGAATATCTTTTTACTATTTCTACCGATCATCTGTGAATGAGTTGCTTTAAGTTTTTAAATTATTTAAAGTAAAATTATAGTAATCCAAAAACTGATTTTCCATACACAGCGTTTAATCAATAGTATACAGACTGTGTTACACTAGATTACCTTGAGGTTTTCCAGGTGTGGTTAATCCAATGAATTGAGTACAAATTCAAATCAGTTTCCATATCATCTAATTTTTTCTATTCATGATCAGTTCTTGGATTCTCAGTTTTAAAGTGTTTCTAATTTTCATTACAAGACTTAGTGTCCATTTAGGATAGGGATATCTCACCACTCAAGGGTCAGAGCAAGACTTCCAGAGTCTATGCCTGAAATTTCAGATCCCGTGGGTGAGGCATCCCTTTTCCTACATGAATTTACAACCACTGGATTTCTTTTTCTCCCCAAAATGATTATTATTGTTACTGTCTGGCAACCTTAATATCAACACATCACACTGCCACTTTCTGCATTTTTTTCTCTCTGTATAACTAATTAAAACATCAAGACATTGAAAGAAACTAACCTGTAAAAAATACATACAAGTATGTGTTAGTTTGACAGGGATTTCCATTTACTTAAAACTAACCCGGCCCTTGGCTATGCATAGTAATATCTGTTTGCATTATTTCACTTTCAAAATGTTACATGAGAATAAACAAATCTATTTCATATAAAGTTATGATAATTTGTTTATCTTGATAAAATGGTAAAAGAAACAGTTCAAAAACATTGATATAAATAATAATGTGACAAACAGAATAGTCACTTTCCATGGGGAAAATCCCTATCTTATATGCTGGTTTTGATAAAATAACATCAACATGATGATGTAAAAGAAACAACTTTGTCAAAATTATAAATACGTAAAAACAAATCTCAATGATTATCAATACAACATAAAGCCTGGTCACCTGGTATATATGCATGAAAACAAAATAAAAACAAGAAATATCTTTGAAGATGATGAACACCCCCAGATACTGCTTTGTAACAGTTACTGTTACCATGTCAGACAGACTTCAGAAATATAACTAAGGGCCATAACTCATTCAAAATCAAGTGAATCATGACATGCCAACAATATACGTAAATAAGCTTGGTATTTATTAGTCTTGTAAAGTTTCATCAAAATCCAACCAAAGGTAGCTGAGAAATAGGGCGGACAAATCTCATTTACAGACGGACCAACCGACAGACAGACCAACGTGACTCCAATATAGTATACAGTATAATATGGATGCAGTAAATGGCAAGTTATTAGCAAATACATTGGTCTATGAATAAAAATCCTATTGTGTAAATCTTAAAAAATCTAAATTGCACGGTTTTGTTTTTACTCTTTTACAGAATAAAGCAGTGTTGTTTTTGATTTCATATCTTAAAAATACCACTTCTATGTAGGTAAATATCTTCGTCAGATGGCAGAAGTAGATTATATAAGTAATTATACAACAGGGAACACTAGATAGATTTGTTTACATTATAAGTCTGAAATGGTATTATACAGGGAAAACTGGATTTGTTGACATTTTTGGTCATTATATATTATAGGAAACATAGAATTTGTTAACATTGTTAAGTCTGAAATGATATTATACAAAGAAAACCAGATTTGTTTACATTTTAAGTCATAATATATTATAAGGAACACAGAATTTGTTAACATTGTTAAGTCTGAAATGGTATTATACAAGGAACACTGGGTTTGATAACATTATATGGAACAAATGATTTGTTAATATTGAAGGGAACACTTAATTTGTTAACAGGTCAAAATATATAGGGAACACTTGATAGGGAACTGATCTTAAATACAAAAACATATGCATATAGGGAACACTTGATTTGTTAGTATTTTAAGTCATATAGGAAACCTTTGATTTGTTAACATTAGAATTCCTAAACATAAATATATAGGGTATGCTTGATTTGTTAACATTTTGTGTTTTATGTTGTAATGTAAACATATAGAGAACACTTGATTGGTTGTTAACATTACAAATCGTAATACATAGGGAACACTTGATTGGTTAACATTACAAGTCATAATATATAGGGAACACTTGATTTGATAATAATTTATGTTGTAATATAAAAATATAGGTAACATTTGACTTGTTAACAGAATTAAGATATTTAAATTTACAGAGGTTCTATGACCACTAACAATAACAGCAACTATATAACATGTATTTGTCCTGCAACAAAAACTAGTCAATTTCCATGCATAAATTATTTATTTTTTTCACAATATTTTCTTTTTGTATTTCAAAGACCATCTGTTATATTTGCCAGTGGAGATAGGCATTTTATGTAATCTTTAAATTATGAAATTAGAAAGAACTAGAGAGAACTGGGAAATGACATGCTAGCACTGTATAACAAGGTATGAAGATTTATTGTATATCAGGAAAACTAAAATACAGCAAGGTTGATTTACATAAACCTCCTTCAGGGCTCACAGTATGAATCAGGGCATGTATCAAATGGTGCAGACTTATGGCCATTTATTTGGTTAAATGAGACACTCTTCTCTATAGAAGTGTCCAGTGCAGTAATTGTGGAAATACACAGGTGCTAGACTGGTTATAGACTCATTTTGGTCCAGCACATCTCCATGTGAGCTAGACTGACAACTAGACTGATGGTGTGAGGAATTTACAAAATTAAAAATCCTGCACCAAGGAGATGAGTCAAATTTGAAGTATATACGCCATTTCAAGTCAATTAGATCTACTGGAGCCATGCTCCTTTGTATGAAAACCAGCAGACCACCAAAATATTTTGACTACAGATTTATATATAAACAATGTTAACTGTTTCTTTCTATATTACCTTTTTTCTTTCAACTGTCAGTAATGGATGTATATTTTGACATGAATCTTATTTCTAGACATACATTTGGTAGAATAGTATTTGGTTAAAAGACAAGAAATACAGAAATATATAGAACACACATACAATATCCTCAAACTTAACAAAGATTAAGAACAGTTTAATATTTTTGATTAAAAAAAAAATAAGTACCCGAATAAAAAAAAATATTATTATAAATTTCAAATAACTAAGAAAGCATAGAAACCATATTATAACAAGAAAAAAGAAAAGAAGACAAAAATATATAAAACATATCAGTAGTAAATTGCACAGTCACATATACAGTACACATAAACCCTTAACCCTTTACCTCATGAATATTTATGTACATATTTATGACTTGATGAAAATTAATCAGTTGGCATATGAAATAATGGATTTTTTTTCTTTGCCATGCAGACTATGTAGAATCTGAGCTTCAATATTGTATGAGCAAACAAAGTCTGCTCTGTTAGCAAATGTCTCAAAATGAGTCTATATGAAGTAAAAAAGTTATTATGGAAGAAGGTCTTTGTCATATGAACACATATCTTAAAATCTGGTTATGAGTCAATCAAGTGACATACAAACAGGTCAGTTAATGGTTAGTGATGAGGCTGTTTTCAAAGACATCTTAAGCTTTTAACTTCAGTGAAATATAATTGATATTTGAAAGTGAGTGTTTCTGTTTTACTGATAAAAAGTTCTAGTGTGGTAAATATTTGTTCCTATCATCTGGTAAACAAGCTGTTAGGTTTAAGTATTTGGAAATTTCAGAAAATATACAATTTGTAAAACTTAACCAAAATTAAGAATCGTAAGATGTTTAGTGATCACAGCCCTGAGATTAATTGTATATACCATCTAATTGGCACATGAAACTGTAGTCCTTTTGAATGTTGACGTTTTTCTTTCCATGATAGGTATCCTGTCCTTAAAATCTTAGCTTAAAATATCAAATGGACTGCCTTAGAAACAGCATGTCAGAATAACTGTATGTATTTCTAATTTCCAGGTCTTCATCTTTTCATCAATATTATTTAATTGAAAATCTAATTAAAATAATTTCACATCAATAATTTATATTAAATAATATGGTACCTATTTTAATCGCTTATTTAAAGATGCTTAGATTAGATACCAATCAACAATTTACAGCTTTCAAAGACTTATAACATCTATACAGCTTGCCTTGCTTTGTTCTAAATTACTTTCATATTATACAATTAAAAATATTGAATACGAGAAAATACATATATGCACTGAAAGTGATAAATCTGCCATAGAATAAATATTGTGAATGATCTATATATATTTGCATATCATAGCCTGATTAATACAAATTATTAACAACAATGTATAATTCTCGAATACTGAATACTTAATTAAAAATAAGCTAAAAGTATGCTGATAAATGAATTTTAAAAAATTAGGAAAAATAAAGAAATTGATAATGTAAATCATCTATTTTCTTGTGTTTTTAACAATATTAAGGTTTGTGTCAAAGTTTTCTGCCAATAAATTAAGA
>CM037779.1:80816183-80866183 GCA_021229015.1 Solen grandis
AACTGTATGTTAGTCGGTACCTTCTGTATCATCGCTTATTGTTGTCACTTGAATTTCAACATACAGTTGACTATGTGCTTGACTCTATGGATTCTGGAGTGACAGAAACCATCTGGTCTGGATCGGCAAATTTGGTAGCAGGGGAGCATTAAATGTCTTAATACGTCAACACAGGCTGTTTCCACTTTATGGTGTCTCTCTTGGTCAGCTTCATGCTGAGCTCTATGCACTTTTTCAAGGTATAGTTAGTTGTAGCTTGTTGGGTGGATGTGTGTGATCTAAGTAAACAGTCAGCTACTTCTTCATCTTAGAGATTAATAGGGTTCAGCTCACTCCTTCTGTATACAACACATGCACTATCTGTCCTTATAGAGCAAAGAAGTCCTTCGAAGACTTGATGGGGGATGCACCTAAAGATGCTGTAGATCTGTGTAAGAAACTTCTCCACTTCAACCCAGACAAGCGATGCACAGCAGACGAGGCATTGCGCCATCCATATGTGTCACGATTTCACAACCCGGCAGAGGAGATCAGTCTGAACTATGACGTAGTGCCACCACTGGCAGATGATGTACAGCTCAGGGTGGATGAATACAGGACCAAACTGTATGAGGTCAGTGTTGTTGTAGATTTCATGAATATTGTGAGAATTATTTTTTCGATCTGCTTTAACTGCTTAAACATTCAAGTTTATCTTGTCAAATTCTTTTTTAGTAATATTTGAAACATCTGAAATTCCTGTACTTGTTGTAAAATATTCTTTTTCATTATAATAATTTTTTGAAGTCTTTTCAATAGCATTCTAAATTGAATTGTTTACATTTATTATTTAATATGTATGCAATGATAACTGGCTTAACTGTTCATTATAATTTCTCACATTTGAAGTTTTCTGAAAAGTGACATTCTGTTAATTAAAGCTTAATTAAAAGTGATGGTCAATCAAGATTAATTCTTGTAACAAGAGTTTGGCTTGTTCAAAGTTGTGAAGTTTTGTTTAATTTACTGTTAATCTGATAGAGATTGCAATTAGAACCCATAGAATGACCTGTTATTTTTCCGTTCTAAATTTTGCTTTTTCAGTATTTTTGTGTCGCCTGCATAGCATGGCAGACACATAGGGATCACTTTGTCCGTCGTCGTCGGCGTCGTCGGCGTCACACTTTCTTGTCCGGAGCATAACTCGAAAAGTATTTGAGGTATCACCTTGAAACTTAAAACATGGATAGATCACATTGAGGTGGAGTGCAGTGCACAAGAATGATAACCATGACTTTCATATTTTCTGAGTTATTCCCTTTGTTGATTCTGAGATTTTATTTTTGTCCGGACCATAACTCAAAAAGTATTTGAGGTATCACCTTGAAACTTAAAACATGGATAGATCACATTGAGGTGGAGTGCAGTGCACAAGAATGATAACCATGACTTTCATATTTTCTGAGTTATTGCCCTTTGTTGATTTTCAGTCTTAATTTTTGTCCAGGGCATAACTCAAAAAGTATTTGAGGTATCACCTTGAAACTTAAAACATGGATAGATCACATTGAGGTGGAGTGCAGTGCACAAGAATGATAACCATGACTTTCATATTTTCTGAGTTATTGCCCTTTGTTGATTTTCAGTCTTAATTTTTGTCCAGGGCATAACTCAAAAAGTATTTGAGGTGCTGACTTAAAACTTTATAGATAGATAGATCTCATTGAAGAGGAGTGCAGTTAACATAAATGATAACTCTCACTTTCTTTTCTCCTGAGTTATTGTCCTTTGTTGATTCTCAGTCTTTATTTTTGTCAGGAGCATAACATAAAAAGTATTTGAGATATTGCTTTGAAACTTCATAGATGGAAAGATCTCATGGATTTGTAGTGCAGTGCATAAGAATGATAACTCTGTTTTATTTTCTGAGTTATTTCCCTTTGTTGATTTTCAGACTTAATTTTTGTCTGGGGCATAACTCGAAACGTAGTTGAGGTGTTGACTTGAAACTTCATAGATCTCAATGGTCTGAGTGCAGTGCACATGAATGATAATTTCTCTTTTTCCTTGAGTTATTGCCCTTTTTTATTTGAGGTATTACTTTGAAACCTCACAGGTGGAAAGATCTCATGGAGTGCATTGTGCAAGAATGATAACTGTTGTATTTTTGGAGTTATTTCCCTTTGTTTATTTTTTTGGATTTAATTCTTGTGTGGTGCATAACTTGTAAAGTATTTGAAGTGTTGCCTTAAACATTTATAGTAGATAGATCTCATTGGTCTGAGTGCAGTACACAAGAATGATAACTCAATAATGATAATGATGACTACAAACTTGCAACATATATATGATTAACGTCATAAGTGCTTAATGACGTCATAATTTTTCTTACAGTTAATGTTTTGAATTCATAGTCATTCTGACACTCCTCTGATGAAGACTGTATAGTCGAAAGTGCTCGGGAAAATTATTACATATTGCACTGTTTGAACATTTTATTCCCCCCCCCCCCCCAAAAAAAAAAAAAATATATATATATATATATATATATATATATATATGTGTGTGTGTGTGATTTGGTGTTATTTTGTACCTCACAAAATAGATTATGCTTTATCAATAATTTGTCAAAAGATCGATTTTCTAGTCAATTCTTTTATCAAACATGCTTAAATGCAGGCGACACAAGTGTTCCGAGGAACACCCACATCTAGTTTTGAAAATAGTATGAATAAAAATATAGATTGAAGTTTTGTATGTTTGCATGCATAGATGATCATGCAAAAGAAAGCAGATAGACGACGGAAGAGACAGGAAGCCCGTAGTGCCCAGCACATCGCCCAGCAGGCACGGGAGGCCACGCCCCCTGATGATGAGGATGAGATACCCCCGGGGGAGCCCCACGGTCACCAGGCAGTCTCTTCCTATCACCAGCAGCACCAGCAGCGGTACGCCCGGGCAGACCCTGATACACCGCCCAGACCTCGTCATCAGTCATCATTCTCTGCTTCACATGCCTCACATGCCTCACATTGTGAGTGGCAGTTTTCTTTGTATTTAGCATCTCATTAGAAATCTTGAAACCTTTATATATATTTTTTTCTAGCCCAAGTGTTCCATTGAAGTCATTGCCTTGTTACATTTGACAGTTTCAGATTGTTCATGGATGTTTTGAACTTGTATTGAGCCAAAAAGTTCCTTTTTTTTTTTTTAAACAATATTCAAAGGATTTTAAGAAAAAGACATAGCTCTGTCTATATTAATAATTCCCTTTTCTAGCCAAAGAGGGATACACTTATTCATACTATAATAAATTATTGAATCTTTTTTCAACAGCTGCGTTTGGCAGAACCACGCATGACCAACCCCCACCCTCTGCTCCGGTCACTAAACAGAGGGCCCTCCCCCGACAGAGGACCAATGAAAATGTAAGCATGACTCATCCTGTCTATACTGCTATCACTGTTTACTCATGTCTGCTGTGGAAATGTTTGCTATTGTTTTCATTGCATGACCATTACTCATGTTTAGTCTCTTCTATAACACTGTTTATAGCTTAACACCATGTTAGTGTTTCATATTTATTTTAATATCATGTGTAGACATTAAAAATTATATCACTTTGCAAATTATGAAAAGATTTGTGAAAAATCAAACAAAGTAATTACAATAACCAAAAAAAAAAAAAAAAAAAAACAGTAGCAACTATTTCCGCATTATCTTTAAATGTAAAGAAAATTAAAAATAAATGCACAATAAACAGTCATTATGTTTTATTTTAAATGTTTGTTTCAATAATTATCCATGATGGAAGATGTTGATTTGATTTTTTGTCTACACATGGTCATTCATGGCACTATAACAACAGATAGTGTATTAGAATTTTTTCTGCTTCAAATTATTCTCACTTGTACTTATAAATTTCCTAGAAATTTCACGCAAACTTTCCATTTATCCCTGAGTTTTTCCGGTACCTTTTATTTGTTAGACATCCATTCAGGAAGACAAAATATCAGGAATGTATACAGGAATTATAAGATTATGTCCCATACAAAAACATGTAAGCTCAGTAAAAAGTCTACTGTAGTTTCATTATAATTTAATGTGGCTTAATGTCCAATTGTATTTCTTATCTCCAGACTGCAGACTGTTTATGCTGTTCAATGTGAGAATAGAAATTTAAGAATTCAATTAGATAAAGCAGCGCAAGATTGATTGAAGTCATTAGCCTTGCTTTATTTTTTCATCTCCATTATGAAGTTTATTTTCACAGAAGACAGTTTCTAGACATTGAAAATTATCATAAGAATTATCAGGAACGAAATGGATAGTATAGAGATTTTTATTAAATGCCTGTCATTATACTTTGGTCATGATGGCCGAGTTAGACCTCCTGTTGTCATGGTGATGCTGTATAACACTGAGCTCCCTCTCGCCTCACAGAAAATTACGTCCCTACTCAACCGACAGCGACTTTATCATGTTCTCAAAGCTAGCCCCAAACTCTTGTCGTATAACTTCCCACAGGTCAGTATGCTGTAGTGCCTGCCTAACTTGCTCGTAGCTCTTAGTTTCAGCTGTAATGTTGTGTACAGTAACACTCTCTAATCTACAGATGTCTGCCTTGTACAGAACAAAGTTCTACAAAATGTTTATAGTAAATCAAGCAAAAATAATGATTGCAAAATGCAGAAATTTTTTTGCTTAAATACAGCTACCCAGTGTTTGGGAGTTATGCATACAAGACATACATATAATATTAATCTAAGAAAAAAGCATGTCTTGATAAAAGGATTTTAGGCCAAAAAGTAAAAAATGTGCTTATTTGTTTATATAATTTTGATATTAAGAATTCTTCAAAGGAGTTTGAAAACTCTGAACATTTGAATTAGTGTGAACTCTTTTATGATACATACACATATATATCATACCAATATGGAAGATACAGCTAGTCAATTTAGAGGTACAGCTAGAGGAAAGATGTGCAAGAATTATATGGAAGGACCTCTTAGTCATGGTTTATCAGATGCCATTTTTGTTTATGCTTATCTTGCCAAATTCAGCTCAATGTTGTTTACATAACTTCATATACATGCAGTGTTTATTTATCACTAATAGCCTTATTCCATTGACCTACATATGACCTCAGTGCCAATAATAATGTAAAGAGAGAAGTGGTCATATTAATTCAATATTATTTTAGTTACAATGATTAAAAAAACACCTTTTTCTTAAGTAGTATTTCTTCCGAGTCAAACAAGCTAGCTGATCATAATAACACCTTTCATTTTGTGTGTTGTTTAAATAGCAGATTTGAGTTGTTGTTTGTCTTCCATACGTACATCGTATTTACAGCAGAAAGCGTGTGCAAGTTTAAATGATAAAGACTGTCTGTTTGAACTCCATAGTACATACAACACTTCACAAAGGAATACACTGATGATCTTATGTCAATATTTGTACAAGATCTTATAGCTTTGTCTAACACCGTGATACTTAGACTCTTATCTGATCTATTGATCATCTAGTGTGGTTAACTTGTTGTTTATAAGTAATAATGAGATCACTGAATGGTGGCACTGATGTGGATATTTTATCAGCAGTATTGTGACTTTGTTTATTATTTTAATTTGACAATCCTGTAGGGTTAATTGTCACTTGACCAGTTTTCATTGTTAAATATAAAACATGCCCTGTCATGGTTATTTTTAGTTCCTTTGTTCTCTGATCATTGCGGTTTGTTACTAATTTAAATAACCTCATGATGTTGAAAAATAAACCAGCCTTTGAAAGTAAGCTTTTTTATTGAAAATATATAATTGGCCTATTAAATGTATATTTATAGTATAATTGCCATGCTATTAAGAAATGGTATTGTCCTATGACTGAAAAACAGTTGTTAAATTAAGTGTACCTATCCTTCATTTAATGATAGAAAAAGACTTAGATTGAGTCTCTACTGTCCTCTGTAGATTGTATTTATATGTATTTAATAATGCTATCTGCTAAATATTTAACAAATAATAGTGTAGCTGTAACAGATTAATAAGCGTAACAGACTGACAGTTTTCATGTAGGAGTCATATTTAGAACTCTAAGGCAGTTTGGTTTACATGTTTGTAAGAATGTTTTTAATTTATTTGAAAAATATTAGTTTACTTAAGCCAAGTTATTTGCAAAGGAGAATTGAAAATCTGGTTAACTCTTCTTTCTTTTTTTCTGAAAAAAAAATAAATAAATAAACAGTAAAAAGTTTGGTTTATTAAAAGATGGATAATCAAGATAAAGAGGATAGTGAGTTTACTGTCTTATCTACAATACTTAGGATACTTAATGCAAGAATACAGGTAGTAATTTACCAAATTAACTAAAAAGGTCATTTATGACCAAAGTATGATTATTTTGTATGATAGAATGTTGTTATTTTGTGTTACTCAGACATGATCCGTATAACTCAGGGTTTTCATTAAGAAATATAACAACAGATTCCTTTGGAAAAACAACCGATTTTGGCATGGGTCAAGGGGGATTTTGGACATTCAAAACTTCAAACATTGCAAAAAATAACTGATTTTTATTTGATTTTAACTGGTGATTTTGATCAGCAATCCCTTAATAATGAAAACCCTGTAACTGCTCTTGTTTTCTACAGTATATTGCAGCACCTCCCTTTAAAGTCATAATGAAGTCAATGATAATTTAAGCACCACCTGTACTAAGCAGTTATCCTGTCTTGAGGTCTACCTTCTATAATTAATAATACTTTAAAACTTAGGGCTAGTTTCATTTTTCCTGTTTCACTAATTAAGATACAGAAAAAAATTAACTTCTTTACAAATATTATTATTTAATAAAGTCATCTTAGTAATGTGCATGTAGATGCATGGTGTGTTAAACAGGAAAGGTAAAATGCATTTCTACCAAATTTAAGAATTTAAGTATTACTCGTTGCTAAGTAGCGTTGGTGGACTTAGAGTCAGTTCTTTAAGAAGCCAATAAACACACACACACACAAGAAATAATAATTATATTTCTATCATATATTTAAAGTTTCTATGATTTTAGTAGTCGTTTTCATGATAGGCTGTTTTAGACATGTTTGTATAGAGGATGCAAGGTTTTAAAAAACTTGTTATATCGGTAGTTACTGATGAGTGTTTCTGGTGACATTGCAGGACATGTACCCAGCAGGTTCCAGAGGGAGACAAGCATCCGCCCCCGCCGGCAGTAGGGGCCCAGGCCGACCTATATCTGGTGCATACGGACACGGCAGCAACCCCATCATCACCAGGGACGACAAGACTGGTTTAACCATCACCAGCTCCAGAATGGTGAGTTCTGACCCTGCCGTCCTATCATAGTTGTAGGGATGACATCTTCAAGTGTTAAGTTCTTATAGGGATTAACCCCATTGAAGGTATCTCTGTCCTACACTTCACTTGATCATCTATCTTCCTTGGGGTAAAAGTCCCAAGAATAAACAATATATTTTTTTAACTGTCACTTTTAAACTTTATCAAGATAAATAAGTAATATGTACTGTATCTTAATAAAGTTAGAGCCTTTAATTATCCCTATACTGCCAGTTAATGCAGCGATGGTGAAATAATGCAAAGGAATATGGTAGAATTCTAAGCGTGTTCAAGGGCAAAGATATTTTTATCAATCTTATTAAATAAATGGTAACTCCTAGTTTTTAACGAACATCTGATTTACGGTTCATACTTGCATGGTTAAAAAGGTAAATTTCTTTCAAAATGTTTCAATTGCTTAAGTGGCAAAAAATGGTATTGTGATGTGTTGATAGCAAGGCTGACAGTATGTGACTATTCACTTATTATTAGGCGAAAAAAATCCATTTGTAAATTCATGTTAGAAAGGGCTCAGAAGTTTCAGGCAGGGACTTTGGCACAGCCTCGTCCCTCCCTGAAATTTCTGACCCTCAGATGAGATATCTCTGTCAGACATGAAAACTTACGATTGATTCTTACAATCTCTAAAGTCTGTATTTCAGACTCAGAGTCCAGAAATGTACATTTGTATACCCTCATTTCATAGAATGAAATAGGAATATAGCTATATAGGAATCATGTGTGTTGTCACATTACCATCCCATTTTTTGACTGAAGCTGACAGGGGTATTAATCACCCTCAGTGATATCTCATTGCCATTAATATTTAACAGTATGAAAATTGAATATGTATATATGAACAAATGATATTGACCATTTAAAATTTGGAAGTTTTAGTCTGTTAAGAGGGCCCTAGAACTATTGCTGTATAAGGGGTCCTTTGAAAAAGTTCAACAGTTGCTTTTATTGTGAGTGCTGTTACACATACTTTCTGATGGATCTAGACCATTATATGGTATAGATTTTGTATGAGTTAAGTATGGTCTTGTGGTACTTTTTATAAAGACTTTGCATGTACATTTGTCCCTGTATTTAGCTTTGCATTGTTAACATACATTATATACTAGGCTATCTCCTTCTTTTCATGTCACTTGACATGAATACATAATCATGAACAGTGCTCCAAGAGCAGGATAGCCCGGCGCCCGGTGCTCCTCTATTTTCAATTCGGGCCGGTCACCATTTTAAAATATCTTGCCCGGCCGGGCGCCTCTAAAAAGGCCGGGCGCATTGAACAAATTTTGAATCTTGCCCGGACCCTCTATAAGTAATCCATTTCATTATCATCATTTATAAACCTTGCTCGAGGCAAAACGCGCTAATCACAATAAATATCACCGAACGTGACCTTGTCATAGGGGTAGTTTACATTCTGGTTCAACCAATCGATAACCGCTATGGATACAAGCTACACAATAACTACGTCATGCGGTGTCGGTCTCTTTTATCCGAAAATAGAAACAGAAGCAATTGCCGAACGTGATTGGTCGCGATAAAAATTGACTTATGAATATTAATTAATTTATACATCATTCGGGTATCTACTGTACTTTTCTACTCTGCGTTTGAAGAGAAATTGTTGTTTTAACAAGGGTCTATTTGAAAGACCTGTTTTAACGGATTAAGGCACCGATAAAGGACTCGTTATTAATTAACTAATTGTGTGATTAGCTACTGTCTGTGAGTCGACCAAACTGTCAAACCATCTTATTGTTAACAGGTAAGCAAACAATTAAAGATCCACTACTCGCGATTGACCAATTGTCCAACTTATTGTATTAATCGCTAATTGATTAACACAAGAATGCTTTTTAACAAAGAATAAATAAAATGAGTAAAATAATGGGAATTAAAAAATACAAAAAACCTAAGTTGATTCAGTATGTAAGTTTACTGTCAACGGAAAAGATGTTGAAGTTCTTGCTTAAGCCTCGCGATAAAGGCGAAAACGAAAGTAAAAAACGTAAGGCAGAAGAGCCCGACAAAATCTACGAGAGTAGTAAACGTAAACGCGTGACACATTGCAATCACTGATGATGATCAAGTCACAACCAAAATTGACTCCAGAAGCTATTGACAGTGCAATAGGACACTGGGTCACATCTGGCCCTGGTGGCAAGCACACACGAGTATACAAAATGTAAATCTGATTGTGTCACTGTGATTGACAAAATTTAGTAACTGACCATTTTGTTTATTACATGTAACTAAGATAAACTTAACAAAGACTTAAGTGACAGTGAGATGTGCAAGAAACACAAAAGTTGTTTATGTAGTTAAAGTTATTGTTAAGAAATAAAAGAATAAACCTCAATTATAATATGCTAACTCTACAGTTATGTTATAAATATTCCTGATTAAATCTTTTTGAAATATATAAATTTATAGTCAATTGCTCATTATCTACAGTACTACTGTTATACAATACAAAAATAATTCTAAGATTAAAGTTTCATTTATGTGTCAGACATCCTGTGTTACCATGTTGTTAATAATATTAAGATAAGTTAACCTTGAAAATTATCTTTGTTACAAAAAATAAAACTATTAAAACATTATATGAAAAATAAATAAAATACATTAAACAAATTGAAAGACTTGTATTATTTCGTAAATTGCTAGTCTTATAAGGCCCCCTCCCTATAGTATAGTTTCAATGAATTACAAACATAATCTTGACAGCGCTTAACAGAATAACGCGCTTTATCAGGGCAAGTAAGTTTTCAATCAGGGCAAGTTGATTTTTTCAATCTACTTGCCCTGGGCTTGTCTGTCATTTTAATTTTCTTGGAGCACTGATGAAAATCAAAGAACCTTTTTCTCTGAAGAATATTTTATTGATATTTTAAACCAGCAGTAACGTTGTTGATGCAATGTATGTTAAATAATTCACTAGGTACAGCTAGTGTATACATTGTAGATCTATTATATTGATCAGCATGTTGTGTATATTTGTATGTCCTAAATTCTTCTTCCTTCCCAGACTTCTGTTTCTCATTGTACATGTATATTATTTTATTTGAGTATCTGTCACCAATACAATATGTTCATATTCAATGGGTGTAACAAAATATATGTCAACAAGAAGTATAATGTTAAAAAATATAAAAGACAAAAGTGTAATTGGAATAAAACCTTTGGTTTAAAATTTTAAGAATAGTGAACTCTTGTGGCATGTTGGTTGTACCAGAAAATCTTCATAAATTTTGTCTCAGATTGATTATAATGGCTTAATACTGTTTCAGTATCATCACGGTCAAGAAGTATCTTCCACATGTAAAGCATGTAACTAAATGTATAACACAATGACATGATAAACTGCAATTGAAAAATTATTTAGAAATGAAAATCTAAGTTTTTCATTTGTCGGCATTTAATGATTTTTGTCAATTTAGACAACAATGTTTACCACAATAAATTCTAATTGTGATGTGCAGAGTACAGCCACACCTGCTAGTAATGTGTATTTTGTATCCTCAGCTAAATCATGGTTGGATAAGAGTGTGTTCAGGGGAGCCCCTCCCTCCAATAGGGCAGTTCTGTGTAAGTGTCGCCGAGTGACAAGAGTTATCTGCTCCTCTTCTGCAGTGTCAGTGCATCATGTAGAAATTTCTGCCTCTAGCAGCTCTACAAGCTTCTTACAGTCAGTCATTCCGCTTGCTTGGGTTCTTGTCTCTAGTCTTTCTGCGGTAGACATAATTAGCAGCATTAGATCCCCCCAGTTTTCTTGGTTCTTTAATTCATGATGATTTTTTTTTTATCATTTATATAAACAGCTCTCAATACGTTTGATGCATGCATATTTATATACATATATTTCTCCCTATATTTTTCTGAGGTCTTGCAGCACACTGATCATTTTTCAACTAGGTGTCATGGATATTCATATTGGTTAATGTGGGGCATTCTGACATGATGGCAGACAGGGGAACTAATCCACCACATCGTTGATATATATGTGTTGTCTCCCCTATATTGAAGTGGCGCACCCAAAGCACACACTAACTGCACATTTAATGTTGTATATAATGTATTTGTTCTTTAAATAGAAAACTTTATTTATTTGGAAATTTAAAATGACTACATGCCAAACTAGTAACATTCACAGAAGCCTCATACTTAAAGTATTTTTAATAGTAAATAGATATTTACATCATCAATGTACTACATGCACATTTTGCTTTATTTTTCTTTCCTTTTTTCTTTTAGTCTTTTTTTCTTTCATCTGTCTAGCAAATAAAAAACCATCAAAAACTATTTATCTTCTATACATTCAACTAGCAAATTTATGAGTTTGCAAAAAAAAAAAAGAGGAGAGCAAAACATATGCATGTGGTATTTTTGAAATCAGTTACGTTTCTGCATGGCTTTCTTGGATATATTTTGTTACACCCATATTGAGCCTAGTTTATTTCTATGCTTTTGTGCAGCTTATTGATGTTTGCCTGACAGATGTGTGGTTTTTATTTCAGACCCCAGGTACCCGGCCCAACTCAGCGTCCCAACCACGGGCAAAGCCCGTATATGGCAGGAAGCAGTTTAGTAATGCAATCAACAACCCCTCGTCTGGTGCTCCGAAGGCCGTGTTCGGGAGCTACACCCAAAACTTTGGCACAATATCACAGAGTGGACTTGAGGCCATACAGGGCAGGAAGTCATGAGGATTGTGTGTCAGGCACCCCACTGGGATCTGTGCCATCTGATGTCCATCTACTGCTGAAGTGTTCACAGCCCCTGAGGAGTGGTGGGTTGTAGGCTGTCCCTGGTGACAGATATCTTACCCTCCTTGCTTGTACATGTGTTATGTGTTCCGATAATGTCTCGGATTCATTATCATTCCAAGAAAGGCCATACAATTGCGTGTCTCAGTGAACCAAGTAGGCTGATGGTGAAGGCATTGATTTTTTTTTCTCACTGATATTGGATCTGTATTTGAAGATATATTACTAAAGGTTGTGAAATGCCTGTCACTCATGTTGTAAGCACACTGTGATGTACACATATAAACGTGATCCAATTGTCTGCCATTACTTCCTTATGAACAGTGTTTGCATCTAAATTTACTTCTAACTCTGTTCTTGCCTTCAAGTCATATATTTGTTTTTGTTTGTGCGTAACCAGGTCAGTAAAAGCCAAAATACAAACAGTATTATTTTTGGTCATAAAATATGCTAGGAAATCCTCATACAAATTTATTTCATCTGCTTTTGAAGCTGCTGCTGGAAGTCTAGATAACATTTAGAAATAGAAGTTAAAGTGTGTTCAAACATTTTTGAACTTGCTCTCTGTTAATATTACAAACATGTTTGCTTAGGCTTTATATGCTTTTTCAAGAATGTTGATCAAAGATTGTGTGAACGTGGCAGTTAGCATCTGAAACCAGTCAGTGTTTTATGACATATTTTTGGTGGGGACAGGGCAAACAACACAATTTTGCCTACAAAATAAATAATTAAAGGTTTTTATTGGATTATATACCCCTGTCCCCAACCTTTTAACACTTGCTCTATAAAAGGTATTGGAGTACGTTTTAGATTTCTAGGACTGTAGCTCAAACATATAAGCTTATGGAAAGTTTTAGTACTTCATTTTTAAGCTTGACCTCTATGTTATGTTGACAGTGACAACATTCAGGTTTATCTAGGTACAGGGATCCTGGCAATGTTCACTGCCCTGGATGTTTTTGTTTCTGTTCTGTGTTGGTTTATTAAGCTTTCAAATTTTAGCAAATCTGATTGTTATTCCTTAATAGATCATTATTGTATATATACATGACTGTGTACATAGAGATTTTTACAATCTAAGAGTAATCATTATCATTTAATGTGTAAATAGATAAATTATATATTTCTTGCTTGATTTTAGTGTATGTACTAGGAAAGCAAATGTTTTTAGTATCAGAAATATGCTGATCATAACTTCATTGATGTTCAGTATAATACTTGACTAGGTTAAACTGACCTTCATCTGAATAGCTGTGCTGTCCTTTCTTTATAATGTATTTCTCACTTATGCCAATTTACACCCTGGTGTACCATAGAAAAACCAAGTAAGGCTAGAAGCAACTCTCTTAATTTGAATGGAGTTAAATGTGATCTCCTGATCACCATAGAATGAGGAGTAGCAAACAGTCTAAAACTTGATCTCGATGATCTGGGTTTGTACTGAACACATAAGAGATTTAGCTGTGCACAGCTTGCTTTATATGCTGGTATATACATCTCGCTGAAAGTGGAAACTTATAAAACATTTTAAGTATGTTGATGATTCTAAACATGTTAGGCTCTTTGTTTCTTTATTTAATCTGTTGAGCTCCTGTATTTTTAGCCATAAATATTTTCATATCGTTTTTTTTTTTTTTTTTTTTTTTTTTTTTATTTAAATTTTGATTTTTAAAATTTTATTTATTTATAAAACTGGCTTTTAAGATAACATGTGCTTGTCCGCAATCAGTAACCAGGCACTCAGTAAATACTAGTCTGTTACAACTCAGTATGTTCATTGTGCATGGGAGACGAGCGTTGTGGTCATTACATATAGGCGTTAGGCTGTAGTCACAAGGCCCTGGATCTCTCTGCTGATTTTTCTATTTGACACAATGAAGCTTACATTGTGACTTTGAAGTAAATATACTCCAAACCATGTCAAGAACAATGCTTTATTTCATATCCGTCCATATTTTAACCATCCATTTTATGATATGTTACCATGTTCTAGTATTGTTGATTTTTATGTTCCTGGCGTATCATTACTGAGATTTTGTCATTATATATATATTTTTCTTTTTTACAATCTGATGGTGTTAAAATGTTTCCTTTCATATTAACATTTATTCCATAGACCATTTCTCCTCTTTTCGTTTTTGATAACTGGGATATGGTTAGAAATAGAATGCCTAGCAAGTAGAAGTGGTAATTGGTAGGTTAACACTGTCGTAATAAAGTGTAGGAAGCAGTGGGACCAGCTATGTTCACTTACTTTCTTCCTCACATGAAAACAAAACGTGTTTTAAAAGCATTGTATATTTATTTTTACTTACACTGATCATAATTATTACATTGTATATATTGGAACATCGTATTCTTGCAACATTCCACATATATCATTCCTTTCATTTACATTAATAAGAAACTTCTTTTCTATACAATGTATAACCCATGTTTTATTTTAGAGGACCTGTCAGGAAATATTCTTTTTATTCTATTGTTTTATTTTGATACTGTAACGGCAGGTTATATATCGAGGGGTGAGAGCGAAACTAGGCTAAGTCCTTATAATTATATTAGTACTTAGCCTAGTTTCCCTCTCACCCCTCGATATGGAGATAGTTACATCAAAGTATACTTGTATTTATAACGATGTTAAGTGAAAAATCTTAATTGTGATACATACTTACAAATGTGTTTATAATCTTACGTTTGCCATGCAGTGATTTCATATCTCTCCCTCTCTCTCTCGCTTTACAAAATGCTTGCAGTAAAAGACGAGACTTAAGTGAGAAAGACTTCACGATATTACCTCAATCAGACATGACTTGGTCTTTCAATCAACAAATGTTGAAAAGAAAGTAAATTAAGTCAGCTTTCATAATTTAAAAGTGAATAGAGTTATTTTGTCCAGACAGGATGCTACAAGTTGTCTCATTATTGAACCTTTTGTCTCAGGAATTTTTCATGTACACATCTATGACTTGATGAATATCATTTTACTGAGATTTAAATCTTATGTTTTCTTTGCTCTGCCGCCTGTTTAGAACCTGAATTAGACTATCAGATGAGCAAACAGAGTAGATCCTGATCAGATGGCTCTTTGAACGACCCGTGTAGGTCTCCTTTATTTGTCAAAATGTATGAGGGAAGGGGTTTTGATCAGAATCAAGTTAAGCATTTTGTCTTTAGTTTTACATTCCTTTTTATTGTGGAGGATCACTGCACCCCCTTCGCCCATATAAAGAGAAGACCATACGTGAATGGGTAAAATGATTGTGATAAATTGTTGAGGGATCCAATACACATTAACAATTATCTGTTATTCAGTACTGAACAATCGTAAAACATTAATGTTAAGTGTTGTATATTATAACTTTTTGAGAACTACCTACGCTAATGCAGATCTGTGATGATAGATATTACATGCTTATACCATTATCGTGTATATATAGGAACTGACTATCAGATTTCACGAAGTTTGTAAAGAATCATTTCTGTTTGCATTGAATCTCCGCCATGTGAGCATCAGTTGATACATTATTATTTCTGTCCATTATAATTCACCGTCCACTAATCATCACGTGTACTTGCTAGATGTTAACATACTGACTGTAATAAAACCATAAAAAAATGAGAGAAAAAAATGGGAAATAAAAATTGATCACAAATGTTCAGTCTCTGATTTATCTATGGCAATAAACAATTGTGTGTGTATTGTTGTTTAAAGCAATAAAACGGAATATCATAATTTTAGCTTGACTAATGGTAGAATACAAAAGGCTTTTCTACTCAGATGAGCGTCAGCATAACCGTAATAGTTAAGTTATTCATACCACCTCACTTTTTAGCTCACCAGAGTACAATGTGCTCAAGGGGAGGTATTAGGATCACCCTGCGTCTGTCGTAAACAATTTGCTTTAAACGACATCTTTGAAACCGCTGAGTAGAAATTGATGAGATTTGGCATGGTTCATTCTGGGGTGAACATCCACAAAAAAATGCTGAAATAAACTTTATCCATGCAGAACTGAAGTTGCCATAGCAACCAAGAGAAATTTACTTAAAAAAACTTAAAAAATATTCTCCTGAAACCAATGGTCAAAATTTGATTTCCTTTGCACAAATGGTCACCTCATAGTGCTCTACCATAATTGCTAAAATGAAGTTCATCCCTTAAACGATGGCTAATTTCCCTCTATATAGAAAATTTCAAAATTCTTCTATGAATCCATTAGTCAGAATTTAATTTCATTTAGCACAAATGGTCAGTTCATGAATGTCAACCATAATTGCTAAAACAAAGTGGACCCCTTGAAAAATGAGGCGCGTTATTAGCACGATGCTTGAATGTCCGATAATGCAAAAGGCCTTCTACTTTGAAAAAATAATTACATCTATATATTTCACTGACGTACGAGATTTTACTTTTACATAGACTATAATTCACATTACATTAAAGAAAAAATCGTGAACGCAGTTTAACACGACGAGAATACAAAAGTCCAAGATTAGCCAGCTTAATTATTTGGACTATGGTTTTATAGCTATGTTCCATTCTTATATGGGAAACCGTTTTTATCATCAACTATTTGAACAGAGTAAAACATTGGCCAGTGTAAGGGTCGAACCCACGACATTCGCGTTATTAGCACGACGCTCTAACCGACTGAGCTAACCGGCCTATTATGCAGAAGGGAAGTGATAACAGTATGTAAGAGTTGTGCACCTTTACACTAGCCTAGGTTATTGCATCAGAAAAAAACTAAATTAACATCAGTAAAAAAAAAATAGATTTCAATCACCGAGCAGAGTGGCGCAGTGGAAGCGTGCTGGGCCCATAACCCAGAGGTCCGAGGATCGAAACCTCGCTCTGCTAATATTTTTCGATATTAAAATGTGCTTCCGTAAATACTTTGTAACAATTGTATGCTTATACGCTCTTGTCTTCCTTTTAACCTACGATTTATCGTTTAATTGAGTAAATAATTCTTAAAGACCTGATTCGAAACTCGTAACATTTCACTTTACAATATGCAGTTAAGTTCTCCCTTCTATTTGGATAAAATAATTACATCTATATATATTTCATTGACAGACGAGATTTTACTTTTTCATAGACTGTAATTCACATTACAGTAAACAAAAATCGTGAACACAATTTAACTCAACTGATTAAGACGAGAATACAAAAGTCCATGATTAGCCAGCTTAATTATTTGGACTATGGTTTTATAGCTATGTTCTTTTTATTGTTCCATTCGTATATGGGAAACCGTTTATATCATCAACTATTTGAACAGAGTAAAACATTGGCCAGTGTGGGGGTCGAACCCACGACATTCGCGTTATTAGCACGACGCTCTAACCGACTGAGCTAACCGGCCGATTATGCAGAGAGGCAGTGATAAAAGATTGTAAGAGTTGTGCACCTTTACACTAGCCTAGGTTATTGCATCAGAACAAAAAATAGTTTAACATCAGCTAAATAATTGATTTCAATCACCGAGCAGAGTGGCGCAGTGGAAGCGTGCTGGGCCCATAACCCAGAGGTCCGAGGATCGAAACCTCGCTCTGCTAATATTTTTCGATATTAAAATGTCCTTCCGTACATACTTTGTAACAATTGTATGCTTATACGCTCTTGTCATCTTTTTAACCTAGGATTTGACTTTTAATTGAGTAAATAATTCTTAAAGACCTGACTCAAAACTCGTAACATTTCACTTTACAATATGCAGTTAAGTTCTCCCTTCTACTTTCATAAAAATAATTACATCTATATATTTCATTGACAGACGAGATTTTACTTTTATATAAACTGTAATTCACATTACAGTAAAGAAAAAATCGTGAACACAATTTAACTCAACCGATTAAGACGAGAATACAAAAGTCCAAGATTAGCCAGCTTAATTATTTGGACTATGGTTTTATAGCTATGTTCTTTTTATTATTCCATTCTTATATGGGAAACCGTTTTTATCATCAACTATTTGAACAGAGTAAAAAATTGGCCAGTGTGGGGGTCGAACCCACGACATTCGCGTTATTAGCACGACGCTCTAACCGACTGAGCTAACCGGCCGATTATGCAGAGAGGCAGTGATAAAAGATTGTAAGAGTTGTGCTGCTTTACACTAGCCTAGGTTATTGCATCAGAAAAAAAGTAGTTTAACATCAGCTAAATAATTGATTTCTATCACCGAGCAGAGTGGCGCAGTGGAAGCGTGCTGGGCCCATAACCCAGAGGTCCGAGGATCGAAACCTCGCTCTGCTAATATTTTTCGATATTAAAATGTGCTTCCGTAAATACTTTGTAACAATTGTATGCTTATACGCTGTTTTCATCCTTTTAACCTAGATTTTGTCGTTTAATTGAGTAAATAATTCTAAACGACCTGACTCGAAACTCGTATCATTTCACTTTACAATATGCAGTTAAGTTGTCCCTTCTACTTTGTCTATATATTTCATTGACAGACGAGATTTTACTATTACGTAGACTGTAATTCACATTGCAGTAAAGAAATATCGTGAACACAATTTAACTCAACTGATTAAGACGAGAATACAAAAGTCCAAGATTAGCCAGCTTCATTATTTGGACTGTGGTTTTATAGTTATGTTCTTTTTATTATTCCATTCGTATTTGGGAAACCGTTTTTATCATCAACTATTTGAACAGAGTAAAACAAAACATTGGCCAGTGTGGGGGTCGAACCCACGACATTCGCGTTATTAGCACGACGCTCTAACCGACTGAGCTAACCGGCCGATTATGCAGAGGGGCAGTGATAACAGATTGTAAGAGTTGTGCACCTTTACACTAGCCTAGGTTATTGCATCAGAAAAAAAAATTAGTTTAACATTAGCTAAATAATCGATTTCTATCACCGAGCAGAGTGGCGCAGTGGAAGCGTGCTGGGCCATAACCCAGAGGTCCGAGGATCGAAACCTCGCTCTGCTAATATTTTTCGATATTAAAATGTCCTTCCGTACATACTTTGTAACAATTGTATGCTTATACGCTCTTGTCATCTTTTTAACCTAGGATTTGTCGTTTAATTGAATAAATAATTCTTAAAGACCTGACTCGAAACTCGTAACATTTCACTTTACAATATGCAGTTAAGTTCTCCCTTCTACTTTCATAAAAATAATTACATCTATATATTTCATTGACAGACGAGATTTTACTTTTATATAAACTGTAATTCACATTACAGTAAAGAAAAAATCGTGAACACAATTTAACTCAACCGATTAAGACGAGAATACAAAAGTCCAAGATTAGCCAGCTTAATTATTTGGACTATGGTTTTATAGCTATGTTCTTTTTATTATTCCATTCTTATTTGGGAAACCGTTTTTATCATCAACTTTTTGAACAGAGTAAAACATTGGCCAGTGTTGGGCGTCGAACCCACGACATTCGCGTTATTAGCACGACGCTCTAACCGACTGAGCTAACCGGCCGATTATGCAGAGAGGCAGTGATAAAAGATTGTAAGAGTTGTGCTGCTTTACACTAGCCTAGGTTATTGCATCAGAAAAAAAGTAGTTTAACATCAGCTAAATAATTGATTTCTATCACCGAGCAGAGTGGCGCAGTGGAAGCGTGCTGGGCCCATAACCCAGAGGTCCGAGGATCGAAACCTCGCTCTGCTAATATTTTTCGATATTAAAATGTCCTTCCGTAAATACTTTGTAACAATTGTATGCTTATACGCTGTTTTCATCCTTTTAACCTAGATTTTGTCGTTTAATTGAGTAAATAATTCTAAACGACCTGACTCGAAACTCGTATCATTTCACTTTACAATATGCAGTTAAGTTGTCCCTTCTACTTTGATAAAATGATTACATCTATATATTTCATTGACAGACGAGATTTTACTATTACGTAGACTGTAATTCACATTGCAGTAAAGAAATATCGTGAACACAATTTAACTCAACTGATTAAGACGAGAATACAAAAGTCCAAGATTAGCCAGCTTAATTATTTGGACTGTGATTTTATAGTTATGTTCTTTTTATTATTCCATTCGTATTTGGGAAACCGTTTTTATCATCAACTATTTGAACAGAGTAAAACAAAACATTGGCCAGTGTGGGGGTCGAACCCACGACATTCGCGTTATTAGCACGACGCTCTAACCGACTGAGCTAACCGGCCGATTATGCAGAGGGGCAGTGATAACAGATTGTAAGAGTTGTGCACCTTTACACTAGCCTAGGTTATTGCATCAGAAAAAAAAATTAGTTTAACATTAGCTAAATAATCGATTTCTATCACCGAGCAGAGTGGCGCAGTGGAAGCGTGCTGGGCCCATAACCCAGAGGTCCGAGGATCGAAACCTCGCTCTGCTAATATTTTTCGATATTAAAATGTCCTTCCGTACATACTTTGTAACAATTGTATGCTTATACGCTCTTGTCATCTTTTTAACCTAGGATTTGTCGTTTAATTGAATAAATAATTCTTAAAGACCTGACTCGAAACTCGTAACATTTCACTTTACAATATGCAGTTAAGTTCTCCCTTCTACTTTCATAAAAATAATTACATCTATATATTTCATTGACAGACGAGATTTTACTTTTATATAAACTGTAATTCACATTACAGTAAAGAAAAAATCGTGAACACAATTTAACTCAACGATTAAGACGAGAATACAAAAGTCCAAGATTAGCCAGCTTAATTATTTGGACTATGGTTTTATAGCTATGTTCTTTTTATTATTCCATTCTTATATGGGAAACCGTTTTTATCATCAACTATTTGAACAGAGTAAAAAATTGGCCAGTGTGGGGGTCGAACCCACGACATTCGCGTTATTAGCACGACGCTCTAACCGACTGAGCTAACCGGCCGATTATGCAGAGAGGCAGTGATAAAAGATTGTAAGAGTTGTGCTGCTTTACACTAGCCTAGGTTATTGCATCAGAAAAAAAGTAGTTTACATAGCTAAATAATTGATTTCTATCACCGAGCAGAGTGGCGCAGTGGAAGCGTGCTGGGCCATAACCCAGAGGTCCGAGGATCGAAACCTCGCTCTGCTAATATTTTTCGATATTAAAATGTCTTCGTAAATACTTTGTAACAATTGTATGCTTATACGCTGTTTTCATCCTTTTTAACCTAGATTTGTCGTTTAATTGAGTAAATAATTTAAACGACCTGACTCGAAACTCGTATCATTTCACTTTACAATTGCAGTTAAGTTGTCCCTTCTACTTTGATAAATATTACATCTATATATTCATGACAGACGAATTTTACTTTAGTAACTGTAATTCACATTGCAGTAAAGAAAATCGTGACACAATTTAACTCAACTGATTAGACGAGAATACAAAAGTCCAAGATTAGCCAGCTTCATTATTTGGACTGTGTTTTATAGTATGTTCTTTTTATTATTCATTCGTATTGGGAAACCGTTTTATCATAACTATTTGAACAGAGTAAAACAAACATTGGCCAGTGTGGGGTCGAACCCACGACATTCGCGTTATTAGCACGACCTCTAACCGACTGAGCTAACGGCCGATTATGCAGAGGGGCAGTGATAACAGATTGTAAGAGTTGTGCACCTTTACACTAGCCTAGGTTATTGCATCAGAAAAAAATTAGTTTAACATAGCTAAATAATGATTTCTATCACCGAGCAGAGTGGCGCAGTGGAAAGCGTGGCCCAAACCCAAGCTCAGATTTGGACAACCTGTTGTAATAGTTTTTCGTTTTATAATTCCTTCGTAATGGAACCGTTTTATCACAACTATTGAACAAGAAAAATGGCCAGTTGGCAACCCACGACATTCGCGTTATAGCACACCTCTAACCACTGAGCACCGCATTATCAGAAGCAGTGATAAAATTTAGAGTTCTTAATAGCAGGTATTCATCAGATTTAGTATTTTAACCAGAATTTGTTCTTTACATGAGTAAAGTGCGCAAAGGACTGCGTCGGACCATAACCATTTCCTTACAGATCACTCAGCTTCCCTTTACTTTATAAAAATATTATCTAATATTTTCATACATGACGAGATTTACCTTTTATCCTTTTAACTACTTTTGCAGTTAAATAAAATAATGAATCAAAACTTAACTCAAACTCGTTAAGAGTAATTTAAAATGCAAGATATGCCTTCACTTATTTGGACTAAGATTATTATTTCTTTTATTGACACAGATTTTAATTAACGTTTTAATTCACATTTGAAAGAAATATGAAACAATTGCATGTTGGGTCGAACCAGAATTCCAGTTATAGATAGCCACTACATATTGACTGCGATTATAGTATGTCATTATTAAATTCTAGTTTGGAACCTTTTTATCATCAACTATTGAAAAGTAAAACAAAACATGGCCATGTGGGGTTCGAACCCAGCACAGTTCGCGTTATTAGCACGAGCCTACTAACCGCTGAGCTAACCCGCCGATTATGCAAGGGGTCATTGATAAAAATTGAAAGTTGTGCAACTTTACATAGCCAGGTTATTGCTTCAAAAAAAATAGTTTTAACATTACTAAATAATGAATTTCTATCAACCGACGAGTAGCGCAGTGGAACTGCTGGCCCATAACCCAGAGGTCCGAGGATCGAAACCTCACTCTCTAATATTTTTCGATATAAAATTTCCGTAATACTTGTAACAATGTATGCTATACGCTATTGTAATCTTTTAACCTAGATTTGCGTTTAATTGAGATAAATAATTCTAAAGACCTGACTCAACTCGTACATTCACTTTACAATATCAGTTAAGTTCCCTTCTACTTTATAAAATAATTCATCTAATATTTCATTGACAGACGAATTTTACTATTAAACGTAATTCACATTAGTAAAGAAAATCGTGACACATTAACTCAAGATAAGACAGAATACAAAATCCAAGATTGCCAGCTTAATTATTTGGACTGGTTTTATATATTTCTTTTTATTATTCCATTCTATTGGAAACCGTTTACATCAATATTTGAACAATAAAAATTGCCAGTGTGGGGTCAACCACGACATTCGCGTTATTAGCACGACGCTCTAACCGACGAGCAACCGCCGATTATGCAGAGGCATGATAAAGATTGTAAGAGTTGTGCACCTCTAGGTTTGCATCAAAAAAAATATTTAACATAGCAAATTGATCACCGAGCAAGCGCAGTGAACGTGCGCCATACCAAGGTCCGGATCGACCTCTCGCTAATATTTCGTATAAAATGTCTCCGTAAATACTTTTACATGTACTTTCGTTCACTTTTAACTAATTCGTTTAATGATAAATAATCTAACCTGACCGAACCTACATCACTACAAACTAATTCCCTTCACTAAAATATAATCAATTCTTACAACGAGTTTTCTATATAACTGAATCACATCAGAAAGAAATCGTGAACAAATTAACCATGATAACAATACAAAATCCAAGATACCAGCTTATATTGGACTGGTTTAAGTATGTTCTTATATCTCTATTTGGGAACCGTTTATCACACATTGACGAAAAAAATGGCCATGGTCGACCACACATCGCTATTACACACCTAACGACTACTACGCCGATATCAAGGCATAAAAGATTAAATTGTGCCTTCACTACCTAGTATGCATCAAAAAATATTTACAGCTAAATAAGATTCTATACCGAGCAGTGCGCGTGGAGGCGGCCTAACCCAAGTCGAGGATCGAAACCGCTCTGCTAATATTTTCATATAAATTCTTCCGATACTTGTAACAATGTACTATACGCTTTCTCTTTAACCTAGATTTTCGTTAATTGATAATATCTAAAACCTACTCAACCGTACTTCACTTACATATGCAGTAGTCTCCTTCATATAAATATTACACTATATATTTCTCAGACGAGATTACTTATAAAACTGTAATCACATACATAAAAACGGAACACAATAACTCAACGATTAAACAGAATCAAAGTCCAAGATTAGCCAGCTTAATTATTTGGACTATGGTTTTATAGCTATGTTCTTTTTATTATTCCATTCTATATGGGAAACCGTTTTTATCATCAACTATTTGAACAGAGTAAAAAAATTGGCCAGTGTGGGGGTCGAACCCACGACATTCGCGTTATTAGCACGACGCTCTAACCGACTGAGCTAACCGGCCGATTATGCAGAGGGCAGTGATAAAGATTGTAAGAGTTGTGCTGCTTTACACTAGCCTAGGTTATTGCATCAGAAAAAAAGTAGTTTAACATCAGCTAAATAATTGATTTCAATCACCGAGCAGAGTGGCGCAGTGGAAGCGTGCTGGGCCCATAACCCAGAGGTCCGAGGATCGAAACCTCGCTCTGCTAATATTTTTCGATATTAAAATGTCCTTCCGTAAATACTTTGTAACAATTGTATGCTTATACGCTGTTTTCATCCTTTTAACCTAGATTTTGTCGTTTAATTGAGTAAATAATTCTAAACGACCTGACTCGAAACTCGTATCATTTCACTTTACAATATGCAGTTAAGTTGTCCCTTCTACTTTGTCTATATATTTCATTGACAGACGAGATTTTACTATTACGTAGACTGTAATTCACATTGCAGTAAAGAAATATCGTGAACACAATTTAACTCAACTGATTAAGACGAGAATACAAAAGTCCAAGATTAGCCAGCTTCATTATTTGGACTGTGGTTTTATAGTTATGTTCTTTTTATTATTCCATTCGTATTTGGGAAACCGTTTTTATCATCAACTATTTGAACAGAGTAAAACAAAACATTGGCCAGTGTGGGGGTCGAACCCACGACATTCGCGTTATTAGCACGGCGCTCTAACCGACTGAGCTAACCGGCCGATTATGCAGAGGGGCAGTGATAACAGATTGTAAGAGTTGTGCACCTTTACACTAGCCTAGGTTATTGCATCAGAAAAAAAACTAGTTTAACATTAGCTAAATAATATCCATCTCCGAGCAGAGTGGCGCAGTGGAAGCGTGCTGGGCCCATAACCCAGAGGTCCGAGGATCGAAACCTCGCTCTGCTAATATTTTTCGATATTAAAATGTCCTTCCGTAAATACTTTGTAACAATTGTATGCTTATACGCTCTTGTCAACCTTTTAACCTAGGATTTGTCTTTTAATTGAGTAAATAATTCTTAAAGACCTGACTCGAAACTCGTAACATTTCACTTTACAATATGCAGTTAAGTTCTCCCTTCTACTTTCATAAAAATAATTACATCTATATATTTCATTGACAGACGAGATTTTACTTTTATATAAACTGTAATTCACATTACAGTAAAGAAAAAATCGTGAACACAATTTAACTCAACTGATTAAGACGAGAATACAAAAGTCCAAGATTAGCCAGCTTAATTATTTGGACTATGGTTTTATAGCTATGTTCTTTTTATTATTCCATTCTTATATGGGAAACCGTTTTTATCATCAACTATTTGAACAGAGTAAAAAATTGGCCAGTGTGGGGGTCGAACCCACGACATTCGCGTTATTAGCACGACGCTCTAACCGACTGAGCTAACCGGCCGATTATGCAGAGGGGCAGTGATAACAGATTGTAAGAGTTGTGCACCTTTACACTAGCCTAGGTTATTGCATCAGAAAAAAAACTAGTTTAACATTAGCTAAATAATATCTATCTCCGAGCAGAGTGGCGCAGTGGAAGCGTGCTGGGCCCATAACCCAGAGGTCCGAGGATCGAAACCTCGCTCTGCTAATATTTTTCGATATTAAAATGTCCTTCCGTAAATACTTTGTAACAATTGTATGCTTATACGCTCTTGTCATCCTTTTAACCTAGGATTTGTCGTTTAATTGAATAAATAATTCTAAACGACCTGACTCGAAACTTGTATCATTTCACTTTACAATATGCAGTTAAGTTCTCCCTTCTACTTGGATAAAATAATTACATCTATATATTTCATTGACAGACGAGATTTTACTTTTACATAGACTGTAATTCACATTACAGTAAAGAAAAAATCGTGAATACAATTTAACTCAACTGATTAAGACGAGAATACAAAAGTCCAAGATTAGCCAGCTTCATTATTTGGACTATGGTTTTATAGTTATGATCTTTTTATCGTTCCATTCGTATAGACTGTAATTCACATTACAGTAAAGAAAAATCGTGAACACAATTGAACTCAACTGATTAAGACGAGAATACAAAAGTCCGAGATTAGCCAGCTTAATTATTTGGATTATGGTTTTATAGTTATGATCTTTTTATCATTCCATTCGTATATAGGAAACCGTTTTTATCATCAACTATTTGAACAGAGTAAAAAATTGGCCAGTGTGGGGGTCGAACCCACGACATTCGCGTTATTAGCACGACGCTCTAACCGACTGAGCTAACCGGCCTATTATGCAGAAGGGAAGTGATAACAGTATGTAAGAGTTGTGCACCTTTACACTAGCCTTGGTTATTGCATCAGAAAAAAACTAAATTAACATCAGTAAAAGAAAAATAGATTTCAATCACCGAGCAGAGTGGCGCAGTGGAAGCGTGCTGGGCCCATAACCCAGAGGTCCGAGGATCGAAACCTCGCTCTGCTAATATTTTTCGATATTAAAATGTCCTTCCGTAAATACTTTGTAACAATTGTATGCTTATACGCTCTTGTCATCCTTTTAACCTAGGATTTGTCTTTTAATTGAGTAAATAATTCTTAAAGACCTGACTCGAAACTCGTAACATTTCACTTTACAATATGCAGTTAAGTTCTCCCTTCTACTTTCATAAAAATAATTACATCTATATATTTCATTGACAGACGAGATTTTACTTTTATATAAACTGTAATTCACATTACAGTAAAGAAAAAATCGTGAACACAATTTAACTCAACTGATTAAGACGAGAATACAAAAGTCCAAGATTAGCCAGCTTCATTATTATGACTGTGGTTTTATAGCTATGTTCTTTTTATTATTCCATTCTTATATGGGAAACCGTTTTTATCATCAACTATTTGAACAGAGTAAAAAATTGGCCAGTGTGGGGGTCGAACCCACGACATTCGCGTTATTAGCACGACGCTCTAACCGACTGAGCTAACCGGCCGATTATGCAGAGGGGCAGTGATAACAGATTGTAAGAGTTGTGCACCTTTACACTAGCCTAGGTTATTGCATCAGAAAAAAAAACTAGTTTAACATTAGCTAAATAATATCTATCTCCGAGCAGAGTGGCGCAGTGGAAGCGTGCTGGGCCCATAACCCAGAGGTCCGAGGATCGAAACCTCGCTCTGCTAATTTCTTTTCGATATTGATATGTCCTTGCGTATTAATTTTGTAACAATTGCATGCTTATACGCCGTTGTTATCCTTTTAACCGATGATTTGTCGTTTAATTGAATAAATAATTCTAAACGACCTGACTCGAAACTCGTATCATTTCACTTTACAATATGCAGTTAAGTTCTCCCTTCTACTTGGATAAAATAATTACATCTATATATTTCATTGACAGACGAGATTTTACTTTTATATAAACTGTAATTCACATTACAGTAAAGAAAAAATCGTGAACACAATTTAACTCAACTGATTAAGACGAGAATACAAAAGTCCAAGATTAGCCAGCTTCATTATTTGGACTATGGTTTTATAGCTATGTTCTTTTTATTATTCCATTCTTATATGGGAAACCGTTTTTATCATCAACTATTTGAACAGAGTAAAAAATTGGCCAGTGTGGGGGTCGAACCCACGACATTCGCGTTATTAGCACGACGCTCTAACCGACTGAGCTAACCGGCCGATTATGCAGAGGGGCAGTGATAACAGATTGTAAGAGTTGTGCACCTTTACACTAGCCTAGGTTATTGCATCAGAAAAAAAAATTAGTTTAACATTAGCTAAATAATAGATTTTTATCACCGAGCAGAATGGCGCAGTGGAAGCGTGCTGGGCCCATAACCCAGAGGTCCGAGGATCGAAACCTCGCTCTGCTAATATTTTTCGATATTAAAATGTCCTTCCGTAAATACTTTGTAACAATTGTATGCTTATACGCTCTTGTCTTCCTTTTAACCTAGATTTTGTCGTTTAATTGAGTAAATAATTCTAAACGACCTGACTCGAAACTCGTATCATTTCACTTTACAATATGCAGTAAAGTTCTCCCTTCTATTTGGATAAAATAATTACATCTATATATATTTCACTGACGGACGAGATTTTACTTTTTCATAGACTGTAATTCACATTACAGTAAACAAAAAATCGTGAACACAATTTAACTCAGCTGATTAAGACGAGAATACAAAAGTCCATGATTAGGCAACTTAATTATTTGGACTATGGTTTTATAGTTATGTTCTTTTTATTATTCCATTCGTATATGGGAAACCGTTTATATCATCAACTATTTGAACAGAGTAAAACATTGGCCAGTGTGGGGGTCGAACCCACGACATTCGCGTTATTAGCACGACGCTCTAACCGACTGAGCTAACCGGCCGATTATGCAGAGGGGCAGTGATAACAGATTGTAAGAGTTGTGCACCTTTACACTAGCCTAGGTTATTGCATCAGAAAAAAAAGTAGTTTAACATTAGCTAAATAATATCTATCTCCGAGCAGAGTGGCGCAGTGGAAGCTTGCTGGGCCCATAACCCAGAGGTCCGAGGATCGAAACCTCACTCTGCTAATTTCTTTTCGATGTTGATATGTCCTTGCGTATTAATTTTGTAACAATTGCATGCTTATACGCCGTTGTCATCCTTTTAATGGATGATTTGTCGTTTAATTGAATAAATAATTTTATTTTACAGGATCCTCTTAAAATGTATCGTTTTTCTAATTTGTTAACTAGACTGTACACATGCTCTAGTTCTATCTCGGGGAATAATAGGATTTACACGAATGGGGATTGCGGGCCATGTGGCTCAAAATCATAATAAATGAGTTTCTGTTACCTTATACTAGAGACTGTTTGTTTGAGTCCCAGTGAGTCTGGAGTCCTGTCGTGTTTTATAACAATATTGACCACATGTACCATCGTCTGCACTATTGAGGATAAAGCGTTTAAGCTTCGGGAAATTGTCTTCTCAATAAATAGGGAAAAACAAATATTTGAATTTAATTTTAATTGTGGCCTTTTTGGTAGTGTGTGTTGGTAAATAATAGCTCAGTCGGTAGAGCGTCATGATAGTGTTTCCGTAGTTATAGGTTTAAGTCCAGGACTAGGCGCACTTCTTCTCGTGCACTTCAATGGTATGAGAAATAAAGGATAAGTTAAAACTTATTTATTTTATGTCTCTTGGGAAACATGTTCCTATTGTACTAATCCCTCTGTAACGCGCCTCTATAGTTAACTAAGTACAGCGGACCATCAGAAAGAAAGTTTAAGTGATTTATTACGGAAACCGTGCCCGACTCCAGTGGGGATCGAACCAACAATCCCCGGTTTCATAGCCAAACGGCATAAAGGCCGGTTTATTTATGTGAGACCCATGGTTCCTATCCTGTGGTTGGACACTGGGATATGTTATGACTGATATCTGTTCAGACGAATCCCAACAATAAAAAATATTCCCGCGATTTCTTATGAAATATAGGAATCATTTCTAATCCATGAATTTTATTATTCTTTTAATATGCATATTATCATCTTCAAAATTAAGATCTTGAAAAACATTCAATACTTCAAAGGAGATCGAACGATAAACACTATCACGCAGTATCGTGTGACTGATGAAATAGACTAGACGTATTATTATGAACTTAAGTTTAAGGAAAATGTTTTAAGCAAACGAAAAAAAAATCTCCGCATTTCACGTGGTAGATTTTGGACTAGATCAATGGCAAACACATGAGATATAATCTGCGAAAATTGAAACTGATATGTTTGCAAAATATTGAAATTAAGTTAAAGTCTCTGTAATGGTTCCGCTACATTTCGGACCTCATGGCCTTTCACGGATATGACCAAGGTTTCCTAATGTTTCATTAGGGTACCTTGGTTATCTTGGTAGAGGTTAAGTGGTCCAAGACGTAGTACCATTACAGGGAGTTTACCTTAAAAAAGTGCACACTTTCTTTTGGAACTAAGTGTATGTGTGTAATTTAAAATATTATAAATTATACATATTAATTCGAGCGTATCATATGACAACAGACCGTCCCCGGTAGCCGACTGGCTAGAGCCTCCGCCTCGGGAACGGGAGGTAGTGGGTTCAATCCCTGGCCGAGATATACAAAAGTCGATAAAAATAGTACTTGTATAGCTCCAATGCTTAATCACTGCCATCACACAAGTCACGTGATGATAGTTGAAACCATGTGACCAATACTCATAATTTTATAAATTAATTTTATTTGATTTTATATTTTACTTTTTTCATAATCACTAAAGTTATATAATATATATAATGAAATATAACAAAACTGATATGATATATACAAAACTAAAGTCAAAAGTGATAAAAGTAAATCCGGCCTGTATCAGCCGAATCTACTTGTGGTGGCAGTGTTAATCGACAACTGTAAGGGGAGGTAACTACTGCGGCGGGGTTGGATAAAATGGATGTTAAATTTGAAAGCTGTTTTATTGACTTGAAATAAGATCATCGTCATCACTAACTATTGAACCTTTGACTGTGTGATACATCGTCGGCAACACTCTGGCGCTAAAGAAACAGTCCATTTCCTCCATCTGTCTGCAGATTTTTATTAGATCAATGCCTGTTTATTGTAGCGGACACCCATGACTAAAGATAACGTCAGACACGGAAATGAAAAAAAAATATATTTATCATCCATTATTGCTTTTGACATTCGTACACTATCCTTGTATTGTAAAATTGTGTTACTATTTTGGGGTTGCTTTTTTGTGTGGCGGGATATATTAGATAAATAAAATAAAAGGAAATAACAATCGATAATATATTTTCAAAAAGTATTGTTACTTACTTAAGCAAATGTAGGACTCGAACCAATGGTTTTCGTGTACGACGCTGATCATTAGTCCAGCAACTATATCTGAACCATTCTTTTCCTGGTCTCTGTTTTATCAAATTTGATGAACGCAATGTGTCCTGTTTAAAAATATCAAAAAAAAGGTATTTCATCGGGAAAATAATTGAATATTTAATGTATTTGTATGAAATATGATAAATAGTAGCAGAGTGGTGTAATGGTTAGCGCGCTGGGCTCATAACCCAGAGATTCGAGGTTCGATTTCTCGCTCTGCTTCGTTTATTATTATTATATTTAATGCGTTTTGGTGGATTATTGGGAAATATCAATGACTTAAAAATGCTAATTTCACTGTTTCAAACAGTGAATGTTACTATCTTTATAATTGTGACAGGGGTGATATTTTGCAATATTATGATATGAGGTACCCAAAGTAACATAATGTTCACTGTTTTGTAATGGAACCACTAGAACACACTATTGTATTTTTTCAAGACATTTTAATATTGATTTCTACATTAAAATGAAACTTCTTCAAGGAATACCTGCAAGAAATATGATTTCACGCTTTCTTTGTGTTCATTTATTGGATTTGTTTAGACCGAATAACGATTCATGCGAGTTTGGAAATTTGGGGCCTGGTAAATATTAAACATTTTCAGACTGATATAATGATAAAATCTATAATTGGATCCCAAAAGTATGAAATTGCTTGACCTTAAATACAATGTACACATGCCTATTATAACGAGCTTAGGAAATGCCAGGTATGAAAATTAAAAGATTATATACGTACTACAGACAAAAGACGTACGAAGTGAGCGTAGCTTCTACTGTATTTAATAAATTCTTAAAAATACTATCCAAATAAGAAGTCACCCTAAATTGTGAAACACTTAATCGATCTCTTTTGTACATGGTAAAATAGAAAATATGTCCATAAATCGTTGTTAAATGGAATTTTCAGAATTTCTGGTTTGCTATTAATTTAGGGAAACTATTTATCGTCAATATATTTTTCACCAATTATTGCGCTTCTCATACTACGCAAAAAGTAACAGGCTCATTTGGCTATTTATAGACATTTATAGGACGACTCTCCAAAATCATAAGTGATACAAGTATATTCGCAATATCCTTCATTATTATGACACAAATCAATAGTCAGAAAAAAAATCATTTGGTTCCATTGTAAGAGGTGGAGGGAGGGTATCCAGGCATTAAAATTATAAATTTTAATTTTAAGTGTGCCCTTAGTATATGGCGGATGTGGATTGGGATAATAAAGCTTACTTATCACTTTTTTCAGAACGAAACGTAAGAAAGGTATAAAAGGTGTCAAGGTAAGTCAATGCATTTATTCATAGTAATATAGGTTAACAAATAATGAAGTATATGACAATGCTGTAACTTATAAGAGAATAAGAATTATCATCATCATCTTCATTACTCTATCTATAATCACTGTATTAAATTGTAAAATGCTTAAGTTATATTATCGAAGATTGTAATTATTGATGGTATACATTCTCTAATTTCATATAATTCAAAGAACTAACACATATACCATCTGAATCAATTTAGAATAGATAACATGCTTAGCAAATACCCGCTTGTAAGATTAACTAAGCTATTTAATACTTTATTTTAATTTAATATTTATTTTGTATAGCAATTGCTTGATAAAACACTTCTGTATATAACATTAGCATCAGTTGAACTAAAAATGTTATAAAATCCATCTCATATATGTTTTAGAATTTATTTACTTGACCGAAGCAAAGTATTTACTTTATACATACTCAGTTGTAAAAGAAGTGTAAACTCACAATTTTATTCATTGAAATGCATCATGTCTTTCCAAAATATTTTATTCTTTTAAAAAAACAGTGTGTATCGTATGACCAGAATCATGTCATTTTTAATAAGAAAAAAATTGTTCTGAGAGAAATTATGGATATGAATTAACGAAAACCTGAATGCTCATTTTCCACTGCAATTTAGAATATAAAAGAATGTCATAAAATAGATAAATACAACATGCAAACATAATTCTAATCATTTAATTCAGACAAGGGTGAATACTACAGGCAGTGCACAAGAGTGCTAATCGTGACTGATAAAGTGTACTGGACATATTAGAGTTGTGTCCCTTTAAACTGGCCTTAAGCCAAATTCATCATTGCATCAGAAAAATGCTAGTTTAATACTAAATTTTTCAATCACCGAGCAGAGTGGCGCAGTGGAAGCGTGCTGGGCCCATAACCCAGAGGTCCGAGGATCGAAACCTCGCTCTGCTATTATTTTTTCGATATGAAAATGTCCTTCCGTAATTACTTTGTAACAATTTTATGCTTATACGCCCTTGTGAAGCTTTTAAGGATTAGTCGTTTAATTAAGTAAATAATTAACATGACGCCAAAACGCCCCGAAATGAATATGCATATTGGTTTAACCAGTGAAAAGCTGTACAATCCTCCGATAAATAAATGCACGTGAATCTTGCTTTCAATAGTTACCTTAGTTCAACAACCTCCGACAAACATTCGGGGCGTGGCTATACCTGTTTTGGCGTCATGTTAATTCTAAACGACCTGACTCGAAACTCGTATCATTTCACATAACAATATACATTGAAGGTCTCCATTATTATATAATAAATAATTATATCTATATATTTCACTTGCGGACGAGATTTTTCATTTACATGTACATACACTCTAATTCACATTTCATTAAAGAAAAAAAATCGTAAATGCAATTTAACTCAGCTGATTAAGACGAAAATACAAGTACAAGATTAGCCAGCTTGATATCTGGACTATGGTTTTATAGCTATGTTCTTTTCATTATTATGCATATTAAAAGAATTAACAAAATTCATGGATTAGAAATAATACCTATATTTCATAAGAAATCGCGGAAATAATTTTTATTGTTGGGATTCGTCTGAACAGATATCAGTCATAACATATCCCAGTGTCCAACCACAGGATAAGAACCATGGGTCTCACATAAATAAACCGGCCTTAATGGCGTTTGGCTGTGAAACCGGGGATTGTTGGTTCGATCCCCACTGGAGTCGGGCACGGTTTCCGTAATAAATCACTTAAACTTTCTTTCTGATGGTCCGCTGTACTTAGTTAACTACAAAGTATTTACTGAAGGACATTCTTATATCGAAAAATATTAGCAGAGCGAGGTTTCGATCCTCGGACCTCTGGGTTATGGGCCCAGCACGCTTCCACTGCGCCACTCTGCTCGGTGATTGAAATCAATTATTTAGCTGATGTTAAACTACTTTTTTTCTGATGCAATAACCTAGGCTAGTGTAAAGGTGCACAACTCTTACAATCTGTTATCACTGCTCCTCTGCATAATCGGCCGGTTAGCTCAGTCGGTTAGAGCGTCGTGCTAATAACGCGAATGTCGTGGGTTCGACCCCCACACTGGCCAATGTTTTACTCTGTTCAAATAGTTGCTGATAAAAACGGTTTCCCAAATACGAATGGAATAATAAAAAGAACATAACTATAAAACCATAGTCCAAATAATTAAGCTGGCTAATCTTGGACTTTTGTATTCTCGTCTTAATCAGTTGAGTTAAATTGTGTTCACGATATTTCTTTACTGCAATGTGAATTACAGTCTACGTAATAGTAAAATCTCGTCTGTCAATGAATATATAGATGTAATTATTTTATCAAAGTAGAAGGGACAACTTAACTGCATATTGTAAAGTGAAATGATACGAGATTCGAGTCAGGTCGTTAAGAATTATTTACTCAAACGACAAATTCTAGGTTAAAAGAATGGCAACAGCGTATAAGCATAAAATTGTCACAAAGTATTTAAGGAAAGACATTTTAATATCGAAAAATATTAGCAGAGCGAGGTTTCGATCCTCGGACCTCTGGCCCAGCACGCTTCCACTGCGCCACTCTGCTCGGTGATTGAAATCAATTATTTAGCTGATGTTAAACTACTTTTTTCTTCTGATGCAAGAACTTGGCTAGTGTAAAGGTGCACAACTCTTACATTCTGTTTTCACTGCCCATCTGCATAATCGGCCGGTTAGCTCAGTCGGTTAGAGCGTCGTGCTAATAACGCGAATGTCGTGGGTTCGACCCCCACACTGGCCAATGTTTTACTCTGTTCAAATAGTTGATGATAAAAACGGTTTCCCATATACGAATGGAATAATAAAAAGAACATAATTATAAAACCATAGCCCAAATAATTAAGTTGGCTAATCTTTGACTTTTGTATTCTCGTCTTAATCAGTTGAGTTAAATTGTTTCACGATGTTTTCTTCAATGTTATTAAATAACAGTGTATGTAAAAGTAAATTTTCGTCCGTAAGTGAAAAATATAGATGTAATTATTTTATCAAAGTAGAAGGGACAACTTAACTGCATATTGTAAAGTGAAATGATACGAGTTTCGAGTCAGGTCGTTTAGAATTATTTACTCAATTAAACGACAAAATCTAGGTTAAAAGGATGAAAACAGCGTATAAGCATACAATTGTTACAAAGTATTTACGGAAGGACATTTTAATATCGAAAAATATTAGCAGAGCGAGGTTTCGATCCTCGGACCTCTGGGTTATGGGCCCAGCACGCTTCCACTGCGCCACTCTGCTCGGTGATTGAAATCAATTATTTAGCTGATGTTAAACTACTTTTTTTCTGATGCAATAACCTAGGCTAGTGTAAAGGTGCACAACTCTTACAATCTGTTATCACTGCCCCTCTGCATAATCGGCCGGTTAGCTCAGTCGGTTAGAGCGTCGTGCTAATAACGCGAATGTCGTGGGTTCGACCCCCACACTGGCCAATGTTTTGTTTTACTCTGTTCAAATAGTTGATGATAAAAACGGTTTCCCAAATACGAATGGAATAATAAAAAGAACATAACTATAAAACCACAGTCCAAATAATGAAGCTGGCTAATCTTGGACTTTTGTATTCTCGTCTTAATCAGTTGAGTTAAATTGTGTTCACGATATTTCTTTACTGCAATGTGAATTACAGTCTACGTAATAGTAAAATCTCGTCTGTCAATGAAATATATAGATGTAATTATTTTATCAAAGTAGAAGGGACAACTTAACTGCATATTGTAAAGTGAAATGATACGAGTTTCGAGTCAGGTCGTTTAGAATTATTTACTCAATTAAACGACAAAATCTAGGTTAAAAGGATGAAAACAGCGTATAAGCATACAATTGTTACAAAGTATTTACGGAAGGAAATTTTAATATCGTTGGTTCGACCCCCACACTGGCCAATGTTTTACTCTGTTCAAATAGTTGATGATAAAAACGGTTTCCCATATACGAATGGAATAATAAAAAGAATATAGCTATAAAACCATAGTCCAAATAATTAAGCTGGCTAATCTTGGAATTTTTAATCTTGTCTTAATAAGTCGAGTTAAGTTGCGTTCACGATGTTTTCTTCAATGTAATGTGAATGACAGTCCACGTAATAGTAAAATCTCGTCTGTCAATGAATATATAAATGTTATTATTTTATCAAAGTAGAAGGGAGAACTTAACTGCATATTGTAAAGTGAAATGTTAATCGAAAAATATTAGCAGAGCGAGGTTTCGATCCTCGGACCTCTGGGTTATGGGCCCAGCACGCTTCCACTGCTCTACTCTGCTCGGTGATTGAAATCAGTTATTTAGCTGATGTTAAACTAGTTTTTAGCTCACCTGATATCTGATATCTCGGATATGTTTGAAATTGGGTCATGTGGGGTCATAAACTAGGTCACTAGGTCAAATCCTTGAAAAACATTGTGAACACTCTAGAGGCCACAGTTTTAGCCCAATCTTCATGAAATTTGTTCAGGATATTTGTCTACATGATAGCTCGATTGAGTTCTATATTGGGTCATGTGGGGTCAAAAACTAGGGCACCAGGTCAAATCTTAAAAAAACCTTGTGAACACCCTAAAGGCCACAGTTTTGCCAATCTTCATAAATTGGTCAGGATGTTGTTAATGATATTTGATGAGTTTGAAAATGAGTCACATGAGGTCAAAAACTAGGTCACCAGGTCAAATCTAAGAAAAACCTTGTGAACTCTCTAGAGGCCACAGTTTTAGCCCAATCTTCAATAGAATTGGTCAGGATGTTTGTCTAATTGATATATTGGATGAGTTTGAAAATGAGTCACATGAGGTCAAAAACTAGGTCACCAGGTCAAATCTAAGAAAATCCTTGTGAACACCCTAGAGGCCTACATTTTTGTCCCAGTCTTCTTTAACTTAATATGAATGATGACTGCATGAATTCCCAGTTGAGTGCAAATTCAGGTAGGATCAATATGTAGGTCATTTAGTCAAATGTTAGAAAAACACTTTTAGATGCCAGCTTTTTTGTCATTATGCCTAACACAGCCATCTTACTCAGGTGAGCGACACAGGGCCATCTTGGCCCTCTTGTTTTCTGATGCAATAACCTAGGCTAGTTAAAAGGTACACAACTCTTACAATCTGTTATCACTGCCCCTCTGCATAATCGGCCGGTTAGCTCAGTCGGTTAGAGCGTCGTGCTAATAACGCGAATGTCGTGGGTTCGACCCCCACACTGGCCAATGTTTTACTCTGTTCAAATAGTTCATGATAAAAACGGTTTCTCATATAAGAATGGAATAATAAAAAGAACATAGCTATAAAACCATAGTCCAAATAATTAAGCTGGCTAATCTTGGACTTTTTTTTTTAATAATTTTTAATTACGGAACTTTTGAACTTAACTGCATGTTGTAAAGTGAAATGTTACGAGTTTCGAGTCAGGTCGTTTAGAATTATTTACTCAATTAAACGACAAATCCTAGGTTAAAAGGATGACAACAGCGTATAAGCATACAATTGTTACAAAGTATTTACGGAAGGACATTTTAAGATCGAAAAATATTAGCAGAGCGAGGTTTCGATCCTCGGACCTCTGGGTTATGATCAGGGTTCCGATAAAGATAAAATGCAACTGACTTTTTCTTTTAAAATCCATTCTCATTTATATGTATAAAGCTGTGAAATAAAACTATTCGTTAGGGAAATTCATGTTCGTGCGTGTGCTCTGCTATAGATATTGTTCGATAATACGGTTAGTGGTGATTACTTCAGCGCTGATAAGGCCAAAAAGCGAATCCTACCAAAATATTATTTTTAAGGTTATTCTAATAACAAATTTATGATTATATACCTAACGGGCCGGTTTTATTCGCGGAATGTGCAAATCCGATCAACAATAAACTCCACATATTTGGCAAAATTTCTATGATCATTTAATACGGATCACGTTCGATCGATTTACTTTAGACTTATCGAACCCCCCCCCCCCCCCCCTTTTCAGAAATTATTGAAAAAATATTTTGTCCGGGTTTATCTTGAAAAAAATCGATTCAGTGTTTACCAAATCTCATACATATATCTATGAACATGATATAGATCTAGATCATGTCAGTTGCTTCCGTCATAAAGACTTACGGCCCTTAATTTGGAGGAATAACTTAAAAAATTTCTTGTATATGGACAATTAGATTATCCATAAACTTTACAGTCCTTTATTTCCAGATTTATCTGAAAAATAATCTAGAAAAAAAAATGTGGTGTTTCTTAAAAAAAGTAGGTGATTAAAAATTTGATAGGCCACGTGAATCAAGAAAACTTTGTAAAATGATGGCTGTATTATTTTGTATCAGTTCGCCCCTCTTGATTTTATAATTTAGTACACTGATGGTTTTTCTGTAAACTACAATATAAAGTGCATGAAATATGGCAGATTGCTTTGATTCTTATTCTAATAACTTCCTCCCCCCCCCCCCCCCCCCCCCCCCCCCCCCCCCCCCCCCCCAGAATCGCAGTTTGGGGCTTATATAGCTCTTGCTGTCTGTTAGTCCGTTTGCATACTTGTGGCACACAAAATATCTTAAAAGTCCCAATATTTTATAACTGTTAGAGCTAAATCTGAATGCACCTGCAACATATATGGATCTATGTGAATTTCATCCACGAAAGATATTGAGAAATACCCAATTTACAGGAAAGGTTCTATTAGAAAAATTACAAGTTGTGGCTGTCTCGTTCTATATTGAGCTCAAACAACGTCCACATAAACATTAACATTACAAGGGTTTTTTCCAGAAGTTCGTGGAATTTCTTCCTATTTCCTTTACTAGTGTGAATTAAGATGTATTCAATCTATAGCAAAATTAAGTCCATGAACGTCTGAAAACCCCATGTATACCTTTACTGAACAGTGTGTTTCAGAACAAGCTCCGCCCATTTGTCTCAATATTTTTATATATACCACTCCGAAAAACCAACTTAGGATTCCGACGTATCTCCCATGTTCTATTGTCAAATAGTTTATTTTGCGAGCTTCGGAGCTTATCATTTGAGGCTTTAAAGTACTGATATAAGCAAAAACCTTAAATTCAAGCTAAAACGTACTGGGCATTGGTTAAAACTTTTAGACTATTTGACATACGGTTTTAAAATAGACATGAGTCTTTCTTGTGTACGAGTACAACCTTTTCAACAATACTATTTTGACATCGTAACTTTGATCTTTGACCTTCTTTAATTGCCTAAAACCTGTAAACAAATTAGCATAAAGTTCTCATATTAGGTTAATGTGAAGGTCAAAAGGTAAAAAGATATTCTTTACCAATGTACACATGAGATATGCATGTCATATGTTTGAGGGTTCAAAAGATGTGATATAGGTTATGTTTTATTTTTAAGAGTATGGCGAATAGTACTAGTGATTGTGTGGTTAGAGCGTCTATCCCGGAATCGGGATGTAGAGGGTTAAATCCCCTGCCGCGACATAACAAAGTCGTTAAAATGGTACTGGTAGAGCTCCCTTGCTTTGCCCTCAGCATATAAGGAAATTCTAGGAATGTTTGGCACTGTCAAGGATAATGTAATTAGGTGTTGGATTATGCAAAATACTAATACAAGTCACGTGTTAAAATTGCATAAACTTTATTTGACGATGTACTATATACTGTATAAATCGTATTTTGAATAAACTGATAAACCTGTCTCAAGACGACATCCAAATGTCTGTAATATACTAAAGTAATTAAAGAAACAAACAGACAAGTAGGTCAGGACTCTTGCGTTTATAAAACTTTTCATGTGTTATGTGTGAATGTAGATAATCATACTTAGTCTTCACAGATATCAACTGAAATAGACACACGTTGATAATCAGGGATCATGAAAAGAACAATATCTAGCGACGACTTAAGATATGATGTCTCTTGGTTTAATAAATTTTGATCAAATCCCTAGTGACGATGTACATTCGCAATGCATCACCGACAGTGTAGGCTAACTCAATAGATTGTTGGGAAATGCCACTGAGTAACGAAACTCTAGAAAAAAATGAATCGGAGCAACCACGGGGAGGTTCACATTCACTGAACAAGGGGGATAGTTCTGACAGTTCGTTGACAGTGCATGGGAGTGGCAGAGAACATTCTTGAGCTGAAAACAGTTCTGATTGATAATACAGCACATCAGGCACTTTCCCTGTAATGAGCTCAACGTCCCGTTAATCCAATACGATTTCACATGATCAAGTTCCATCTGCAATACTGATGTAAACCACATTCGCATATTCTCAATGTCACCATTTTCTGCTGTTCTGAACAGATCCATATGCATAAGATCCCTAAACGTATTTCTCGACTTCACCGTAAATATTCTTTTAAGAAGCTCCAAAACGCCTCGATACGTTGATTTCCGGTGGAGCGATTTACTATGCAGCAAGGACCACCCTCCCTAACATCAGCATGATCACAACGCAAAACCCTCTGTAAGTCACTCACAACAACATTTTCAGTGCCTCCATCGCACCTGATCACTTTTGGAACTCGGCCTAGTTCCATCACCATATCTAAATATAATCTTGATATTGCATATGGATTTTTATTAGATCTGAGAACTTTTAGCCATAACAATTTGCGCGAAAAACCATCAATCGCCCCATGGATTGAGAACTCGTATGGTTTTAACTTGTCATAACCATCGATATGAACAATGCAGTTTGGACCTTCATTTCTATATACACGTCGGCGCAACCGATGTCCCCTTCTTAAAGTCACCCCTTCCGGATCTAACAATTTCACTAGACGCTGAACTGTGGCCTGAGTAGCTCGCACCTGCAGATTGACATTCAGAAACCGCCATATGACCCTGTATCCGGCATCTGTAAAGCCTGCTTCAAACAATTTCGTTATCCCTTCTAAGATCACATGACCGGGAGCTTCATTATTGTTTTTACGTAATCTTAGAGCTCGAATGATTCGTCTAAAGCGTGTCTTGCTGATATCTCTACCATGTCTGAGTATCAAAAAAGCTCGAATCTCCGACTGTGTATACATATGTTGGTAGTAATATTCAATAAGGTCTTCGAGATTGGCATCTATACCAGGAAAGACTGGGATATCGAGCTGAAAGTACACAAAAACATTTTTCCAATGCGTATCAAAATTAAAATTCATCTTTATTTACGCTAGCTTTAGAAATGAATCTTTCCAAATTCTTCTTTTGCAAGAGGATGAGACTTAAACTTTTTTTTTTTTCATTTTCCACTTAATTCACTCAGACCCAGATCTGAAATCTTCCTGTTCTTGGTCAACACTGGTTGCAAAGGTTGTGAAAAGTTTTCAGAGAGATTTCAGAAGTAAGTGCGAAACCTGGATTGACTATTTTTGGGAAACTGTATTGCAATTCAAGCTCAAGGCTGATATTTCTGACACTGCGATTGCATTAAAGTGAAATATGTGACCAGAGCACTGAGAAAATTGTTATACATGTATTTATTTTCATTTCTATTTTGTCTATTCACAGAAACAGATATTTTACATTTATCTATACACAACACAAAAGTTCATAAAAGGAATGCAAAATAGGCACACGTTTAATATAGAGGAACAGTTATTTACCATTAAGAGTTAGGAAACAATTTGATTCTTTTTTAAAACTTATGAGTACAGAGCACAAATACAAAGTAATCGTCATTTACAATTTCAAATTTGTGAATAATTCAAAAGAAAATTACCTTGAAGAAGCCCATTCCAAAAGCGTTTCTTCCGTTTGCAGCCATTGCTTCGTCATATTCACTGAGTAAATTTTGAGTGAGATACATATTTGCAAAAATATAATTTCGCGTTTTTCCCCGACAATATATTATCATCATACAGTTAGATATAGTGATAATGTTTTAACTATTTTAGATATAGTATCTAAAATTTAAAAGGACTATATGTTGTGAAAATATAATCAACAATATAAGCGTCAAATATATAAAAAAAAATACTTAAGTAGTATATAAAAATGTTTTCTCTTATTAACATATAATATGTCCTTTTTAACTTTTATATCTATTAAAACTTATAAAGTTACAAAACATATGCTTTATGAAATATAAGATATATGCCTTTTTCAAAAATATATCTTATTGCCAAATAGAATGTTAACAAATACAAAAGTATATCCAAACATAAGTTGATACAAATGGCAATTGGGTTGGGCTACAAGTTCTTAAACTTAATGTTAGCCCTCCCCTACATAAAAATTTCATCACATACATATTACGTTTAATATAACTGCACAGAAAACATAAGCTTATATATATCAAAGATAAATAAAATTATAAAATTAGATAAAATTAAATATAATTTTATATTTAACTGCAGAAAAATTTCATTTTAAATATATCAAAGATACGTAACTCTATACATTTTAAGCCTTATTATTACTTATAATGGGGGTCAGTTTAAGCTTCCGTACTGTGTCTTTGCGCACTGTATATGTATTATTTACGTTATATGTAACGATGAACTGTATATGTTAAAGTTATATCAATAAAATTTCTGTTCTGTAATAAATAGTTGAGACATATTAGGACATTTTCTACATGGGATATACAAGACACGATGCCACAATTAGTCACATTAGAACCGGTCACAGTGGTCGAGTAGTTAAAATGTGACTCACAATTGGTTAGACCTGGGTTCGATCCCCGGCTGCAACATACCAAATTCGTTAAAGTGGTACTGGTAGAATTAATATTATGCACCTCATATATAATTATTTTCCAGTCTTATTTATATTGCAATTCTCTTGATGATGATAGTGGTGATGATGATGATGAAGATGATGATGACTGCGATGCGCTGTGTGTGGGAGAGAGAGAAAGAGAGACAGAAGGACAGACAAACAGACAGAGAACTGTTATTTTGTCCATTATTGACCCCATTCAAAGTGAAGATCCAGGTTAAGTTTATGACGAGACAATAACATATTTTATCTTAATAATCAATCATTGTGTAAGATATTAAAAGACAAATATTTACATGTGAGATATTGAGTTAAAATTGTCGTGCCAAATTTCCACCCGGAACATTCGATTATTAAACTAATATATATTCCTAGTGTTCAATTCAGTGAATAGCTTTTCATTTGCAAACATTTGCTTAAAGCGATCTTCCACGGTTCTGTTTTTTGAAGTAAACTCATTGTTGACAATCTCTCCGAGAAGAAACGACAAATATTTAATTAATTCTCAGACAACATACTGTGTTTTATTCTAGGCTTGAGTTTTTAATGTATTTCTTTTCATTTTAAAATATTTTACTAATGAAAAGCTGCTGTGTCACAACAACCCTAGGCGGATGCCTTGTTTATAGTGATAAATAAGAAACAATTCTTTTATATAGGAAAAAAAACGTTTTCTGAACTGCTGTTTCTCAAGTAGTGACACCATGTCCATATATCAAATAATTAAGTAAATTAAAATTGCATTTGAAATAAATCGGATTAAGCGAGTGACACTAAACTATGCATAAACTGCGCTCATTTAAATGAAAAACTGTGATATCGAAATAGGGAAATAGAAAAAAAATCCAAGTATTTTAAATGTTAAACAGATAAGACCTGTTGAAATCTTGGGAACAATATGATTAACTTACTGAGGACTCTACAGACCTGCAAAATCATATGGATGACTATAGGTTTGTAAATATATTGAAAGTGGTTATTTATTTATTTTTTCTAATTCTCTGTTATTGATTTATTTGCAGGCTCATTTTTACCGATATTTCACGTTTGGTTATAGCAATACATTCACGAATTGAGAAGCTTTGCGTGGCAACACATTTGTTTGTCTATGACCACTGATGACAAACTGAATGAAACAAACATAGAAATTATATCTCGGCGTAAAAAATGTTCATATTTGACAATATTCTCTATAAGATCGAGTTTAAAACCTTAATTTCCTAATATTTTATTCAAGATAAAGCGGGATTGAAGTGCAAACCATACTGGCGAGAAACTATATAATTTTTTTACTTTTGCATGAGTGAAAATAAAATATTTCCCATTCTTCTTAAAATAAAATGCGATATTTTGCTAAATGATATTGACTCAAACACTTGACGGATGTTTATTTGCAACGTATATTGCCAATTTTATAATATTTGCATTCTGCGAATACGTCAAATATCATTCAAATAAATTTGTTTGCCTTAAATCAGTCCGGACACATTTCATCGGGAAACATATTACAGCAGGTGCTATACGGTGCAATATGTAATTAATGAATTCATTTATCTCCGTGGCCGAGAGGGTAAAGTCGCTGAATTTAACACTCACTCAGCCCCTCACCGCGTGGGATCGAATCCCGGTAGGGTCATTCAGATTTTTATGTGAAGAAGCCTTCCAGCTGGCTTGAGGTAGGTCGGTGGTTCTACCCGGACGCTTCCAAGAATTCGGGGTTTTCCTCCACCAGTAATTAGCTAGACGTCGCTATATGACTGAAATACTGTCGAAGCGATGGTAAACTCAAAAAGTCAAGTCAAGTCATTTATCTTATCAGTTTTGTTTTTTTTGTTGTTGTTTTGTTTTTTAATTTTACCCACCTTGTGCTATTTTGGGGCCTTATTTGAAACGGTTAAACAACTGCAACATTATGTTGGTCACATCTTGTTGAAATAACTAAATATCAAATAACTCTATTTCAAAAACATTTATTTTTTTTATTTTTAACTTCTAGGTGACAAAATGTTAATGTAAATAAAATTAATATAAATATTTAGATAAATAAAAATTATTATTATTATTATTATTATTATTATTATTATTATTATTATTATTTAAAAAGAACGGTATTAATGTTAAACATATTATGTAAATGTGAAATTTCACTAAAGTGCGAACTCTTTCCCTTGCTTGTGTACATTTTACGTCCCATTTAATGCATGAACTTACTGACCTCAATTGTTCATTTAATGCTTTAGAATGAACATCCCCAAGTCATTTATTCACTGTGAATCAGTCTCTGAACATCTATGAGATCATTTTTTCTTCAGAATATCTTTGTGCAAAAAAAAACAACAAACAAAACAAACAAAACAATTTAATTAGCTTCTCTTTCACTTTAGACACCTCGCTCACCTACCCAACCCACTTGACCGTCCCCGGTGGCCGAGTCGTTAGAGCGTCCGCCTCGGGAGCGGGAGGTCGTGGGTTCGATCCCCGACCGCGACATACCAATGTCGTAAAAATGGTACTGTTATAGCTCCATTGTTTGGCCCTCAGCCCGGTTTTAGGATAATGTGACTGAGTGTGGTATTATGCCACATGTCCACGGCGTGATATTGCAGTGTGACAGCACGATATCTGTCTCAAGTAGACATCGTCTCCAAATGACTGAAATACTGTCGGTGGGACGTTAAATCCAACAAACAAACAACCCACTTGAACACCAACACACGATAAATTCTCTTTAAGGGTTTTAGAATAAATCAGCAAACCAGTATTTTGTCAGTTGTAATTGACTGTTCGTGGGTTGAACTAGTATGTTGCTCCTCTGAAAGTCATGCAATAATATAGCCAGCAACTCAAGCATAAATGATGACTTTTCCTTTTTGTTCGTCAAAATAAGAACTAGCATTATTTTAAGACTTAAGTCTTCAGAAAAAGAGTGTAACTGCAGACTGGATCTGTGGAGAATGGAAACTATACATCAGCAATCATGTTTATTGATGATTATTCAAGATCCTAGCTCAACATCGAGGATTAGACTAGATTAGATAATACAATCATCGATAACACGTCAGCAGTCATAATCAACAACTTCATTAGTTTCAGCAAGTCCACATTTATAGCATGGAATAGAGCTTACGGAATTGGAATGCGGTAAATGCAATACAAGAAGAAAAAATATATTCAAAACTATTTGACTTCTTCTATAAATTTACAAAAAAAAAATGTTTAAACAATACATTTGATCTCTCTGCCCTTAAGGAATCTGTAAACGAAAGTTACATACATGTACTGGATCATTTTGGATTTTTTAAACTTAAAGTTTACTATAAACAAACCGATTTTATGAACAGAACAGAACAAAAGTTTATTCATATAAACTGAACACGTTTAGGTCATCGTCATATTACAACAATCAATGCATGCATGGCAATTTGCGAGAGTAGGAACATGATATAATACATGAAGATATTACAAATCAATATGTAGACACTTTTTAAAGAAATAATTTGTTTTGGAATATATGGAATTAACCAGATGTTACATTAAAGTATATATATTTATCCTTTAAAGAGTACTTACAATAAAGAGCAAGTCTTTTAACGATAATCTTATTACTACTGTTTAACAATTATATAGATTTTGCCATGTTTGGTTTTATATATCAAAAAAGAAAACATGTATTGCCTTCTTAGTTCTATAAATATTATCGGACAAATTAACACAAAATGATACTCGTCTTCAATGTCATTTGTTTGGCATAAATTACATTTTCTTTCAGATCTTTGAATTGATGTATATCTTCCTGTTTGTATAACTAAACAATGTGATGACAATCTAAGTTTTGCTAATTGGTTTCTTAGTGTTCTGCATTGTAATAATTCAAAATATGATGATAATTTGAATTCAGTTTTTAATTTTTAAAACAGTACAAACGAGCTTTTTGAATTCATTGCTGTTCTCCAATGAGTAACATATATATCTGTGAGTCTGTTTCTAAGTTATGATATAAAGCTGCATCGTTTACTGATTCAGGAAAAGTCAAAAAACATCATTGAATCCAGAATTTTGAAGCAAATTTTTAATTTGTTTAGCCCAATTATTACAGAGCGGATCAGTTTCAATTTCTTGTAACATAGACTTTAAAGTATTTGAAAATATACGATTATTATGCTTTGTATTATAACAATACTAAAAAAAAAAATTAACAATGCGTAAATATTGCGTTATATACAAAGAATAATTCCCAAATTCACCATAAAATAACAAATTACAAGTACCTGTCTTAACCCCTATCAGTATCAATGACTTTTAAATTTAACATGAATTCTTTCAATCTTTTCAGCTTTTGTAAATCCCCAGACCTCACACGAGTAATTAAGTATGAACGCTATAAATGCGTCAAATACACGCAACATAATTCTTATCGGAACAGACATTTCGTGATAGAAAATAATGACCCCATGGCTTTTAATGACTTGTCCACTAAGGTTTGTATACCACTCAGAATTGAACTACCGCATGTGAGAACTAGTCCTAAATAATTAAAACTAGCCACATGCTCTATTTCTTCTTTGTTATAATAAAATATATCATTTTGTTTATGAAATCCACCTTTATCATAAGTAACTACCTTTGTTTTATCAACATTTACCTTTAGTTCCAATTTTAAACAATATTTATATAATTTATTTAACGACTTCTGTAACTCTTCTGCTGATTCTGAAAATATTACTGCATCGTCTGCAAACATTAATAGATATATAGACAGCTGATAAGCGTAATTCCAGAATCCATATTTTCACATATGTAAGTTTCAATATCAATAACAGAGAAAATAAAATCGGAGAAAGAATATCTCCTTGCAAAATATCGACATCACAATTAAAAAAACTCTGTTAATGAGCCCATACTTGACGTCGTCATATATTAATTTAATGACCTTAAATTCCCGATCTAATAAGTTTAAACCAAAGTCATTTCTGTATATAGAATCAAAACATTTAATCAAATCAATATAGCAACAATGTAGATTTTTATTCTTATTCAATTGTTTACCAATAAAAGCTTTTAATAAGAATATGGCGTCAACTGTGGAATAATTTCTTTAAATCCGACTTTTGCATTTGTAATTTTATCGTTTTCTAATGCCCATTTCTTGAGTCTTTTATTTACATTTATGTATCAGCATTGTAAATAATTTAGCAAAACAACTTATTAATGTTACCCCTCTATATTTATTTGCATAATCTGTATCACCCTTTTTGAATGCCGGAAATATAACAGCCTTTGACCAAAATTTAGACTTACTATTTGAGTTTACCGTCGCTTCGACAGTATTTCAGTCATGTAGCGACGTCCAGCTAATTAAAGATGGAGGAAGACCCGGGCATCCGGGTAGAACCACCAACCTACCGCAAGCCAGCTGGAAGGCTTCCTCACATGAAAATCCGAATTCGAACCCACGCGATGAGGGGCTGAGTGAGTGTTAAAGTCAGCGACTTTACCCTCTTGGCCATGAAGGCCCTGCCAAAATTTAGGAAAACATTCTTTATCGAATATGTAATTGAATAGTTTTTTTAGAGGTTGGATTAAAACACTGATCACCACATTTTTTAAAATATTCATACACCAAAAGAACATTTGTTTGTAGTAGTGTTTTAATTGCTCTTTTAATCTCTTCTCCAGTGAATGGTAAACAAGTTCTTGAAAACAATTATTAGAATCAATATTTACATAAGAGTCTACGTGATTATTCACAAAAGTTTGAGTATTCGAGCCTTCTTCTAATTCATTATCTGAGAAAAGTTGTTGTTGTTTTTTCAAAATGATTGCAGAAATATCAATTTCATCACTAGCCACTGTTTTTGATTTTTCCTTTTTTTTCTCCAAAATATTCTTGGCATAATTTACATAATTTATTCATATTTGAAGCTTGATCTAGGTGATATTTTCTTTTAGGTTTTCTGCAATGGTATTTGCATTAAACATATTTCTCTGTTGCACTATTTTTATTTTTATTATAATTATTCAACAATGCAAGTAGTAATTGTATTTCAGCTTATAACTACCATCAAACCAGACTTTATTATTTTCTGTACTGTCAGTAAAATAAGAAATCTCTTGCCGTGTTATTTTCTGTACTGTCAGTAAAATAAGAAATCTCTTGCCGTGTTATTTTCTGTACTGTCAGTAAAATAAGAAATCTCTTGCCGTGTTATTTTCTTCTTAAAGTATTTACTTCCACGTTCAACAAGAAAGTTTGTAAAAAATATTTACCATTAAGTCCAGAATAAATGGAAAGTGGTCACTTTCACAAAAACCATCACGCACTTTTAAGAATATACATTGTATTTGCACTGGATACTTGTAAAGTGTATATAATGTTTTTTCCCCAACAGCGGGCAGCAGTGGGTTAGGCGCACCTCGATACACAAGTCCCTGGTTCGAGATGAACTCCAACACTCCCATAACCGACACCTACTACCGTCACGATTTCGGTGTGGACCCTGCAATGGCAGATGTTCAGGTTTACTTAGTTAAAATAATATTTATGTATTTTATTTTCTTGATATTCACGACAGGGTTATCACGTTCAGACTGTCTCTACGACTCTTTCTTTAAACCATTGTTATCAATCGAACGATTAATTACAAAAAATGTATACATATATTTTTGAAAAGCAAAAGAGCGAATGTAATAACATAGTGCAAGAGTCATACATACGTTTTATACCAACGCTTTAATGAATAATTTCATACTGGAGTAAGGGTTAATACCCAAAGCAGTTTATTGCTGGCTCACGTTTCGCCTCTTGGAAACGCGGACAGGACAAGTTCAAAAAGGGCGTTTAAATTAACGCATTAGATTGTTACAGT
>CM037779.1:80866283-80916283 GCA_021229015.1 Solen grandis
CTGAGGAGCAGCGAACAACATAAAACCTAATCAGCCTGCGAGTTACTCGCAGGCTGATCTGGTTTTATGCTGCTCGCATAGGTCTTTTCATGGTGTCCTTTATGAGGGAAAGGGTTAACTTACTTTTTCACTGACCCCTTTGAGATATTTCTTTGAAACTTGGAATGCATGTTTATTGCTTTTTTTTAATTTTTGATAATACAGAGATTCTTATTTTGCTTTTCCTGCATTTTTTTTATTGACAACAACTTCTATAGTCAAGTACGCTGTCTTACATACAGCTCTTGTTATAGTTCTTGGTACAAATGAATGTGTTCAAAGATTTTCTTTTCTCATGATTTAATATTGGTAACATAGCAAATAGGTAAATGTAAGAAGGCCTAAAATGTGTTGTATAGCACAGAGTGTCACCATGGACACACTAGAGAATCATCCCAGTATGAATTTAACAACCTGACGCCAACCTTGGTAGATTGCATAATGTTAAGACGTCAAATAGCTTGATAGGTCAATGTTGGCATTCCAGACCATCTTAAGATCCACTTTCTGTCTGGGAGATTATGGTGACTTAATCTTGTCAATAATATCATAACTGGCAATTGTCTAGCCTTTAGATGGCCCACTCTTGTAAAATGATTACCTGCAGATTAGGAATTTCAACAGTTTTGATACACGGCCACTTGAAAGATAAAAACGGTACTTCACACACTAAAGAGTTGATCTCTATACTTCCTATAGATGTATGGGTACCAGGATTTTTTTTTTCCTTCCAAGGTGAGGCCATGCTTGGACTTTTATCTACTTCAGCACATTGAGACATTTCAAGTATCGATGACCCATGAACAATTCTCAAATCATGCAGTTTTCATATAATTATTTCCATTTGCCCAACAATCATATGTCATCTCCTCAGAATGATTAAATCAGCCTCCAACACATCCCTCTTATGGCAAAATCATTTTCCCTCAGTTGAATATCTTTTTTTTTCATGTGTATTTGACACAATGTAAAATCATGGGTGTAAGCTTCAGGTTACCTTGTAATAAATTCACAGTTCATTTCTTTTCTTTCAAAACTCATTTACTTCTTCCAGTATCATCAAATTGATAATATAACATAAATGAACCTTAAAATTAATGCAGCATTAAACTTGTTAATAAGATTTCTTTATCAGATTGACACATTGGATTACCATATTAAGAGTTTGCCTATCTAATATAATTCTGTGGCCCACCTAAATTTGAACTATCAGGACTTTCCAGTATATAAAACAACATGGTTGGCAAGTTACAGAATCTGATAGTCTATTTTAACCTTTCAGAAATTGATGATATTCTGCCATATGTTGCATCAGACTAATTCTTTGATCAAAAGTCATGCATGTGTAAATAAATCCAAGTGTAAAGACATGAGGAGGTCAGGTCCCATAGGAATTGGAAAAGGGCATTTTGTTATATGTAATGTTGCTGTATCAATTATTCATTAAGTCCTTTAAAATTTTGGCTATAGTGTAAGGAACTGTTAATTTATTGTCATTGTTTTCTGCTGCTACAGATATTTAATTTGTATTCAAATATTCAGGTGTGAAATACTTGTGGGAAGATGTCATCTGGTGAAGGTATCACCTGAAATAATGATTTGTCCCAGCCGTGTTGGAATAGCCAATTAAAGTCATAAAATCACAATGTGTAGACATTTGCCAGGTTTATGAAGCATTACGCTATAAAATGATTGTAGTGGATTAACCATGCTGATCTAGATGACAACTGAATGACATGATAAGGGGCGAGTAATGGTGATCAATCTTGTTATCAACACTGTTTTACTGTGTCGCAAAAATTGTAGACTCCGTCCAAATAGCGTTCCAGCACTGTAGTGGAAATACTTTACTGTTGTTTTATGTAAATGTATATTAATTCATCTTTCAAACCTTGAGAAATGTGATATTTTTTTTTTGGCACAGTTTAAGCTAGTTTTAAGAGTCAATCAAGTGCATAAGAATGGGTTCAAGTCCCAGTTTTGTCACATTTTTCAAGAGGAAGCAAGTTCCAGATGGTTTGTTCTACAACTCCTATGAGGTCTTTTTCCACCTGTAATGAGCTGGATGTCTGAAATACTGTCATAGTTACGGGTTAACTATGATACAAAACAAGTATATAAGAAAATAGAAGCTAGATTTACAGTAGAAAAATAAGGGGGGGGGGGGGTCTTCAGGCTTCCTGTTTTAAGAAGATAAGATGCTCAGCTATAGTGCAACTTACTTTTAAAACAAGTTTCAATGTGCCTTTTGTTTGACATTTATATAAATGGCAAGTCTATGGTTTTTATCCTTTTGCTGGTAAACATGACATTTTTTTTTTGTAGTACAAAATTTGGTACAGTAACACTTTAATTATAAATCGTAAATGGTGAGGTATTGCTAATTAGTGCAAAACATGGAATTTATGCATGAAATTACTCTGTGATTTATCATGGACAGCTGCCAGTTCTGTTAGCTGACATGTTTACCTTGTAATAATTTGTCTGCGTCAAGTTTTACATCAACTGAATAAATACTTTAAATAGTTGAAAATCCATGTAAATATCAGAATAAATCCAAATGCAGAGGCCAATGCTGAAACTGTGGAGGCTGTCTGTTTGGTTTCGTAATTATGCCGGTCCACTGTTGAAATCTTGTGTTATATGCTAAACTAGATATTTATCAGGTCAGACATTAATGCCAAGGTCATTGTGGCCAAATATCTTGAGTAGGTATTTCAGCTTCCCTAATAAACTTTATGACAATGTTTATTACCATAATAACTTGGCCAAGTTTGATTATGGATGATATCAGCCTATTAGGTCTGGAGTTATGCCACTTTTAATATTAAAGAAATGCCAGATTTCACTTTATTTGCACTCTAGCATCTAAATTTTTAAGCAATCATCTTCAAACTTTAGGACAATGTTTTTAACATAATATCTCAGCCGAGTTTGATTATGGCTAGTATCAACCGATTAGGTGAGGAGTTATGCCCCATTTGATATTAAAAAAATGCCAATTTTCAGTTTTTTTACACTCTAGCATCTTCATTTCTAATGCCAAATTTCTCAAACTTTAGGACAATGTTTATTAGCATAATCTCTTGACCAATTAGATTATGTCTGATATTGGCCAGTTAGGTCAAGAGTTATGCCCCTTGTAATATAAAAAAAATGTCAGATTTCACTTTGTTTGAACTCTAGCATCTTCATTTCTTAAGTAATCATATTCAAACTCCATGGCAATGTTTATACCATAATCTCCTGGCCAAATTCTATTATGGCTGATATCTGATATCAGGAGTTATGTCCCTTTTAATGTTTAAATTTGTGTGTTTAAAGCCATAATTTCTCAGTCAAGTTTGACCTCAGATTTCGATCATAGGCACTGTTACATTTGTGGATTTATAAATGATCTCATGGATTATGTATTCAGTACAACTATGCTATAATATAGTAACTTGTACAGGCAATGAAGGCAGTTTTTCTCAGGTGAGCATCTTTAGGGCCATCTTGGCCCTCTTGTTTCTATGTAAGTATGAAATGTTTCAATAATACTGTAGATGTTGATTAATGCAGAAATACTTAAATATTGTTATTGAGAGCACTGTAGTAGACATTGCTTTGACTTACATAATCAAAGAATTAATTGTACCTCTGTTTGCCTCCTACCAAAGTGTTCTGAGTTTTTCTGATTGTATGCATCCAAATACATGGATTTTTGCTGGGTGCATTGGTTTCTTCTCATAAAACTGACCACATAATTATACTGCCATCCATGCTACAGAAAGTGATTAAACTTATTTATAGTCAGTCTACCAAAGGTTTTGAAGGAGGAGGGTGGACAATTAACTCATTGACTATCAGCATGTCAGTTTAACTGAGTACTGTTTTGTTCTGATTTGTGCAAATCATTTTGTAATAGTTAATTTCTAACTACCATGTGTATGCAGTCCTTGATTATAAAAAAATATTTGTAAAAAGAAAGCTTATTTCAGGGGATGAGAGCAAAACTATGCTAAGTGTTTATAAATATATAAGCCCTTAGCCTAGTTTCCCTCTCAACCCTTGATTTATAATATAGATGAGCCTCAATCATATATGAACATATCCCTTCATCTTGGATCAAATTTGGAAAGTTTAAGGTCAGGCAAACTCAATTAACCATTTACAAAAATACATGTACCCTCAAAACCTCTGCATGGATTTTCAAATCAGGTGGTTATTAAAAAGTCTGCAGAACATTTCCATTCTGTGTGCAGAACATTTCCATTCTGTGTACAGTAGCCAAGAGCCCTCTGTTTCCCCGTGTGGCAGTGTTTGTACAGTCTCACAATGATGACAGGGTATAAGTTAATATCTAGGCCATCTCCGGGGGCACGACAGTCACCAGTACCCCAGTATACACCACAACAAAAACATTCCAGTACTACACGCTATTTTTGATGCCCCAGTATAAAGCAAACGTTACAGATTTGGGATATACATACATATTGTTTGGTTGAAATTGTGTCGTCTTTTGGAGACAAAGTAATCATCTGAAGAAACTCAATGATAGTAACATGCTATATCTTTACTTACTATTCCTAGGTCAAAGCCTGCATGGTATATAAGTTACTGTCAAGGTAAGGTGAAGCTGCATCGGGAAAAGTAGCTGGTTCAGAAGCTTAGTTAGAAGAACTCTCACCCTGTAAGTTAGAGGTTTTGGGTTCAAGCCCATGCCTTGGGGGTTCAGTATTGTCTCTCTCCGTGATATTTGAAGCCCAGCATGCCGAGCACACCATGGTATCAGTATCAAGAGCTTGGCCATTTTGAATTCATCTCTAATGTGAAGTTGTGAAAAAATAAATAGAAATATCAATTTTAAAGAGGATTTACCATTGAATACTAATTAATCAAATAACAAATATCTTAAAGAAACAATCCAGAACTGTTTGCACCAAGATCAGACTGCAAGTACGACAGAGTCTTGTCTACACCATAGCCAGTCAAGTCCATCTGCTGTGAAGTCACCGGTTTAAATTTTGAGGTGACATAGAGTTGATTTCAGGCTGATCAGGTTTTATATTACTAAAATGAATCTATCAGCTCAATGTTTCTGTGTCAATCCTCGCATTGGACCATTAAGTAGGCTGACCAGATTGAAAGAGTTGACACTCTGAATATATTAATAGTGTTACCCTCTCTTATAGGCATGGTGCATGATGACTAGTAATATGATAATGTTAACCTCTCTTATAGACATATGAATGTCTGGTAATGTTATAGTGTTAACCTCTCTTGTAGACATATGAATGACTGGTAATTTATAGTGTTAACCTCTCTTGTAGACATATAAATGACTGGTAATATAGTGTTAACCTCCCTTGTAGACATATAAATGACTGGTAATATAGTGTTAACCTCCCTTGTAGACATATAAATGACTGGTAATATTATAGTGTTAACCTCCCTTGTAGACATATAAATGACTGGTAATATTATAGTGTTAACCTCCCTTGTAGACATATAAATGACTGGTAATATTATAGTGTTAACCTCCCTTGTAGACATATAAATGACTGGTAATATTATAGTGTTAACCTCCCTTGTAGACATATAAATGACTGGTAATATTATAGTGTTAACCTCCCTTGTAGACATATAAATGACTGGTAATATTATAGTGTTAACCTCTCTTGTAGACATATAAATGACTGGTATTATAGTGTTAACCTCTCTTGTAGACATGAATGACCAAGTTCCATAACTCTCAGTCAAGTAATTGGAGTTATTGTCCTTTGTTCTGAAAGTTAGTCCAGAGCATAACTTGAATACTAGTACAGGGATTGACTTCAAAGTTGGCCCGGTGTCAGGATAATGTGACTGGGTGTGGTATCATGCCACATGTCTATGGCGTGATATCGCAGTGTGGCAGCACTATATCTATCTCAAGTAAACATAGTCTCCAAATGACTGAAATACTGTCCGTGAGACGTTAAACGCAACAACAAACAAACATATTTCAGATTTGTGACAAAGCACTTAGGTGGGGATATTCGTGTTCTATGGACACATTTCTAGTTTCAAGTCAGATTGTCAGGAATGTCACCATCAGTGTCAGAACAATTTATAAATAATGTCCTATGAACTTTAACAGAATTAGAGTATATGAACTTCAATTAAAGTCAATTGATTTCTCATGAAAGGTCATGTTCGTTCGTAATTTCTCCCATAGGGTTTGAATTGATAGATATGTCTTCAACCTTGACCAAAGAGTAGAATATCCTATTTGTTTTGAGGACTACTATAGGATATACAATTATTTAACAAGGAATGAGAGCCATTTGATGTTTGAATGAGGGATTAATTGGTCATTTAGCCATACTATGGTCAATACCTTCGTGCTACATATATAATGCTGTATTGAAAGTGTTTGTAATAGATCTGTAAGAAAATACTTCAATAATTTGAACGTGTACTTGGATCTACACTAATATTCACATTATGTACTTTAATGGTGTGTGAGTAGCCTGTTTCAATATCTTGTTATAATTCCTTCTTCCAACAAATTATTTCAAATATTTCTTTATCCCACTCTCTTTATATAGCCCACTCATTTAGTAGGTTTATAATGTAGGAATAAATGCCTGGCCACCCATCCGTCCATTACAACTGGTCTGACCATCCCTAGACATTTGGACAGTTGTATATTTACTTTTCTAATGAACTGTGGTATAGATATGAATGTATCTAACCCCCCCCCCCCCTTCTGTATTTTGTATTTGTGAGTGTGTGTGTGGGGGGGTGTATTGGAATAATTTGTCCTCTCTGTTTGTCCTTCCATCTGTTCATCCCTGAACATTGGAACAGTTGCTTATTTTATTGAAGGGGTTGTGGTGTGTGGGAATGGATCACCAGCTCTAGACACTTCAGGGTTTGTTGTATTATTGCTATTAATGGTAACATGTGTTTCTAAAGAATACCTCTGACTCCCACACATCCTTATAATGGCCAGACTCTAGTCCTTTATGATTTATTCAATTATACTCATTTGATTTCTGTTTGTACATGTATACAAGCATATACAAAGAAACATCAGTTCTTTATGCTATAGTCATGACACCATTTTTTCAAGAGTAACTTTTTTTCATACATAAAACATTCATGAAAAATGAATCAAACCACAGGTTAAATCTATGCTCTTGAGTTTACTTCATTTTCAATATTTGCACTTGGAATGATTGTATGGATAACCTTGTACTGTGGAATGCAATCAAATAGACCTTTCCAGCTTTTGCAATGAAGGGACTGTCTGATCAGGGTCTTTTCTGTAAATTGTTCTTACAATATTGTAGGGCATGTTTTACACAGTCTGCATACCGAAGAAATATCCATTATAATTATACTATTTAAAATTCAGTTAATATTCATCAAGATGTAAACAGATAGATGAAAAGTGTTAAATGGAAAAATACACATTTTGACTGGTCCTTTACTCATTCCGTGGATCTACTGTAGTTAAATCTGCCAGTTCTTGTTTTCCACATTGAAATGTGAGTGTTACTATTTATAATGCTTAATTAGGAAAAAAAGATTGAAATACCTGATTGTAATGTTAGAAAAATCATTAACAGTTTTTTCCTACCTTCCACTTAACTTGACTAAAGATAATTAACAGTTTTTTGCCTATAATCCATTCAACTTGACTTTATTTTTTGTGACTTTTGCCAGTCCGGTAATCAACCTGATATTTGACCTTGTCACAGTGCAATCATGATCCTGTAGGTATCGTGACAAGTCCCAGTCAGGAAACATGGGATAATTGGCAACAAAATCCCGGGATAGGGTCAGGGATTGGAACATGATAGGTCATCATCCTGACACACAAGCCCTGCCTTGTGGTTGTGTCCCACACCCTAATCCTTGTCATGTGGCAGATGTGTATGTCAGTCAATCTGAAATTGGATTCAGGAGGGTTTTTTTTATTGAATTAAACTTAATATCAGTAAAACATTAATGAAGATTCACGGTCAAAGTGATAACATGGTTGAATATAAAGACTCCAAGGCCCCAACCCTAGGCCGCATTGAAAAGTAAGCAGGATATTTGGATATGTATATGGTTATATTAGGACATATTTCTACAGCACTATAAATTTGTTTATGATATATATGTTATACCCTTCTTGATTGGAAGAAATAAAAGATGTTTTTCTACCCTACATCTCACTGATACATCCATATCCTGCCATCAATGAAATCATAATGATAGTGAATTTTAAAAAGATTTTAATGGTTTGAGAAAATGGCCTGAAATCATGATGTGGATTCAGTTCCTAGCTAGGTAATAACATAAAGTAGCAGTAATAAAACTATGGTACTATCAGTACTTGGTATTACTCTATAGCAACTGATTAAGGTTACTTGGAGGTGGTATCCATGCTTACTTATAGCACAGTAAAGCAGTAAATATCATGTTAAGTATGTGGCAGTTGTCAGCATTAGTTTTGAGACAATTTCTATATCAATGTAAAATAGATGAAGCTCTTAAATGAACTTATATTAATACCTAGACAAAAATTACTACTTATTTTTGTATTTGTGTCTACAACAGCTGATGTAGCCGATAACATTTAAATGTTTTGACTGTATGAAACAATGTCAAAATCTAATAATATTTACCTTTTTATCTAATTGAACAAACTTGACTTGAATGTTGTCACAGATTATGAATTGCTTTCCGAACCAGGCATATGTTTGAAAGATAATTTATTAATGCTTGTTCAGTTTTTATTTTTTTAATTGTGTTATGATTAAGATATATGAGCAAGGTTTGCAAACCACAGATAACATTCTTGAACTTTGTTCCCATGGAAAATAGTTGATATATAATAAAAGATAAATAGAGATTTGTGAACTGTAAAAGTTGCCCAGTGATGTGTATCAGATGTGAAGGTGGTTGATGTGTAACAGTTTACATACCCAAGCTTCATTATCTGCTCTGTTGAAGACTCCTTCATCAAGTTCTATAGATGAATGTGTAAGCTATACTGTAAATAAAGTCAAGAAAATTGACGTTTTCATTCAAGTCTTTTGTGATAGCACACTACAGGGATATTATTTCAGCAACAAGAGATGGTGTATGGATAGGATAGAGACTAGCTGTAGGGAAGGGATCAACATCCCAGAATATAAAGATGTTAGATGTGTAAATAAATTTAGTACAAAAAAAAAAGATTGTGTAAACAGATGCTATACCACAGAAAACAGTGGTTGAATGGTTAGAGTGAAGGTTGTGGGTTTGATTTTTAGCCGCAGATATGAATGTGTATGCTAGCATAGTATTTGTTTTTGGTATGATGTATATATCTGAAATACTGCCATTCGGATTTTTAACCAAACAAAACTAAAGCAAAAATAATAAAAATGCACAAATAGTGAGGCAGACCTGTCTGGCATAGATATTGTAGCAAATTTGCCAGGTTACATAAATGTTCCTAAATTTGCCATATGTAATCTGCAACAAGAGTGATTTATTCAAGTTTTTACAAAGCTGATTATATGGCAGCATCCAACCCTTTTCTTAAATGAATGAGAAAAAGAAGAAATATTAATTTGGCAAGTAGCAAATTGATTCAGGGTGCTCTTTTTTTTTTCTTTTTTTTTTGTGTGTGTTTTGTTTTGTTTTTAAGGGAAATAACTCAGGTATTGTTATCTTTATGACAGTACATTTATCTCCCCTTATTGTGATATTACTGTTTGAAACATTTAATACATTTGATTTGAAATACAATTCATTTAAAGAATGGTATTAGCATGTTCTTTTGTTCTTTCTTTTATAATACTTATTCAGCCCTTCAATCTTATTTACTTAATGTATACATATAAGACTGTACTTAATTTAAAATCATCAAATATAAAACTAAAATTCTGATTAATTTATGAGAAAGGGCAATGGGGTAGTGTTTTTGTCCAATCAAGTATTTGCCATTGCATGTATGTAATATTAAAGAGTCATTTTTATTTTTGGAAAGACATAAATTCACAGATAATTTTGTGCTACATTAAAATTAAGTCAGCCACACTGTAAAATGATCTAGTCAATAAACTTTGCTATGTACCGTTTGAAGTCCTTTGATGTAGAAATATTAGAGAGATTAAATAAAGTATAAGTATTTGTAATAAATCTTGTTGACTCCATCCCTAATCCTAATCCCCCACACCTACACAGTCCAAAAGTGTTTTGTAATTGGGTTTCACTGAACCGTCACTTATTGGACATGGGCAAGCCATTGACAGACTTGGCACATCTACATCATCTTGACATTCCTGAGTAAGCCTGATTAGTCATAAGAGATTTTAACGCATTTCAGCTTCAACTGTTTACATTATACAAACATTTTCTGGTCATTACATAGTATAAGTGTACAAAAATGTAGTTTTATTGCCAATATACGCATACTTTCTTTCTTTTGTATGATAAAATGATGTGTGTTGTTCCCTGCTTGGCATGAATAAATGAAGATCTTTATGTTTTTGGTCATTAAAGTGAATGGACCATAGTAGATCTTGATTCAGTAATTCTGATCCGGAAATGATTTGGGATTTATTCTTTGAAGTCTGTATTTAAGATTTTATATAATTTTGATATGAAGAACTGATCAGTTATTATTAGTCCCCTACCAAATTTACACCGGAGGGAACTATGGGTTTGCCCTCCATTCTGTCTGTCCGTCTGGAAATCAGGATCTCGAGATAACTTAAAAACGTTTAATATAATATTACGAAACTTGGTATATGAATAGATGGCAGTATGGAGATTCAGCAAGTCAGTTTTTTCTGTAACCAAAATTCCGAATGCTATGGTATTGGAAAAATTATGCACCTCAACGGTAGGGGGCTCATGTGTTGCATGCTACACCAGTTTCTTGTTGTTGTTGTATTGTCATAATTTTAAGAACTGGTAACTTAAATAGAATTCTCTTTTTGTAAAGGGGTTACAAGATTGAATACCTTGTTTTTATGACATCCTCATGTTTGAGAAAAAAACAACTGACAAACTCTGCCCAAGGTATTACACTAAAACTATCACCTATTGGCCATATTTTGATGTAGAACAGGGTCTTGACGTTGGGGGCCGCCGTGGCCGAGCAGTTACAGTCATGACTACAAATCTCTCAGCCCCTCACCGCTGTGGGTTCGAATCCCAGTAGGGATTTCGGATTTTTCATGTGAGGAAGCCTTCCAGCTGGCTTGAGGTAGGTCGGTGGTTCTACCCGGGTACATCGGTGTACTCGGGGTCTTCCTCCACCTGTAATTAGCTGGACGTCGCTATATGATTGAAATACTATGGCAGCGACGGTAAACCCCAATACAACAACAACAACAGGGTCTTGACATTTGTCAGTTTCTGTGAAATCAAATATATCAAATAATTTTCTATCTACAATGTATCAAGAGCTGACTGTGCAACTGTTATATTTGCATTTAGAAAGGAAGAGATTGAACTGTTTAGCTGTCAGTCCTCATTATGCTCAGCTGACTTCAAGAAGATGATGTACATTCCTTAAAAAAGGGAATTAGCTTTGACCCTGACTTTGTATGCTTATAGTTTGGCCTTGATCTTCAGGAACCAAGCTGATGTAACCAATGACAACGTACTGAGTGTGGAGGAGTTTGTGCTGGCCATGCATTTAATCCTGGGGGTGAAGGAAGGGCGATCAGTCCCTAAGAGACTCCCGAAACATCTAGTCCCCATAGCGGTGCCAGCTGCAGACTTGGAAGAGATCTCCGATGTGGAGAAGGATGCCTACCAGAATGTGTTCAACAGAGTCACTCAGGGCCATTTAGATGGTAAACATTTCTTCTGATTTAAATGAATACAGTCATGTAGAGTTTAACTTGTCTTAGCAGCCACCTGCCCGTTGTTGCTTTTTATAAATAAAATTCTGTATTCTGCTCTACTATTATGATGTCAGAAGGACAACATTTCAATTTTATTAGCCTTATGCTATGCAATAGTAGTAGAAGGCTTTAAAAATATTGAACTGTTCAACACAAACCAGGTGTAACAGAAACTGCACCTTTGGTTCCAAAGTACAATTAGTTGAACAAACTAAGAAATTAATATGATTTGTGATGAGAAGATATGATCCCCTTAATGTAACCACTAATGTAACTAAATTCCAGCCATCAAAGGGAGGTTACTTTTCCTTGAGTCAAAACTGTCTGTAGAAGAGTTATCTCGTATATGGAACCTGTCAGATATAGACCGCAACGGACATCTGGACAAACAGGAATGGAATGTGGCCTGCCATCTTATTAGAGCTACTAAACAAGGTAGGTCAGAGATAGCCAACAGAGGAAAGTCTAGAGGTAGTGTTCATTGACTCCAAAACACAAAAGTAAAGAATTCAAACTCTGCTAAAAGCATGATTCCATGACATTTCAGGCATGAAATGCTTACCCATCTCTGAAACCATCGACAGGAATACGTACAGAAGTGTTCTAAAAGTTACACTATTTTTCATTATGTGAAGATCATGCATCCATATTAGATAAAACTGAAGGCTGTTCTGAGTTTTTACCCAACCCTGAAACCATAAAGAGGAAATAGTACAAATTAATATGTCCCAATTTACATATGAATTACAATTTATGTATAGAACTTTAGCCACAGGGATTGATGAGACCATCCAAATGTCAGATAAAATTGAAAATATTTCTGAGTCTGATCAAGTTTTGCAATGGAATACGTTTTCTCCTTAAGATCACAATGACTGATGAGCAAGTGAGTTACTGGTAGTCTGGTTTGGTTACCGGTATATGATGGTCAATTTGGTCATTTACTTATCAGATGTCTTGTGGTAAGGCTTGATTATTTACTGGAATGTAACTGATATTGTTGTATGATCTGTTTATGTTGATTTTGGGTAGACCTAGCCTGAGACAGATTGTAATAATACATCAGAATTTAATGATGATGAAGTTTTATAAACACACCTACACACACCCATTGCTCATTAGCTAGATGTATTATGATGTATAGGATCAAAGATGTCCCATCAGTTTTATACCTTTGGCAACAGATTGTGTATTGAGACAATGGAGTACAGCCTCTTTTAAGGAAAATTGGTTTATGCAAAATATAATACATGTATCCACTTTTGGATGAAAACTTACTTAAACTAAGAATAAAAGATTACATATTTTAATGGTTGGATATTCATGGTGCTGTCTGGAATACCTACAGGCAGTTTATATCTATTTGTACATATAAATCTTATGAGTGTCAATTTGGTGGGGTGGAAAAAAGAAAGAAATATTTAAAAAAAAATAAATGTGGGGTTAATGGGGATAACAGTGATTGAGAATGTAGAATGATGTACAAATTATTATCTGTGAGGCATTTCAGTCTGGGAAGTCAAAATAAGCATAGATAAAAACTCTGTTGGTAAAAGGTTCCCTCTGCAGCAATCAGTGGAGTAAACCTTATTGTAATGAAGTGGACTATAGTCGTAAGGAAACAATGAAACAGACTATAATATATTGCAGATTCTTATATTAAGTCTGAAACAGGTATTAATGTGCATTAAGAAGGGATGATTTGATAAAGCAGCTGCATATTTAGCAAAGAAACTGTAATTCAGGAATATTAACCATATATTTCAGCTAGTTGTCATCTCAACAAACAATAATTATTGTGGTATAACTTTTTGGCATTTTCTACCCATGAAAATTGTTCCTTATTTTGCGTCTTCACAAATAAATAGATCAACGCCACTCATCTAAAGTTTTTGTACACAAGACATGTTTCATTCAGTAGGATCCTTGTCATATCACATTGTGTACCTCTCTCCTGCCCCCACTTCTGAGCTGTAGCCATATTATCATATATATTAAAGCTTGAGAATGTAATAAAGTGCCAATATTGCAGACTGAACTGCATGTTTTATCTATATCTCAAAGGTTCCCAATATTCTATGCTCATTGAACAACACATAAAATTACCTCTCTCTATCTCTCTCTCTCTATCTCTTTTAGTCATTCTTTGCTATTGTTACAATATCAACAACTGTTGTCCCATTAAATTATCTGTAGGCATTATGGAGTGATTTATTCTGTAACAAGAATCAACATTTTCATTTCATGTAAATTTGAATATAACAGAGGTTGAAATGAGTTATTCCTTTCAACTGAAATTTTCATTGTCAATATTTGATTGCAACCATTGAAGATTTTAGAGATAATTGAAAATTAATCACCTGTTCATATTTGCAGGTATTTAAATCACTGAAGGATGAAAAATGTTTAAATATCTTCAAATCATTTTTCATTCTCAACTTTAAGGGTCATTTGATTTTTAGCTCACCTGAGCACTTGTGCTTGGGTGAGCTTTTGTGATCGCCTTTTGTCCGTCGTGCGTTGTCCGTCGTCAACAATTGCTTTAACACTCTAGAGGCCACAGTTTTGGCCCAATCTTCATGAAACTTGGTCAGGATGTTTGTCTACATGATATCTCTTATGAATTCGGATGTTTGTCTAATGATATCTCTTATGAATTCGAAATTGGATCATGTGGGGTCAAAAACTAGGTCACCAGGTCAAATCTTAGAAAAACATTGTGAACACTCTAGAGGCCACAGTTTTGGCCCAATCTTCATGAAACTTGGTCAGGATGTTTGTCTACATGATATCTCAGATGGGTTCACAAATGAGTCATGTGGGGTCAAAATCTAGGTCACCAGGTCAGATCTTAGAAAAACCTTGTGAACACTCTAGAGGCCACAGTTTTGGCCCAATCTTCATGAAACTTAGTCAGGATGTTTGTCTACATGATATCTTGGACGAGTTTGAAATTGGGTCATGTGGGGTCAAAAACTAGGTCACCAGGTAAAATCTAAGAAAAACCTTGTGAACTCTCTAGAGGCCACAGTTTTAGCCAATCTTCAATAGATTTGGTAAGGATGTTTGTCTAAATGATATATTGGATGAGTTTGATAATAAGTCACATGGGGTCAAAAACTAGGTCTCCAGGTCAAATCTTAGAAAAATCTTGTGAACATGCTTGATGCCACATTTTTGGCTCAATCTTCATGAAACTTTGCTAGAATGTTTGTCTTTATGGGTTTAAATTGGGTTAGTTTAAAATTGTGTCACTTAGGGTTAACATTTAGGTCACCAGGTCAAATCTTAGAAAAATCTTGTGAACACTTTAGAGATTACAGTTTTAGACTAACCTTAATGTAACTTGGTCAGAATGTTTGTTTACATCAAATCTCGGATGAATTCAAAACGGGGCAACATAGGGTCAAAAAGTAGGTCACCAGGGCAAATTTTAGAAAAATCTTGTGAACACACTAGAGGCCTACATTTTTTTCCCAGTTTTCATTAAACTTGATATGAATGATGACTGCATGAATTCCCAGTTGAGTGCAAATTCAGGTAGGATCAAAATGTAGGCCACTTAGTCAAATGTTAGAAAAACACTTTAGAGGCCAGATTTTTTGTCATTTTGCCTAACACAGCCATCTTAATCAGGTGAGCGACACAGGGCCATCTTGGCCCTCTTGTTTAGATCATTATTTTGGATAGTATTTCAATATAATGCCAATACTTGAGATACAAGCCATTGAATACAGTACATGCATGTAAATCTTTCACAAGAACAACTTCAATTTCCATGTTTTTGTTACCCAGATAATCATCCGGTATGCTTTCACTGCATTTTGGAGCAATGTTCTCTGTTTAAATATCAGCAATTATATTCAAACCCTATAATTTCCAGTGGTGAAATAGGTTTGATTTCCTGATTGCCTTTTCATATAATTCCCATTGTTACCCTTTTCTAACCAATACCGTATTGACCTCATATTTTACTTTCCAAATAAATCAGATTGCCATGTAACAAAGACTTCATTGTTAAAAAGTTAACTTTTAATTTTCACTGAGTTGCCTTAACTAAACCTTAACACTGTGTTTGGAAGCACTGAATGTTTGATTCATTTGGATTCATTTATATTCCTACATGGACTTTAATAAAATTACTGTGAATTTTACAAAACAGGTGTTATGTTTCACTTGGATTATAATTAATATTTGTTTTTTATCACAGGTTAATATTATTTTAAACTAGGTTGAACTAGTATGCTACGCATAGCTGAGTGTATTGTTTGACAGCACTGATAGTTGACACACCCATTTTATTTCAATGTTAATTATCAGAATGTTAAATCTTATTTCAACTGAATTTTTTGTTCTTTCTATACTTTATTTCAACATTGAAATAATTCAGAAAACAATTATAAAACAATTTAGTTCCATAGAAAACCTGAATTCAAAACAGGTATACATAACATCATAAAATAGGATGTACTAAATGTGTATTGTATGTAGAACAAATATTTTTTCTGCTATGCTGGAACTTGTCAGTGAAGCTGTTATTGATGCATGCTAATTAGACATACAAACACTGGATTACTGCCCTGTTGACATTGTAATGTCCTACCCATGTGGAGAAAAATTCACATTGTGTAATTTTATCTCATAGAAAGAGTGGCGTATTTTGGGATATATAACAGCTAAGCTGAATAGAAGTTTGTAGTGTGCCATTTGGCCCATTTTATTGTTCTCTTGTGTACCTGGCAGGGAAACATCTGTTTTTGTTTTTTTTAACTGGTTACTGGTTTTGGGTTGGGGGGGGGGGGTTGTGGAAAAGGTAATTCAGATTGATAAGGTTTTTAATAAGATAATAAGACAAAATATAACTATAAGAAAGCCAAGTGTATAAACCTCATTGGTGTGTAATGGTATTTCAGGGGTGAATCTAAACAAGCCAGTGAATGTGTTCCAGTTGGTACCAGAACAGTACTCCCCAGTGTGTTACCAGGCCAGGAAGTACAGGTGAGAGAATATACCATTCCTTTATCCATGCCTTCAATTTTCTCTTCAAACTTGACTCTCTCAGCTAAACTGCATGTTATAGTAGTCTTATTTGTAAAGGCACAAAAATTTGAACAGAAAATTTGATTTTACAAGGACCCTGGCATTAATAGTTTTAATCATGCCAAAATCAGGGTTTCCTTCCTCCAAATGTTTGCTGGCCTTAACAGTAATGAGTGTTTATTTTGAGGCAGTCTTGCATCAGGTCAGTTGATTCAAAGTCAGTAATCTCTGGTGCATTTTGTTAAAAGATTGTCAGTTACTTACAGATGCTCCATCTCTGGTACTGGTTATTTCCAGTGGAGAAGGGATTTAGAGATGTGGCTTCTTTATAATAATGTCTAACAAAGATATTGAAAAAAAAATTAAACAAAATATCTTCAAGAGATTCCCTTTTGTTCTTGAACATTTTTGGTTTTCATATCCAGTTTAGCTTAATTTTTTTTTATTAAAGCTTAATATATCTAGAATCTTTTCCTGTGTTCTAAAAATGTTTAGGCATTCTATGATCAGTTTTGAAATCTTCATTATTTCATTATTAAACAGAATCTTTGTTTTGAGTTTGCATTTGCAACAGGTCAACAGGTGATTCTAGATTATATATGAATGGCAAAGAAAGACATAAATAAATTCATTATGAATTGAAAGAAGTGTCAAAAGGGTAACCACATGAAAATGTAGGTGTGAATTCTGAATACATCTACTTGTCTTTATCAGAAAAGATTTAAATCAAACATTGCCCTTTAACTTAACAATATATTTTAAACAAAATCAGATGTCAATTGTGACAAAAGGTTAATCAATGTCAGAAATTGGACTACTTATTCTTAATAGTAAAGCATTCAAGTTGCTGTCACGTTTCAGTCTGTCACGATGAGTATATATAAAATAATCCTATATTTAAACTGCAGCTTATAAACAAAATAAATGGAGACATTTAAATTTAAATGGAAATAAGAATTGCAAATTTATGGACAGACAATTTATTCTGGAATTAGAAACTTAAGATTTCTCCCTAATCCATCCTTAACTGTTTGTTTGGCACTTGACCGTTGCTCTTACCATGAGTGGAGGGGGTTTAGTATTGCTTGTAATTTTGTCAGGTGGAATACCCGGGTATTTATCCAGTTGTTTGTGGGTGCCCATAGATATGAAACTGCTTATAGTTTGCAGTATATCATCATTTGTTATTTTTATTGTGGATGTATGTGCAATTTTGCATGGTTTGCTGTGGAAATTAATATTTATAGTGCAAATGTCTGGACATTCCATTTAGCCTATATTTGAGGTACATTTCTGAATTTTTGTATGCATTTATAAATATATTTATACAAAATTAAAGTGATATATGTTTCAACTACTTACCTTTTTTTTGTTTTTTTTTTTTTTTTTTTATTATACCATTGTTATGTCTTAAAAACAAGGAGTATTTTTTTGATATTATAAACATTTGACTTTGACCTCCAGTTTGAACTTTTTCTGGGGTAAAAGGTTGTTTTTTTGTTTGTTTGTTTTTTTATTCTTAATTATATGTTGAGACAATGACATTCTCCAAGTCTAGATAAGTCAAGTCAAGTCAAGATATTGATATGACATTGTTCAAAGTTAACTGAAATTATGTGGAAGAGTCTAACTATCAATACATGTAACTTGTTAATCTTTTAAGAACTCCTTAATTTTTCTCTAATATTACTTCTTGCCTAAAATTATGGCATTGATAAGGACATTTGACCTTGAACACCAGCATGAAATTTTTCCAAGGTCAAATTAATACTAACTGCCACAATTGATAGTACATGTAGATGACAAATGTTATAATACTTGTATATCATATTGTTCATTACAGAATCATTGATGGATGCCACATAATCTCTCAATGCACAAAATTTATATTTCAGAAATGATTCAATTTTTTTTTGTGACAAAAATAAAAGTGACTACTTTTGATTATGTCCAACAAGTTAACAGAAAATAATAGATCATGAAAAAGTGTTTTTGTCTTCATTGTTTACCTATGTAAATCTGAAGCCATAAAACTTGAAATGCAACACATTGAAATACAACCTTTAGAAAAAATAGTTTCCATTTATAACTCAGCCTGTCTGAATAAGTATTTGTTTTAGGTGGGGCATAATATGTCAAAATCATGAATTATTGTTCAACTATATATTTTTATGTCTGTATCATGTGTACCCCTCCACACACATATACATTCGCAATTGCACACATAAAAAACACAAATACACACACATATATATACACACCTATATACATGCATACACATATATATATATATATACATATACATATGTACACACATATATATTCAAACAATCAGATTCAATGTCTTTGTCAGGCAGCCTCATAATATCAATATATTTTAGCTGAATATAATTCTTTTACAGATAATAACTATTTGCTCAAAGTTTGTTGTTTTTCAGTTGTATCTCCTCTCTATTTACCCTGTTTCCCTTTTTTCAGAGTTGATTCCTATAACAGGAAAAAGCATAAGCTTATGACTGCAAAGGTTGGTATACTTTTCATTAAGAGTTTTGTTCACTATAATAGTATCACTGTAGTAAATATTGGCCTATTCATGCTTTATTTCTCCTTTTTAATACCACATTGTGTTGCACTGTGACATGTGATACCTCAGTGAATGGCATTATGTTATGTGCTACCACAATGTATGGCACAATGTCATGTGATACCTTATTGTAAGGCAATTAGTCATGTGATACCACATTGTGTTGCACTATGACATGTGATACCTAAGTGAAAGGCATTATGTTATGTGATACCACATTGTGTGGCACTATGTCCTGTGATACCTTATTGTGTGGCATTATGTCATGTGATACCACATTGTGTTGCACTATGACATGTGATTCTTACGTGTATGGCAATATGTTATGTGATACACGATTGTGTTGCACTATGTCATGTGATACCTTATTATGTGGCTCTTTTTATGTGATACCACATTGTGTTGCACTGAGTCATGTGATACCACATTGTGTTGCACTATGTCATATGATACCTTATTGTTTTGCACTGTAACAGGTGATATCTCAGTATATTACATTATGTTACGTGATACCACATTGTGTTGCACTATAACATGTGATACCTCAGTGTATGGCACTATAACATGTGATACCTTAGTGTATGACATTGTGTTATGTGATACCTTATTGTGTTGCACTATAACTTGTGATACCTCAGTGTATGGCATTGTGTTTTGTGATACCACATTGTGTTGCACTATAACATGTGATACCTCAGTGTATGGCATTGTGTTATGTGATACCATATTGTGTTGCACTATAACATGTGATTCCTCAGTGTATAGCATTGTGTTATGTGATACCACATTGTGTTGCACTATAACATGTGATACCTCAGTGTATGACATTGTGTTATGTGATACCACATTGTGTTGCACTGTCAGATGATACCTTATTGTGTTGCACTATGTCATGTGATACATTGTGAGGCACTGTGTATATCTCATGTGATACCACATTTTGTGATGATATACTACATTGTGTGGAAATATCTCATGTGATACACTTTATGTGGAAACACTCTATTATCACATGGTGTGGCACTATACACATGATACCTCATTGGGTGATGCTTTGTCATATAAAATATTGTGTGGCACTATGTCATGTGATACCACACTTTGTGGTGGCACTATATGAGTAAAACCTCATTGTGTTCCACTCTGTCATGTGGTACCACATTGTGTGGCATTATACATATGATACCTCATTCTTTGGTATTATTTAATACCACATTATATGTCCCTTTCCAATTAGCCCCTGACCTTTGGTTGTCTATCATGTGTTTCTCTATCATGTGTTTAGAACCCATCATGTAGTACCATTACACATTATTAAAATGAAACATCTTGTGGTTATGCCACATGGTACAAGGTCATGCAGAACCATGTGTTGATAGATTACATATAACATGTTGTGGTTCCATACCATGTGGTGATAGAATAATGTGATATTGCCTCAGTGTGCTATAACACTTGGATACCAATTCATTTGGAATTATGTCATGTGATAATTTGTTTTGCACATTTCAATCTATCTTGTTAAATGAAAACCCTAAGAAAACAGGAATATGTTACTTTATTGGATCATTTTCACAATAAAACTTGATCAAATTGCCATCAGAGTGCTTTCTAAATATATTTAAGACAAGATCGTCAAGACTTGAATGATCCTTCATTAAAGAAAAACAATGGGCTACTTTGGAGTAGATCAATATCTATGTATAGATACCTATATACCCTGTGTCAACACAGAACTGTCACACTCTTTGTTGACATTACCTTGTTGGAGCTTCTTAGACAAAGCCCAAGAACCTTGTGTTACCCCCTCCATTGCAGTGTGGGGTCTTTAAATGTCAACAAAAAATCTCAATTTTTCCTGTTAACAGCTACTGTTGTGTATCACTTGAGCCATTAAATTGTCATCTAGATCCATCAGTAAGATTTATTGAGGATGTTTACCTATTAAATATCACTTCATCATGTGTTAGCACAGTAAATGGTGCCAGTGATATGACTGTTGATAAACTGGGTGATATATGGAGGGGTGTCTGCTGAGTATGTATTGAGAATCATGAATGGAACTGTGGCACAACTGGTCATTTAGGTCAAATAATGTACTTTTTGTTACAGTCCTTTTATTCTATGTATTTATGATTATAATACGCAACAAGTTTAATTGGTTAGAGACTGGGGTAATATTTATATATAGGACATCTTTTTTTCCTGTAAGTTCTTACAACTTGGGACAGATTTAATTCATATTTGCAAGGAATATTTCTTTGTATGAGTCTGTCAAACTAACTACCGGTAAATTGTGTTTTATTTGAACATGGACAATTTGAAAACAAATAATTTTATAAAATCATCGGTATATCACAATAATTATGTTAAATAATTTCCTAAAATCATCATTATATCACGATGACATTTTATCACAATTACTTTTTTCATTTATTGTGTCAAAACATGCTATGAAGCATAAATCATAGGATAGGTCTTTTTTTTGTTAACTTGTTAAAATTACATTCCTTTGATTTTAGATGCGAATTGTTTAGCATAAACCTGTAAAAAATTATATTGAAACATTGAGAATAAAACTTCACACAATTGTAGAGACTTAACTTGCTTTCTTGCTCTAAAACTGCCTGTGTTATGGGGCAATAAGTTTTATCTTTGGAGGTTAAGCCCCACAATATGGGGAAAGTCAGTCCATGTATTGAACCTTTATTCTATCATTTGATAACACCTGAACTGTTTCCTTTCTAGAATCAATATCTACAATCTGCTAGAAGAAGGATAAACTTAACTATTGATTATAGCATTAATGAATTTAACTTTCTTATCAATTATAAGCAGGTTCTTGCCTAATGGTAAAAGATGGTGATGTTTAAAAAAGCAAGGGAATTACTGTGAAACTGATTACAAAAAATCAAGTGTGTAAATTGTACTGGTTCAGAAATTCCATAAACAATAATTATTAATGGTGCCTGTATGTTGTTAAACTAATGCGAATGTACTGAAGAATTTTTATGGAAAACTTCAGTGTAGCTTGATATGATAGTTATAATGGTTGATGTGATTGTTGCTAAAACTGACTATCAATCTGCAGGAGAAGCGGAAAATACAAATTGAAGCGGAGAAAAAGCGGCTGCAATTATTGAAGAAGAGATTAGAACTCCACAAGGAGCTGGTGAGAAACCTTTGGTTGCCTATGTAAACATAATTATCATAGGGGGACATTCCCCACAGGACATCAAAGTATTGTCCCTCGTTTATCAATAGAGTTTACTGCATTTTCTTATTTGATTAGATTATAACAGTTGTAGAAAGAAGTTTGTAGTGGAAAAGATGGTTAGATTTATTTCTTCAGTATTTTTGTAAAGGCTTGCATATTTTTTTTTCTGTATGAAAGGTATAATTTATTATCTGTTTAATATTCCTGTGTAGGTTCTTGTTTCATTCAAATTCAACAATGGGATAATAAATTGGATTATCTGTGAAAGACATTCCGAGGTCTCAGCTATAAATTAATGTGATACTCTCTGCTGTTCCAGTATGAGTTTTCGAAGTCTTCGGATGGGGGACTGAGTATTCCAGAGGAGGAGTTTCTGTTGTATCAGGAGAAGGAACAAAATAACATTGAAAAGGTCGAGGCTATACTGTACAGGTATACGAGTCATCTTATACACCTTAGATATCTTGTATGCTGTTGATACAGTGAAGTGTGTTTAAAATGACTTTTGAATTCGAGGAAAAGGAGTGATGCATTTTTATGACTTTCCTGTTTTATTGATTTTATGGTTGACTTTTAGGCATATTGAAAGGAAATTTTATTATGCATTAATGATTAAATGTCAGTGATTTGACATTTTGTTGGATTCTGGAGAAAATAGCATTTTGCATTGTTTTCACACAAAAGAGAGGTAGAATATATCACCAATAAGGACAAAGCATTAATCCTTTACCTCATCTCATAAATATTCATGTATAAATTTTTGAGTTGATGAATATTTATTTACTGAATCTTAAAATTAATGGTATATTAAAAGATTTTTTTACAAATCTGAGCTACAATATTATATGAGCAAACAGAGGAGACCCTGATCAGACAGCTCCTCCCGCAAGCTGTCTGATCTTCGTCTATTATGTTTGCCAAGGCCTCAAAACAAAAGTCACTAAGTGTGCAGCTATAGATTGAAGATGGCACTGTGTATTAGGAGTTGACACATTAATTTTACACCAATAAGAATAGATTCCCCTACTATTTATATACTAATGAGTTAAAAATACATTAATGAAAATTGAGTGGATAAGATGAAAATGAGTATTAAGTGAGCACTAATTGTACTCTAATAACATAATGATGGTCAGAAAATGAACCCTATAAGCAAATCACTAATTGTACACTAATAACACAATATGAGTTTATGTAATAATCATGGACCCCATATATGTATGATTTTATAAAACATTACAGACTAGAGAAAGAGCACGAGAACATCCGTCAGATAACGGTGAAGGCTATACTAGGGGAACAAGGTAGTCTACATGAGGATGGACGGCTGTTGAAGCTGGAACAGGAGAGTGTCAGGCAGCGGCTGTCCACCTGTCATACGAAGGCCACCAAGGACCCGGACCCCTTCCATGAGCTGTACGAACAGAGGAGAGGTGAGACCCTACATCTTTCTTATTGCAGAGTACTCTGATGCTATATCCTTAAAGCACTGATAGCCATTACCTTGAAGACCTTTATACCTACCTTCCATTTATATTATTTTAGAAGAGTGTTTACAATGAAATATATGAGAAACAATTGGTTTAAAAGTTTGTTCATAGGATCTGTATATCATATAAATATTGTTCTCCAGACCAGCGGAAGCGCAGCACTCTATCAGAGGGTGAAGAACCAGAGGTTCACTACCCGTTCCACCCATTCCAGAAGGAAACGCTCCACCCACGATATTCTGGGGATTCCATATTTGTCTCCCCTGACCCAAGTGTGTTCAACAACAATAACAGTCACAAAGGGGTGGATATTGCTCAGGATCTGTGCGAGTTTGGTCAGGGTTTTATAGAGAAGTGGACAAGCGGAGGTGAAACTTCGGACCCAGATTACGACCCAGTCTTCATGTCTGTTAACGGTGAGTAGATACAGGGATTTTTATATACAAGATACAGGGATTTTTATATACATTATTTCATGTATAATGTTTAAGATTATAAATTCGGAAAAAATATGATAGAATACTTTGTGGAATTAAAGCTGCTTTATCAAAATATATGAAGAAAATTAACTATCTGTTTGTTTGCTGCAGTTCCCATGGATACAAGGTCATGGTCAGGGCTGCGGTGGTCGGACGGTGGTGGAGGGACTGGGGCTCAAACATTGCACCAGAAGCTGGAGGAACTGAAGGCTGAGATGGAGAAACTAAACGAGGGCACAGGAGGGCAGCTGCTCTTTGTAAGTCACTTGTGAATTAATTTTCTTATCATTGCTGTAAATGTAAGGAATACATGACTACTTATTTAAGCCAATTTTGGCTGTTTTTCATATACTGGTATATCTCATTCTGTTTAGGGGATCTTTTTGATGTTTAATCAATTCTTTCATCAGCTAAACAATAAAAGAATGACTTTCTTAGATTACTGCCTGATTATTCAAAAGATCATTTTCTGCATTCTTTTTTATGGAGGGCAAGAAATGAATCAATTAAGATAAATTTGCAAATGAGGTTCAGTTATGGCAACATTTTATTTGGAATATAATGGATAGTCATGTATGATTTCACCAGTCCTGGTTGTAGAGTGTTTAGAGCATCTTCCCCTGAATCAGGATGTTGTGGGTTCAGTCCCCAGGGGTGATATACCAAAGTTGTGAAAATGGTACTGGTACAGTTCAATTGCTTTGTGATCAGCATATGAATCTCCAGATAATGCACAGTGTTGCAGCACTATATCTGTCTCAAGTAGACACACCGATAGTCTACAAATGACTGAAATATTGCCAGTTGAATGTTAAACCCTTTTAATAAAACATTAAATCATTAGAGATTGGGTTTTAAACTAGGGACAGGGGATTATATTTTTAAGGAAGGTTCTGGTCTAGACTGTTTGATCTGTCACTGGCTGTGAATGTAAAAGCCAAGAGTTATCCCTCTTGACAGAATCATGGCCTCTTTGTCTATGGGAATGCTTCTTCTATTTTTAACCTAAGAAGAAGGGTATTAGAATGTGTTATAGTATAATTTCATAAATTAATGGTATTACAAATATTTCATTATACAATGAAAAAAATGGTCTCAAATCAGAGATCCACAAATTTTTACTTGCAGCATCATTTAATTTTAACTTAAACCCTTTTATGTCAATTAGGAGTTAAACTCTTACATCTTACACTTAACTGTCTCACCCTTCTTGATGGTTCCATGATTTAGAATGGACCAGTACTTTACACCTGGGAAAGTCATGATAGATTTCACTCTCACCTATATTCAAACTAGCAACCTTCAGATCATGCCTATGCTCTCGGAAATTTTTAGGTATGATCTTAAGCTCAATTTTTGAGTATCATACTAAAATCCCTATTGGAACTACAGGGCATAGTTTGAGTTTGAGTATGAAAATCATACGTAAGTACCATTTTTATTTTTGAGAACATGGGGCCTGTACCATAACACTGGACCACACTGCTGTTGTTAAATCCAGCCTGTCACCTCTGTATATGAGACTGTTGATATGACCTTTACTAAGTTGTGTCCACCTAGGTGAAGTAAAACAGTAGTAGCAAGTTCAAGAGTGTCCTGGAATGAACAATAAATTCTTTGTAGTATTAAGAAGTCATTAAATAAAGATAAGACATTGTTATATGGTCCTGCCACCAATGGTGTTTTTATGTTGCAATAAATTATAGGTATGGTCTCTTGTAAGACTGTACCCAGTTTATGTTTTAGTACTAATGGCCATAAGAGTACATTTAAGTATTGATATAGGCTTTAATTTTACTCTTGATTTATCCATTTTGATTGTCGTTTCTTTTAATCATTGACTTCTTTTCACATTGTTTGGAAATTTATATTTATCTATCTAAATGGTTCCTGCTGTGGTGGAGCAATACTTTGTGCCATCAGTAATGAAATATTCAATCCCGCAACCTTCAGATTCTAGTCCAATGTGCCTTATTTTGCCTCCCCTTGGATACCTGATTATTTTTATGCATGAAATAGTTTGGGTCAATAAAGCACTTTTTTCTATAGGTAAGAAAGCTGGTGTATGCCTCTTGTTTTTATATGCTGTAATATAACATAAAAATGGTCACAGGTGTCATTAACCCTTTCCCTCATATAGACTCATTTTGACGCACTCAATATGTACCACATAAAGCCTGATCTGCAGAAAACCACAGTTAAATTACACAGTTACCAAATTTAATTACAGAATCCTCATTTCCAGACCACTGAGGAGCAGCGAACAGCATAAAACCTGATCAGCCTGCGAGTTACTCGCAGGCTGATCTGGTTTTATGCTGTTCGCATAGGTCTTTTCATGGTGTCCTCTATGAGGGAAAGGGTTAACATAGTTCAAATGAGTAAATGTTTGAAAACAACTCATCATACTAAAGAAAAGTGATTTTCTCAGGTTATCTCCCTTTGAATATTTCTTATCGTTTCTGATGTTATTTTCTTTGCTCTTTATTTATACCTCCACAAATGATATTTATTCAGGAAGCTGAAGAGATCGTAGATTTGTCTTGGTTGTCATAAATTAAGTTTTTTATTTACCAGGTAAAGCTGAAATATAATACAGGTTCCATATCTTATATGGCAGTATAAAAACTAAAAGATTTCTAGTTTCTTTATCATGAATGCCAGGTGTGTACTTTACCTTCTGTAAATCAGTCCTCTCATCTCATGAGATGTGTTGCATGTTAGTATGTGCATTAATCAGGATTTTCTATCCTTCATTTTGAAAAATAAGTCACATACGGTACACATGGAAGTATTTTAATGGTGAAATGATCTGGCAGAAATATAGTGGATAACAATATTGTGTACTCTATAATTATATCTTTTTTGGATATCGACCAACCGTGCAAGTGCATCTATATAAGGTTTCATATTCTCAAGTTTTTCAATTGTTGACCTTTTAGTATCCAGTTAATAATGACCTTGACTTTGATATTACTAATGTAGTACATGTACAAGCAAGAAGAATGAAGTGGCTTGCATCTCTCTCTCTTCAGTCAAAGTTTTCTCCTATATCTTGGTCATATGATATTTGCAGAAAGCTAGATATTTGCTTGCACATTGAATTCCTGGAAAATTTCATCACTTGATTTTATATTAAATGAAATAGGATAAGACTTAGCATACAACAAACATATCAGTTCATCTTTATGAAATTGAAGAATTTCTTTGTTTTAATTATTTGAAGCAAATGAATAGACTCTTCCAAGAAAGTCTTTTTTGATGAATCTATGTTAAAAATAATTAAAAAGAGATTTGCAAAAAATATTTGCATCTGGGGATTATATTCCTTTCCTTGAATGGCATAGAAATTTGTATATATGAAACAAATTGAATTAAGATAGCCCTAACAAATTAAATGATACTTTTCAGTCAGTTTTTCTTAATTGCTTACAAGTAACAAGCCATTAACAGATACTTTTATGTAAGTAAAGATGTTCTGACCTCCCTGAATGCTAAATCATGAGATCACCATAGACTTTAATGGGCCTTGTGAAGATAAGGGTCCTTTGTCATAATATGCTAAATTTTTCTGGGGACTAAACTCATTATAGCATCAGTGGATGTTAAGCTATCAGATAACATATTTGCAAGTATTTGACAAATACCAATTTATTGATTTTTCAAACCTTTTAAGCTTTATACTTTTTAAGCAAGGTGTACAACTTGACCAAAGGAAGATTAGGGACAATAAGATTAGAGAAAAAGCTTGCGTTGCAGACTGGGTAGGACCGTATTTTATTTCACAGTTTAAGTACTTTAAGAATGTCAAAGCTATTGGCTTGTTCACAAATTTTGGTTTGAGTTGTATTGTGGTTGGGAAGTTTCTGTGACACAGTCTGTCATCACGTCAGGCTAAAGTGATATTTGGAGCACCTTTTGTTTTAAGGCGTTTGTAGATGAAGCACAGATAGGGTGTTATCTGACGGGTTTGGATTATCTTGGATTTTGCCAGGTACATCATTAGATTCCCTCTGTAGAATAATATCTGTTGATTTAAGACGAAATATCTTTTTCTGGTAGCACCATCATTTTTATCATGATCTGTTTCATCAGGAGTCTTTAATGAAGCTATTTAGATATAGATGCAAATACATAGACTATGATTATAAAAAATGAATTTCCACATATCTATAAATTATGATAGAATACAATACATAGCTATTGCTTTAGCAATTCATTACATGATAAAACATGATAACCATGATTTAGTAAAGTAATAAAGTTATTCTATGATATAATAATATTCTGAGAACAAATTCATTTTTAAATTTTTGAATGGACTCAGTGCACAGAGCTGAATTTTACATCATTGTATGTAATAATAACAGATATTTCATGTCACCTTCTGTAAGCTGAGATAACACATAGGAATCATTCCTTTGTCATCTGTCTGTCCTTCTGCCTTTTTTCTGTCACATTCTTTCAGCACTGTCTGGTGACGCGTGTTCCAAAGAACACTTCTCTTGTTTCATCAGTGTATGTTGGAAAAAAATATATTTGTATAGACATGTAATTAGTTTATAATTGTTAATCCTTTACTTCAACAATCTTTGACCTTTGACATGTATAGATGCCTTGGAAGACAGCAATTCCAGATCAGACTATTCCTTCCATGGGTCTCCTCTGTTTGCTTATAAAAAATTGCTGCTCAGATTTCACATAACCTGCATGGCAAAAGAAAACCCATTGTTTTGTGTTTCATTTAAAACCAGTAACAAAATATTCATCAAGACATAAATTTGTATGTACGTATTTATGAGGTACAAGGTAAAGGTCCAAGCAAAGGATCTGTAAGCAGATAAACAAGTGTGTTAGAATGGAAACTGTTTTAACAATACTAATGGGTCATTTAAATACTGTTCTGAGCCCTTGTTTGTACATCCTAGCTGCTATCAGTTGCCTCATCTTACACTGGCTGAAAACATTGTTGTCTTGAAGAATTGTAACATGCAAGGAAGTCATAAACAGGATACCTGATACATTACATAACCATGGTAACCAAATTTTAACCAATTATGGATATGTTACATAAGCAAACAATTTGCCTCCTCCTATTTATAAATCTAATGTCTCCAGAATTGCTCTAGCCATTTTTTTTTAAGAAAAATGTATTCTCTGCAAAATAATATGATGTGATATTGATAGGTTAAAATTTGATTTACTAATACACGTGGCAGTATTATAAAAGATTTAAAATCTTATATCCTTTAAACAACATACTTTAATCAGAAGCTTGGAATAAATGTACATATAACTTCAATACTGACATTATAGTGAAGCAAAAAGCCATAGTCTCAATTTTATATACCGGTAATGTTTAACCCTTTCCCTCATATAGACTCATTTTGACGCACTCAGTAGGTACCACATAAAGCCTGATCTGCAGAAAACCACAGTTAAACCTTACCAAATTAAAAAATCCGCATTTCCAGACCACTGAGGAGCAGCGAACAGCATAAAACCTGATCAGCCTGCGAGTTACTCGCAGGCTGATCTGGTTTTATGCTGTTCGCATAGGTCTTTTCATGGTGTCCTCTATGAGGGAAAGGGTTAAGAGCTATACAGTGTCACAGTACTGTGATATTAATTTGATCTTTCTGTATTCTGTTTAAGGCATTAATGTTGTGAACGTTTGATTTGTTTTTGTACTTAGATAAGTACAAGATATTGTGAGCACAACTTTAGATTAAGGTTTCAAGGTCAGATACTCAAGGAATTAAATAAGAGCCGAATTCGCACCACAACAATGTGCACTTCTCTATTCCAATTTTTTTATGAATTGTGAATAAATTTCATGACAAAATAGCTTCTTATTTATCTCATTATAAACATTGTTGGCACAGTGCCCATGCATACCATTTATGTGCATCAAGAAAGGAGATACATTGTGTTTCATATTCAGCCCTATACACATAACCAACGATATAGTAAGTAAGTTATGGTTTGTAAATTTGACCAGTATGACTTTGACTCAGTTTGAAAGTCAGCCTTAAACAATTTTGATTCTGTACAAAACCACCTGAGTTTTAAAAGGAATTGTGAAGCTACTATGTTTTTTCTCTTTACTTTCTAGTTTCCGCATTTTTATTTTATTGTTGTTACGGTATTTTATTAAAGACAGATGAAGCAATAAATCAAAATTAAGAAGCTATTATACAGAGTGATATTATCCATCTAAGGACACCTGTTATCGCTGGCACCGAAAGCATTATGGTGACACATAGTGACCCAGTAATCAAAGTACTGTAGGTATTTAACAGTGTTTTACCACGCACATTTATGTTGACATAAGCAATATCTAATATTAAAAAGAGAGTTTTATAATGCTTATGTCTTGCTATCTTTTGACCTTTATGATGACATAAGCAATATCTAATATCTTAAAAAAAAAAGAGTCTTATCATGCTTATGATAATTATGTCTTGCTATCTTTTGAAGTGCTCACTTAATTGAAAAGTGTGAAACAAATTTATTTTCAATATGAACTTAGGTCCAAGTATTTGAAATTAACCATTGCAGACACACACAAAAAAATCTGTAGCACATGATTTGATATCTTCCCCATTTGTTTAATGCATCAAGCTGAGAAAGCAAGATTGGTTTTCATGGACTGTCAGATCCCTCTGTAAAGTTGTTGATAAAAAATATGGCTCTGACATTCCAGGGGATTTGGAATGGGCTATTGTTTGACAATTCATACAGGAGTTTGCATGTTTCAAGTGTTTGGTAAACACTCTTGACTAGTAAAACGGCCTCCCTTGTTGGAGAGTGGGGATATATTTACACCATCTCCTGCTCGTTCTACGTCCTTGGGTTCAGTCAGGGTGGCCAAGCTAGGATATAAACCTCATATAAAATATTTTGTGCAGCACACATCAAACACCGCATGTCAATTCTACCCCTTTTCATGTCAGAATTTGTTTTAAGCTGGCAATCTGAATACCATTTTTTCTTTGTAATTGCTTCTCAGTTCCAAAAATGGTTTAGTTTTACGAGTTGAACAAATTCATAGAAGTCTCATGTACATCTGTATGAGAATAATTGTGGGAAAAGTTGCAAGCGTAGTGCTACTTTAATAAATTATTGATTGGTTTTATTGAATTATAAACACAACTGATACTGCTTTCATTTCTGAATATCATAGTTTATATTTCCAAAATTTGCTCTTTTTTTGTGTGTGTGTGTGTGTACAAACAATAATATGAATAAGAGTTTTGTGACATTAGTACTTTACATAAATAAATATTTATATATATCCGGTCTTTGAATGGTTACATTTGATATATATATTTAGTTTTATAAAGGGTATTTATGACAAAAATCTCTATAGCAACTCTGAGAATAGAATTTCATTTTTGTTAAAGATGTGTTAACAACATATGCTGTTTAACATGCTGTCAATTAAATTGCATATAAATCTCAGTAAAACCTGTAACAATCCGCTTTATGTGAGAAAAGGGCCAATGCACGCCAAAAAAAATGTTCTGTTATCTTGTGTGAAGTTATGTTGTGAATGACTCCACTTTTCAATTGAATCTTTATCCTCTTGAGGAAAAAGTAATTAAACAGGTTGACATTTTAATTATATACTACTAAATATGGGTTATATTTTTGCAGTGGGGAAGAAGAACAACAAATGCGCTAATATTTGATGCACTTGGTTATTTGTAGCTAGTTAATTGGAATATTTGAATGCCTTCACCTGCTGCGGGAATATCTTCCTCTTTTTCCTCAACAATAGCCGCAAATCCCATAATGCTTTGCTGAGGGAGAAACTATTGTATGAAAGGTAAAAATTCATCAAACTACTTTGACAATGGAGGAATTTCCATTGACTATTGTCTGTCATATAAAATAGAGATTGAATGAAGATTATTGATGGTTCAGGCAATCTGAGTTCAACGTTCAGTTGGCAGGAGTGGTTCACTGGTTCTCCAAGAATTATCGACTTGTTCACTATTTTCTAGTACATACTTTCTAAGTAAGTTATTGGTTACAGAGTTTGACATTTTTAGGTTTGAATATAAGTTATGAAATAGCCTTCTATGTAGAGGAGTAAGAAAGGAATATGTAAGCGGACAGGTTGAAGGTAAATATTTGAAATTGTTAAATTTATAAAATTCTTAAGCAGCACTATGACCAAGTTTGTGCTTTGAAATGTTCATGCTTTGTATTTTTGGTTTCCGCATCTTATAAAGGAGCCTCTTTTCAAAAGCAAATTCCATTGTCTGATCTTGTTAACCCTTTCCCTCATATAGACTCATTTTGACGCACTCAATAGGTACCACATAAAGCCTGATCTGCAGAAAGCCAAACTCAAACCTTACCAAATTTAATTGTAAAATCCTCATTTCCAGACCACTGAGGAGCAGTGAACAGCATAAAACCTGATCAGCCTGCGAGTTACTCGCAGGCTGATCTGGTTTTATGCTGTTCGCATAGGTTTTTTCATGGTATCCTCTATGAGGGAAAGGGTTAATCATTCAGCTATCAAAAATAAGGATAAAGGAGTTCATGACCTTTGTGTGTATGTGTGTGTGTAATGTTTTATTTTACTTTTCCATAACTGTCTGGATCTGGATTAAAAGAAATTTATGCATTTAATAATTATTAAGATAGGTGAACGGTAACTTATTGATGATCATATAATATGATTCAAACAGTCTCATATATTTCAGACCTGTTAAGTCGGCATTACAGGGAAACACTCTTTCACAGGCATGAGGATTAAAATATTAGGTCACCCCAATTGATTTTAACCCTCATTGTTTGCTGTCCAATGTTTGAAAACTTTGTATGCAAATATTTTCTTGTCATTTGTGAAATCTTTAATGGTCTGTTACTTGTTCATCTGAACGAAAGGGCGGGTTCTGTTTAGTACTTACAGCCATATTGTACTATCAGGCTTGAAAATATATTGTGTTTGTTATTGTTAGTGCTTCTGGGTAAAGAGCCGTGAGACGTCTTAAGTGCTTTGAGACGTTTGTTTATTAAACAGTATTAGGAATTAGAGGTGAAAGCTGTGGGACAGTGGGGAATTGGAATACACAGTATTGAGACAGGTAAATGTTTTTCCTTGTTTTTACATGCTATTATGATAATATTTCTTTTATATGATAAGATCTTATTTGGCTTCTAGAATTACAGAGGCCGAAGAAAAGTTTTGAAATAAAAATTGTTTTGTTAACTAAAATGTTCCATGAAGTTCTACATTTCTTAGTAAACTTCAGGTGTAGCATTCTTACATATTGATTCACTTTGAAGAAATACACACATACAAAATTGTTTCAAGAAGTGATTTGAATTACATATGTTACAGTCATTTTGAGACTTTGTCTTCCTCAAACCTTAGTTATATTAATAAACCCTTAACCCTTTCCCTCATAGAGGACACCATGAAAAGACCTATGCGAACAGCATAAAACCAGATCAGCCTGCGAGTAACTCGCAGGCTGATCAGGTTTTATGCTGTTCGCTGCTCCTTTAGTCTGGAAATGAGGATTTTGTAATTGAATTTGGTAAGGTTTAACTGTGGTTTTCTGCAGATCAGGCTTCATGTGATAACTATTGAGGGTATCAAAATGGGTATATATGAGGGAAAGGGTTAATCATGCAGTTTTACTCTAGATTAATTATGACAATTGAAAATCTAAATAAGATTAAAAAGTATTATTCTCAAATTTAATTTTTGCAAAATCATCTCATGAAGTAGAAAACACTATAAAAACTTGGTCTGCATGCATATTTTTTGCTGCCTGATCATGTTTTACACTGGCCATGAAGCTTACTTAATGTAAATGGTAAGCTGAGAAAATATCTCTGTGTGCAGGAAGAGTTGTCAGAAGGGCTATACAAGATCATGTCCTGATCTGCTAGTTTACTTAATCATTTGTGCATTGGTGCATTGGTTGAATGTATGTCCAATTGTTCTTTAGAGATAACTGTAGGGTATCTGATCTGTAATTTAGGACATGTAGGAAACTTTTTCAAACTAACACCTGCTTCCAAGTGTGGGTCTGGTCATGTAACAGATGAGGTCATCTTATGTCTGTGTTGGTGATTCCATCTAGATGCTTCTTGTGCAATTTTGGTCTTCCTCCAACTGTAATTAATTGGATGTCACTACATGAGTAAGATACTGTTGCATTGACGCTAAACACAAAGAACAACTAAATTTTAAATATCAGTAAGGAGAATTTGTTTCATCAAGAAGTCATCGGACTGATTTTCTCATTACTTAGTCATCATTGACATTTAAAACGATTATTTGAGCCTACCTTGACTGTATGGTGTGTGACATCCTGACACACGGCTCGGTTCCTGGCTGCAGTATTGACTTACACTGTGCACATGTTGCCTGGTGTCACCCTGGTCTCATTAAACCCTGCAGAGTGCTGGATACTCCTGCCAAGCATGAACAACATGCTCTGGTGTATACAGTATACTGTTAAGGTTCTAGTTAGTGGTGTTGTTTGAGGATCAGACTGTGTGAGGCTTCCTGTGTGGGATAGTGTAGTACCAGTCTCAGGATGCAGGTATATTATTGTCTAATAGGATTATCTCGAATGAAGTGTGAAATGAAATACCTATTGTAAACTATTTCCTATAGGAATTCTAAACAAATTTCTTTCAAACATTCTATTCACAAAAAAATTAGAATATAAAATATTCAGTTGAACCATGAATCTCTTGAATATTCATGTACAATTTAATGAATTGTTGAATATTAAAAAAATAACTTTTAAATGGTAAATGAAACATCATTTTTTTTTCTGTGCCATGCATAATCTGAGCTGCAATATTGTATGAGCAAACAAAAGAGACCTTGATCAGACAGTTCTTGTCAGGAGCAGTCTGATGTGGGTCTGTTCTAGTTGCCATGGCAATAAAAACACATTTGATGTCACTTACCCTTAGAATAAACATAAAGAAATTCAAAGGTAGGTTGTTAGGGACGTAATAGTTGTATTATACAATAATGGATGATGAAGAAAAACTGTGCTCTGATTGAACAATTTAGGGGTCTGGCACAAAAGGGGGAGGGTAACTTTGTGCCAGACCCCTTTGTCACTGAATGGAGCATTATAAATTGTGCAAATTCATTGGCATGTTCATGAAACTGTTCCTTCAATATCTGATCAATAATTTTCAACATTTTGCTTCATTTTTGTTTTGTTTTGAAAAAGTCCAAAGGGGTCTGGCACGAAAGTTGGGTCATATTTCTCTATATATGTATTATACATAGTGATATATGACTCACTTTTTGTGCCAGACCCATTTGGGAAAGTCATCATGAAAATTTAAACTTCATCACAGGACTTGAAAAAAATAAATACTACTAAGGATATAAATTTTCTTGGCATAGCTTCTGTATAAGTAATGTTAAACAATCTATGTTTTGTGATATTATATACCTTTTTTGGTTAGCAACTGGGTCAGACGCATGTATTTGTATTGAATAACTGGAGTAATTCTATATGCAAAAAAAAAATTAAAAAAATAAAAATTGGGGAATCATACAAGGCTGCATTCAGTATATGTTTGAAATATGAGATACAGGTATGGGACCCGCCTTGTCTTACCTATGTATATATTGCTGGCGGGGATTTTCACGTGACAGTAACCAAACAAAACCAAGCCATGTTGACAAAAATATGGGTAACATTCTGTCAGTCAGGCTTTAGCTGGGTAACAATTGACCAAAGATACATTTGAGGGAAAGATTGACTGGAAGAATGCAGGTTATCAGATTTTGGATCTTGTTTTCTTCCTTGTTAATGAAGTACCCCAGAGTGTCGAGGGTGTGCATAGTTTGTGGGTTGGGATTCATTTATTAGTACCTTCTGGCTCTGGTTGTTGATTATGATTATGTTGATCATTGTTTTAGGATTTAAAGGCATAAAATTCCTTACAAAATTATTTTAATTTTGTTAAAATCTTTCTTTTTTTATGCCTTCGTATTGATAGATTGGGTGGGAGGGTGGGGGCATATTGTTTTTGGTCTGTCTGTTTGTCTCAAAACTTTAACCTTGACCATAACACAGAAGTCCTTAAACCTTCAGCCTCCAAACTTCACAGGTGCATGCACCTTGATGAGCTTTACCTGCCAGGTGACCTTGACCTTCAAATGTCCTTGACCCCAAGGTCTAAGGCTCCCGCTGGGCAGGCGTTTATTTGAATGTAGGGCTTGTTTCTCATGTACTCTGTGTTAGATCTAGTTTGAATTCCACTAACAATACTTAGCGCAAGTAATACTTTAATTAGGTAAGAAGATATCCCACTATTTTTGTCTCATAAAATATTGAAGTAAAGCTAATGACTAATTAGATTTTGTAAATAATGTAGTAACATTCCTACCTTGCATTTTTTGTTATATAAAAAAAGAAATATTCTGAGTATATTTCTTAGCAATAAGAATGTTTGGTGGTACTTGTGCCTGCTTTTCTAGTGTCAGCTGGAATGTTTGGTGGTACTTGTGCCTGCTTTTCTAGTGTCAGCTGGAATGTTTGGTGGTACTTGTGCCTGCTTTTCTAGTGTCAGCTGGAATGTTTGGTGGTACTTTTTGGTGGTACTTGTGCCTGCTTTTCTAGTGTCAGCTGGAATGTTTGGTGGTACTTGTGCCTGCTTTTCTAGTGTCAGCTGGAATGTTTGGTGGTACTTGTGCCTGCTTTTCTAGTGTCAGCTGGAATGTTTAGTTGTACTTGTTCCTGCTTTGCTAGTGTCAGCTGGAATGTTTGGTGGTACTTGTGCCTGCTTTGCTAGTGTCAGCTGGAATGTTTGGTGATACTTGTGCCTGCTTTGCTAGTGTCAGCTGGAATGTTAAGCAAATCTTCTTAAAACATTAAAAACAGGTTCTCAACACAAAAATATTTTCAAATATAGCTTAATACTATCATAGGATCGATCCCTGTCAAAGAAAATTCCTAGTTGACAGCCCTGGAGCATTTGAAGTTATTGAATAATTACTGTGCCGGTGGTGTCCCACAAACACACACGGGTAACAGGTGTTATGTTTGAGTTTTACCAGCACTTTGATAATTGTGTTGTAAGATAAACGTATTTGACATGCCCTGTCATGCTGTTTTGCCAATTGATAAATTGAATTAATTATTTCAGTTTTTAACCATGCTATGAATGCAAAACCTGTGTAAATATTTTGTCCCCCAAAAAACTCAATTGTCCATTAAGTTCTGTGCATTATATTGGAGTGATTCACTATCCAGATCTGAATATTTGTATTATCATAAAACAGGTGAATAAGATTGTTATCAAGGCTATATTGGTTGACATGTCGGACAAATGCGTTTAAACTCATCCAGCTTTATCGGGTCACAGAATATAGCTCTCATTCTTATTTATACACTTATTGCAATGTTTGAATAACAAGTGCTATATTAAAGCAAACACATAATGGAGGCTATTTATCTAACCCTATCATAACAACAGAGTTCCCCCCCACACACACACACACTCACACTCTCACAGGTTTAACCCTTTCCCTCATATAGACTCATTTTGACGCACTCAATAGGTACCACATAAAGCCTGATCTGCAGAAAACCAAACTCAAACCTTACCAAATTTAATTGTAAAATCCTCATTACCAGACCACTGAGGAGCAGCGAACAGCATAAAACCTGATCAGCCTGCGAGTTACTCGCAGGCTGATCTGGTTTTATGCTGTTCGATAGGTCTTTTCATGGTTTCCTCTATGAGGGAATGGGTTAAGTACTCCTTTATGATTATCCTGTCATTTTATATGATCAGCAAAAAATCTGTTTATATTTTGCATTGTAGGATTTTTTTCTCACTCCTTCAACAGTTAGTAATCTTTCAGAATATAATCAGCAATAAGCATCAGTTTAGTAATATGCAAAAGAGCTGAAGAAATACACCATAATGGTGTTGGTGTCATATATAAAGTCCTTCCTGTATCATGTAGAGAAATGATTAATATGGTGATTTTCGCAGCATCTCAGCTTTGGATTTGTGTAATCAGAAATTACCAATATTTAAGGCCTCCTATGTATGATGTCAGGTTAATAATTCTGTTTTACAGTCTTCTTGTAATAACCAATTAATCTGTTTTTGAATTTATTATCTAAAACTAGCAAGCTTATGATATACATCATATCATTACAAATAAGTGAATAACAATATATAAAAAAAATGTAAGCATGCAAGGCATTACTTTGCAATATCTGGACCTTAGGAAGGGCTAAATGCCCTTGCAAAGCCATAATTGTGGTCCAGATTGTCAGTTTATAAAGTTTGAGTTGTGGTTTATGAAGACAAATAACTGATAATGAATATAATCTTTAAATGTTGCACCCTGATATATGACACTCTTCCATACCAGTACTTTTTGAATGGCTTTGTCAGTCAACACAGGAACCTGTATAATTACATGGACTGTGCACTCCCCTGGCAGCATATTTGTATTCAGAATACAAAAGAAAACCCAGTATATCATTAAATTCAAAGGTCATATCATCACCTCCTCCTATCATTGAGGGAATCAAGATCTGATCATATCGACTTGATGATGTCTGGCCAGGAATGCCCAATAAAGCCCGGGTTTTACATTTCATAATGGCCAAGAGGATATGTTTACAAACAAGCTATTAGTATTGAAATATGTCTCGGGCAAGCATTAAATTCTTCCACCCATTCAATATTGCCACTGCCCTTGATCAATGAATGGTTCCACTGCTGGGCACTCAAGTTAAGCTCGACTGCCCCGCCTTGTTCGGAAAATACGTACCAAAGTTTACATATTTTTCAGTGATCTACATATCACAGAAATGAAAGGTTTGATATGATTTTGGCAACACTGAAATGTTGGCCAACAAGAGAGCAATTTATCCTTATAGATTATTGATACAGATTGATTGGATTTTAAAGTGAAGACAATGAACAGGAAAAGTCGGATACCTGTGAAATCCAAGGCTCAGTCTTCAAAGGTATGAGGACAGAGGGATAATCTCTTGTAAAGCATTGCTAATGGTTTACTAAAGGCAGAAGATTTTTGTCTTTTACTCAGACTTGTTAATTTTTTGTGGAGACATGAATGGTCATTCACTTATCATTTTGCTCTGTCAGCAAAATATTATGGAAAGACAGTTCATTCTCTGAAATAAAATTTAATTGTATATTTTGGGAAGCATAGAGATATTTTGTTAAAATAGATTCAGTTTCTATTTCTTTGATATTTGGAAAAAATGATTTCAAAAGTATCCTTGACCTTATCAATTTACCATGGTGATAATTTTTTTTTTTTGTTCAAGAATGTTTTGCAGGCACTTGTTTACCATTTATGTTTTTGCAAAATGTCAGCTGTGTAATTATTCATACATTGATATGCAGATAATTATCATTAGCTAATGAGCCATTCCATACTTGCATTACCAGAAATTACTGCAGAATAATGCCACAGAAAGGAATAACCACTAGTTAACACAGATTGCAATCTGCTGAGTTTAATACATATATATGTAAAATGGCAGATAATAATCCCTGCAAAAAATCACACAGTATCTTTAATTTAATTTTTAGCTCACCTGAGCATAGCTCAGGGTGAGCTTTTGGGATACTTGATTGTCCGTCTGCCGTCGTCCGTCGTCCGTCAACAATTTGATGTTTACACACTAGAGGCCACAATTTTGATCCAATCTTCCTCAAACTTGGTCAGAATGTTTGTCTTGATCATACATGCCATATTTTCAGTATGTCTCCCAGGGAGATTTTGATATTTTCACAGGGAGATTTGGGGTCCAGCCAGGGAGATTTTACGACATATATCGAAGAGACGTTCTTAATAAAAAATAAATAAAAAATACACATTTGATTACCCTTTATTAAATTCATTAACAGTTTATATTATATACTGTTTATTGCATTTAATGAAAATACCATATGAAATTTATATGTAAAAAAAAATACAAAATTTATTAATAAATCTAATTCAAATAGAAACTTAACTTTCCACAAGCACTGTTTTACATTAAATGCAACACTAACTTGTAACAAATTGGAGAACATGTCATTTACATCAAACACATTTAAATTGATACAGTATCTTTGATTTATAGAATGATTTCTGATCATAAGGTTTTAATTAATGGGGATGAATAAAGATAAAAAGTTAGATCATATTTAGTAATACTTTCACCTTCCGTCTGTGTATTCTTTTTTTCTGAATTAAATTGCTTTTAGCTAAAATATTATTTAGCTTAAAATATTTATCGTGTACGGTATGGTGGTATGAAGTGGTTACCCAACTCTTCCGATCATGACATCTCATTATAGTAAATTACTCAGCAGACGATATCCGTTGTTTATCAAGTCATTTTCGGTGTGAAAATTGCAATTCATTTGCAATTTATCGCTAGCTGAGGTGTACCTTCTATGATGTGTCAATATGATGAGTTTTGTTAAGATTTAAATGATTGGTAAACAGTTGATCTAATTATCATTTATTGTTTACACTTCCGGTAAGTAAGGATAGCTATTCTCCGGGACCTTTTTTTATCCATGATAAGATTTACGTCTTTATTACAGTGTACCATCCTAACCGTACTCATTCTAGCTTTAGTATTGCCTTGATAGCTGCTAATTACCCGACGATAATTGTTTCAACTGATAGAGTGTCCAATCTGCTACCTGTCTGAATTATGCAATTTGATTGGATAAGGACATTGCTTGCGGCTGTGTACAGCACACTGGTCAGGATTGATACTAACACATGTTCTTACGTAATCTTCCTAATGATGTATCATAGCTCGGTAATAAAATGGATTATACTGAGTTCAAAGGGAAACCAGTTTGATTTAAGTCAGACCGGGAGATTTTCACCTCCCGGCGGGAGATCGGGAGACAAGTCGAAATCCCGGGAGATTTAATCTCCCGCCGGGAGATATGGCATGTATGGTCTTGATGATATCTTGACCCTTTCGAAAATGGGTCAGGTTGGATAAAAAAGTAGGTCAGTAGGTCAAATCTTAGAAAAATCTTGTCGTCCGTCAACAATTTTGATGTTTACACACTAGAGGCCACAATTTTGATCCAATCTTCCTCAAACTTGGCCAGAATGTTTGTCTTGATGATATCTTGAACCCTTTCGAAAATGGGTCAGGTTGGATCAAAAAGTAGAACAGTAGGTCAAATCTTAGAAAAATCTTGTTTACACACTAGAGGCCACAATTTTGATCCAATCTTCCTCAAACTTGGTCAGAATGTTTGTCTTGATGATATCTTGAACCCTTTCGAAAATGGGTCAGGTTGGATCAAAAAGTAGCAGTAGGTCAAATCTTAGAAAAATTTGTTTATACACTAGAGGCCACAATTCTGATCCAATCTTCCTCAAACTTGTTCAGAATGTTTGTCTTGATGATATCTTGAACCCTTTCGAAAATGGGTCAGGTTGGATCAAAAAGTAGGTCAGTAGGTCAAATCTTAGAAAAATCTTGTTTATACACTAGAGGCCACAATTCTGATCCAATCTTCCTCAAACTTGGTCAGAATGTTTGTCTTGATGATATCTTGAACCCTTTCGAAAATGGGCAGGGCCGGACCGAAAAGTAGGTCAATAGGTCAAATCTTAGAAAAATCTTGTTTACACACTAAAGGCCACAGTTTTGATGCAATCTTCCTCAAACTTGGTCAGATTGTTTGTCATGATGATATCTCGAACCAGTTTGAAAATGGGTGGGGCTGGATAGAAATGTAGGTCAGTAGGTCAAATCTTAGAAAAATCTTGTTTATACTCTGAGGGCAATTTTTGGCCAAATTTGGACAATTTAATCTAAGTCTTTTGAGAATATCTTTTGTGGATGGGGTCAGAAAATTCCTGAACATTGTTTCACCTCATCATCTTAATTCTAAAGCAATCTGTTTTGTACAGGCAATGAATGATACTTTTCTCAGGTGAGCGATCTAGGGCCATCTTGGCCCTCTTGTTTAATACATGATAGTATTTGAATATCATGAAATTCTCTTAACTTTGTGAACAGAACAAATTGCCCTTTTGATTTGTTGAAAGTTTGATTGTCAATTTAACTCTATTGGGTTCTGTAGCGTGTTATTTGTTTTGAAAACTTGTTTAGCCTGACGTAAAATTCTACGGTTGTTCTCCAGGATGCAAGTCATGTGACCTTGTATAGTGCTTCTGATTCCATGAAAATGAAATTACAATCGGTGGCTATCTTTCTGATTTATGGTTAAATGTAATTCTAAGGTATAAAAACACATTTATATGTCTTGCTGTTATTTGTCATCTTAATACAGACTTACCAATATGAAAGTCTGTTGAAATAAATATATATATATATAAAGTCAAACAAAATGACATCTTGAATTTTGTATATTCTTGGGCCAATGGCCTATATGTATCATGAAAAAACTATTTAAACTATTCATAAAGATAAATTCATGGAGTAAGATGAACTTGTTAACATATCATAATATGGTAAACAAAAGATAGGGTCAAACTGTGAACAAGACCTGCCTATAAGACCACAAGCAAAGTAATATCACACACTGTGCAGTGAATGCTTGTGTTGCCAATACCAAAGAAATCAAGGTTTAGGTATATATCCATTTGGTCATCTTGCATGTTGGAACAAGCTTCACAAGCTGTGGCTCTGACTATTTCAAATGTTTATTTTGGTTGCAGTAGTCCTGTGGTATGATACCACAGTAATTTTGGATCTGAAGGTCTTGAGTTTGAATCCAGCTAATAGGTTTATTACCTTACCAGGTGTTAATGCTGGTCGAACACTGGAGTGATCAAGGGGAACTCTAAATAAGTTACTTTAATGGTTTCCAAATTGATGTGAATGAAATGTTTTAAGCTATCAAAAAGTTAATTTATATTTTATTGGTTTACCTAATACATGCATTTGTAAAATGCATTTACTACACAGGTATGTCAGATGCCCTTTATTGTGTCACCTGCTGTAAGCAGAGGTGCACTTTTCCATCATCTGTCCATCCATCTGTCTGTCACACTTTTTTCTGTTACACTTCAGCAGGTGACACATGTGTTCCAAAGAACACTCTTTTGATTGCATTATGTTTACCTTAATCTCATCTCATTTCTGAGATGCATATTAATAGCAAACAGTTTAAAACTAGGTCCCTAAGTGACTGACTAGTAGGCTGATATTGGTCATTTTATCAATACTTATTATACATTTAGAATACATGGGTTAAACCTTTAATCTTTGGCCAATCTGAGCTGTCTATCATGGGTATCAATGGAAGTTTTGTAAATATTTCTGTCAATTACTGATAAAGTCATCCAAACTCAGACCTGTGTCTGAGGTCCTCTATAGTGGCTTGATAGTGATATTGAGGGTTACCTGGTTACCAGGTGGTTGGCTTCCAGTCATGCTACTGCTTTTCATTTCATGTTGGTGCTTATAATCAATGTTGAATATATCGGTTCCAAGACTGTGTACATTCCCTGTAACATTTATCTTCATTGATAAAACATTGTCTTAATTTAGACCAGAAAGTGAAAATTTGGACTTTATTTTCAATAAATTTGATACTTTTGGGTACAGGTATGTTGTATTGAATAAAGAAAATGGTGCATTTTTGTTGGATTTGTTTGGATAATGAGCCTGAATACACCAGGTGTGCAGATTTATTGATATTTTTCGCATTTGGTTTAGTCCACATAGGTATTTATTGATCAGAGAGTGTGCTAGAAAAGTTAGATATGATTATTAACCTATTTTTGTCTAATCATTTCTTGCTTGCTTGTGCATTTATGTGCTACTTAAATTTTGTCTGTTTGAAAATAGAAATTTCAAGGTTTTCTAGCTAATGGAGCATGCTTATATTCACATACATTTATTGACTCACTGCATGGCATTAGATCAGATACTGACTGTACATTCACAATAAACCCATTAATTTACAGGTGAGAAAATAATTACCAAATTTCAAGGTAGAATGTTATACAATACTAAAAATCTATTGTGAAATCATACATTTCTGTGGGGAATGAATTCTGTTGATTTCATTGATGGTTTTATCCACAGATAATGACTCCAAAAAATAGTATGCTAGCTATAGGTAGACCTTATGTTATCTAAAATCATGAATATAATTATGTACATACAATATTGCTTTTACTGTCCCCGGTGGCCGAGTGGTTAGAGTTAATCTTTTAAGTCATATACCAGATATATAAGTATATTGTAGACTGTTGATTTTTTTCGCTATTCAAAACATTTGTATAAATTTCAAAGTATTGTGTGACAGGAAGACCATGGTAATAGTTTCAAAACCCTTCCTATGTTACTGAGTGGCTGGAGGGATAGGATTGTGAGTTAACAAAAGGGACATTGTTTTATATTGACTTCTTGACAATGATACCTCCCTGCTACATTTGAATCTGACTAATTACATGTACATGCTTCTTGATACAGCTTTTGATGTATTGGTTAGGTTTTTTAGTTGCCACAGAAGCATGTGTGTGTGTGTGCACTTAATTAGATGGACTTGTGCATACCTGATGTTTTATTGATACAATGCATTGAGCATAATGCAACAGATACTCGCTAGGCATATCGTCAGCCATTTAAGTGATAAGGTTTACAGCTAAATGTTTAAGATGGTAGTGAGACGTTAGTTATTGATCTTTGTAATCTTGTTCATTTATGGTCAGAAAGAAATGTGAGTCATGGCTTCACCAGCATCCTAAACATTCTGATCATGTGACTTGACATGCATTGTCACAACAGAACATAACTATATGACTTATATATACTATGGTTGTGAATCAGCCCTGGTGCTAACCAGAGCTGCCGATGAAGGGTCTTCAAGCTTTGTTCTCACCTGTGTGATTGATCCTTTGTTGGCAGGTGTTACAGGACATCACAGGACTGTCAGCTTGTGGCATTAGTGACCTGACATTGAAAAATATTAAAACTATTCATTGGCTTGTCAGTTAGACAGGGATTATGACTTGCTCTGGCCAATGTGTGACTCACTTGATCATTTTAATTATGATATCCCAACACAATGACAGTATAAGGTTGTCATTGAGATGAAGTCTTTTAAGTATGATGACTTTAAAGTCTTTTAAGTGCATGAGCTTAGAGGCCCATTATTCTTCCAAAAGCAGTGTATATTCTTTTGGACTGAAAAAGCAAAGTGTGTGTTAAAGATGTGCTAAGTAGATGCAATCTTTACATACTTGTTGACGACAACGTTACTACATTGCATAAATAAGAAAGAATCTTTTGCTTAATATAATCCAATTGTTTACAAAAGTAGCTAATTTGCAAATTCCACATATCTTCGTCAATTTTCTGACATTTTCTATAGACCTTCTGTATGCTTCATTAACAGAATCACGAGTGCATAAATTGATAATGTAGCAGATAAACAAATAGTAATTCAACAACTTTTTCAAATTATATCCAATTACAGACCCTCCACAGGAATACTCGCCAGTGCAGAATGTAAACAATGAGAGTATTTTGACATCCATCCAAAATACTAAATTGCATAATTTGATCAACATTTTCAATGCATTTAACTGTTATTTTACAGCAGATATTTGCCCATTATGTACCATTTGTGACAATTTACATAATGTAAATGTTATTTTATATTTTCTTTTTCATGAAAAATGAATCAATATGAAATATAAAAGACCTTTAAATCTTTCTCCTTTCATTGCATTTAATTTCAATTTCAGCAGATGTTTCTGTTGTTTTGGAGTGTATCATGGTTGTGGAAGTATTTCAGTCATTTAGCAAAACCCATGAGTGTTTATAGGCATCCAAATAGAACCAGGACCACAAACCTATTGCAAGCCAGCTGGAAGGTTTTTTCACATGAAATGTCTGAGTCAATCTCATTAAAATCATATCCTTATTTGTGCTCCTTTACTATCTGCGATTAGGATCTGACAACATTGCATTAGAGGTCACGTCAGATTGACCTTTTAAGTAATTTATATGAATAAACAAGTGCTCGATTTTAAACCAATTAAATAGCATGTTTCTAACTGACTTTTGTAAAACATTTGTCACAGGGTGAGAAAAATGTGCAGCTTCACCGGGACTTGAACCCAGGGCCTTTTGCATACTGGGTGAATGCAGTACCAAATGAGCTACCACTCTACCAAATGAAGTGTGAGATTAATGTGGTTACTCCCACCCCCCATCCCCGATATACTGAACGATTCTGTAGCCGCTTATTTGATTGGCTTATACAAAGGTCAATCTGAGACGACCCTCTATACGATGTGGTCAGATCCAGTTAGCATGCTGAATCTGATTTTAATGAGATTGTATCTGAGTTACCCTACCAGGACTTGAGACCTTCAGTATTAAGGGGCTATTAAATGATTATCATTTTGGCAATTATAACCACTTGGCCAAGGTAACCCACTGATTTCAGTTTCAAATCTTCTTGCTGAAAGTCTTCCTATTTTGTATGGGACAGATGGGCTGTATGATAGACCATGTGCAGCAGACTTGGTGATGATGTGTAAGGTAGTCAGGTGCTAGGTCATCAAGCTGGAGGTTACTGGCTCAAGATTGACCAAATCTTTTGACCAGTTGATTAAAGAAATCCAGTTTTTCAGCATAATTAAAAAAAGTTTTACAGTTTAAATCCTGTAAATTATATGAAAAAAATGAGAAGTTTTAAGCGTAAACAACTTAAATGATTGCATGTAACTGGATATATTACAGCAAAATGTTTTACCATTCAGGTCAAGGAATTTCAAATGTTTTGTTAAAGAATTTGTTTAACAGACATCTATTCAGTTATAATGTTGAGAATAGCACAGTTTACTATTATATCATGCAGTTATTCATCTAATATACAGGATTATCATATCAAATTACCGGTACATAAATATCATTTTAAAGATGCATTCAGTGATTCAGAGCCATATCAAGAATCTGCATTTAGTAATAAGGTGTACAGACAGCATAGTGGTTAACACACTGGCTCTTTACCAGTACAACCTTGATCAATCCTGGGTCAGTTTTGTACTGTACATGGAGGAATATTTGGTCAGCTGGACACATGAAATTCCTATGGTTACGCTGGTATCCTCTTGCAGCAAGAACCAAGTGAATGTCATCATCAGACACATCAAAAAGATTTTCATGAGCAATATACCTTTCTGTTCATGATCAGTTAAAGAAAAAAAAACTACATATCTTTATAAATATCTAAACCACAGAAATATGGTTATACAATGTACTACTGAAAAGTATGTCATCGTTGCTGTAACTGAATTCATCTGTGAAGGAAAAGTGGTCCAGTAGTGACAGATGATGTGACAGATTTTGTTTTTTCTAGCTTTACTTAAAAGAGGAGTATTTCTGCTTAACCGATTTTACAGTATTTCTCGTTGATCGTGACGGTGTCACGGACGAGTGACAACTATGCCATCTTAATACTCCATTGAATGAAGAGCCCACTGCATTGAACTTCCAATTGGATAGTCTAAATTGTAGCCATCATAAATAGGCTTCAATTAGTGCAAAGAATGGCAGAACATTGAAAACCTGTCATTAAAGTGGATTTTGTGGCAAAGTGATGTACTTGGATTGTTCAAGGCATGTGAAAAGCTAAAGGTGAAAAAGTTCATGCAGTGACGACTGTGTATAAAAATCATGGCAACATCTTTGGATACAGGGGCTGTAAAATATCAGGTAGTCACTCACTTGTTTAAATATTTTTATAATAAAAATTGTATATGTCACAATTTCATTTATGTCTGATAATGGGTTAATGAATTCAGATAAATATACTCTCAGAGGATTGCATTAATTTGAATTTTACCTACATATGTTGGATTTTTCTTCAATGTTTACTTCTTACCTGGTTCATAAAAAATTCAGTTACTCGAGGCGTTTCATATTACATGAAACATTGTTATGGTTGTCAAATTTCTTCGTGGAAGACTGAGCCCCACACTGACTTAGTATTTCCATTGTTTAAGGTAGGTGGACAGAGATAGTTCTTGTATCGAATATAGAAGAAAATGGACCAAGAGAAAATACAATATGTGTGAGTAAAAACAAAAGATCTGAAACGTTAGCTCTTATAGAACACGACTAGAATATAGATGATCATATTCAGCCCTTTTGTAATTGTCAAACTTGGTGCTCTGTCTGGGTTGACCAAGTTTTTGAGCAATTAACCTGAGCACTAATTGATTGGTAATTAACTAATTTGTGTCATGTGCATTGTTTCATTGACTTATATTTTTCAATTTTGATTTCTTTCTTGGTTTGTTACTTTGTCCCTCAGTCCCTTTTTGGTATCTAAAAGCATCATAGATTTTAAAATTCTCATCTGATAATGTTTCATATTTGTATTAGAAAAATCAAACTTCAGAGTTATAGATTTAAATAGTATTTGTGTCACCTGCTGTAAGCAGAGATGACATTTAGGGATCACTTGGGACCCTTTCTCTCAATAGCCACTTTTATAACTTTTTGCAAATCAGTTTTATAATAAAATTTTAGAATGATAACATCGTGTTTTAAATACTTGAGTGATATTTAGTATGGGGATGTACTTCAGAACTATTATTTGTTTGTGTAGCTGTCATACACCTGTAAATGTGTTTGTCATAACTGCATTTTCTCTAGTTTCAAATGTATCTTTAGTACTCAGTGGCAACTTTTAAACTTACTGATTTGACAAATTTCAAGAATATGAGAACAGACCCAAATTCCTAAAACAAAACTAAGTGCTAAGTAATATTGAAAAGCTTGATTAAGACAGGAACATTTTCTATCATTTTTGTTATACAAAGTCTGATTAAATGATGAAGTTGACATTAGTAATTATCTCACTGCTTAGACATGAATTATTTAGGTATATTTTAGAAAAAATAAAATAAAGACATATGTCCCTAAGTATTTAAGTAATACTTAATGTTAACCCTTTCCCTCATATAGACTCATTTTGATGCACTCAATAGGTACCACATAAAGCCTGATCTGCAGAAAACCACAGTTAAACCTTACCAAATTTAATTACAAAATCCTCATGTCCAGACCACTGAGGAGCAGTGAACAGCATAAAACCTGATCAGCCTGCAAGTTACTCGCAGGCTGATCTGGTTTTATGCTGTTCGCATAGGTCTTTTCATGGTGTCCTCTATGAGAGAAAGGGTTAAGGACAATTTTAATAAGGTTCGATCCCAGCTTAAAGGCAGTTAGCATCCACATTATTGACTAGCCTTGCTCA
>CM037779.1:80916383-80966383 GCA_021229015.1 Solen grandis
AAGATATTTAAAGTCAAATCAGGAGCAATAACTCCGTAATCCGTGGGAGTGAAGAGAAAATTGCGTTTTGTACTTCTAATGCTAATGAAGAACATTTTTTGCAAAGTATTATATGAATCACACTGAAATTGAAAGAGGAATTCACTGGACAAGACATTTCAAGTTGATTCAGGGGCAATAACATCGTAATTTTTGTGGGAATGAAGTGAAATTTGCGTCTTGCAATTTAGTGCTTCTGATAAATATTTATGCCAAGTATCAGGTGAAATGGCTGAAAGTACCGGACAAGATTTTGCTTAAATACTGCATTACCGACTGACCAACCAACCGACTGACCAACCGGCTGATTCTCTTCCATTTGTGCTGGTATACAGGGGTTTCCATTTCAGAACAAAAATAAATCAATAAAAACCTAGTATCATATTAATTCATATAAAATCTTAAAGTTTTTAGAACAGGGTTGCTTGCAAAACTGTTCTAAGGAAGCACACATTTTAGATTTGACAACAGTTCGGACTATATTAAGATTTTTTTTATTTATAGATTTCCCTCTTTTTTACTACACAGAGAAAAAAGTTCAAAATTTATTTTCTCTCTTAACACTAAATGGTGACAATTTCCATGTTTATTTCAGACTCAGAACAATTGCGGTATGTAAGTCAAAATTAAATAAAAATGTATTGAAAATAGATGCTGGAGATATTGTATTTAATAAATTGTAATAAAAACAGATAATAATTATGCAGGAGACAAATTCGCAATTCATGCATAGATATTTCGAACCATAACTGGCTGGAAATTCTAGCAATAGCCGACAATATATAAATTGTAGGTTTGAGTCCCAGTGTTGTTGTTTTTTTCCTTTTTTTTTTTTTTTGTTTTTTTGTTTTGTTTTGTTTTTGTTTTTTAAATTTCTTTTGCAATATTAGATATACATATTTTTGCCATAATGAAAATCAGTAATTCAAGTACATGTGAATTATCTATAAGAATTAAAGAATTATTTATTTTCATAGAGAATTAATTTATTCGTTCCATTCTTGGGAAAAATACACTTCCTTGTACTTTCTTTGTTCTGAATTGACTTACTTTTTATTACAATTATCCTCTCTCTCTATCGATGTTTCTGCTTGTATATTAGCATGTACTCGTGAGCTAGTGTTTTGTACAACGAAATTTGTTTGTGACAAGAAAAAAATAAAAATATTATTATTTATACATATAAGGCAAATAAGCCCCGCCCCTGGTGGCCATGTTTTTTTACGGATCGGAATAATTTTAGCAACTTTGGTAGAGGTTGACCCAAGGAACATCAAGAGGGTGGCGCTATAAAACCCTGGATGGCGCATGGATGGCGCATAAGCCTGGATGGCGCATTTTAGTAGAGTATACTGCACTGTACTATACTATATTGATAAAGAATAGAATTGAAGCACCATTAAATTATTGTCATCACTTGTTTAGCTAGTAATATCAATATGATATTAGTAAAAAGTTTATTTTGCAATTTTTTATGACTAATACATATCTGTAAACTTTAAAATGCTTAATTAAGGCGAAAGCGAAAGTAGAATATTTTTCGAAAATTCTTACAATTGGGTTTAAATTCGTATTTTTGATGTAACTTCCTTATACTTTAATCAATATTAAAACTCAAGATACCAAAATAATCATCTTAAAATTCTCTACATCTCACTCGCTTAATATTTGCACTTATTTCGAATGAGTCTTAAGATATAAGCCGTAAAACTTTGACAACACGGCAGAATAGCTGAAATTCTACATGTTTAAATTATTATTTTTGATGTAACTTCCTTATACTTTGATCAATTGCAAAACTTAAGGTACCAAAACAATCGTCTAAAAATTCTCTACATTTCACACGCTTTATGTTTAGGAATAGTTTTAATACTTTTTGAGATAGAAGCTCTTAAACCTCCTGAAAAATGAAAAAAATCACCAAAGCTATATGCACGAATTTCGTTTTTTTCCATATTACTCCATGAATCTTTGGCCAATCATTGAACTTTTAGCATCAAAAGAACGGCCAAACATTGCTTTACAAATAATAATCATCATATTTTCAAAAATCAAAGGTGTTCGTGTTTTAAACTGTTAAACACACTGGGGGTTACCAAATTTTCTTTTTTCCGCCATAACTCAACCGATTCGACCCCGATCATCAAAAACTAAATATCATCTGAAAGGTCTTTTTAAGCACTACAAATTATATGCATATTGTCTCGATAGAATATTTACCGTTTTTGAGATATTTAAGGATGAAGAAAAACCAGATAATTGATATATGACCTTGACCTTTGGGATTTTCCGGAAACGGAAGTGACATGGTTCTATAGATTCTAATACTGCATGTTCAGACAAAATTTCAGGCAAATCATACAAAATATAAACCCTACAGGGCTTAAAAATCGTTACGTTTTAATACGAGGAATTTATTAGCATAATGACGTCATGTGACGTCATATGACTTTCATCTTTTCAGAATGAAAAGAAAACCTAGAGACTAATATTCAGTCCAAATATCAGCTATCTAGCTCTTCTGGAAGCGATTTTATACGCATTTGAAATTTGACGTCATTAGTTCGAATCTTGGATTCGCAATAAACCCTTTGCCTTTTCAAATTTGGAAAAACGGACACCGAGATGCACAACTAGAGCCAAATATACACATTCTGTGAAAATTTGATGAAAATCGGTCCCGAAATAATGGCTGTGGACCGCGTAAAAACGTTTTCACCTGACGTCAAATCTGACGTTATATGACGTCATATGAATATAAAATTCCTTGTATCCGGAAGCTCATGGTTTGAAATATACGTTATAAAATCTTCATTATTCTGAGTCAATGGCAACACCTCGAAATTAACACAAACATAAGAGGAAGAAAAAAAAGAAAAATAATAATAAGAGAAAGAAGAATAAGAACTAGATTTCATTCGTTGATACGAATGATAGGAGTTTCTGCTAAATTTGTCAGACGTAAGAGCTTTATATTGCATGGCAAAATTAACTAAACATCAATTCTTATTTTGACATCACTTCCTTACAAGTTGACTTATTTCAGTAATCTAGTTACCAAAGTTCATTCAATTTGATTGCAATATATTTGGGTCTATCATTAAATAGCATAAACGAATTTTGTTATTTGCATTACTCCATGATTTTTGGGTCAATCGTTAAACTTAAAGCATCAAAAAAACGACCCAACATTGCTCTACAAATATTCATATTTCGAAAATAATTTATTTTGAGATATGAACTGTTAAACGCATTGAGGCTAACTGAATTTTCATATTTCAGCCATAATTCAACTGATTCAACCCCGATCATTAAAAGCTGAAAGGTCTTTCAAAGCACTTCAAATTATATGCATACTGTCTATATAGAATATTTATTGTGTTAGAAATATTTAAGGCCAAAGAAAAATATTGATAATTGAAATATGACTTTGACCGTTGCTTTCTTTGGAAACGGAAGTAGCATTATGCCATAGCATCTAATGCTGCACCTTCAGTAAAAATTTCATGCAAATTAAAAACAAAATCAGGCCTATAGGCCGTAAAGACCGTTTAATTACAGTAAAAAAAAAAAAAAAAGTTTTAGGACTTGTAACGACACATGACGTCATATGACGCTCATCTTCTTATAAGGTAAAACATACGCAGAGACTTATATTCAGTCAAAATTTCAGCTTTCTAACTCATCTGGAAGCGATGTTATGCGTATTTGAAATTTAACGATAATGGTTCGAATATTGGATTCGCCATAGAACCTTTGCCTTTATGAATATGGAAAGACGGACACCTGGCTGCATAATTATAACGAAACTTACACATTCTGTGAAAATTGAATAAAAAACGGTCCGAAAATAATGTCTGTAGACAGCGAAAAATCTTTCGTAGACAATGTCCTGTTTGACGTCATATGACGTCATAGGCATAAAACAATCAATGAAATGAAAAATTCAGTATCTGAAATATAGGCCATTAATTTTTCATGCGCTTTGGAATTTTTTAAAATTTGACGTAAATGGTTCGAATCTTGGATTTGCCATATAACCTTTGACTTTTCGAATTGGGACAAACAGACACCGGGATGCACAACTTTAAAACGTAACATGTACATTCTTTGAAATTTTTGATGAAAATCGGTCAAAAAAAATGGCTGTAGACCGCGTAAAATCTTTCTGTCCTGACGTGAAATCTGACGTAATATAACGTCATATGAATATGAAATTCGATGCATTCCAAAGAACATGATCTGACGCATATGCAGTTACATTTCCATGGACCTGGAAACTTTAAAACATATATGAATTTAGGCATAGACTAAGAAATTCTTTTTGATCTAAAGACGCCATATGACGTCAAATGACGTTCACCTTCTCATAATGTAACAGGCACTTGGAGACTTATAATCTGTGCAAATATCAGCTTTCTAATTCATCAGGAATGATTTTATTCTCATTTGAAATTTGACGTCAATTGTTCGAATCTTGGATAAGCCATAACATCTTTGCCTTTGCGAATTTGGAAAAAACGGACACAGTTATGCACAACTAGAGCGTAACATACACATTCTGTGAAATTTTGATGAAAATCGGTCCAGACATAATGGCTGTAGACCGTACAAACTTTTAAAAAACACGTCATAAGCAAATGAAAATCAATGGAACGCAAAATGTTTTATCTGAAACATATGCTATTAAATTTTTAAGGTGCTCGGATGTTTTCAACATATAAATATTTACATGTAAAATTTAGAAATTACTTTTCAACTCATGACGTCATATGACGTCATACGACATTCATCTTCTGAAAATATAAAGAAAACCTAGAGACTTATATTCTGTCCAAATATTGTCTTTCTAGTACATCTGTAAGCGATTTTATACGCATTTGAAATTTGACGTCAATGGTTCGAATCTTGGATTAGCCATAAAACCTTTGCATTTTCGAATTTGGAAAAAACGGAAACCGGGATGCACAACTAGAGTGGAACATAAACATTCTGTGAAATTTTTATGACAATCGACCCAGAAATAATGGCTGTAGACCACGTACAAACATTTTTTAGACGACGTCAAGTTTGATGTCAAAACACGTTATAGTCAAATGAAAATTATTGAAATGCATAATGTTCTATCTGAAGCATTTGCTATTGAAATTTCAAGGTGCTCGGACGTTTTCAACATATAACAATTACACGTAAAATTTAGAAATACATTTCATCTCATGACGTCATATGGACGTTATACGACATTCATCTTCGAAAAATCAAAAGAAAACATTGAGACTTATATTCTGATCAAAAATCTTCTTTCTAGCTCATGTGTAAGAGATTTTATATGCATTTGAAATTTGACGTCAATGTTCGAAACTTGGATTCGCCATTAACCTTTGCATTTTCAAATTTTAAAAAAACGCACAACGGGATGCACAACATTAGTGTAACATATACATTCTGTGAAATGTTGATGAAAATCGGCCCAGAAATTATGGCTGTAGACCGCGTACAAACATTTTTAGACGACGTCAAGTTTGACGTCAAAACACGTCAAAGTCAAAAGAAAATTATTGAAATTCAAAATGTTCTATCTGAAGCTTAAGCTATTCAATTATCAAGGTGCTCGGATGTTTTCAACATAAAATTTAAAAATTACTTTTCACCTCATGACGTCATATGACGTCATACGACATTCATCTTCTGATTATGTAAATGAAACGTAAAGACTTATAGCGTGTCCAAATATCATCTTTGTAATTATTCTGTAAGCGATTTTATACGCATTTGAAATTTAACGTCAATGGTTCGAATCTTGGATTCGACATAAAACCTTTGCATTTTCAAATTTTGAAAAACGGACACCGGGTTGCACAACTGGAGCTTAACATACACATTCTGTGAAATTTAGTGAAAATCGGTTCAGAAATAATGGCTGTAGACCGCGTACAAACATTTTAACCTGACGTCAAATCTGACGTTATATGACGTCATATGAATATGAAATTCAATGCATCCGAAAGATCATCGTTTTGAAATATATTTCAAATTTTTTTCATTAAATGGACCAATGACAAAACATCGAAATTAACACAAATATAAGAGGAAGAAAAATAGAATAATAAGAATAAGAAATAGATTTCCTTTGCACGGCAAACGATAGGACTTTTTCGCAAACCGTTAAAATCTCAATAAAACTGAATTTTTTTATATGGAATACGCATAAATTATTAGGTTTCTAGAGTGTAACCTATACATTCTTTGAAAATTTTAGACGAATTCATCAATTCATAATGTCTGCAGAGTGCTTACAAACTTTTTGATCTGACGTCTATTCTGATGTCATATGAATAAGAATATTATTGCATATGAAAACATATTTAACATATGCTATAATATTTTTGTAATTCTGGACCATTGGGATCACATTGAATTTATTGCACCAGAAATGAAAATATATTATAATCCCATTACGTCAAATGACGTATGGCCTATGGAAATTCTAAAGAAAACGTTTTGAATGACAACATGTGTGAAATTCAGCTTTTTACCTCGAATAGGGTCTCTGAAATACAAAACTTAATTACGAGGTCATATTTTCTAAACCTGGTTTCACCACAGAACCTCAGTCTTTTCAATATTTTGAAAACGAAAGTAAGGATGCCCAACAAAATCCTTACTTTTTCATATTTGGTAAAACGGAGACGGGTTGGCACATCTAAAGCGTAACATACACATTCTGTGAAATTTTGATGAAAATCCATCCTAAAATAATGGCTGTAGACCGCGTACAAACTTTTGTAGACGTCAAGTAAGGCATAAGAAAATCAATGAAATGAAATATTAAGTATCTTAAATAAATCAAGTAAATTTTTTAAGCCCCATTGGAACTTTGCAACATATAGAAATTAACGCTTAGATATCAAACATTCTTTTTGACCTTATGACGTCAAAAGACGTTAATCCTCATATTGTTCAGGGCCAATGACAATACATCGAAATTAACACAAATTTTAAGAAGAAGAAAAAAAGAATAATAAGAAGAAAGAACTAGATTTCATTCGTTGATACGCACGATAGGACTTTCTGCAACATTTTGAAATGTAAAGATTAATACCGTTAGAAAGAATATATATTATATTTCCTACCTTTTATTTTTTTTTTCGTATGGACTTCTCATGCATGAACTTTGTGAAGTAAGCCTATGTCAAAAATAGATAAATCTTTATTTTGATATCGCTTTCTTATAACTGACCAATTTTAGTTGTTGTTGTTGTATTGGGGTCTACCGTCGCTGTGATAGTATTTCAATATAGAGACGTCCAGCTAATTACAGGTGGAGGAAGACCCCGAGTACACAGAGGTACCCGGATAGAACCACCGACCTACCGCAAGCCAGCTGGAAGATTTCCTCACATGAAAAATCCGAAGTCCTACCGGGATTCGAACACACAGCGGTAAGGGGCTGAGAGATTCCAAGTTTAGTATTCTAGGTACCAAGATATATGTCCTGAAAATCCCTACAATTCAATTGTAACATATTTGGGTCTAGTTTTATAGGTTTTCAAAATATAAGCAATTAAACTTAAACCTATTAATTCTGCATATCAAAATTCTTTTTTTTTTTAATTTCGTGTACAGCCGCGGGAATAAAACCGTAAATGCTACCATGCAATAGATTCGTAGACGCGTGTAGCCTCGTGAGTTAAATTTCAATAATGCTTGTATTTACGATGGAGACGACTGTAGTACGTTATAGTTAGTGTTTATTAAGAGAGAATTTAACAGTTAAGAAGCCAGAACGAGCGTAGCGAGTGACGGCTTCTTAACTGTTAAATTCTCTCTTAGTGTTTGAAATTATATTTTGTCCAATGAAATCATTCCATTTTTCAAATTTTTGTCTCCATTTAATTCATTTAATCGGCATCAACTTGTCACTAAACATTATTCCGCTAAATCAGCTGATCAATTTAAAACCAGCTTCAAGCACCTTCACTGCCCATGCGCGTCGAGTTGTGTCGAAAAAGCGGAGCTTTTTGTGTTCACCAATATGGACTAAGACCAAAATTACCTGCCCTCGGTTACGCTGTATCCGGATGTGCCTACACAGAAAATAGTGACCCTATTTAATGCTGAATTAAGGTGAGTTTTTGACTGAAAGACATGCAATAAAGGATTAAATTCTATAGAACACAGTTAAAATAGTCATAAAATGCCCAATTTGGAGGCCTTATTGCACAACAATCTTAATAGTTTAGCATTACTGAGAGGGGGATTTTTGAGAAAATTGGTGTAAATGGCCGACCGGTGCAATAATCATACGCAAGTTATTTGACCTTAAATAGGTCAAAAAGTAGTCGAGTGACCCATGTTTAAAAGGGTACAGAATTGTCATTTGTATATATTGCTTATATAGAACATATAATAAATTTAAATTGTGGTCTTAGTCTATATCACGCATGTGTAACGTGTTACATGGATTTTTTATGTGAACGCATGAACATCGACAAATATAATACGCAGCAACCATAGAGAACAAACATTTACTCACCAGAATTCTGATTAATCCAAAATAACAAAAGAACTCTATCCTTCCCGTTAGTTTAGTTTAAACATGTATTATTATTATTAAGTAATGATGATACAACATTGAAGATTTTAAAAAATAAGTAAGAGGTCTGACCACAAGTTCTAACAAAATTAGTATCGGTCATCGCTTTAAAGACACTTTGTGTAATTTCAATGTCTACACATGTCTAACACAGAATAGGAAATATATAAATAATTACTAAACAAAGCAATTAAGTAAATATCCGATTAAATAAATTCAAATTGAAAAATGTATATAAATAATGAGAAGAGAAGAAAAGAAAAACACTAACAAACAAGGGTTACTTAAATGAAAAAAAATAATAACGTCCAAAAACACAACACATATAGGTGCAGATATATGAAACCTTTCTAAACAGTATCTTTTATTCAAATTTCAATCACCTCTTTTTTTTGCCGAAGAGATCAAAGTCGGCCTCCGGCTCAATGCTCATTTGGAGCGTAGATCTACACAGCTATACACAGCTAGAGCGACGCATTGACCTTTGATATAAAATGTTACATGTCACTTGATGTAATTCACGCCGGGAACAGGTTGATAGGGCGGAGTCTAAAAAATCAATACTATATTTGGAATGTGCGACTGCGTTTAAATTTTAAAAAATAATTTCAAACACTAAGTAGGTTAGTGTTATTTAGTAAGCATTAAGTCCATTATAAACGGTCGCGCGGCTTTGCCGCGCCACACCGATTTAATTTCCTTATTGCTTACTAAAAAAAACACTAACCTATACTAACACTGACAAACTTAGAGTTTGCCCCGCCCTATTACTGAGTTATGCTGCTATATTAGGAGATGGCGCCATATAAGTGTTACGTCAGCGTGTTGTTAAAGTATTCACACACGTGCACGTGCTTTCCAAATATGGATGTAACACATAAATTTCGCGCATTTTTTGACCGTCGGCTCATTTCTTTTTCAGATTTCAATCAATTTATGTGATGGCTGTTTTTTTATTTATTTAACTTGTTTTGATTAGATAAGACATCAGAAAATATCAACTGATTGACATTAAGGAAAGAACGAAATATGTAAATAATAATCGTTTAAAAAATCGGTGTCAGCGGATGATATCAAGGCTAGGAATACCCGGAAATACCAAATCAAACGAGTTAATACATGATCTGTATGTTATTTTAAAACGTTATATCAATTATTTCAATTCTTGTATTTACCAAATTCGTAAACATATGTACTGGTATAGCTCCCTTGCTTGGCGCTCAGCTTAATAAGGGTAGTTCCAGGACTGATGGCCCGGTGTCCGGTTAATGTGACTGGGTGTGGTATCATGCCAACTGTTTACGACGTAATACTGTGCAGTGTGACAACACTACATTTGTCTCAAGTAGACATTGTCTCCAAAAGACTTAAATACTGTCGGTGGGACGTTAAACCTAATAAACTGTACTTGTATTTTATTACACATTCCGATAGCTCAGTCTGTATAGCACTTGTAATTAAGGGGTCCCACATTCGAGTCATGGTCTAGGTAGCTGCACTTTTTTTCTCACCTAGTTACAATTTGCAATAAATGTTAGGCTGTTACAGTATAGTGCTGCAATTTAGTCGTTGTCAGTGACTAATTCCTTATAGGCGAGGGGGTTTGTAACTGTTTATGTTGAGACATTTGTTCACTAGTCTAACAGCTCAGCAGTCTTGGTTTAAAGCCTGATTTGACTGTAACATGGTAATATAGTAACCTAGCAGTATATAAGTGTGAGATTTGTGTCAGCAATCCTGTAACTTTTTAGCTCACCTGAGCCTTTGTTCGTTGTCCAACAAGTTTTCAGCTTTTCCTTTAAATGACATCTCCTCCTAAACTAATGAGAAGATTTTTACAAAACTTCACGGAAAAGATCCGTGGTATTGAACAAAAATAGCTAAAATTATTATTATATTCCGTGGTGCTCCAACCATAATGACCGCCAGAGCTAATAAAAGAAAATTCTTTTAATCGCCATCTCCTAGACCGCTGATCAGATTTTAAAGAAACTCAATAGGATTTATATGGTGGCATATTTCTGCCATCCACTTACTGCCAACCATATATTCACTTAAGATAACTGGATATCACGCCTTTTTTCAACTTAGTTAAATTTTGTGGATAGCAAGCATTTTTTCACATATGCATGATATCCAGTTAACCTAAGTGAATAGGTGATTTGCAGTAGTGGGTACTATCACGCAGTCTATTCCTGTTAAGATACCTAAGTGGATAACATGAAAATTTTCTACTTGCCAGATACTAACTGAATATGTGACAATTTTTCAGAAAATGTTCGACATAACTAAAATGGATAAGTGGCTTGGCAGAAATATGCCCCCATAATTGGTCATTGGGTGATATGCACAAAAAAGCTAAATGGTTCTGCTCCATTAACAAGAGGGCGCCGTAAAAAAAAACAAACGACATTCTGAAACCGCGGGGCAAATTTTTAGAAACTCATAAAAACATGTTAGGTAATCAAATATCAAGTCCAGTTGTACATATTAAACATTTATTACAACTTTGACCCTTTTTTTTATTATTTATATTAGGCCTTTTTATCTTTACTGAAGCATTTTCTCTCATGAATTAGGGAGCGATTTGGGGCCATCAGGGCCTTCTTTTCTGCAGAACTTTAACTCTGTAAAAAAGGGGGTCTTCGGTTTTAGCCCGGGTCTGGCTGATATTTTTAACTTCACATTTTATTTATTAGTCCCAATGAAATTTGCTCTGCTCTTGGAAATCATGTCGTTTTATTTTTAATTATTTTTTGCAAAATGTCGGTCGGTGGATATCGTCTGTGGGTTGGTCATAGACCATTTCTTTTCTGCTTTTTTACTGGAAAAACGCTTGGGCCCACTTCCTCAGATTCTAGGGTGATTGGTATGCCCAGTAAATTACTCCTATTGATGTTGGGGTACTTGGTAAAAGGTAAAGGGCCACAGTGCCTCAAATGTGAAAAACGTTCCCAATCAATTCTTGAGAATGTTTGGGGGCCCACATTCCTCAAACTTTATGGGTGATTGGTCATGATAAAGAAAAACCCCTATTTATTTTGGGGCCCACTAGGTCAAAGATTAAGGTCACAGTGACCTTGAAGTAAAATATTTTTCCGTAAATAACTTGAAAAACGGGTCACAGTGACCTAAAGGTGAAAAAACCGGCCCCAAATAAATCATGAAAATGTTTGGGCCACTTTCCCCAAAATTTTTTAAAGATGATTAGTCTTTGACTATAATGACCCCTTTTGATTTGGTGGTCACTCGTAAAGATAAAGGGTTTTCACACGATTTTGAATGTAAATATCGTTTCCGATTAATAACCGCAGAATGCTAAGGCCCTATATTCCAAAAATTTACAGGGAACTTGGCCGGGACTAGAAGAGACCCGTATTGTTTTGCCATATGACTTTTACGATGGGCCCCGGGATTTTAAAACTTTGTGTGTTTCAGATTTTAAAGAGTGCAATACATTTAAAGTATGAATATATTGACAACCCAATTCATTATTGTATATATCAAATTAAACCTTTATAATTATTTTTCAGTAAACAAAAGGCAAAAAAACATTTAACCTTATTGTATTGTTATTTTTGTACTGAAAATCTTTTGGGTGCCGCCGTTTTTTACTTTTAAAACCCTTTTTACTGTTTAACTTTATCATTACGTCACCATTTTGGTGTTTACAATTTGTACTTCCGTTTTACTAGAGGCAGATAGTACACCAGGAATTTTCCGGGTTCTTGATTTTTGTTCTCATTTTAAAATTTTTGAAAACGGGCCATCTAATTTGACTCTGTTACTTTTTTTAAATCGAAAAGTTTTTAAAAACGATCGATCAACTTCGTGCATTTCAAAAAAAAAAAAGGATCGTGGCTTTAGACCAATTTTTCGATCTCTTCGATATGATTTTCAATCGAATATGCCTTTTAGTTAAAAGGCTGGGATTCTCGTCTGATCGGGGTTTCAGAATTTTGGCATTGGTGAATGCAGTCGTATTATATAAAAGTCCATTGTTAACATCGTAACTATATAAGTAAAGGGGACTTGTCCCGGGAACTTTAAATTATTTTGGCGGCTCTTTAAATCGTATTTGATTTTTTAAAAAAAACGTTTAGATAATATTCATTTAGAAAATTTTTTTTACAGTAACTTTTTTTTTTAAAAAATCACATTTAAATAAGTGACATTTAAAATAATAACATATTATTAAAAAATATTAGAAAATTTTTTATATATCTTGTTAATATTGAAGGCTGACTTTATCGTTTTAAATACTTGGCTTTTAAATTTATATACATTTTCGGGGCAAAAACTGAAAGGAAACATTAAATGGTCATTTTTAAAACCCTAATAAAAGCAAAAAACCTGCTGAAGCCGAAGAAAGTCCCGATTTGTTTTTCATTTTGGGTACATCACAAAACTTTTTTCGGCCGAGTTTGGGGTCGCAGTCGCTGAAAATTAAAATTTACGCATAGCTAAGATACTCTAATATTTCGCGCAAAAATTTTTTAAAATTTTGGCCCAATCAATTAAAAATGCCCCTTGGTTTTTTTTTTTTTCCCCCCCGCCCCCGGTTTTCTATGTTTTTCCAGGGAAGGGCCCGGGCGAACGCAGAGACCCCCCGATTAGCATTTCCGCAAAACCGCCCCATATGGGTTATGCCCGTGTATAAAAAACATCAATCGGGGATGGGGGCCCGTCCACCTAATTTCAAGCGCCCTTTTAAAAAATTTTTTTTTAAAGAAAACTTGAACTTTGGGGGACGAAGTTTTGGACAATTGCGACCGATACGGATGGGGCCTTGAGAAATTTTTAGACAACTTTTTGCCAAAAAATTGGGGGGAGGCGGGATTTTTTGTTCCCCCCAAAAAAGTCACCAGGGGTACTAAACGATCGAAGCCCCCGACTGCGAGAACGGGGAAATACCATAAACACGAAACAAAAAACTGTTCGCATTAAATTTAAAAATAAAAAAATACCAAAAACTTTGGGGGGAAATGGGGTAAAAATTTCGCCAGAATTTTTTAAGTCCCGTTAAAAAAGGGCCCACCGGGACAGAAAACAAAAAGTACAAGAGGAAACACCTGATTGGGGGGTTTATTCGATGGACAAAAGATAAAAGGGGAAAAATGTCCCTTTAAAAAAAGCTCCCCGCAACTAGTGGGGCCCCTGTTTTTCCCTCCCTCACCTTTGGTCAGATAAAGGGAAAATTTTTGGGGGGGGGCAGGGGGCCCAAATGCAACCAAAAGCGCTTTTGATCAACGCGAGACGCGGAAGTCATTGCGAAGGAAAAATTTTTAAGGGGGTTTTTGGGGGCAAGAAAGATTCGCGCCCCGTAATTTTGATACCTAAAAGTGGTGGGAAAATTAAACCCCCCCACCTGACATCGCCCTCAACTTTTACAGGCTATAAAAGAAAATAAAAATTTAAGATTATGGAATGAAAAAGGGGCAAAAACGGAAAAAACAACGTAGAGGTTTCACCTGTCCCTGAACCGGTATTAAGCCGGCAATGTCCGGGAAGAAAGCAAAAACAAAAGAGGGGGGGTTTTGAACATGGAAACACGAAAACCCCTCCTTTTAAAAGGCAGGGACCATCTCCGCGGCCAAAAAGGGGGGGGCCCCCTTTTTGGGTAGTGAAGGAAATCGAAGGGCCCTGTTTTTTTTTGGGGGGTAAAAAGCACCTATGGGTCCTGAAAAAACGGGAAAAATTTTTCCAAAGGGCCCCCGGGGACGGTTTTTACATCCAGGGGAGGGGCGGTGGTTTCCCGTAACGTTTTTCGCGGACACGGGGCAAAAAGAACAAAATTCTCGCATGGGGGATAGTAAAAGAATTACCAAACGACCGGGACTAAAGGGGTCTTTTTTTTGGGGGGGGGGGCGTGGCTCCAAATTTTGAAGGGGGGGGGGGGCACATTAAAAGGGGCCCCCTTTAAAAACCCTGGTTTTTGGGGGAAAGAGCTCGCAGTGGCGAGAGGGTAGGCGCTGTTTTGGGGGATTTTTTGGGGTTTTCCCGGGGACAGGGGGGCCCCAGATCTCGTTTTAAATAAAAAAATGATTTTTAAATTTTGGGGTTTAAAAAAACCCTCTTAGGAGTGGGCAACCCACAAAAAGGGAAGAAAATTTTGGGGCGCCCTGGACGTTTTTTTTTCCACCAAAAAAAGGTGAAAATTTAAATTTTTTTTGAGAAAGGGGAAAGGGGACGAAACAAGATAAGAATGCTTTAATTTTAAACGCGAGCATCAAACCCCAAATTTTAAGGGCAAAACCCTGGTTGACTTAACCCGCTTGTAATGCAAATGAAATTCTTAACCCGTTTTTTACGGCAACTACTCCAACAAGTGCGGGGAAGGGTACCCCACGGGAGGAGCGTGGGAGTAAAAGGGGGTTTACACCCAGAAAAGTGCAGAGGAAAGGGGCAATTTAAAGGGCCCCAAAAAAAAGGGGGGGAGCCAAAAGGTTCCCCCATTTCAGCCCCCGGGAAACCCAAATCTTCAGGGAACATAACGGGTTCCCCCCACATTTTTCGACTCTGTTTCAGGTCGAAAAGGGGGGGGGATTTATTGAGAAAAATTCTGCGGGGGTTTTTGGTTAAGTAGGGGGCGGGCCCTTTTTTAAAATGGAGGGAAAACCCGGGCTGACTAATTTGGCAAAGCCCCACTAAACACAGGGACCTCCATCAGAAAACAGCGTCCCCGGGCGAGTCGCAAAGGCGTATTAGGCAAAAAAGAAAGGCGATAGAAGATTTTTAAAAGGGTGTCATACGCAATGCCCTCTCCAGGGCATCCCTAAATTCTTTAAAAAAAAATGGGACCCACCTATTGGGATTATCGCGTGGAAAATGTGCCGTTAAGTCTAAAAAATTTTTCCCTTTCCCTGGGATCCAGGAGCCTTGATCAGGTAACTCCACTATTTCAGCATTTTGACTTCAAGCGGGTATTCCAAACCAGAAAATAGCTTTCGTTGAAATTTGGTCATTTAAATGGGGGGCCTCCTTTGGCCCCTGAAAAAGCAAGGGGGAAATTTTCAGGATTAGGGGGGGCCCTTTGCGGGTACCCATTGGTTTCCCTGTCTTTCGACGAATCTTTGTTTTGGCGAGATTTCGAAGGAATGGCAAGGGCATCGGGGGCGGGAACCTTAGGGCCGAGGTTCATTGAAACCGAAAAGTCCATTTTTAGGACCGGGTGACCCTTTGGGGGCTGTTTGGCCCTAAGGGGGGGCCCCCCTGACCCAAAAAAATGTTTAAAGTTTTTGGCGGGCCCGGGCCCTTCAACCCCAAGCGGTCAAGCAGTTTTTCTAGGGTTTATTACCGCCGCTTTGTTAAACTTTAAAAAGTTTTGCCGCCCCGCTGAGAGAAACAAAATAAAAACCCTTTAAGGTTGGGACTGCGGGCTGTATTAAAAAAATTAAAAAATCCTTGTGGCCCAACTAAAGGGTTACCCATGTAACAACGGGGTCGTTTTTTCTTGATGGGGACACACGGGTTCCGGAAGGGGGGTTCTGCACAAAAACGGGCCAGGGGGGGAGTATGTCATACTTACCCCGTCGTTGTTAAAAAAGGGAAACAAAAACCCTGTGTCTAAAAGGAGCTCCTCTGTTGTAATTTTTTCATACTTTCGCCATACATGGGGGCCGTAAGTTCCTATTGTATGGATCCCGGCCTTTTTGGTTTTTTCCCAAATAAGGAACCCCAAATGGAAAGGTGGCGGATTGGGTTTGCCCGGCCCGTCTTAAAGGGTTGTGTGCCTTCAAGATCCCCCGTGCCTAGCAAAGTACTTGTTCTGTAATAATGTAGCCTTTAAAAGTGGTCTTTCCCCAAAATGAAAAAGGGAGCAAGCAAACTGTCTTTGGGGGGTGATGAAAAGGGCGCTTTAATGAAGCTGTTGATGTGAAGACCTTCAACCTCTACGGGGAAACCCCCCAACCAAAAAAACAGCTTTTTTGGTTTGAGTTTGACACAATCGCGCCCCTGACCTCGTTGTATTTTTAAGGTTTAAGGTACCCCGACAAAGCATGGCACGATATCGTGAGAGCCCCGCCGAGACATTTTGGGCGAAGGAAATTGTCATTGGTCCCGGGGATTATTTAAAGGCAGCCCCCAAAAAAAGGTTAATTGGTACCATGTTCCTGGGAAAATAAATGCGGCTTTCCTGGCGTCTTACGGCGGTACAAAGCTCGGGAAAAACTTCTGTAGAACGTTACTGTTTAAGGTAAAAAAAGATTTAAAATTGATGTCAGTCGGGACTTTTACGAGGGACAAGCACCCACAAGTTAACGAAACCCCCTTTGGGCCTATTCCAGGAGCCCCTTGGGGTGCATTAGCCTCGTTTTGGGGGCCATTTCCTTTTTACGAAATATGTGGAGATGGGCCCGTCCCTAAACCCAAAGTGGAGGTATGTATTGACAAAAACGAAAAAAGACATTGTGCCCCGGGTGCGTCCCGTCACATACTTTCAATCAGGGCCCTGTTTTGAAAGTAAATTTTCAAACATTGTGTGGCAGTCGGCTAAAAAAAAACAAAACGAGTCCCGGTCCCCAGTTCAACAGGCAAGGGAAATTTAAAACCCCAACTGGTGAAAAAGCTAAGTCTCCCCCCAGGGATGAACAAATATTGGGGCCTTCCCCCCGGTCCTTACGGGAGCCTACCGGGGAAACCCCAAAAAAGTGCGAAACCTTAACTCCAACCTTTCCCCTCGGGGGTGAGGGGCAAATGCCCGAAAAATGGTCTTTCCCCCCCAAAGCAAGAATGTCTTACTACAGACGGGGGTCTTTTTCATATGCACAGAAAACAGGACAAAAAAAGCAGGCAAACCCAGATGGCGTAAAAACCCGGGAGGTGTGAAAAGTAAAGGTGTAGACACCGTGCCCCTTTTTTAAAATTAGAAGCGGGTTTGGGGTTTTCTGAAAATTATAATTGGAGATAAATTTTAAAAGAGTAATGATTTCGAGTTTGAAAAGGGGGGATTTGGCTAAAAAAAAAAGTTTTAGTTGCGAAGGTGAGTTTTGGTGGAAAAAAAGAGTTTCAATCAAAAAGGGGGTTTCGAGTCGGAAAAATGAGTTTCGAGTTTGAATAAGGATTTGGTTTATTGTTTACTTTTTAACTCCCTTCTAGAAGGGTTTTTTCGCCAAACTTTCGGGAAGAAAAGGGCCCCCCCTAGTAAGTATTAACAAAAAAACAATTAACCCCCTTAAAAAAAACTTTTTAAAATTTAATAAATTTTTTAGTTTTTTACAAGTTTTTTCCGTCTTGACGGTATGGTAAACGTGCCAAAAAAGCCCTAAAATAACGAAATAAGCTATTTTGCTAAATAAGATTGCGGGACGAAAATTCTCCTGGTCTAGCGTTTAAATAACGGTTTATATTAATATTTATATATTATATTTTTATTATTTTTATAATTTGAAAATTTTGTCTTTTTTGTCACAAATTTAATTCATGAAACTTTTACCATTTTTTTTTTGTTGGTAATTTCAACCTGCTTGGTTTTTTTTTTTGTAAAATGATTTGTTTTTAATTTTCTTTCTTAAAAAAATTGTTTTTTTACACAAAAATTTTTTTTTTGATGACTAAAAAAATATACAGTTAAAGAAAAAATCATCTGAAAATAATTGTCATATTGGAATTTTTTTTTAAAACCCCAAAATTTAGGAACTGTTGTAACAGACACTTTTTATCTAATTTTTTTTTCCAAATTAAATCTATTTTTAAAGGGCATGCAACACATTTAACCATGTGCTTTAAACAGAAAAAGGGGGAATTCAACAAACAAAAAAAAAACAAAACAAATTTTTTTTTATTCAATGTATTACATAAAAACATGGGGAAAGTCATTTACAACTGAAATAAAAATTGGTAATTCTTGGAACCTGATACTTTTACAATGCTTCTGTTCTAAAATTTTGAAATATAAAATTTAAAGGGTGGTTCGTCCCGGGGGACGGGTACTTGGGGGAAAAAGGGGAGGTTTGGACGGGGGGTTTTTAAAGCTCAGTAAAAGGTGCGGTTTGGGTTCGAATCACAGGCAGGCCCATTTTTCACCACCGTACACTATAAATATTTTGCTGAAAAAAAGTGTTAAAAAAATTAGGAAACAAAGTCGCCAGATCCAGGGGGGGGGACCAGGGGACCCCCCCCCCCCCCCCCCGGGTGTGATAAAAGACAGATGGCCAAATCAGGGAGAATACAAAAACCGCTTTGCTCATTAATTGGGCAAGGGGCCATTTTTGGGGAGGGTTAAATCCCCAACCTCACCCCTTTAACGAGGTCACGTCTTCTTGAAAAACCCCGCAATTTTTTTTTAATTGTCCCCCAAAACAAGAAAAAAATCCTATTTTTTCGGGTAGATTAACCCCTTATCCCCCCCTTAAACAGGTACCGTCTTCTTTTTCGAGGTGAGAAACCGCTTTTTTTTTTTAAATGTATTTTTATTGGGGAAAATTAATCAAATCATTAACCCAAAAACCACTGAAAAATAAATGGACTGCAGCCCTCCCCCCTAAACTAGGTCAGGCCCTACCCCCCCCCTTAACGGGGTGGGGGCGGCTATTTTTTTGGGGGAAGAAAAAAAAGAAATATTTTTGTATATAATATCTAATTGTTTTTTGGGACAATTAAGAACAGTCATCGTTTTTGCATTGTCGCAGAAGCATTGATTGGGAGTTAAATAAGAGTATTGTCCTTCGAAAAAAAAACGTATTTATGAACAAAAAAAACGCTATCCGGGAAAACCTGCCCGTATAACGGCACATTTCCCCGCGAGAGAATTTCCCTTTATTTAATTAACGGTAACTGCCCACTTAAATTTTCCTAAACAAATTACACCCTCACCCGTATCGACGGTTATTCCCCTTTGACCTAAGGCCTTGAACGCGGTACAGGAAAGTTAACCACTCCCACCCGTCCTCGGCGCATTAGTCTGTTTTTGGTGAAGTCGAAATTTGAAATGCCCCTCTATGTACAATGCTTTTTTATATCATTTCTGTCTTTTCTCAATTTTTTTTTTAATACGCGTTCAATGCGTATTTTTCAACGGGGTGAAATGATTTCCCTTTTTAGAATTTTAATCTCTTAAACCAACCCAAAACCCCGCGGTATTTGAACACGGGATTAATCCGCCTTTGTTAGCGCGATAAAGGGAAAGCGGTTTTTTTTTGAGGGGAATGCGCTTTTTTTCATTACCCCGCTATTTTTTCACTTTTCCTGTAATAACGAAATTTTTTTTTGTTATTTATTTTTTACAAAAAAAATAAAATATGTGGGTGGTAATATGGTACCCCGGGTTTTTCGGAAAAAAAAAAATTTGGTACCCCGTAAAATTTATGGTACCACAGTTAAGGCACCTTTTATATATACAAAAAAAATTTTTTGGGGCCCTATTTGCATGTAATAAAAAAAACATTTCCACCCGTTTTACTAACTAGGTACTTTAAAATCGGATAGGTATGCAACCAAAAATTCCAAAGACGCAATATTTTTATGTTACGTCATTTTTTTTTTTTAAAAAAAATTTTTTAAGTTAAAGGGGGGTTGACAATTTTAAAATTTTCCCTTTTGAGCATTTGGGGGGCCCGAAAAGGGGCCCTTTTGTTTCTTATTTTTGGGCCTCCCAACGTTTACATCCCTCCATCACTATCTCTTTACCATCCCGCAAGGGAAGCAAAGACAAAGGGGTTTGATCCTTGTCACCTTTAATTCGGCATTCCCATCCCTGTGTGGGTTGGGGACATCTTCAAAGGGAAATGACAGGGGAAATTGGGGAAATTCCCCCTTTTTTTTAAATGGATATTGATACACCTCAACCGGTGTGATAGTTCTGGGTCGTCTCTTGTTCCTCTACTGGGTTGTCGAGGGAAAAATTTTAGAAACTGGGGGGAAATTGTTACGGTTCCCTGTTGCACTCATAAAAAAAGTTAGGTATTGACTGTTTTTAGTACCGGTTGACCCCTTTCTTGTGTTGGCGACACCAATCAAGAACTTATTTTTTTTTCCCCAAAAAAAAAGAGTGTTGACCTTTACCCAAAAAGGTTGACCCACTAACCTACTTTTTTTTTCTTAAATTTTTTAATGCTGTGATGTATTCATTCTTCACCTGAAGTTCCTTTAAGTTTTCCACGTCAAAGGGGTTTCGAAAGGGGAAAAAAGAATCAAGGAAGGGGGTTAAAAGGGGAAAGGGTGTCAACTTTACCCCATTTCCCCCCTTTTTCCCTTGTACCCCATTTTAGGGTTTTATGGCAATCCAGAAAGAGGGATTATGGGGGTATTTTTATTTGGTGGGTGCCTAAAAAAAAAAAAAGGTTTTTAGGGCCTTTTCAATTGTGAAAGGGGAATAATACAATTTCATATGATTTTTTTTTCGTGTTTAAAACCCCAAACTTTTTCAAACACAAAATAAAAACGTCTCTAAGCAAATAATGAAAAATAAACAACTTTGTTTTCAAGTCGTGTTAAATTACATTTTTCGCTTCTTAGCTGGCGGTTAACCTGTCTGCTTGTTGAGGGGGGCCCTGGGACACACAGATTGTTGCCCTTTCTTGCGTTTCTTGGTTTTCGGTATTTTTTCCAACTAAAAAGGGCCTTAGTAACCAACACACTGCCCCTTCTGTGGCATTTCCCAACTACGCCTTTTCTGCTTTTCCTGTCCCCCTGTGCGTTTATGTGGGTACAGTAATTCATTCCTTTTTGGGGAAAACGGATCAAATTTGGCCTTGTTCGTGACAGCTGTACACACTGGGTTTGGGGCAATTAGAAAAAAAATTCCCGGTTCATAAAAAACGGTAGACACCCGTACTGTTTGGGGTTGAAGCTTTCTTCGTCTGCCGATGTAATCCCCTTTTTTTCCTGACACGGTACTGTCATTGTCTTTTTGTTTTTACTGATCGTTTCATGAAGCTTGAGTTCCCCTTTTCACCCAAATAAAATATATTGCGGGGCACTGAAAGAGCATTGAATCGGGGTTAAAAGTGATGAAGTGGGGGTCAACCCACTTTTGGCCGAGACGGTGGGGGACTTGATGTAAAAAAAAACTTTGCTCATTATTTTAAATAAACGATTGGGAGTGGAAGAAAGCAGCGATGATGAGCCCCTGAAAAAAAAGCCAAGGGATATACGGAATATTATTCCATAAGCCAGGGTCACGGGAAACTTCAAGAATTTTAAAAACGAATGCCCGTGTACGATGTTATTTTTTAAAAAAAAAAAAACCGTTTAATTTCACATAAACTTTTAAGCGGGTAAACTTATACAGGAAGCAGGGGTCAAGACAACGATCAAATTCGTATCTCCTAAATCATCCGCCCTAGCATTTGGATTCACATTCCTTCGGGGAAACAACTTTTCGGGGAATCGTGTTGAACGAAATAAAAAATTTCAAAAGCAACCCAAGTTTAGATTCATGACGGCTCTCCATTAGAAAAGAACATTCATTAGCCCCAGGGAGGTGTGAAAAAAGAAGTTTGGATCGCACAGAGCATTGAGAAAGTCCAAATCAAAAAGTTGGGAAGATAACAATGCTCACAAGTATTGTTTGGACGATCAAGTGGTAGGGATTGTAACTCAAAAAATCGGACATACAGCCGGAAAAAGCGATGGAAATTTGATGAACAATCTCAAAAATTTTTCAAACCAAGAAGCCAAGACTTGTTAAAGTGTGGATTGTCCCCAAAAAACCTTGGGTTGAAGAAACAAATTCAAGCCCCCTTTTTCCCGACTATTTCAAAGGTGGACAATTTGAGAAATGCCCTGTTGTTCAATCACCCCCCCTTGAAGGGCAGAAGCAAAGTGTTTTAATTTTCTATGAAAAATTTTATTGCATTCATCAATCACGGTTTCCCCCGGGGGCAGTACTTTTGTGAACCGTAACTACGGTTTAACAACAGAAAGTCACTTGTCAAAAATTTTGTCTGTGTCGCCCGACACTATCCCCAAAAAAGGACTTTTATGTGGCACTGTGGTAGAAATTTCAAAATCAGAAAATTTATACACAAAGCAAAACCGGGAAAAACTAAAAAACACTGTAAATGTATGGGAAACAAGACAGTGGGCAAAGGTTGTGGGCCAAAGAAAACCACTCTGTCCGGGCCCCAAAAAGCAAGTATTGCAAAAAAGTTGTGGATGCAGAACATCAGTGTTATATCCCCTACAAAAACCAAAAGGGAAATGAATCACCCCCGTACCTTTATCTTTTTGACTTTTGGGCGATTTTATTTGGGGAACATATACCAAAATTTTTTGTTGCTCGGTGCTTGTGGGGACTATGTGTCAAACCCCGGAAAGCCCCTGTGAAAAGCGAAGCGTGGATGACCAAGAGAAAAATATTTGTGGTAAAAACCTTGTCAGAATTTTGTGCATGGGTTTCAACCCTCAAAAGGGGCCCGTGATTGCCACAATCCAAGGATACGATGCACAGTTTATTTTGAGGCACTTTTCCTACATTTTTTCAGACCCCAAAACAGAAACCGCAAGAGAGAAGGGTTTTGAAATGGGGCAATGCAAAAGTGGGACAAAAAGGGGGTTTCACTTTATTGAAATGCAAAAATACTGCAAATAGATGTGGACTCTTGGACGAGGGGTTTGGGAGTTTAGGAAAGAATGTTGGCCCGTGACCAAATTGATCCGTTCCTGGAAGCGACCACTCTAGCTCAAGTGTGCAACAAAGCTTGGCGTAAAGGTTCAATGCCCCAAAAGCCCTTTTGGCTGTAATCTCTGATGACGGTTCCAAACAAAACTCGATATTCAATAAAAGGGGATTCGTTGGAAGAAAAAAACTGCTTCCATTGAGAATAAGCACATTCGCCATGCATTAAATGGAGGTGAAGTACAAATTGGACCCTATTACGTTGATGATTCCACAAAGAGACGAACACCGTTACGAATTCATGGGGTGCTGGACACACGATGTCCAAATGTTACCAAGGAGAGACAGTGTGAACGGTTTTACCTTCAAACTATGGAGCATTATACAATGCCACAACCTTTCGGTTGAAAGACTTGGCTCAACAAGGTTACAACACAGTTTTAATGTGGGAATGTGACTTTGATCAGAAATGCAAGATTGAACCAGAATACAGAGATACTGTGAACCGTTTCTTTCCCTTTCAAGAACCTATTATACCCGGGATGCTTTGTTTGGGGGACGAACCAATGCCGTTCAATTGTACCATGAAGTGGATACAACCACCAAGGAAGAAATCAAGTATGTGACATTTGCTCACTGTATCCATTCGTGAACAAGTACAAAGCTACCCCGTGGGACATCCCAACATCTTAAGTCAAGAGATGATTGATATAAAGAACATTGGAAAGTACAAGGGACTCATCAAATGTCGTGTATTGCCACCACAGACCTGTGGCTACCAGTCCTACCTATTCACTGTAACAAGAAAATGATCTTTACACTGTGCCGTACCTTGCTGAGGAAGAGTGTGAAAAATGCAATCACACTCTGTACAAACGCATGTTGACAGGTACCTGGACCCATGTGGAAATAGCTAAGCTCTTGATGTAGGATACCAATGGTAGACGTCTTTCACATCTGGCACTGGACACATGCAGTAAAGATGTGTAAAAAACAGTATATTGACAAATACTTGAAATTAAAAACAAGAAGCAAGTGGTTACCCTAATTGGGTAAAAACAGAAGATGATGAAGCCCGTTTTTTAAACAGAATTACTTTCAGATAGAGGGTATCTGGCTCGACAACGTGAAAAAGAACAAAGGAAAAAGAGCGTTTGCCAAAACCATGTTGAACTGCTTGTGGGGTAAGAATGCACAAAACAATGTTCAAACCAAAACTGAGTATGTGACTAAGGTGAACCAGTTGTATGACCTACTCTCCAACCGTCATGTCACTGTGCAGTTTGCCGAGATTTTCGATCATGACAACTTCATGTTGGTGAATTACTCGGATGAAACAGACGCAACACAGCCCCATTCATCTTCAAATCCAGTGGTAGCTGCCTTCGTTACGTCCTATGCTCGACTTGAACTTTACACCCAGTTGGAAAAACTTGGAGATCGGGTACTGTATTTTGACACAGACAGTTGTATGTACATCTATGACCCTGACCAGTACAACATCCCAATTGAAGAGAGTCAGTTGGGAAAGTGGACAGATGAAGTACCACATGGACGCATTGTCAAATTTGTGGCATTAGGTCCAAAAAACTATGGGTATGAATATATCGATGTAAAAGGAAATCGGCATCAGAGATGCAAAGTAAAAGGCATCACTTTGGATTACAATGCTAGTCAGAAAGTCAATTTTAAGACTATGGTCGAGTGTGTACAAGATCGCGAACATTACAAAACTGTCATCGAATATGAATCCCGAATCAAGAGACATAGAAATCGCAAAGTGATCAGTGAGACACAGACCAAGACGTTCCGCTCAGTGTATACAAAACGCGTGGTCGTGGACTAATATAAGACAGTGGCGTACGGTTACCAACCGTCATAACCAGTTGGCTTGTGATCGTGAGCATAGCCTGAACGGTGGTGGAAAGAAACGGAGATTCACGATGAACACTCTACCAGTAGAAATGCAACAGATGATCTACAAACATCTCGTTGAAGCTAATAAGAAACCTGCTGCTTTTTGCAACGAGTTATTTTTACTTGGGCACAGCGCATTGGAAACAGAATAATTCACCAGACGATGGAGGATCCCTCTTGTTTAAACCAAGTTTATGATATCTTTAGTGATGTACGAGAGCGTGATATTCCAAGCAGCTATAAAAGTTTGGTCATTCAACGGATTTTTACCATTTACAACCTGCTACGCAACCTGATCTCTGACGTGTGGTACATATACATTAATACCCTGAACATTGATACAGAGAAACTGAACCGTTTTGATGAGCGTATGTATCTCAGATTTGCGATTAATTGCGAGTAGTGTATAAAAGACAGATGGCCAGATATCGAGGCAGAGGCACTACATGAAAGCACGCTATGACGTCATTAATTAGGACAATGGCCTATTGTTTAGGGTATGGCATAATCCCCGACCTCACCCCTTTAACGAGGTCACGTGACATTCTTGATAAACCGCAATATTTATTTTTAATTGTCTCCCTAAACAATGAATAATAATGACTTATTGTTTCGGGTATGATATAATCCCCTTATCCACCCCTTAAACGAGGTCACGCGTCTATCATTTTCGAGGATGAGTAAACCGCAATATTTATTCTTTTATAATATCGTATTGTTATTCGGGACATTTAATCAACTACGTCATTAACCGCAAAAACGCGACTGAAACAATGAAATCGGACTGCAGCCCCTACCGCTCCCTTAAACTATGTCACGTGACTCCTACCCCACCCCTTGACCGAGGTCGGGCGGCTATTGTTTTCGGGAATGAAAAAAAAAACGCAATATTTATTCGTATATAATATCTAATTGTTATTCGGGACAAATAATGAACTGCGTCATCGATTTCGCTATTGTCGCTGAAGCATTGATTGAGCGACGTTAAATAATGAGTATTGTCTCTTCGAATAATAACGTATTTACTGAACAATTAAACAAACGCTATCCGGAATACCTCGCGCCGTATAACGGACACATTTCCACGCGTCGAGAGAAGTTTCCCTTCATCATTAATTAACGGTAACTGACCATTTAAATATTTCCGTAAACATAATCTACACCCGTAACACCCGTATCGATCGGTTATCTCCTATTATTGACCTAAGGCCTTACGAATCGCGGACTACAGGAATGTTTACAACTCTCTAAACCCGACCTCGGACGCATTTAGTTACTGTTTTTGGATGAAGTCGAACATTCGAAATCGCCTCTCTATACGTATCAATGCTCTTTTTATATCATTTCTGTCTTTCTCGTCATATTTCTTTGAAATTTACGCGTGTCAATGCGTATGTTTTGAAAATTCGGTGTGAAATGATTCTCCCCCTTTTAGAATATGTCTAATCTCTATAATCACAACCAACACCCGCAGCGGTATTTGATACACCGAGAGTTAATCCGACTTAGTCTAGCGACGATAAACGGGTATTAGCGGTTTTTTCATAAGGCGAGATAGTCGCTTTTGCAATGACTTACGCTATGTTTTTCACTTTCTCCGTGTAAGTAATCGAGAAAGTTTATTTAGTTATTTATTTTGAAAAAAAACTTTAACAGTAGTGTAGGGTGGTTATTTGGTACCCTGGGTTTTATCGAAAAAAAAAATTATGGTACCGAGTCGAAAATTTATGGTCCGACAGAAATTTATGGTCCTTGGTATAAAACGAAAAAAAAGTTTTTTGGTACCGTAGTTGCTTTGTAATAAAAAAACATGTCCTTACCGGGTTAGATCAAAACTAGGTGATTAAGATCGGAAAAGAGTATGCATACCAAACTTCCAATGCCCGCAATTTGTCATGTTGACTATGTTTTTTTTTTTTATTAAAGGAGGACCACATCTTAACGTTTATGTAAGTTAAAGGGGGTTTGGAACAATTGTAATATGCCTTTCGAGACATTTGGGTTGGCCCTGAAAAGGGCCGTTTTGTTTCTTATTTATTGTGGTCCATTACCACCGTTGTACAGTCCCTTCCATCACATATCTTTCATCCATCCTGCAAGGAGAAGCAAATCCCAACGGGTTAGATCCTTGTCACCTAGAAGTTCGGTGTCTCCCGATCCCTGTAGTAGGGTGATGGTAATCTTCAAAGGAAAATGACAGGTAATTGGGAGATTCCCCTTTTTTTTAAGAGTGAGATATTGATCACACACCCCCAACTGGGTTTCGTGTTTGCTTTTCTGGGTCGCTCTCTTGTTCCTAATAGCTGGGATTGTCGAGGAACAAAATTTTTGCAAGTTGGGGTGGAAATCGTGTGTACGGTCCTTGTTGCACTCATGAATAATAAAGTATAGGTATGTTTTACTGTTTTTGTACCGGGTTGACCTACTTTTGTGTTGGCGCACACCAAAACAGAGAACGTTATTTTTCATCCAATAAAAAAAAATGAAGTTTTTCGATTGACCAGAAAATGGTTGACCTACTAACCTACTTTTTTCTTGACTATAAATTGTTTAATGCTGTGTATGTATTCATTTTCACCATGAAGTTCCTTCCGTAAATTATTCCGACGTGCAAGGAAGGACGTTAAAGGAGAAGAAAGTAGAAGTCAAGGAAGGGGTATAAAGGAAGGGGTGTCAAAATTGTACCCGAGTTTACCCCTTTGCCATTTGTACCCGATTTGTCGGGTTTTACCTGGCATATCCAGAAGCCAGCAGGATTAATGGCGGTATTTGTATTTTAGTGAGTGCTAGACATTCCAATAATTAACGGTCCTTTTCAGGACATTACAATGATGTAGAAAGGGTTTTAACTAATAAAAAATTGTCATATGATTTTTTTTTGTTTTTTTAAAAACCAAACAGTGTCAACGCAAAATGAATTTAAAAGTGCGTAAAACAGCAAATAATTTAACATAACACAACTTTGTTTTCAAGTTCTAGTGTTCAAATGTCTCATTTTTCGCTTCTTAGCTGGTCGGTTTACACTCTGTACTGCTTGTTGATGGGTGAGTCAACACCGATGCTTTTGTTTGACGTTCTCTTGCGTTTTTGGGTTTTACGGTAGGTTTCTCCAACTCAAGGGAAGGGCCCCTTTGAACTCAACATCACTGTCCGTCTGTGGCACTGTCTCCTACGTTCCATTTTCTGCATTTCACTGTCCGCCTGTGGTTTAATGTAGGTACAGTACTATTCTTCCTTTTTAGGACAAGCGGTTTCAAAGGGCCTTGTTCGGGGGACAGTGTACACACTGCGGTTTTGGGCAATTAGAAAAAAAATGTCCGGGTTTTTTTGACAACGGTAGACACCCGTACTGTTTGAGGTTTTTTTAAGCTTTCTTCTACATGCCGATGCATAATGCCCCTTTTCCTGACAGCGGTAGATGTCACTTGTCTTTTGTTTCTAGTCTGACAGCCCTTTTCACTGATAGCTTGTAGTTGCCCTTTCACCCAGAACTCAAATATATTGCAGGTCATTCTGAAGAGAGCAGTCTGAATCAGGTTTGAGAGTGTTTAAGTGCGGGCACACCGCATTTTAGGGCCCCGGATTTAGGTGGGCGGAGCTTGATGTATAAAAAAGCTTTGCTCACTACTTATAACACAAAAGATGTCGGTAGTGAAGAAAGCAGCGGATTTGAGCCACCTGCAAAAAAGAGCCCCAAGAGGTGAAAATACGGGAATATTTTTTTCCATCAGCCACGGTCCAGAGAACTTAAAGAAAGTTTAAAACAATGGCCACGTGTTACGATTTTTACTTTTAAAGATATAAAAAACCGTTTGAATTTACCCCATCAACTTTTAATGACATGGTGAAAACGGGTTTATACAGAGAACAGGTCAATGACAACGACAAATTCGTATCTCCATAAATCTTTCCTGACCTAGCATTTGGTTTTTCACATTCCGTTGGGAATGCAACACACATTTCAGGAATACGCTGTTGAACGAAAAAAGGGGAAAGTATCACAAAGCAACCACAAGTTTGAGATTCATGACGGGCATCTCCAGTTTAGAAATTGAACATTGTCTTTATGCCTGAGGGAGGTGGTGGAGAAAGAGAACGTTTGGATCCACATGAGCTTTTTGGAACTTGCCCCAAGTAAAAAGAAGTATGGTGAAGAAGACAATGCTCAACGCAGTAGTGTTTGGCACGTTTCAATTGTGGTAGGGATATGTAAAACTCAATAAATGGCGATACAGCCGGGAAGAAGCGAGGGGAATTTGATGAGACAATCTGAAAAAATTCTTCAAAGCCAAGAAGCCAAGACATTGTTAAGATAGTTGGGCATTAGTCCAAATCAACCTTGGGGTTTGGGAAAATCAAAAGATTCAAGCCCACCTTTATCCAGACTATGTGATCAAAGTGTGGCCACAATTTGAGAAAAATGAACGTGTTGTTCAATCACCCACCTCTGACAGACAGAAGCAAAGTGATTCACATTTATCATCATGATAAACATTATGATTGCATTACATCGAAAAATGTTTTCCTGGGAGCAGCTACTTCTGTGAACACTGTAACTACGGTTATAACAACAGAGAAGCTCACTTGTGCAAGAATATTTGTCTGTGTTACGCCTCGACATATGCCCAAAAAAAGGGGATTTTTTTCCATGTGGTCACTGGGTAGAACATTTCATAGTCAGAAAAGTTTGATCAGCACAAAGCGAAACCAGGAAATCTACAAAAAACATTGTGAAAGTGTATGGAAATGCAAGCCAGTGGTCAAATGGTTGTGGGCACAAAGAAGAACCATCTCTGTCCTGGCACTAAAAAATGCAAGTATTGCAAGAAAGTTGTGGATGCAGAACATCAGTGTTATTTCCCCCGTACAAAGAACCAGAGAACATGAAGTCACCGACTGTACCTTTCATCTTCTTTGACTTTGAGTGCCGATTTGATTTGGGTGAACATATACCAACTTTTGTGTTGCTCAGCGTGCTTGGGGAGATTGTATGTGTCAATCCATGGAAAGCCCGTGTCAGAAATGCGAAGCTGTGGATGAGTCAAGAGAAAAAATATTTCGTGGTAACAACACCTTGTCAGAATTTTGTGCATGGCTGTTTCAACCCAGTCACAAAGGTACCACAGTGATTGCTCACAACTCACAAGGATACGATGCACAGTTTATTTTGAGGCACTTACTGCACATGATACAGTCAACCAAATGAAATGAATGGAAGCAAAATTCTAATGATGAAAGCCCATCAGGGTGAGATTCATCGACTCACTGAGTTTTCTAACATGCCTTTGTCCGATTTCCCCGACACGTTTGGATTGACTGAGATGGCAAAAAGATGGTTTCCATTTTATGCCAACACGGATGAATACCAAGACTCATTGGAGACTATCTCCCCGTAACATTTTTACAGACCCAACAGCATGGAAACCTGACAAGAGAGAAGCGTTTCTGAAATGGTTACAATGAAAAAAAATGGCACAAAAGGCTGTGTTTCACTTTCAGTTAGGAAATGCAAAAGTACTGCAAATCAGATGTGGACATCTTGAGACGAGGTTGTGGAGAGTTTAGAAAAGAAACTGTTGGCCTGTGACAAATTGTCCGTTCCTGGAAGCGACCACTCTAGTCAAGTGTGCAACAAAGCTTGGCGTAAAAGTTCAATGCCTCCAAAGACCTTGGCTGTAATCTCTGATGACGGATATCCAAACAAAACTCGATATTCAATCAAAGGATTCGTTGGATAGAAAACAACTGCTTCCATTGAGAATAAGCACATTCGCCATGCATTAAATGGAGGTGAAGTACAAATTGGACCCTATTCGTTGACTGATTCCACAAAGAGACGACACCGTATACGAATTCATGGGGTGCTGGACACCGGATGTCCAAAATGTTACCAAGGAGAGACAGTGTGAACGGTTTACACACTTCAAATATGGAGCAGTTAATACAATGCCACAACCTTTCGGTTTGAAAGACTTGGCTCAACAAGGTTACAACACAGTTGTAATGTGGGATGTGACTTTGATCAGAAATGCAAGATTGAACCAGAATACAGAGATACTGTGAACCGTTTCTTTCCCCTTCCAAGAACCTATTATACCTCGGGATGCTTTGTTTGGTGGACGAACCAATGCCGTTCAATTGTACCATGAAGTGGATACAACCACCAAGGAAGAAATCAAGTATGCTGACATTTGCTCACTGTATCCATTCGTGAACAAGTACAAAGCATACCCCGTGGGACATCCCAACATCTTAAGTCAAGAGATGATTGATATAAAAGAACATTGGAAAGTACAAGGGACTCATCAATGTTCGTGTATTGCCACCAACAAGACCTGTGGCTACCAGTCCTACCCTATTCACTGTAACAAGAAATGATCTTTACACTGTGCCGTACCTGTGCTGAGGAAGAGTGTGAAAAATGCAATCACACTCTGTACAAACGCATGTTGACAGGTACCTGGACCCATGTGGAAATAGCTAAAGCTCTTGATGTAGGATACCAATTGGTAGACGTCTTCCACTCTGGCAACTGGGACACATGGAGTAAAGATGTGTATAAACAGTATATTGACAAATACTGAAATTGAAACAAGAAGCAAGTGGTTACCCTAATTAGGTAAAAAACAGAAGATGATGAAGCCCGCTTTAAACAGAATTACTTTCAGATAGAGGGTATCTGACTCGACAACGTGAAAAAGAAACAAAGGAAAAAGGAGCGTTTGCCAAAACCATGTTGAACTGCTTGTGGGGTAAGAATGCACAAAACCAATGTTCAAACCAAAAAACTGAGTATGTGACTAAGGTGAACCAGTTTTATGACCTACTCTCCAACCGTCATGTCACTGTGCAGTTTGCCGAAATTTTCGATCATGACAACTTCATGTGGTGAATTACTGGATGAAACAGACGCAACACAGCCCCATTCATCTCAAATCCAGTGGTAGCTGCCTTCGTTACGTCCTATGCTCGACTTGAACTTTACACCCAGTTGGAAAAACTTGGAGATCGGGTACTGTATTTTGACACAGGACAGTTGTTGTACATTATGACCCTGACCAGTACAACATCCCAATTGAAGGAGTCAGTTGGGAAAGTGGACAGATGAAGTACCACATGAACGCATTTGTCAAATTTGAGGCATTAGGGCCCAAAAAACTTATGGGTATGAATATATCGATGAAAAAAAGGAAATCGGGCATCAGAGATGCAAAGTAAAAAGGCATCACTTTGGATTACAATGCTAGTCAGAAAGTCAATTTTAAGCTAATTGTCGAGTGTGTACAAGATCGCGAACATTACAAAACTGTCATCGAATATGAATCCCGAATCAAGAGACAATTAGAAATCCCCAAAGTGATCAGTGAGACACAGACCAAGACGTTCCGCTCAGTGTATACAAAACGCGTGGTCGTGGACTAATATTAGACAGTGCCGTCGGTTACCAACCGTCATAACCAGTTGGCTTTGATCGTGTGCATAGCCTGAACGGTGGTGGAAACAAACGGAGATTCACGATGAACACTCTACCCAGTAGAAATGCAAACAGATGATCTACAAACATCTCGTTGAATGCTAATAACAAACCTGCTGCATTTTGCAACGAGTTATTTTTTACTTGGGCACAGCGCATTGGAAACAGAATAATTCACCAGACGATGGAGGATCCCTCTTGTTTAAACCAAGTTTATGATATCTTTAGTGATGTACGAGAGCGTGATCTTCCAAGCAGCTTAAAAGTTTGGTCATTCAACCGGATTTTTTTCCATTTACAACTGCTACGCAAAACCCGATCTCTGACGTGTGGTACATATACATTTGATACCCAGAAACATTGATACAGTGGAAAAAAACTGAACCGTTTTGATGAGCGTAATGTATCTCAGATTTGCGATTAACTACCGGAACGACACACCAGAGGATATACGTGCCATTTACTGACTCAGAAAACTATCACTTGTGAACAAGTGTTTAACATTTTTGGTAAACAGTGAACAATATTCAAACAAAACGAGGCCAAATCCTAGTGAACAGTTTCTTTCAAGATCCCGATTTCAACAACTTAGAAAGGTTTGAGTTGGGAGACGAATCCCTCTGGGACACCTACAAAATAAGATACTACGCAGAGTACTTGCAAAGACGAATGAGTAGCCAAAAAATGGAAAATACTTCACTACAGGAAAAAAAACATAACTCCAATTCGGAATCCATGACGGAGAAGCTGTGTTTTTGGCTGTGCGTTGTACTTGGGGAAATTTAATCAGAACAGGCGTTTAAGACAATCCGAGAACTGTTTGACGAAGTGGCATGGCTTTAAATGCTATGGGATATACCATGATATTGCCAGAATGGATAATGTATAAAGAAAGACTGATCCATGATGTGTGTCATAGTTAACATTTTTGACTTGACGTTGTTCAAGGCATTTGTTTAATTACTATGATGTATAAAATAAAATGTTGCCATGTAAATGCTGTTATTATTTCTTAGACCATCATGGAAAGTAGTTTACTTTTTTCAACATCCTAGTAACATTTTCATCTCAGGGCCAAGTGGTTCAGGAAAAATCTCAATTTGTAAAAAAACTTATTGAGTACAAAACTGATTTATTTCATGTGGTACCACAAACACATCGTCTGGTGTTACAAAGAATGGCACAGTGCCTACGCACAGTTACAAGAACGTGAAGCTATCAAATTCATTCGGGTATCCCCGAGGATGTTGAAGAGATAGTAGACGATACAACCTTACCACACCTCGTCATATTTGATGATATGTTAGGAGAAAAAGATGAGGAGAAAAATTAAATTATGGTTCACACGAAAGGGACACCATAGAAATGCCACTGTCATTTACATCACACAAAACATGTTTCCAACAATCCAAGGCTAGTCGTACCATCAGCTTGAATGACACACTACATGGTATTATTTCAAAACACAAGAGATAAAGGTCAGATCAAAACACTGGCGAAGCAAATACAACTACCCCATTTGGTGATGGCGTTTCAAGATGCAACCCTCTACACCTCACGGATATCTTATCATTGACTTTCATCCAAGAACACCCGACCAGAATCGTTTAAGAACAGATGTGTTCCATCGGTGGGTAACAGGTGAAGATCGAGGACCGATCGTCTACACTACAGTATAAAATGACAGGAACATGACACTCGATCATCATTAAGGATACAGCTACCATGGAAAACACACACCACATACAGTGATCAAAGCTCTAGAATCGTTGAGTCGGGAAAAGAACCCAACGAAACGACAAGAGCGTGGTAGAATCAGGATTAACAGAGATGGTGAAATGGTTCACCTTAGCTGCACGACTCATCTTAGAGAAAAAGTAACCGTGCCAAAACAGACGATGAATTTTATGGAACGCAACAAAGACATTTTAAAAACAGTTAGCTGATCAACATGTGGATTGACCACAAAACGACAACTTATTTTAAAACCTGGTGGTGGAGGTTTCCTTGGGGGCACCATCATTCGTACCCTGCTCGATGGAACGGGACCCAAAGCTGTGAGAAAATTTGGTTCAGTAGCAAGAAAACAACCACCCAAACGAAAGTCACCAGCCGGAAACGGTCACGACAACATCCACGCAAACAGCCAACCAAACGCAAGTCACCAGTAAGGAAACAAAAAGGAAGAAGCAGGCATTGCCTCATGACCGATTTGTCACTGTAAGAAGAAAACGCTCTGTATCAACTGGAACACCAAAAGTGTCCCCCATACTGATTCGACGTGATGTTACATCAGGGACAACATCCAAAGCATCATCACTTGTGGCCCAATTCTCTCCACTGACCTCATCTACTCCCCGTTCTAATAGAAGTTCGATGAGGTCTGGGTTGGCTACACCACAAGGATCAATGACGGTTTCTCCAAACCCTACAGTTCGACGACAATTGTTTGACCTTTCCAATTCTTCAAGTGGGCGTTCATCATCATCATTATCATCAAGATTTTTCACCAATCCCAAGTCTCCATTCCCCTTTACCTACTGCCGTTACTGCGATGAGAAATTCAGGACCACTGAGTAATGCTGGCAATATCGCTTTACAAGCCCTTCAACAGTGGTATAAATAAAAGAGACCAAACATTTCATCATCATTTGTCATCATGAAGCGCAAACAACCACTCGTTCGCAAACATGGCAAAATGTTGCTTGCTTTGACAGAAGCCTCGCCCAAATTTCGAAAGAAGATTATTCAAGAAGCACCAAAAGAATTGGTGGATTGTATTGCTGAATGTTGTCACAACATTTTAAAAGGCAATGTACCACTGTCAGAGGCTCAGAAGCGTCGATTGCATTCTAAGAGACAACACCTCCGACAGTTAGCGACCAAGAAAGTATCAGTTCGAAAAAAGAAAATCATTCTCAATCAGAAAGGTGGTTTTCTACCCCTGTTGGCACTTACACCACTCTTAGCCAAATCAATTATACCTCTTGGGGAAATCATTCGGAAAATATGAAGAAGATGGCCTATGTTCCGGTTCGGTTGTTGGAGGAGATGAATCGATGGAAGAACGAACAACGACATCGGTTACCCCGATCCCCTCAAGTGAGTCAGACTTCATCATTACAGAAAGAAATGAATCAAGTTCTTGACGACAATCAATTTTCTGAGTCAGAAAAAGCACACCAATTTGGAGAAGTATTACATCGCTTTCAAGTGTCACACAAAAAAGCGCTAAAACCCCCCAGACCACAAATGGCTAAGAAAACAACGAGTACAGTGACTGAAAAGAAAGAGAAAACCGATGACCTTGAAAGATCAAATTCTAGACAGTGTTCCAACGACCATGCGGCGAAAGGCTACTCTTTTGTTAAACATGCTGAAAGACCATCCTCACTTAAGTTGGGATGAACATGGCCTGTTAGAATATGATGGAAAAACCCGTTGAAGGTTCAAATATTATTGATCTGGTCAATGATGTACTTCGACAGCGGAAAGGGTCAAATCCACGAGGATGGGAACAATTTTCTAGAGGACTGAGAGAGGTCAACATCCCACAAGAAGTCGTGGGCATTAAACGTCGATGGAATTTCATACAAACACCAGATGATGATGAAGAAGAAGAGGAGGAGGAATATTTTTATGATAGTTTTGCCTACCCACCTACATCAAAGAAACGAAGACCTATTAAAAAGGAAGAACCCGAGGAGATATTAGTCCATTCGTCATGGGACGCCTACTAAAGAAGGACACGTTACTTCGTCACCCGTACTATGATACTGATAATCCTTGAGTTTTGGAGGAATTCATGGACTCTACAAGGCAGCGAAAAAACAGTTGAAATCTATCACTTTAGAGGATGTACGAGACTGGTTGAGAAGTCAAAGAACCTACACGTTGCATAAAACGATACGACGAAAATTTCGACGTCGACAAACTGTGGTAGGAGGTATCGATCATCAATGGCAAGCTGATCTCGCAGATATGCAAAGTATGTACAAAGAGAATTCACCATATCGCTACTTACTGTGTGTCATTGATGTGTTTTCAAAATATGCTTTTGAACAAAGACTTTCAGAAGTTTCTAGACAAGCATGACATTCATTTCTTCACGTCTGAAAACCCAGAAACTAAAGCGAGTATTGTTGAACGTTTTCAACGTACGCTTAAATCAAGAATGTGGAAATATTTTACCCATCACAAGACCCGTCATAATGTGGATGTACTGCAACTATTGGTACATGGCTACAATCATCGTTTTCATCGAACCATCGGACGTACCCCTGCATCTGTGTCTAGAGAAAATGAGCATGAAGTCACAAAGACATTGTATGGCAACCATCAAAAGAAAAATAAGAAATCAACTGATTTGAAAGTGGGTGATAAAGTGAGTATCAATAAAACCAAGCAAACATTTGCCAAAGGCTATCTACCCAACTGGACAGTGGAATTGTTCAAATTGATTAACAGAACACATCCATTGACCGTAAAACTTGAAGACTTGGCTGGAGAAACTATCGCCGGATCCTTCTACAGGGATGAAATTCAACATATAAAAGATGATGAGCTATACGAAGTGGAATCAGTTCTTGATCGGTGTACAAGGCGTGTAGGCGGTAAAACTTTTCAAGAAGTGAAAGTGAAGTGGCTTGGATATCCTAAAAAGTTTAACAGTTGGATTCCAAAATCGCATTTAGTATAACGTATAAACGTCATGAACAGCATGTCTCAGTCCGATACCAGCAGTATTCAGGTAGACAACAGTATACAGACAGGAAAATGTGAGGTACCTAACAACAGAATCACTTTCTTGACACAGATTGTGATCATCTTTATCATCGTCATCGTGTCATTAGTGAACCTGTGTCTCAACAGTCCAGATCGTGAACTTTGGTTGCTGCTGATGAGTACTTCTATCGGATACATTCTTCCAAACCCAAGTTTAAAATTTAAGAAATCATGAACTCTTTCTACATCACTCCATCAGTGATAGTTCGATGGCATTGTACCCAAACAACACACAATGTTGTTTTAGAACCAAGCTGGCAAAAACCATTGATGTCGACAAACAAAATTGGGAAGTGGCTCTCGTGGAAATGATCGTTCCCACACAAGTCAGAAATATCGAAGAGGAGGAAGGAAAATTCTACATCGTGCCTAAAGATCCAGAACTGGCGGCAGCCTTTTCACAAGTGAAAAACGGGTGTGAATTAGAAGGCAAAAAATGGGCAATACCCCTTTGTATTCCTGCAGGCATCTATGCGTCACCACAACATCTCACTGACGAAATGGACAAGGCTATTAAACAAGCCACTAAAACAATTTTAACTCAAAGAAACCTCACATTTGGAGTTGATTTTTCCGGCTTGTCAAAACGTGTCAAGTTTACCGGTAATAGTGGATCAAAGATCGGCTTGGAACTTCATCCATCCCTCCTTACGAAACTTGGAGGAGAGGGAAGTACTGAGGTGTTTCCGGACAGAGACAACAACAGATTCAAGTACGGTGTGGACCTCTTCACGAAGATGAACCATTTGTTTGTATATACCGATCTGGCAGAACACACTTTGATAGGGGATGTCGAAGCACCCATTTTACGCGTTGTGCCATTTGACACAAAAACAAAAGCAGGGTCTAATCCACACATTGCACTTTGAATTTCTAAATCTACACTACATACCTGTCAGCAGATCATATTTCAACGAGATCAGTATCAATATAACCGGTGACACAGGGGAATCAGTTCATTTCACTCACGGGAAGTCGATGGTGAAGCTTCATTTTAAAAGAAAGACACGATGATTCCAGTTTACCGTGGTCACCTCGACAAGTCGGATATGGTTTGGGCTCCATGTTCAAGAAAATGGCCAGCAACATCTTACCCATGGTGAAACCCATCGTGAACTCAGGACTACAGACTCTGAAAAAAGAGGGCTTTAAACAAGGTATAGGAGCCGTAAAAGATCTTCTGTCTGGCCAAAATGTAAAGACAGTGATCAAGAAACGGGGTAAAAACATTGTTGAAAGATGTGGGTCAGAAAACTCTGAGAGGTATAAAGCTTCGAGAATTCAAACGTCGACATCATTCTGCTTCCAGCACGTCAAGGAGACACAACAAAAAAGAAAAATTTTCATCACGACCGTTAGATATTTTTGATTGAACAACATGATGCAACACGGCTCTTGTGAGTGTAGCAAAACTGAACTTGATGTGACACATGTCCCACCTACCATGACAGCAATGCAAGATGCACAGTGGACAGAACATTATCCTGTGTCAGCACTGAGCAATTCATCTCCCATTGAATTTGTAATTCCTGCTCAATCAGAAAAGTAGACTGATATCAACCAGAGCTACTTGTACCTGAAAGTCAAAGTAGTCCAACCGGATGGCACTAATCTGGCTGCCGATGGAGAAACATCCACAGTAAATAATTTCTTCCACAGCTTGTTTAGCAGTATTGATGTGTACCTGAACAACAAACTGATCACCAATAATGCTGACACATACGCGTACCGGGCCTACATTGAGAATTTGCTGTCTTATTATACGGACAGTAAATAAACACAGCTCTACGCTACAGAAATGTGGAGTCCTGACACGGCGGGTCATATGCAAGAGCATACAGTTGCGGAAGCTAATGAAGGATTTATTAAAAGAAGAACACGAATCCACCGGAGTCGTGTTCTGGAAATGTGCGGACGTCTGCATTTAGACCTGTGTTTGCAAGACAAGTACCTTCCCAATGGTGTAGAGATACGGCTGCGACTCAACAGAACCCCAGTCAGTTTTTGCCTGTTTGGAGAAGAGGCTAAAATCCAGTTACTTCAAGCTGGATTCAATGTTCGGACTGTTGACCTGTTACCCGTAGTGGCCAACAACTTAAACCAGACCATCGCTCAACATGGCATGAAGATCCCAATTCGCCGAGCTGAGGTGAAAACTTTCACCATTCCTGCAGGCCAGCGATCAAAGATCGAAGATCATTTATTTCAAGGACAGTTGCCCAAACGTATCATTCTAGGCCTGGTAAAGAATACAGACATGAACGGTGATCTGGCAACCAACCCATTTGATTTTCAACATTTCAACTTGTCTAAGTTAGAAGTCAGTGTAGACGGAAAGACGACACACAACTTGCCGTTCCAGCCCAACTTTCCCACAGGAGAAATTTTGAGATCATACATGTCCCTGCATCAAGCCACGGGATCACTCGGTTTAAACCGCTCCATGGGTCTGACAATGGACGATTACATGCAGGGGTACACACTGTGGGGCATTGACTTAACGCCAGATCAAGGATAAGAAGAGGGACAGCTGCATCCTATAAAAACGGGGAACTTGCGAATCGAGCTTCAGTTTCGTGCACCTCTTGGTGACCCCATCAACGTGATTGTGTATGCCGAATACGACAGTCAGATAGAGATTAACGGGTTCAGAGAAGTCATCACAGACTATTAACCATGAGCAAATCAGGAGAACAGCTGGCCAAACAACTGTACGAAGAAATCTACAACTTGAATAGGCGAAACGATATTGTAAAGAGTTTGAACCAGCATGTGGTGCATGAACTGCAGACACACCTCTTTGATATCTAAAGGAAGAGTAAATGGTCATTTTGTCCCATACCCAAACCCTTTTTTAAAAAAAGTGCATTAAAAAAACTGGACATGTATCAAGTGATGGAAAGATGGTACGCTGAACTACAAAACATGGATCTCACACGCCAAATTTCAGATGTGGGCAAATATAAAGGCTAGTGTAGATACGAACAAGATCACACCATTGGAAGCTTTTGAGTGCGAATGGGCAGGACGAATTAAACAAGATTGGGAAAATGGAAACGATTGAGTTGCAGTATATTTTGGATCATTCACCAATTCTAGCTCCCTTGAATGCCGTGGTATGTGCTAAAGATCAACTACCACAACGTAGACCAGAGACTGTAAAAGCTTACATAGTGAATACCCACAATTCGACTCAACCTGGTGAACATTGGGTGGTTGTGTTTTTCAACGATAAATCGACTTATTACTTTGATTCGTATGGACAAAAACCACTCCATCGTGACATTCAACGTTTCTTGGAAAGACATGGACCCTATACATGGAATCTCATGAGACTTCAAGGATACAACACGTTTGTGTGTGGAGCATATTGTTTGTTTGCTTTGCATTTTCTTGTTCGAGGATGTGATTTAACACAGGTGCTTAGAGCTAAATTCCGGACAGAGGATCAACCTCACTTCAATTTGAACGATTCCAATGTGGGATGTTGGTTTTACCAGAACTATTCAGAACTGTACAAACGTGCAAGAAGACAAGTGTGTAATCAACATCAACAAACATGCACAGCTAAACATCCACCAAAGTTTGGAGATGGTCGTGCGTGTTTTGAATTACTGACGAATAGTTTGGACCCATTCTACTTTCATTAAAGTGTAGTGTTATGTACTTGTTGTTGATAGTGTTTGCATTGTTCATATTGTTTGTTCATATTTTTTTGTTGCAATGTTCATAGAGTTCAATAAAAGGCTAAAACTGATTTGATTTCTTGTTGTTTATCTTACACATTAACAATTGTGATATATTCCCTCTCGAATATAATTGATGGCCCTAAAAAGGGCCGTTTTTTTGTTTTTTGTGATCCTGAATTACTCGGAGTCACCCTACTAACTCTGAATAATCAGGGTCAAACCATATGCCATAATACGCTGAACGCACTGTAGGCCCATGTTTAGCGAAAACACAGGCAGGCCAGGCATACACATGATAGGGTGCCCTACAAAACGGGCACTTCTGAAACCGTGCGAAGCATCTGACGCATACAATGTCCTGACATCGACACTGGTTTATGTGGTATATATCCTCTTCCCTCTCCTCTAAACACACACCACACTTTTCGAACGAGAGTTTTTGTTCAGACATTGTGATTTCATTCTTCTTCTTTAAAAAACACTTATATAGTTATGAAAAAAAGTAGGTCAGTAGGTCAATCCACCCCATGTCAAGGCCAAAGGCAATGCTTTCCAACTCAGGTCAAGGTTAAACTTCGCGTCATTTTTTCATTGGATGAAAATTACGTTCTCTGATTGGTGTGTGCAAACAGAAGAAAGTAGGTCAATCCGCCTCAAGACTATAAAAGCACACTGCATCGTATCATAATCCCATTTCTTCTTGCCTTTAAACGTGAGTTAACAATTTTCAGGGGTAAATTATTTTACCCCACCCATCTCTTGGTCTATACACCGGACATATTGTAGCTTATCATTTGTAGTCAAATGTATATGTAGTTGTATATGTAGTTGTGTTTATTATTAATATTAATTCAGAGCAGTATTACGTAGATTGTATTTAACACCTAAATTGATAATATATTAATTTGTAATTTTGTTTGGTCTGAAATTATCGTGTCCCACCCGCCATTTTGGATCACCTTGTGGTACACGTGTGGTACACGTGGTTCCATATCAAGTCAGTTTTAGGCTTTTCCATTCCAAATCAAATCATTTCATTTATATATTAGTACCAAAATTTGGGAAAAATTGGTATTATTGACAAAAATATACAAAACGCATACTTTGCGTTTCATATTTTAAAAATTAAACATAGTATTCTCATTTATAGCTATAGTTTAGCTATTTATCTATCAAATACATAGCTCAATTACATACATACTATTTTACATATATACTATTTTAAAAGTTTAGCAAACGTTATAACAACGTTCAGCCACTTTGTGAGCAAACCCAATTTATTGTCAAGTCAAATTTGCACTTATATATAAAGAATCTTTTTATATATATTCATATAGACTTCTTTATTTCAACATATTCTGATATCATTACCTTTATCAATTTAGACAAATTCATTGGAAATTAAAAGGAATTTGACTATAAAATAAATATAAATTTATCTAATGATAATAAGGAAGTGAAGTCACAGTTAACATTTAAACAGATAGAGTTATTATCATAGAATAGTAAATTTATCCCAGTAATTTTAGACTTATAGTTGGTGTTGGATGAACATCATACACCAAGTTTAATAAGAAGTTTACATAGACAGGATAGTGTAGAATTTAGATAGAATTAAGTTAGAATTCAACCGACTGCAGTTGCAATTGGACGGTGTATAGAGCAAGAGAGAGCAACAAAAACCTAGGCACCTTGAGCTTGTCAGATAGTACTCTTACTTACAAGAGTTATCCTACCTACATACTTACAACCTCCAAACACTCATATTGCAATCATATAGAACAAAATTCACAAACAAAACAGTAGCTTACACAATACTCACCATTTACCATTAGGAACATTAGCTTACACTTTACCCACCATCTACTTTGAAGAGACATTCATCATTTTTATTTAAAGAGTTTTATTAGTAATCATCATCATTATTAATCATCATTGTCTTAATAGTTATTTTATACAGGCATATATGTCAGTTTCATCTCATCACAAGATGGATAAAGTCTTCTCACCACGCTATACAAAACGTCTCAATGATTCTGGACTCAGTCGAGACTCATTCAAAATAAATCAGTCTGCGAGACCAGAAAATGGCCATTATCTCCATACCAGGATCTGGCCTCACAGACTGATTATTAAATCAGCTAGGCATGGTACAATTTTGAAAGAAACATCAATTGTTAAATTCACCCAGACTATTAACAGAAGTCTAGGCAACAAGCTTAAAAGGATGATCCCCCTCAAATCAGGAGCTTTTATGCTTGAATTGGCCTCAGCTGAAACAGTCAATCATCTGCTCAGGCTCAAACCATTTATAGTTGGCGACACTCATCTTTTAGCTATACTCCCTCAAGGAGGACCTACCATCACAGGTGTTATCCATAATGTCCCTCTAAGTGAAGAAATTTCAAATTTTTGCCATCAACTCAACCCAATAAACTCAGAACATTCCGTATCTTCTGCAATACTTCATGCTACAAGGTTGCTAAACAAATTTGGGAAACCATCTGGTGCAATTAAAATCATCTTTTCAGGATCTGTGCTTCCAACATTAGTTAAATTAACTGATTCCCCTACCTTTTTTCCTGTAGACAAATATTCGCCACCTCCCATAAGATGCTTTAATTGCCAACGTTTCGGACATATAAACACAGCATGTCATTGCGAACAAAGATGTGCTTATTGCACCAAACAACACAATATTAAAGACTGCCCAAAAACAGACCTTCCAAAGTGCTGTAATTGTGGGGAAACACATACTACAAAATTTAGAGGTTGCTCAGCCTACAAAAAAGCATTTCAAATAACGCAAAAATCTTATGACTCTGGAATCCCTTGGGCCACTGCAGAAAAAATGTTATTTGGTTCCAAGTCAAATAAAAAAAAAAACAAACAGAAAAAAATAAATATAAAAACAAATATTGATACAACACCAAAACTAAAAAAAACAAGGCAGAAATTAATAATAAACAAACTTTTATAAATCCCATAAATTCGCAAATCAATGAAAATCAGTCAAGTTATACAACAAAATTTTACAGATCTAACTCTGGACACCTTGTTAGGGAAATCAAATATCAACCAAAAACTCCATGTTCAGACGATAACATAGTAAATGAAAATACAGATTCTATCATAAATATTTCGGATAGCTTCGAGCAACAAATACAGACTTCTTCCAAAAAACCAGAAATACAACCAAAAATAAGCCCAAAGCCAAAGAAAGCTCCTTCATTGATTATTTTAGATAGCCCAGACTCCATTCCAACTGTCTCCCGGACCAAACCAACTACTGAACCAAACAACAATCAAGAATCTGAGACACAAACAACCACTAGTCCACAAAAACATCAAATTATTCCAGTTGTAAACTACACTACTCCTACTCAAACATATAAAAAAATAACATCTACTCCATCAGTAATAAAAACACCTTCCACTATTAATACAGAATGTTCCTCAATCTCTCCACTTACAGATAATAGTAAATTTAACATTACAGAAGAAGACTCACTTGTATCCATTCATTCAAGTCTCTTTTACAACAATAACGGACGGATCATTCAATCTTGAGTCTAGAAAATCACAACAGTCTGGAACTAGTCAAAGTAAATGACCTAATTATGGGCGAAACTACACCAATCATCAGTTATCCAACAAAAAATATCTCATTAGCAGACATGAAACAACAAACTACCCCGACTATAAATCTACATATAGAAAAAACATCAACATATAAAAAAAAAAAACAAATATATAATAACTAAAAATTGACAAATTAGTAGACATTACAAAAATGCTTATTAAAAATAAATCTCAGGTAGCAAAGGCTAATCTAGATGAATATTTAAGAAGAGAATTCATCTCTAATATATGGAACAAAACAACAAAAACAGACAATAAAAAGAAAGAAGTCACTATCCAAGAAAATCAAACTAATCACAATAAAATAAAATTAAAAAACACAGAATACAATCCCAGGATCACTTAAACAAGCAAAAACACCAAAGAAATTATTATCCAGATCTATAAAATATAAAGTGCAAGCAGAAAGAAATCAGCGGTTCATTAAAAAGTGCTTTTTATAATTCAATATGAAACTTATTTCATTCAATGCAGGGGGATTAACCCCACACAGACACACGGAAATAAAGGTAATGCTAGACCTCAATCCAAATCTCGACATTATATGCATTCAAGAATCAAAATTAAAAAAAAACCAGGTTAAAAATATCTCAGGATACAGAGGAGAATATAGTTACTATAATCATGAAAATAATTTTTCATGTGGGGGACTCATCACCTATTTTAGAAATTCAATCAACTATGAACCCATTAAACTAGAAAATTATAATAAAAAAGCACATGAAATACAAGCATTCAAAGTCTATACACAAAAATTGACTTTCATTTTAATAAATTTTTATTCACGAAATATAGATAAAGAAGTTTTAAATACACTAACTTCCTTGATTTTTAACAAAAATAATGAAATTAACCATATCATTATGGGAGATTTTAAAATTTGGTAGAATGGCTAAATTCAAATAATCAAGTTATACTCAATGATGGGAGTATAACTAGAATAGATCATAGTTCTGGTAAGGGTACATGCTTAGACCTAGTTATTTGCAATGCTCATGTAGCTACACATTCCTTTTGGAAAGTGCATGATGATAATTTTGGATCAGACCATTTTCCTATATATACTTCTTTTAAAAACATGGATACAATGAAAGAACAAAATAAATAGATAAATTTAATTTTGATAAGGCAGACTGGGACATGTTCAAAACAGAGTGTGATCACATCACATTAAATGAAGTATATTCAGAAAATATTAATATATTTAATAATAATTTAACAACATTAGTCTTAGATATAGCAAATAAAAGTATACCAAAGAAAATTATAAATAATAATAAAAAAAAGAAAAATGTACCGTGGTGGAATGATAATTGTAAACAAGCAATAGCAGATAGGAAAAGAGCACTAAATAAATTAAAGAGACATCCAAATCTTCTGAATCTTAATAATTATAAAGAAAAAGAAAAAACAGCCAAATCAACAGTATTAAATGCAAAAAAAGAAAATTGGAATATTTTTTGCAATTCATGTACACATGATAAGACAAATAGTAAAGATTTTTGGATCAAAATAAGAAAAATAAAGGGAATGCCATCTCACCCTATTCCTCTTCTTGTTAATAAAACAAACAAAGCAACTAGAGATAAAGAAAAGGCAAATTTTTTAGTTAATCATTACTCAACAGCCTCTAGCAATTTAAATTTAGAACCAGACGTGATTAATTACCAACAAGATTTTGAATCAATTAATAGTGATTTTTTAAAGGAGGATAAATCAAATAACGATACAATAAATACCAGTTTCCAAATACATGAATTATTACAAGTTATAAACACCAGGAAAAACTCAGCTACTGGACTAGATAAGATCTCCTATATAATGTTTAAAAATATGCCTTTATCTTTACTAAATAAATGGCTTAAACTTTTCAATATGATTTGGACACAAGGAGTATATCCAACTGAATGGAAAAAAACTTGTATCATCCCTTTATTAAAACCAGGAAAAGATTCCACTGACCCAAAATCCTACCGACCCATTAGTCTCACATCCCATCCAGGCAAGATTCTAGAAAGTATGGTTAAAAATAGGCTAGAATTTTTTTTAGAATCAAATAAAATATTAAATAGAGAACAATCCGGATTTAGAAAAGGGAGAAGCACTTTGGACCAATTATTTAAAATTCAACATGATGTTTTATCAGCTAAAAACAAAGGCCACTCAGTTTTAGCAATTTTTTTAGACCTAGAAGCTGCATTTGACCTAACCTGGCATTCAGGAGTTTTATATAAATTAAGGAAATATGGTATTACAGGCAATTGCTTCAATTATATCAAATCATTTTTAGAAAATAGGAAAATCCAAGTTAAAGTAGGTAACAAAATGTCAGACATCAAAGAAATAAATAGAGGTACCCCACAAGGAGCAATTTTATCTCCCATTTTATTTTCTATTTTAGTAAATGACCTACCAGAAAAATTAAATAAAATAGGGATGACTACCAGTCAATTCGCTGATGACGCAGGGACATGGACATCTGGTCCCAATATCCCTTTTTTAACCAAAAAGGCTCAAATAGGCTTAAACACAGTATGTGACTGGGCCAAAGAATGGGGTTTTAAACTAAGTAAACAAAAAACAATAGGCATAATTTTTGGTAACAAAATATAAATCAAGTTGATCTTACATTAGGGGGAACCCAAATCAAATTTGAAAAAAAGGTGAAATTTCTAGGTATGTGGCTTGACCAAAAATTTACATTCTCAGAACATATAAATAATATTTTAAATAGATGTGAAAAAGATATTAACCTTATGAAAATGTTATCAGGCACGGACTTCGGGTCAGACAAACATAGTCTGTTATTATTATATAAAACTCTTATCAGACCAAAAATAGAATACGGAGCATCGATATACTCTTGTGCCCAAAAATCAATACTAGAAAAACTAGATAAACTCCAAAATAAGGCTCTAAGAATAGCACTACGTGCCCTACCTTCCACCCCTGTACATTTATTAGAACATGAAGCAGGTACCCCCCCTCTGAGCCTGAGAAGAGAGGAACTTATTATTAAATATTGGGCTCGATCAAATTCTAGAAGGGAGGACAACCCCGTAAATGCCCTAATAGGCACCGGATATTTTATAAATGCTAAATATACCAAAAGGAAAACTTTTAAATTACCAATTGGAGCATATACACATGACCTCTTAGTTGAATACAATCTAATAAATACCATCACTGCTGATCTTAGACCTTCCCATGTGCCGCCTTGGACTCTTCTTTCCCCAATAGTTAATTTAAAATTAAAAGAAAAATTTAATAAAAGTGACAACCCAAATATCATAAAAGTTATAACAAGTGAATATATTGAACACAAATATAATAAATTCTTACAAATATATACAGATGGCAGTAAAGATCCAAATTCAGGTAAAATAGGAGCAGCCTATACTATTCCGCATCTACAAATCCAATATACGGAAAGACTTACAAATAATTTATCAATCTACACAGCGGAGTTATTTGCTATTATTAAAGCACTTACCTGGATTTTAGAACATAAGCCAAATCAGACAGCCATATTTTCAGACTCTTTAGCTGCTTTAATATCTATTAAAAATAATAATAGTAATTCCAGACCTGAATTAATTAAAGAAATTTATATCATGTATAATAATTGTCTATCTGAAAAATTAAATGTCCATCTGATCTGGTGTCCCGCACATGTTGGTATCAGGGGAAATGAGGAAGCTGATAGAGCGGCAAAGGAAGGTCTCCTATTTACAAACATTACAAACCCCTGTCCATTAGCTAAAACAGAAGTGTACTCTCTGATCAAACAACAAATCAAAAACAAATGGTCAAATTTATTAAAACAAAATACATTTTATGATACTTTTAGTAGATCCACTGCTAGTTTTAATCAACCAAGTATATATTCCAAATCAATAAATCTAGATAAATGTATTACCAGACTTCGTTTAGGCACTAACCTTTTATCTGGTAATAGAGGAAAATATATTCTAAACTTACAACCTATGTGTGCAAAGTGTCAAGTCACCAACACTACGCAACATTTTCTATTGAATTGCAAAATTTTTAAAACATATAGATCAAAACTTATATCTGCATTAAAAACAGTGGGGTTGTCTTTCTCCCTTGAGCATATCCTAAATCCTAGCAAAGCCCACAGCAGGTCAGTATATCAAGCCCTGGCTGTCTATCTGATAGACTGTCAGATGACAGACAAGATATAAGATATTTTATGTAAAATAGCTCCTTGGTTGATGCATAGTCTGGGCGTCAATATTCTAGAGGAGGGTCATCCTGAGAGCAAATGGCGATCAAACATATAAACGTTATATGGGAACTCTTTTGTGTCCTGCACCGTGGCCATAATTTTATTGTAAATAATGTACTTTTGTACATATATTGTTACTTTTTACCTATGCATTATTACATATTTTTTACACCCTATGGGGCCGTTTTGTTTGCATAGAAGTGGAAAATTTCTTATATATTAAATATTTGTTAATCAGCGAGCCTGGTGCGAGGACAAAATAGAGTCCTACACCCCATCCATCATAATGTGATAACATTGTGACATATAAACAAAATCTTAACTTTTAATTGGGATTAATTCCCCTTGTCACCTCATAGTCAATCAGTTCACTTCAGATCTGATCTGAGGTGATAATGGATTTTTTAGCTAATTCTTATATAGCCTCTTCAGGAGGATTCAATTGTCCTCCAGGGGCGTCTTTTCTCCACTCAAAGTTTAATTAAAACATCGTTTTAACTTATTTTTAAACCCTGGGGCAACATTCTGTTGTCCAAGGGATCGATTGACTGTGGGGTGCCAAATTTTAAAAAGATAACTATTTTATAAAGATGGGTTGTATTGATCGCCATTACCATAGACTTCATTACTTACCCCCTAAGTTTTTTCTATTTTATTTCTTAGGGGGCCAAATATCTATTTTTTAAATTAAATTGTATATATGAAAATAAAAACCATGCCTAACTATTCGTTGGTTACACCAACACACAAAACAATATATTATAAAATAAAAACTTGTACTCTTTCATTCCTGTTTGAGTACAGCCCACTCAGGACAATTGACATAGCTCCTCAAACCCCTCTAAACACAGGGGGGGAGAGAAACTAAGTATATATTGAAGTATAATCTTCATAATTATAATTTGTATTACTTCCCCTTTAATTAAAAGGGGAAAAATACACGAAAAAATATATAGCACAACAAACAATAGAACATAATATATTAACTCAGTGTGTTCTAATGTAAATTTAACTAACAACAATGCTAAAAGCAAGATTAAATAACAAAC
>CM037779.1:80966483-81016483 GCA_021229015.1 Solen grandis
TGTCAATGTGTATAATTTACTTTGCTGAGCTATTGTTGTGTTCACTTCTACAAATAATAAAACAATTTATAAATTTTTGCTTCAAAACATTGCATTATCCATTATTGATCTCCACGGTAACCTGTATTTTGAATCCTGCGGTTTAACAAAAATGGAAGTAAACAGATGTCCTTGTTTGTGACAAAAGGGTACAAGAATAAAGAAGAAAAAATCATATACAAGCAACAGATCAAATCTCAATCTATTTTATGTTCCCCCATCACTTATAAAGTAGACCAAAATCTCCACCCCATGTAATTCTGGCCAATATCGCAAGTTATGCAATTCTGGCCAAAATCAACATCAAATGCAATGCTGGTCAAAATCAACATCATATAAAGCTGGTCAAAATCACCATCACCTGCAATGCTTGTCAAAATTGTTATCACACATAATGCTTGCCAATATTACCATTACACAAAAGGCTACCCAACATTTCAATCATATGTAAATCTCATCACATGATGTAAAATTGATGTAATGTTGTGTAAGTGTTATATCAAAAGTGAAGTTGGCTAATATCACAGTCACATGTGATGTTGACCTAAATCATCCCTACCCCGTGCGATGCCATCTGCAGGAGAGGGACAATAGGATGCTACCCATCATGCCTTTCATTTCACATGCGCAAATCATTGTTCCTATGGAGAGACGCAGAAAAAACTGCAGATTTTTTCTCATTCACCTGATCAATACAGTTATCCAATGTTCAGGACTATTAAATGCCCATAAATCTGTTGTCATCAAATCAGCTGAAAATTGATTGCTGCAAATGCACGCTACTGAAACGAATTGTCTAGCTGCTCATGAAATTCTTCTTTTGTTTTGTTTGATTCGTTGCATTAAAAAGGAGTTGTATTCCTATTGCTACGATCTATTCGTAATTGGCATGATAATTAAAGGTTACAAGATATTTATTCCTTTGATAAGATTCATCCAAATAATGAAGTACAAAGATACTGTATTTCTGAGAAATGAAAAATGTTGTGTTCTCGTGTCATTGATGACTCATGTCATTTGGATTTTTTTATTGAGAATTTACGTACATACTCACACTTGTAAACAATACATACAAACAAAACAACAACAAAGAAACAAACAAAAAATAAAACATTGTCATGAGATATATTTAGATATTTCCTGTTTAAAATCTGGTCTCTCTGGTCTCAAAGTATAAAGATCCATTTTACTATCTGTAATTTGTTGTTTCATGTTTTTGTTGTTTTTTAAGTACACCTTTTTGAATCAATACTGTTAAAACCTCTCGGGGGAATTATGTCATTATTTCGCTTATTGACAAGGAGCAGTAAATAATTGACATTCTGATTGAGTTACATTGTGTTGCTTAATTAACTAGTCTGAAACCTTCTTTGCAACAAGAAACCCTTGTTAGTATAAAAGGAAACAGGGAAATATGTAATTCTGTGCTGTCAGTGAAAAGAGTGAAAAATATTCATGAATAACAAATCTACATACACCATAGATATAAATGTTATCATTTTCATGGTGAGAAAAGTTTCCTTCTTGGGATAAATATGAAAAGAATTTTGTAATCATTAAATAAAAAGATAATATTTGCTGATTTTGTTTTATGAGATTGTATTTTCTTTTACCTGTTTTCATAAATTATAAAGTAGATATTTAAAAAAAAAAATGATTAATTTTGTTTTGAACAGTTCAGTGCAAATGGTATAGTACATGTTTCACTGAACGGTTAGGTTAACAATAAGAAAGGAATGCTATCTATTACATGTGTGTTGAATATTTTCAGGTAAATATTGATCCTCCAGTGATGTTTGATTGGTAAACTTTTTATTTTATTTTTTCTAGTATGATTTCTTTTTGAATATATCTTTTTCCTCTTGAAATCTAGATGAGATATTATGCATGAAGATGTAGAAAACCCAGTGATGCGCATTCAGAAAGAGGCAGTGTTTCATTCAGAATATTTATGGGCTTGTAAATTTTCAATTTGCAATGCACGTGTGCACCATTTGAGGCAGAAAAATCAGTGGAAATTTAAAATCATGGTGGGACAGTCATTCATTCCAGCTGATTTAGTGAATACATGGATGATCCTGTGTACTGATGTGTGGGTGTGAACGGGGTGTACCGGAAAAGTTGTTCATGTAAAATCTTACAACATGCTATGAATAGCACCTCTAAGTGATGTAAAAAACAAGGACAAAACAACATCAGTTTGCGATTCACTTGATGAAATGATCTTTCTAGTTTTGATCTATAGCTCCTTGTTTGCCATGGAATAAAGAATACAGTTCATGATACATCTCAGTTCCTTAATTTTCTTTTTCAATATTTGACACTCCCTCATTTTCTTGACAAGAGATATTTTGCATATGGTTATTACCGGTAGTCAGATACATATTTTCTTTAGAAACTTCACTTGTTACATTAAGGATACCAGAACTTCACTTGTAACATTAGAGGCACCAGAACTTCAATTGCTACATTAGAGCACAGGCTACCGGCGTGGGACCCCCCAATGATACAAAAAAACAATTCAAAACACATTTTATAACAAAATTTCAAGAAAAAAAAGTATTGATATCATAAAATAAGAAAAGGTATGTAACTACCATATTGAATTGGTTATCGGCTTCTGTGATAATTACAATATGACATTGGGGAACCAGCGATTATGGTAGCCGTCAGTAATAACAAAATGCAACAGTGGAATGAGGGCGGAATGCATCGATACTAGCGACTTCTGGAAAAAAGCATAACTTGTGAGAAATAAACAAATACATAATATATTGTTTAATATGGGTATTTGTTGGAAATATTGTATTTCTGTGAAGATGCCGTTGAAAAAAGCATTGACTGTGATATGCATTGCTTCGGTCACATCGTGTCCGAGTACAGTTTCCATTGAGTTTCGTGACTCGTATTGTCTTTGTAGTTTATCTAAGATAGAAAATTGACTCGGTAACGAAAAGGCCTATTGTTTCTGCATTGAACAAGCCCGGCATATTTGAAATCGGCTGAAAATTGTGTCAGATACAAAGCTCAGAATATGACCATGTCAGTTTTCCTTTAGATTTTGAACGGAGAGTTACATACCTTTTCTTATTTTATGATATCAATATTTTTTTTTCTTGAATTGAATTGTGAAATTTTGTTATAAAATGTTTTGAATTGTTACTTTGTATCATTGGGGGGTCCCACGCCGGTAGCCTGTGCTTTAGAGGCACCAGAACTTCTCTTGTTACATTAGAGGCACCAGAATTTTACTTGTTACATTAGAGGCACCAGAACTTCACTTGTTACATTACGGACACCAGAATTTCACTTGTTACATCAGAGGCACCAGATTTTCACTTTTTACATTAAGGACATCAGAACTTCACTTGTAACATTATGGAAACCAGAACTTCACTTGTTACCTTAGAGGCACCAGAACTTCAATTGTTACATTAGAGGCACCAGAACTTCACTTGTTACATTATGAACACCAGAACTGAACTTGTTACATTATGAACACCAAATTTAGCAATATAGTATAATAATATGTTTAGTTTCCTGTGATATTCTTGTGAATATTTTGCCTCTTCATTAAGATAAATAAGTTCAAAAGGGCCCTAATATTCATTTATGAAATCATTTATTCATTGTCTATGAATATATAATTCATAATTAGCATCGTTTCAGATAATTCAAGGAAAAAAATTCATGAAGTCCATGATTTTTACATAAATAACCTATTCAAAACCTACATTATTCCCCCCACTCTGACACACCATGGTCTTTAAAGCCATCCCGGGTGGGCTGGTGATAGATCAGGGACAGAGCCTGACTGGTTTATTGCTGGGTCAATCTGGTGCCCTTTTGCAGGTCACATGTGCCTTGGTTTAATCATAGAAATATTGGGTACCAGTCCATCATAAACAAGGGACTTCTGGGTAATAAATCGTTACTTGAAGTCATAAACAGCCATGTATGGGGACTTTAATGGTTTATTTAGGGTCTTCTTATTGATTTCATGGTTTGTTAAATGCCTGAGTCCTATTTGTCCAAAATGAAAAAAATATAAAAGCTGCTTTGATCAGGATAAAAAAGCTCTTGGTTTCTGATGATGTTATATTGTGAAAATAAAAAATGCATTGATTTGAATATTATGTCTTAACAATGATACTCATTTTCCATCCATTTAATGATTGAAATGAGACTGTGAAACCAGCTTGTATTGTATCATACAATTTAATTGAATTTTAGGTTTAACGATCTCACTTGTAACCTTAATAACAAAATTATTTTTATCTTATAGAGTCAAGTTATGTATACAGATACAGATACTATCTTGCAAAAACAGGCATTTATTCATTTCAACATTATTATTTTACCAATCATTCCTTAAGATAGATATATACACTAAACATTATTTTATTCTTAGATGAAAAATGTCATTTTTCTAGCAGACTGATAGTCAGACATTATTGTGAGATCAAATAAAAATTTTTTTAACGGATCCCCATATCATAAGGGCTCTATCATTGGGCGTTATCAACAGGATGTCATCAACAATCAAATGACCAAGTCCAAGCATAGAAACATCCCAAATTATCACTTGTGAAATCTCTGTTTATCTTCGCTCTTTGAATTTAATTTGCATACGATAAAGTAAACATATTTTTTGCAAGGAAAGTAAACAATCATTTTAGAAGTCAACACCAGCAATAAAGTCCTCAGTTTTTACATTGTGATTATATTTAATATGAACTGGCTTCCTGGCTTCTTCATTTTTTTAGATAAGGAAATGGCAATTTACTGTATGTACACAAATATCAAATCAATTTACCAAACAAACTTAATCAAGAAAGGAGGCGTGAATACAGACACGCTGTCGACACTCGCTTCGTGGATCTGAAAAATAAGGTGAACATCAGATTCAGAAGTGTGACAAAGATCATTTGACTTGTCAAAAGTCAACTCTGCAGTGTCACAAGTTTCAATAAACAGCTCATTATCTGATTTGTGTGTCACTTAGTGATCTCAAAATGAAATCTACCATAAGGATGTTTAGCTTTACAATATTGTTACTCAGTGTTTTTTTAACCTCCTGGGTATAATAATAACAACCAAATTTTAACCGTCAGAATCGTTTAAAATTATTCTCTTAAAAAAGATTGTAAAAAAATATGGTGCACACTGTTATCACTTTTTTTTTTGTCATTTTTGGAAAAAATAATTTAAAATTAACCACAACATTTATTTTGTCATATATTTATCAAGATATGTTCTTTTTTTTTACGCTTTTTTAAAGTTATTTATTAGATACATGTTTGTGTAAAAGCCAAACTTTTTAAATTTAAGATTTTAATTGTGTTGCAGTCATAATTATATATAGAGTATATTCTTTTAGTAATTTAGTTTTTCATTTCTTGGCTTGAATTTCCAACCAACAGCATATTGGTCTCTAGAAGACTATATCACCACAGTATCTACCGTAGATATGTGGCATGATACCACACCCAGTCACATTATCCGGACACGGTGTCAACCAGTTCTGGAACTACCCCGTATATATCCTGAGTGCCAAGCATGGAAATACCAGTATCATTTTTGATGGTTGGGGATTGAACCATTGACCAGCTCACACTCCCAAAGCAGACATATCCTCTCAGCCACAGAGGACTGGTAAGTTGGTTAAAGGTTGGTTACAGTGGCCATAAAAATGGTGTATGTCTTAAAGAAATATATTTTCTTGTTAGCTTGTCTGTTTTTTTTTAAAGAAAAACAGTAGAGGTATTGTCATCACTCCGGTGTCGGTGTCATTAGCATCACTCCGGTGTCGGTGTTATTGGCATTGGCAGCAGCATTCTGAAAAACTTTAATCTTGGCCGTAACTTCTAAACTATTAAACCGTCTGTCATCAAACTTCATATACTTGTTCACTATCACAAGTGCTGCATTCTTATCAAGGGCCATTACTCTTGGTTCATTTTGTCCAAATTTAGCTTGAAAAAAAATCTTGAAAAAATCGTTAAAGTCTAGCATTGGCATCCGTATACGGTGCTCTTGTGTTTAATCACCTGCCAGCTCCAGACTTGTCTATATTATAGTAACGTTAGATTATTATTTTATCAGAAAAAATGATAGGGAAAAAACATAATTGGAATTAACCTTTTTTTATAATGTAAAAAAAAAAGGTTTATATTATTTTAATAGACTTGGAACTATAGCAGTTAATGTTTTTGCTACATGCTTAGACTTACAATTAGCCATAAAACATCAAACATTTGCTGTGAGCACCTGAGTGACACAATTAGATATTGCCGTAGTAACAAGGTTCCCTAACCTGTCCACCAATCATGTGTAGCGTACCTGCTGTGGGACATGTGATGAGGTTGGTGACAGGACTGTTTAGGCCCCCCTAGTGGTTCTCTTGAGATGTCATATGTAGGTCGGAGCAACTTTCCGGCTTATCTGATTTTATATTGTTTTCACTTCTTGTCAGTACCCAAAAAGACTTGTAACCCTGTCAGACATGATTAGATTGAGAAATGTATGGCTATTCTATGGTTTAATAGGAAGTTATTGATTTTGTTATGTCTGAGGAATAGATATTGTGCTGTCACAAAGCAATGTCACATCACCAGAAAAATACCACTATTTTTGAAATTTTGATTAAAAAATCTTTTGTTGTTCTTTTATTTTCCAAAAATGCATTCTTTTTTTCTTTTGATTTTTTTTTTTTTTTTGTAAAGTGAAAGACATGTAAAAGGTGCAGGTGATACGGTAATAACCTAGCATGAAAAACTGGCAAAGTGATGGATTGTAAGAGTGATGACTTCTACAGGGATATTACTTTATATTCAATATTCTAGACTCCACATATTGCAAACTGAAACAACAGCGTCAGATGTCACAAAACACCTTATGTTAGTTTTTTTTTATGAAACATAAGAATTGACTTGTCTGTTATGGAGAGTATTTCTGGTTTATTATTCGTAAATTTCAATAAAACAATCCTACTACAGTTGATATATTTCCCCTACATCTGATCAATTTGCTGTACAGGTTGAGAAGGACCCATCTGATTCGGTTTTCTCGCTTTGCCAAGGTGTAAAAACACATCTATTTACATAAGGTGAAACCATCTCCGGGGGCCGAGTGGTTAGAGTGTTCGCCTAGGGAGCTGGAGGTCGTGGGTTTGATCTCCGGCCACGACATACTAAAGTCATAAAAAATGGTACTAGTATAGCTCCCTTGCTTGGCACTCAGCACATAAGGGTAGTTGCAGGACTTGTTGGCCTGGTGTCAGGATGTAACTGGATGTGGTATCAGGCCACATGTGTACAGCGTGTTACAGCAGTGTGACAGTACTATATCTGTCTCAAGTAGACATTAACTTCAAATGACTGAAATACTATCAGTGGGAAATTAAACGCAACATACAAACATTGGATGAAGAGAGTTAAGAGTTGATTTATATGTGTTTAATCAGATATATTAGTTTGCACCTATTTTGTTTTATGTACCCATTTTGTTTTAAAGGGTTAAACATATTTTTCTATATAGATTGATCTTTATTAGCATATTCTCTTTGTAATATAACCAAGGATATCCTGGATTTGCTTTTGGGGTAAAAAAAAGCACTTTATTTGATTACCATGCAGCTCCATTATAACATTATGTTATGATAATGTATTGTATTGTATTGCATTATGACCATATAAAAACAAGCTGGATTTTATGTTATAATGGAGCAGCATGTTACATTAGATCTACACTGTATGTATCATATAAATATTAATTTTGTGTGAAAATCGCAGAAAGAATTTTATATTTATCAAAACATTTTTTACTTACTGTCACACTTGAGATCATAGGCAATATGGGTGGTAGAGAGATAAATACTTTGACTCTATGGCTATCATCAAAATTCTCTATTAAAAAAAATGTCTCCCATATGTCTTATCCTACCTGGGTGTTACCAGTCCTGCCCGTATCCCTGTGTGTACCTAGTTTTGTGGTACTGGCTTGTATACAGACCCGGACTTCCGTACCAGATGTAGGTAGGTACGGACGGCACTATGTTAACATCATCTGCCTGTCTGACAGTCTCAGTGGAAAACTGGTGTAACCAATCAGCAACAAAATAAGAGGTACAGTATTTTAAATTGTCAGCTAAACTGAGAACAAAGATTTTTTTAAAGGAAAAATTACCAGGTATATTATACATGTAATAACAAGAAATTGCCATTGATTGACTCGGGGGTATTAGTAATTGAAGATTACTAACCAAACTGAACATGACTGGAGCTGTTGTATTTAACAAATAAGCCTAGGTTTGAGATGTTCATCTAGACTTTGTTGATGGAGAATATAATTTTGTGATCTCCCTAGAACTTTGATAATTTTAGTAATAGGTAATCAATGTACTTCTAATTATCATTATTAGTGACACCCCATTAAACTACCTGTGATGGCTGTACTATTCTTGAAACCTTTGTTTTGTATTGCTTCCATTTCAATTCAACTTAAGTTTCCTAATATCAGTTATCTAACAGTACTCCAGGGAAATTAGGATCATTTTTTTAAAGAAGCCATCATTAAAAAAAAATTGGTTTGCACTTGAGCTACCTAAAGTTTTATCATCGGTAGGTAGGGGTTTGATTGCTTTTGACATAAGAAGTGATACTTCTAGAAAGAAAAGCAGATAAAAAAATCTTCTCCCTGGAGGGTTAAAGAAAAATAAGGGCCTTATGGGTAAGTCAGTTGAGTAGCTACAAATCAATTATTTTTTAATGATGGTTAATTTTGTAATGATTGGGTTTAAGGTTCTTATTGTTAATATTGAATATTCAATGTCTTAGATATTTGAATGTTATGTAGGTTACATCACACTTGTAAATCCTGAGACAGATTCTGTTGAACTTATCTCAAACAAAATTTATCTGAGATATGAAAAAGCATATTGCCTTTTGTCACAATTTTAATTGAAGATATTAGTATTGATAAAAAGAATATCTTTACCCAATCTCCTGATAGTGTTAATTTTACTGCCACTAAAATGTTAATGTTATAATAACTAAACTATCATTTCTTGTGGTTTTGATGGTAGATCAATAAAAAAGATTAAAATTAATCTGTGGACAAATGGATCAGAAATGCGACATGAATGTTAAAAAAGTGTATTAAAAATTATAAGCTGCATCATAGAACCAAGTTTATTTATAATGTACTGTAGTAAGGTGTAAAAAGTCCATAAAAGCAAGTGCTTCCTGTGATTATATGTAGAAGTTAGTGATCAGAGGGCACATTAGTGGTTTTAGACAGATCAAACAATTAGAGTTAAGGGCAGTTATGGAAATAAGTGTTAAAAGGCACCAAAATACTACCTTTTAAGTTTTTTCTGTAGCTTTATAATGTGTGTAAAAAAAAAAAAGAATTTGTTTCCACTAATTAATGTCTCAAAAAAGAAAAACGGTCAGCTTTCTTTTGATATTAATTGTTGATTTATGATAAAAGAAATGCCTTAAAATTCTGGTTTTTCACCAATGCAATAATGGTTTTATTCTTGATTGATCGGTAAGAGGGTATTTCGTTGCTGTTTTCTCTGAAAACTCCAAATTGAACTACGTGAACTGCTAACATCATTTAACCCTTTCCCTCATATAGACTCATTTTGATGCACTCAATAGGTACCACATAAAGCCTGATCTGCAGAAAACCACAGTTAAACCTTACCAAATTTAATTATAAAATCCTCATTTCCAGACCACTGAGGAGCAGCGAACAGCATAAAACCTGATCAGCCTGCGAGTTACTCGCAGGCTGATCTGGTTTAATGCTGTTCGCATAGGTCTTTTCATGGTGTCCTCTATGAGGGAAAGGGTTAAGATGTTGATTTCACGCGGTATATTAGGTAAATACTAAGTTGCACATTTTGGTAATGCAAAGACCTTTATAATCATGTGAGATTCAATATAATATTTCCTTCAACTTGATTATTACCCGATTGATTATAATACCTTTTGAAAACTTTGCCTACATGAGACTGACATGGATACAACATCCGGTCACATTATTCCTACAACATTGTGTCAACAAGTACTGGAAATGCCCTTATGTAGCAAGGAGGATATATCTCTACCATTTTGAATGAGTATGGTATATTATGACGGGACCATTATAACCAAGGTACGAACCCACAACCCTCTGGATACAAGGCACATGCTCAAATCACTTCCCATCTGAGTATGATTTCCCTTTTCTTCTAAAACACAATGAAATGAACTGTATACATGTATTTGTATTTAAAAAAGTATATAGCTGGTTGTAATATCACCAAACAAAGGTAACTCTGAAGGTCCTCTCTACAGGTTAATATTCATGGATAAACCATCTTTAAAATTAAAATAATGGCTTAACAGTAGGAGGCTAGCCATGTTCTCTTCACATGGAAATAAAAATTCATTTTCAAATTTTAACAGGATAGCAAACTGTGTCACTATAGGGTGAATTTTAGGTGAATAGGCAAACCTCACATCAAAGGGGTTTGGTATGAATCTGATACTATAAATAATATATACAATTTGTGACTAACCTTTCATGTCAAACCCCTTTACCTCAAATCTGTCTTCATGGTTCCAAACAGCCCCAAAATAGGTGAGGAACCCCAAGTTTGAACTCCCTGGTGTAACTCCTTTTTTTATACATATGTTGTTACCAAAGTAAAATCAATTGTAGTAACATAAAGCCTGATCTGCAGAAAGCCAAACTCAAACCTTACCAAATTTAATTGTAAAATCCTCATTACCAGACCACTGAGGAGCAGCAAACAGTATAAAACCTGATCAGCCTGCGAGTTACTCGCAGTAACTCGCAGGCTGATCTGGTTTTATGCTGTTCGCATAGGTCTTTTCATGGTGTCCTTTATGAGGGAAAGGGTTAAGGAATGAGATCCCCTTCTGTTGAATGTAGAATGAATTAAAATTTTGAAATTAATTTTGTAATATTTTGAAATATTTTATGATAAAGTATTATAGGGTTGGAGGTGTAAAAAAGAACTGGTTATGTAAGTGGAAATTTTTTTCATCCAAGTGAACATGAAATTCAGCATGTCCATAAAGAAAGAATAGTTTGTGGACCTTTTGGGGGGAAATTCATTCTTTAAAAATATGTAGAAATTTTTTTTTAAGTTTTGAATATTTCGACAGAACATATGTATGCTTGCTCTAGAAGAAGCATGCAGTGGAAGTTATATTAAAACAGTTATTTATAACTTTTGTCATGCATCATAATTGTTGGATAAACTAGTTTGATAAACCAGAATATCAATTACTTAAAACTTTCATAGCTAGTCACACGAGCAGTTCTACTTCTGCTTTTTTAAATTATATATGTTTTGGGGGAAGATAAAAATACCACAAATGTCTGTGTGCTTGAGTTGTTTAAAAGCATTTTGATGAAACTCGGAGGTTTTTAAAATCAATAAACACAATGTTTTATAATCTTACCACAAGACATGAAAGCTACATTCAGAATGTGTGTGAATCTGTTCGATGATGCATGCAACTAACAACATGATGAGGGTGGTTGTAGTAACACTTAACATTGGCGATTTATGTCTTTTTAACTCCGCAGCAAAGAATTTGGGATTTTAACATTGACTGAGGATAATTCGGAAGATTAATTATTAATATCTTGTAGAACCTACTCAAGGTTTAATTATTGAGAAGGTTTGCTTTAAAGTCTGGTACTCAGGTGAGATTTGTGCGGCCCTCATTAGGTGTTGCAGTGGTCAAGGGCTTTGGTCTCAGGTGGGTCAGATGGGGCCAGAATTAGCGCCCTCTATCAACACAATACCAGTCTCGCTATTAAAGAGGTTACAAAGGTTTGTGTGTTCTTTTGTTGTAACAGGTTGGGTCTTTGATGTTGCAGGGCTGCAGTGGTCATCACAATGGACAGAGGGACTGGACAAGTGGTCCAGCAGGTACTTGAACTGGAGAAAGGGCGTTAATTACCACAATAGGGGCCTTAATTGTGAAAGGGGGAGGGGGATGAGACTGCAGTAAATGGTCATTTGGGAGATTAGCAATATGGCAGATCTGTGGTGCTCTGGTGGTCTGGCTGCTAATTAAGTGGACTCAGGTAGTGGAGCTTCTCCAGGGTGTGGAATCGTGTTTCTTTGTTGACCAAATGACAAGTTTTCCTGATGCAGAAAAACTCTCTATTCCTACTACCTGTGCATGTATTTGAGTATGCCATATAGTGAACTAAGAAGAACAACTTCCTCCAGGTGACTGCAAAAGGAGGGCTGTAACCTATAAAGTCCATTATTGCTGTTTCTTGGGTTCCAAAGCAAATTACCACTTTATACTGTTCAACAAAAGTTTTTATTATGTTCAGATGAAAAAAAAGGTATTATACACTGCAACATTCCATAATTTGGTCAAAGATTTTACACACAGTAGGTTCAATCCATGGTCCTGCCCAACAATTTCTACAGCTCTCTTGCTTTTCTAAAATAAGCATTAATTGATTTGGTTTTAGTTATCAATTAGTTTAAGGAGAAGGAACCATGTAGTAAATCCAGTATTAAGATCTAAAGTTGTTGGTTCTAGTTTCATTTATCGAACTAGTTTTCTGATGTCTGACTTTGTTCAACTTAAATTGCAAATTACAGATGATTGGCACATTTAATGTTAAGTTTTGAAACTGTACCCAGCCCATGAATTGTTGCTATTTATTTATCCACCAGACTTAAATTCACCAACTATTTAAGCCACAAAAATGGGGACTATTGCTAAAACGTCAACATTTGTGTCTACAACATTAATTTGGATTACAAAATTGTGTGTCATTGGTATAGCAATTGTTAGTCTATATAGACATAAGTCACAAGACAGGAGATTGGGAATGAAAAGTGGTTCGTCACAACTCTCTCTATATTCACAATATACAAACTCTACACGATACATGTTTTGCATATCCGGTTTAACATCATCTGAAAAGAACTTATAACATTTACAAAAACATCCTTTATATCAATTTAAAAACAAGTTCTTACAATAAAGAAGAACAGACGTTTTACCCAACAATGTCTCTCCAGTCATCCGGCAAACTGTCGCTACAAGACGGAGGATGAGGTAGCAAGTTTAGAGGCAGATTGATGGTCTGTAACCCTTAATTGATTTTCAGTGTCTTTGAAATTGTTTTATATTGCTTTTGAAATTGGAGTTTTAAATTATCCAAAGATATTAGTAGTTTCTTCAATTTTGAGTCAAAGTATCAGATGAGATTTATAATCTTTGAACAGAAATTGAAATTTGTCTTAGTTTGAATTTATGGTTAACCATTAACTTTAAGTATTTTGAGTATTATTTTTGGAAAGTGTTGACACAAAGATGTTTTTAAAGAACTTGTAGGAGATATTCAGCAATTACTAAATATGATGAAAGGGTTCAGAGGTAGCTGTTTAATACTATTTCTGATTTAATTTATGCATATAAAACAATTACATGTTTACAGTTGTTTTATTTTGTGATAAACCTTTCAGATATGATACGAGGTGACTAATTAAGTTGCTAAGGTAATTATAATTAATTAGCTGTGAAAATGGCTGTGGTTTGGAGGGTGAACAGAGATCAGGGGAGTCATTAGTTGTGTCAAGACATGGCAAGAGAGATGGGATTTGCCACGCAACCTTGCCTAACCTGCCAGTCACGGACCCTGCCACTCCACCTCTCCCTCGTTTATCTGAAACACCTCAGTCCAGCTCACTGACTTTATCTGCAGTGTCCGTAGTGTTGGTATTCAGCAAGGTATGTGTTTCTGAAATATACAGATGCTGGCATGACAGACAGGGGTAACCAACATACATGAGTCAAATTTGGTGAGGATGCATGGCTAGTGGTTATTAAAACCAGACCTAGTTGTATACATAAAGTGCATTTCAAGTATATGAAAAATGTTACTATCTTGTACATGCAGAAAAATAAGATCATCCTTCAAGGTCACAAGATTAAACCCTGACTGTTTTTTTATTCTCTAGTAAGTTCTTGATAGAAATTGTAGGAACTTTCATTAAACTGCCATCTTGCAAAGTCAAGATTTGGATACATAGAAATCATGCATATTGTCCTGTTCAATTTCATTGCGTCTCACTTAAAAGTTCAGTATCTTTGTTTTGTTGAGTCAGGATGGTGTAGTGGGGGTATTCATCACGCTCAGTGATAGATCTAGTTTCATTTATATACATCTACAATTATATATTTATAGACTGAAGTGAAGCGCAGTTACAGAATTTTGTGTAAAATATTGAACACCTGCTGTCATAACTACCCAGAGTTCACATTAAATAGGAGAGAAAATATTCTACATGTAGAAAAAAAAAAGAAATGAAAAAAAAAACCACTTATTTTTTCTTACTTTCATTTTGTTGTAATGTAGCTTGTTTGTTAAGCATAGCATAATGGAATGAGTATATTATATATACGTTGTTTTAATTTTTGATATGTCTCTCAAATTCTCTCCAAATGCACATGCATACATAATTTATAGGGTTTGCATTAATGTTTTGCTTTGTCATATTGGCAATTTTTCCATGAGGCAATCTCATCAAATAAACATGCTGGATATACCCACATGGCACTTTACCAGACTTGGTTATGTCATATATCAGATGCCGAGAGTCCCCATAGACAGCTGTAACAGACTGTGTCACAAAACGTGATCCTGGCATGGCTCTATGTACCAAATCACAGTGGACCCAGTCTGGGAACACGGATTAAAGTGGAACCAGTCTTGGGGGTCATTGTTCTGACCTGTTCATCACTAGAAGCAGTCTATAAGATGATGTAATTAATCCTGTGCCAATCAATCCACTAAACACCTACATCAGAAGACTTGTGAAAATATAGTTTTTTGTGAGAACCCATGATGCAGAATTTGATAATGATATTACAATCAACTCTACAGATATTCCTGATTATAGTTCGCCTGATGGTTCATATAGCTTGTGTTCACAACGGTTGTGTTTTCGAACCCCATTTTGTGCAAAGTTTAACCCTTTCCCTCATATAGACTCATTTTGATGCACTCAATAGGTACCACATAAAGCCTGATCTGCAGAAAGCCAAACTCAAACCTTACCAAATTTAATTGTAAAATCCTCATTACCAGACCACTGAGGAGCAGCAAACAGTATAAAACCTGATCAGCCTGCGAGTTACTCGCAGTAACTCGCAGGCTGATCTGGTTTTATGCTGTTCCCATAGGTCTTTTCATGGTGTCCTCTATGAGGGAAAGGGTTAATCATGACCTTCCCAGGTACAAAGTACTGGTCCAACCCAGAAACCATCAAAAATGGTTAGTATTAGTTGTAAGAACTTGTTTCCCTCTCAACATGAAAAAGAATCTATTTAATCTGTACATTAAATCAGTCAGACACTTCTTAAATTTGAGAATGCTATTTACATTTGGCACCTAATGTAACAAAGTAAAATCATTGTAGGTGCGGGATTATGTACCTGGTATATGGAGATTTATGGTTTTACTTCCCTCTCTTAACCCTTTCCCTCATAGAGGAAACCATGAAAAGACCTATGCGAACAGCATAAAACCAGATCAGCCTGCGAGTAACTCGCAGGCTGATCAGGTTTTATGCTGTTCGCTGCTCCTCAGTGGTCTGGAAATGAGGATTTTGTAATTAAATTTGGTAAGGTTTAACTGTGGTTTTCTGCAGATCAGGCTTAATGTGGTACCTACTGAGTGCGTCAAAATGAGTCTATATGAGGGAAAGGGTTAAGTTTCTGTTTCAAAATAACCCTCTGCTGAAACCTAATGTGCAGTGAGAAGTTTGTCACTTTTTGTAGGATAGCTAGTTTTTCAATCAACATGAAAGTATCACAAATATTCAGTTAAGTGTCTAAATAGAAAGAGTCAATATTGACCACAATTGTCCACTTGACTGGAACCAGGAAATGGCCCGACAAAGGTATTATTTGATCTACCGTAAGTCTATTTGTCCCTATCAATGTCAGAACTGTGGCTGGACATGGCCACAGAAGAATAGTGTGTGGACCATAATCTTGAAAATCAACGTAAATATTGTCTTAACTGAGGGTTCTAAAAGCGGGTTTTAGCACCCAAACGGTATTATTAGAACGCTGGGATTGGGTCAATATTGAGGGTGTTTATCAAAACAAAGCACCATTGATCCCTGCTGATCACTGGATTAATATTCAGCCCAAATTAACTCTCACTTGAATTATATGTCTGTATGGCAAATTTTGGGTAGAGATGCTTGTTTTTTTTTAGTTCTCATTTTATGTAGTGTGTTAAAGCGGTTTATTCCTTGAAAGGGCAAAGTGGAAAAAATTAGTTATTGGTATGTTTACTTCTTTTATTTTATATTAATGAGAAAAGATAACAATTTATTAGAAAGAATTAAGAAAAAAAAATTGTACAATAAATTACATCCTTCACAATTTCAGAATAACAACTTGCCTTTAATTATATGCTTTATCATTCTTTTGTTTTCACTTTAAATAATTAATTTTTGTCATTAGCATATATTGCTTATATTTTTATGACATTAACATGTATTTTTAATGAAAAATGAGACACACACAAATTAATAAGTGCAGTTCTCATAGGGTCAGGATAGAAACTAATTGTTCAGATAAACATACTTGACAGGAGATGTGTACTGGATCCCAAATGGCAATTTAGAAATTAATATTGTATGTCACAGGATCTTTTTAATAAACTACATAATTTATGAAATTACTTGTCATTAATGTTATGCAGTTCAGGTTACTAATTTCACCATTTTTTTTTACATTTACTTTGATATCAAGTTTAATTGAAACAGTAGTTGTTTTGCTTGTATTTTGATCACAAAAGGAGTATTATTTTTCTTTTCATGGGAAAAATTAAAAGCTGCAGAAAGGTTTATTGTATTGGCAAAGAACTTGCAAATGTCTGAAACAATATGTGTGACTGCATGGAGCAGCTTCTGACTAACACAAAATGACCTTGAAACTTAGCGATAGACTTTCACAGGGGTTGAATTACTGATGAATTTTGAATTAGACATCAAAGTGATCCGATATTTGAGGATCGGATAGTCTGCCATTATAACCAAATACAGGGGATCTTTAAGCATGTAAGATTAGACTGTGTTACAGATGATTTTACAATGAACAACTGGGTGGGTGGGGTACCTTCTGTTGTGGGAAAAGTTGAGGAATGTGGGAAATATTTTAATTTGCATTATATTCTTGTATAGACAGCTGGCATTTATATTGTAAAAAAAATCATTTAACATGACTTTCCTCAGAAATCAATCTTATTTGGAAGTTTTCCCTTCCCAAATCCATAAGCTTTTATTAATGAAAAGAATTTTTTCAAATCTTTTTTTTTTCTTCAGAATATTGATTTTTTTTGTAAAGTTTTCTTCATTTAATTGCTTGACTTTAATGCAGTTAGGAACTATTCATAAAAAACAAAAAAAACAAATATAAATCTGCCATCATTTGTTATGTAAACCTAAGATGTGACTAGCATCAACACTTATGTTCCCTGTGGGTCCTATATTATGACCCATTCCTGATTGAAAATTCTGTACAGTAATGAAGATTTCCAAAATTGACAATTCATTCTAGGATTTCTTTTTCTCAGTCTTGAAGTTTTGGCAAGAAATTTTCCCAATTAAGTGAGAAATGATAATTTTGTATTACTAAAATATCTAGAAATACAGCTGTATGAAAAATATATACATATATGACAAACAACATTTTCCTGAAAGTGATTTGTTTCCAGAACTGAAGCATTTCAGCTGGAACTTTTTGGAGGCAAAAGACACTTTCATTGCCATTTCAAGGGTATGGAATATCAATACATGTATTTTAGAAATTGTTATAAAACAAGGTTATAATAAAGACAATTAACATAGATTTTAATAAATTGCTATCAGAATATGCTAGGGTGTCTGTATTCTGGATGTTACATTGTAATTTTCTGTAATTTTGAAACATATTTGTTTAATAATGAAAGGACACCTACTTTTCTTAAATACTTAGGGATGGATTTCATCGCAGCAATAATGCCTTCTTAACAAATGAAAAAATAGTAAGGTATAGTAATATTACTATTTACAGCAACTTAGTCTTTTAATTAAATATTTGGAAAACAAAAATAGTGGAATACCTACCTTATTTAAATTTTTAAGTATTGCATAGAGCTATTAGTGTTGCTGGTGGAATTGAGCCAGGTGTTTCCTGTAATTATGTATCTGTCTGATTGTTTCTCTGTCTGTCTCTATGGTGACATTACGGGCAGTGTGTGTGGTATACTTGTGAGAGGTGTGAAGGTAATAATCTGTTTAACACCTGCCCCCCCCCCAACACCTCAACTTACCTGTATCAAGGTGTTACATTATAACACTGACCCACAGCTTAAGAGAGATCTCTTCATTGATTCAAACGTATCCAGATATCATCCAGAGGGTCATCGGCTTAACTCTATATTTACCCGAATACTGACCATATCTTAAGCTGGTGCCAATCTAAACCACAAAAGCTGTCTATTGCACTTAGATAAAGAATGCTCTATAGTCCATGCAGACATTAAAGAGTCACAGTTGTTGTAGGTATTAATTTGTATTTTGGAAATTCATAAAATTACTGTTTGATAAAATACGCGGAAAAATATGGAGTGAATAAACTTAATATAAAAAACTGATTTAGTTTTCATATACTTCAAACATACTCTATAAAAATATCACTACATATCTATCATCTCCAAATGACTGAAATGCTGTCAGTGGGATGTTAACCCTTTCCCTCATAGAGGACACCATGAAAAGACCTATGCGAACAGCATAAAACCAGATCAGCTTGCGAGTAACTCGCAGGCTGATCAGGTTTTATGCTGTTCGCTGCTCCTCAGTGGTCTGGAAATGAGTATTTTGTAATTAAATTTGGTAAAGTTTAACTGTGGTTTTCTGCAGATCAGGCTTTATGTGATACCTATTGAGGGCGTCAAAATGAGTATATATGAGGGAAAGGGTTAAACCCAACAAACTACTATCATCGCTACATATCTAAAAAAAAAAGAAAAAAAGTATAATCAATCTTGCATCATACATGACTGCAGAGTGGAAACTTCCATATCTGAATTATTTTTTTTTTTTTTTTTTTTTTTTTTAGAATACTTTTGGGGGCAAGGATTTTTTATGCCCCTCCCAAGCACAAAGTACTGGCCCAGCCCAGGAACCATCCTGAGATATAAGTATTTACTATTAAATGTGAGAACATATTTCCCAGAATAAATAAGTTTAAAATGTTGAATAGTGCCTTTTACCCATCTTTTCTATGTAAATTCTCTTAGGTCATTCATGAAATCTCCACTTGAAGTTAATGACTTAGTTAAGTGTTGTTATATTTGGAGCCCCTATGATGAAGGGTACCTGCCATCATTATATATTTACTCTGACTTAGATGTTGCATTGTGCCTATTGTACTATACTGCACTTGACATTCCCCCGGGTGATGATGGCCCATTATGTCAGTACAATAAAGTGCAGTACAGGAGGGCAGGGACAGTGAGCCCTACCCCTGGGGCCCGGGTCACACACCCAGGTGTCAGTGTTGTCTGTGAACGTGTTGGTCAGCCATGGGATCACCACTTGACAAAAGTGCCGCACAATTGTGTGTCGAGTAGACAGTGATGCACCATGGGGTTGACCGCTGACTGCAGCTATTGTCCACTACACTGGACACAGTGTTTGGTGCTTGCAGAAGGGTTTAATAGTCTGGTCATCACTGGCTTTGTCCCTATACTTTGCGAAGATGCATTTTGACACTGTTTGAGATTAGTTGTTCTATTGCATAGACCTCAGACACTCCCTAAAAGGGACATAATACATATAATAAAAAAGTAAATATTATACTAATATTTTCCACTGAGCAAAGATGATGTTAGATCATACTTGTTCTTTATCTCTGTAGTTACTAACATTAAAATTCATATCTTTCACCATGCATTGATCCATGCCTATAGGATATACTGTAACCAGATTCTAGTATGCCAGGACAGGAAAGCAGGATTAGTGTCTTGGTGTCTTCTGACAATCAGCTGTCAGTATAAAGTATATTGCAGTGTTACGCAATGCAAGTTGCACTAAGTCCCATATTGTTGAGTTAATGCAGCTGAAAGGCTATAATGCCTTCCTGTATTAGCGAAGGTGCTAACAAGGTGCCAGGATGTCAGGTAGAGCAGGCTTATGTGCCTAGAGGGCTCAATGTTGCCCCCTTTCCCTTCATATATATATTGATGGTGATCTGCTAATTGGCCGAGGCCAGTGACATAGTGTACAAGATGTTATCTATCAATTGTCCACCTAGAGAACCACCAGGGACAATACCCGCCCTTCCAATTGGCCTGATAGTTGATCCCCTATCAGGATGGATTGCCTTCCCTTATCTGGCCTTATCAGCCCCAAGTCTTACAATGTACTTACAATCCACAGATAGGCTTTGATATTGTAAATAAGGGATCAAGTTAATGTGTAGGGTTTTATCTACCCCAGACACTCCAATTGTCATTGAAATGATAAATCAATAAGAAGTGCAATTAGGTAGCTGCAGGGATAATGACACCTGTAAACTGATGTACTGTTTTGTCATATCATACACTGTCTTGTACATGACTGTCATATATCTGTTCATCATCTTGTTACAATTTTTTTCATTTTCTCTGATGAAGTATAGATTATTTCCTACAAAATTTTAGTAAAACCTGGTGCTATATTCTAAAATTACCATAAGAAGTACTACCCTGGATATGGCTTCAGCTTCCTTTTGGCCCTTACCTTGTATGAGCAGCCTTGGCAAACAATGAGACAGGTTTCCTCATACAATTCTACACAGTCTGCAATGGCAAAGAAATATTCATTGTCATGTATACCATTAAAGGTTTCCTAAATTGATATTCATTAAGTCATAAATTTGAACATGAACAGTCATGAGGCAAAGGAATATATTACTATGTATTCAATACATTTTTTATATCATTTTACACAGAGAATTATAAAAAGCAAAGTATCCTTCGTATGTCTTTAGCTTCATCTCAAAATCAACTGACATTGCCCCCATGTACTCGAAAATAAAAACTGTACTTAAGTATGATTTTCTCAAATGTAGCATCTAAATTCAGTGTAGATTTCAGTATGATATTTGAGTTTGTGCCCCAAAGATCTGTCTTAAGTTGTTTTAGGACCTGGGGCCAGGTGCAGCCATGTTCCGGCCATGTTTTGTGTAAACTGGACATTCAAAACACGGGTGCAAATATTTACCTGGCTTGTTTACAAACTGCACCCAGGGGAGAACAAAGGCCTTGTTCAAAAGTGCCGCCCTCTGCATCCCCTTACATATAATTATTTGTATGAAAATATTAAATTAACAGTAATAGTATGAAAGGGCGTGTGTATCAAGTATATTGATGTAGGCAACAGTTGGAGGGCGCTGGGTGTCGGCTTGTGCCGTGGCTGACGGCTTCTTCCCAGCTGTTACTGGTGTTGACATGATACAAGTCGGCAATATTCTTGTCCTTTTGTGTCATTGATTGAGACGAACAAGAGTCATAACTTGAAACAGTTGTTTTAGCTCCTAACAGTAGCTGTACCTGAAAATACTGGTTATTGTTATCATAAAAAAGGGCAATCAATCAAGAAATAAGAAAAAAATAGATGAGAAATAGAACATTGACATTTTAAGTCATTTTTTTTTTTTGGTGGGGGGTATTATTTATTACACATGTTGGTCATCTGTATATATCAGGATTCATAATTACAATGATAAAGGTTAATTGGTGATTTAGTTTGTTTTCCTTTGATAAGTCATTGACCTTAGGGACATAATAATGGTATCAATCTTTCTTTAGATGTTTTTCCCCAATTAGTTTTAGTTTTATACATGAACATTTATTGGAAATATATTCTGATTCTTCAAAGTTTCTTGGAAGAATGAATATAATTCTCAGTAATAATTTCAGTGGCTGTCATCAACACATAATGTATCCAAAAACACATACAGGAAGTTTATGATAAATATGCTACAACATTAAAACCAGAATGGGACTCAGTGGCCAAGGAGTTATAATTGCTTATTTTTCACTTGACTCCTTATCACTGTGAGTAATAGTGTCTTGGTTTTTGTTCTCTTGGAATTTTCATGGGAGCTTTCTAGTAGCCATCTAGGGTGGCAGGGTGTCCTTTCACCTGTGATTAACTGGCTGTCACTATAATTATGACTGGGAAATATTAAAAATGATTACAACCATCAAATTAGGTCTGATAATGTTGATTATACCCCCACTTTACAAGCTCCCCTCATCCCTTCCCATCATATACTCTAATTACATGAAGACAGGTGGGATGCACCTTAAATGATGGTTTTAATTAGTTTTCAGTAGTTAAGCTATTCTTATAAAATAAACAGTGTAAAAACTTGATCAGCATTAAAAAACAAAACAAAACAAAAACACGTTGATTTGGTCAAAAACTGGCCACATGTATCATATTTTGTAATGATGAAGGATATAATCACCATAATTAGAATCACAAACTGGTTCTACAAGGCCGTCCAGTGACGGTGATACGTATCTGAGGAGGTTTGACAGAAAACATGTTCAACCATTGTCCTTTCCCCATGGCTCTCATGAACTGTGGAGGACCTATCTCCGACATCATTAATCTGCATAATGGATGTGTCTCCCTCATTGATTGAATCTTTTTTTCGGAAAAATAAATACAATGATTATTAATGTTTCTCATATTAATCAAGAGTCCTGTAGCAATATTTTTTTCCTGCCTTTCGTTCACTATGCCAAATCGTATACAACCTTAGGCTTAAAGTCAGCTATGAAGCTATCTCAATGGCTTAAACCATGATGTCCACATATACATATGTTCTGCATAAGGTGCATGTGAACATCTTGGTATATGGTCCTAAGACAACTCTGTAGCTGACAGTAAGCAACCAGTAAGCAACCAGTTGCTTACTGCTTAGCATACTGAATGCACGCCTGATTTCATTATTAAATTTAGTAGCTTTTTCTCGAGGTTTCATGCATATTGATATAATACACATGCGCTTTAATGTGTACAAGGCAGTACTTGATTATGTATTGCAATACACATTTGATGGGTTCCTTTGTACTTATGCTCTGTCATAAGTTTAATATTATATTCTAAAAAAATCATACTTTTAGATTTAATAGTTTAAAATAATGTTTTGGCCTTAGACCTTCTTTAGATGTAATACAGTTTTAATGTAAAATGTAGTCATATTCCCATAAAGCTTGGTTCAAATGTTGATTTCAATTTGTTTGAAAATTCATATAGCCATAAAACTTAGAACAAATTGTTTCGAATACAGAGGGCTTATATCATTCTGTCTTTGAAGAAGTTGCCAAATCTGAGTGAGTAAGGGTTTTCAAAAATCTCTTGGAACAAGTCTTTAAACATAAGTAGGCCTATTTTATACCTCACTCGGACCAATCCTGGATTTAGATTAACACTGACACACATGCCCAACTTCATCTTGTGTTTTCTTTGATAATTAATCTGTTATAATAAATACAATTTTGTTTGTGACTTCATCTAATAGGATTAAGCTTGGATTTGTTGGCTGGATACTGTAATCTTGTATAGGATACAGGTGGACTTTGATCTGGTCAGAAGGGCATGTCTTTCTTCTAAACCATCTATCCCATAATAATCTGTAGAACATGTTACAGTAACAACATAAATCCTGATCAGATTGCATGTCAAGTTCAAGAGAGATTAGCATTGTGTTTGTAATTTTTTTGTTTGTTTCATTTTGCTGTTGTAACTTTAAATATGTTATACTACCAAGTATTTTTTTAATCATGTTGTTTTTTATTTAGAAATTGAAATTGGGTTGACTAGTCAAGTTATTAGCACAGGCAGTATATTGACAGCAGATTTGAAAATTTTGGGGTTAAATGACTGCTTTGAGTGGAAATTTTATCATAAAACCAAAACCTACAATTTCTAAATTGCATAGCACCCCTCTCCCTGAAAAAATAAACAAATATAAAAAAAAAAAGAACAACAATGAAATAAAATAAAATAATAATAAAAGAAAACAGTGTCCTTTCACACTTATCTGGTCCACTGGACAGTCCAATTCTGATTCCTCATGGTCCGATATCCTGCTGTCTGGTTAAACACATTATAGGTTTAAGTAACTTAATATATGAACTACATGAAATATTCATTATGTCAACATGACAGTCATGTTGTAATGTTGACAAATAAACTCAACAATGATTTCTCATTTACTTTTGTTTCAACAGGTCGTACACATTTGTGTTGTGTTTAATCAGATGAAAATTCTAACCCTGTAGTTTCAATTTATTTATTATTTCAAGTAAAACATACGAAAATATATAACATAAACAAAAAAACAAAAATAGATTGTGCTTGTTCTTCAAAATGATGACTAACTTTTAGCCTCTTTTTACATGTAAAACAAAAAACAAAAATATGGGACAAATAATAAAAAAAAGGATTCTAAACTGAACATTGCCATTTTTTTATAAGAAACATTTTGATGTTTAAATATATTGAAAATATTTAAGTGTAGGGCTGTATACAATGCATATTGCAATACGGGACAAGCAGTATGCAGTACAATACAATACAAGCGTGAGTTCAGTATGCTGAATTGTATGCAACTATATGCTTACAGTCAGCTATGAAGCTATCTTAATTTAACCCTTTCCCTCATAGAGGAAACCATGAAAAGACCTATGCGAACAGCATAAAACCAGATCAGCCTGCGAGGCTGATCAGGTTTTATGCTGTTCGCTGCTCCTCAGTGGTCTGGTAATGAGGATTTTTCAATTAAATTTGGTAAGGTTTAACTGTGGTTTTCTGCAGATCAGGCTTTATGTGGTACCTATTGAGTGCGTCAAAATGAGTCTATATGAGGGAAAGGGTTAATGTCATAAACCACAATGTGCACATATACCCATGTACAGCATAAGGAGCTTGTGAACAGCATGCAATATGGTCCTAAAACAACTCCATAGCTGACTGTAAGCGACCGGTTGGATACGGTTTGTCATACTGAACGCACGCCAGGTTTGATAACAAGTTTTCAAGAAACATATTGCAATATAATGGTATATTGGGACAGCCCTATTTAAGAGCATTAGTTATTATACGCCCGAAGGGCTGTATTATGTTATGCCGCTGGTCGTCCGTCCGTCTGTCCGTCCGTCCGTCTGTCCGTCCGTCTGTCCGTCCGTCCGTTAGCAATTTCGTGTCCGCTCTGTATCTTTTGAACCACTTAATATAAATGAAAACTATATGGCAGAAGTATCACCCAGAGTGAGAGGATGTGCAGAACATAGGTTTCAGATGGCTAGGTTCAAGGTCAAGGTCACAATTCAAGGTCAAATATCTTAACTGGTGCAAAATTAGTATTTTTGTGTCCGCTCTGTATCTTTTGACCTGCTGGATGTAAATGGAAACTATTTGGCAGAAGTATCACCCACAGTAAGAGGATGTGCAGAACATAGGTTTCAGATGGCTAGGTTCAAGGTCAAGGTCACAATTCAAGGTCAAATATCTTAACTGGAGCAAAGTAAGTATATTTGTGTCCGCTCTGTATCTTTTGACCCGCTGGATGTAAATGGAAACTATTTGGCAGAAGTATCACCCACAGTAAGAGGATGTGCAGAACATAGGTTTCAGATGGCTAGGTTCAAGGTCAAGGTCACAATTCAAGGTCAAATATCTTAACTGGAGCAAAGTAAGTATATTTGTGTCCGCTCTGTATCTTTTGACCCGCTGGATGTAAATGGAAACTATTTGGCAGAAGTATCACCCAGAGTGAGAGGATGTGCAGAACATAGCTTTCAGATGGCTAGGTTTAAGGTCAAGGTCACAATTTAAGGTCAAATATCTTAACTGGTGCTAAGTTAGTATTTTTGTTTGTGTCCGCTTCAAACAGATCATGACAGGTCCAACCACAGATAATAACTCCACAATTGACCTCATATTCACCAACATTGAAGACTGTATATGTGGAACCAAAGAAGCATATTACACTGACCATAAACTATGTTGGGTTAGCTGGTAATGAGGTAACTCTTGATTAAAGCACTATTCACATAATAAGAAACATGAAAAACCTATTTGTAGCCACTGTTATAATAAAGCCCTTGAAGATTAACATTGCCAATCCTTCTTGTTGAAATAATACTTTATATATACATGTTTGTGCTTATCCTTTTTGTCTTAGGATATTCCCTGACAATACATACCTTCGGGCGTATATTGCCCCGCTGTCAGCGGAGCTCTTGTTTAAATATACATGTGTTCTTTTTGTAAACATTTTATTTAAATCAGTTAAGGGTTAGGCTAGATTTTCTGTAATGATAAAATTCCATGTAAAGCTCATCAGATTATATGTTTAGTTTACTTTTGATACAATATTTTGATAACTTTGTACACACAGAAATGCTTAATCACTTGTTTCCTTGTAATTAAATACATTCGCAATTAATATAATTATGTAATTACATATGCACATTTATTTTTTTACTGACAGTAGAGCGTAATAATTATCATAATTATATCGGCCTGCTAACCCGACCTCACACAATTATGCATGTAAGTTTTGAGTGAACTTTGTATTGGATGAAATACTTTTCAATAAATCTAGGGCTTGCATGAAATTGAATTATAGGTATACACAAATGTATAAATTAGTAGATCAGCAGTTAAGGATAATTTTCTATTACATATATCTTTGATATTTGAAAAAGATGCCAGTAAAGATGGGTTTTATGTTATTGTCATCTTTTTTCTTCCTGTTCTTAATTTCTTTTCTGTGATCAATAGAATTAGAGTTCATTTTAATAAATTGTATTATATGTAAGGTAGTCAATGCAGACTGCTACCTATGTGAAAAATATAATTAAGCTGTTATTCTAAAAAAATAAAGATATGTTTTATACATTTGCACAACTTGCGACCTCAAAAGTATAGCTAGATCGCAAGATTACCTTGAAGACTAGTGCAGTGGTACATCAGTGTGACCTTGGATTGACATGTGGCATGGGGATCAATTTTTACCAGATCTGTCTCCAATCAATTAAATGGATATTTAATTCAATCAAAATTATTTTTAATTGGCAATGACAGTTTTTGTGGTTATAATTTGTGGCTTTGGTACAATTAATGCACTTTATTCAGTCTTATGATTTTTTTAATTTCTATTTTTTCCAGTATAACTAGTTGGTTTTTGAAGGGAAGAGTGAATTTGATAGAAGGCTACCAACTCAGTAAATGCATAGTTTTATCAGGCCTATATGACTTGGGCATTATCCACCAAGAATTTTCATCTACAGGTCTTAGATTTTATTATGCATGTTATATAATGTTTGGAAAATATTGAAACATTTTGAGTCATAATTATGACTGGTAGTAATTATAGGATTCCAGATATGGACATAATACCTCTAATGAAGACATTAAACAAGTATTGACTTAAGCCCCATTCCCCACCTGGTTAAGATAGGGCCCCTACCATGCCAGTCAGTGCCATACCAGGGCACATGTTCTACTTTCACTTTTATCTTCTGGCACATTGTTTCTTGTATCTTAATTCTGTTTTCAAAGCAGCTGGTAATGTGCTTAAGTATAACTCTGTAATGGGATTAAGGGATCATAATTAGATCGCTAATCCTATTTACATTTTACTTTCACAATGGGTCTATCCATTGTTCCCTAATCATTAAGCACTAGAGCCTTATTTTAACAGACACCCCTCCTGGCAAAGCTTCAAGGCACCAGGGTTGAGGTAAGTCACTGGAAACACTCTGGAGAATATGTTCACAATGACGGATTTATTGTGTAATTAGCTGGATGTCGCTATATGATTGAAATACTGTGCAGCAATGGTAAACGCAAGCACAACAACAACAGATTTTTTTTGCAACTTTGTGCCATACTGCAGTGGTTGCCTGCAAAACTGCGAATCTGAAGATTGTGCGTATGATCCCCATAGTCTCCATATGACTGAAATAGTGTTGGTGGGACTTCAATCCCAACAAACAACTTTCATGGTCTTTCCCAGGTGTAAAGGACTGGTCCAAACCAGGAACCATTGAGATGATTAATATGAAGAAAATCTTTATTTCCTTAGCTGCATAAAAAGAAATGAATAAACATATAATTTGATAAAATTCATTAATTATGATAATTAATTGTAACATTCATAAATCATCATGCACTTTTTTTAAATAATCATCATGTAATCAGAATTGAAGAAAACAGGAAAATATTGCAGAAAATTATTTAGTATATTGATACTGATTTAAATCAGTTTGCACTTGTTAGCTTTTTTACAAAAAGGAAATTTGACTGTCATTAGCTAAAATGATACTTCCTTTCCCATTTAACATCAAGGCCATTATTTTCAGATTTAGCTTTTAGCTGCCAGAGTTTTTTTCCCCCTTTTTTGGTGATCTTTAACAATTTTTAACAAAATATCAATTTGTCACAGATTGTCAGAGATTTACTCATACAAAATATGCTAAAAGTTTTACAATATCATCTCATAATTACCATCTTAATAGAATTAAGGAGGGCTATGAACTTTCAAATTATCAACGCATGATTAAGTCCATTGCGTTGTATCTTTCCATGTAGAAAGATTATAGTCTTTTGGGAGTTTTTTTTTCTCTCTCATATTTTTCTCGTCAGAAAGTTAGGTTTGGACTGATGAGCATGACTTGCTTAAATATAAAGAATTATATCAGCTTTTCTGCATTTGTCAAATGTAATAAAAACAGGAGGGTTTGGATCAGTGCAGACGACATGACATAATGTAATATTTACGATCATGGCAACATTTTTTGTCGCAGCCCCAGACATGGAGGATATGTTTCAGGGACAGGCGATTCTTTGTGTAAGCTTTAAATACAGATTCTAATGTATCGAATTCAGGATAATCAAAGGCTCATCCTGACACCCGATGATTAGGGGAGAAAAACGAGGAGTAGCGGCAATTGTTACATATATCGGCAGATGACAGAAACTTGCCTAATTTGTCCCCTGGATGACAGGGTGAAGGCTTACAATGGATTGTTGAAGGAATAAGCGTCTGATGAAATTTTTTTGCTTATCATCTCTGTTGTTGAAATTGTTTGCTTTATTTGAGATTTATTGTGTTCTTTATAATTTCGTCTTTGACTTGATTCATCTCATTTTTACTTGCAGGTGGAGGTGATGTAAAAAATAAAATGATAAAAAGGATAATGATCAAAATATGTTGATTCAAGTCTTTCTCAGATTGACGCTATAGCATTGATGTATTTCCTTTGATATTTAGATATAAAACTTAAACAAGCAGCATTTGTCTATATCAAAAAACACTTGACTTAAAATGGTAATCCCCTCTTTAAACGTGAAAGTTCTTCATATTTCTTCTATTTTTAATAGGTTGGAATTCATAAAGGTCTTTTGTCTTTCAAATCAATGTTTAATTTATGCTAGAGACTGACCAAGCCTGATTCTTTCATGAGCGGGAACACCCAGATTGACAAAAAGAGCAATGCTATCATATGTCTTATTAAAATTTTCCTAGTGAAGGACTCTTCTTCCATGATCTTGACTTTTGGAGAGCCTCTGATCTTATGGTCTCAGTATTAAACAAATATGCCGCCCTTTGCCATGTGCCAACATTATTTCAACAAGTGCATTTCGAGTTTGATTTACCTTCAATTCTTCAAATACAAGATAAGCTTATTGACAGAAAGATAATATTGTGTTTATATGCTTATCTGATGATCGAAATAAGGCGATGATTGTGCTACCGGTTACCTGCGCAGTATTCATTACAGGGTGCCAGCCCAACACCCCGACTACATACAATGGGTGGGTTTGTGAGGCTGTGTTGGTTTTATGAGTTAATCCGACCTCTAACTATTTATTAATTATTTTGATCTTATTTACTTTTGAGTGGTTTTATGGTAAAAAGTTAGATATTAATAAGATTGTGGTTGAAGCAGTCACAAGGTGATAAATGAAGAAATGGAGGAAGCTTGACATCTGTCTGTGATAGACTGCATGATAAGCATATGGATAAACCTTGCGGCTTGTTCCACCTCGTACTGGTAGGAAATGATCTCATGATGGTGTTTTTCTTACATTGAAAGAAGATGTATATGATTCCCTTATAAAACAACAAATCTCTGTTTTAGGGTTTTCTTGTTTCTGTTGTTTTTTAATTCAACTAAAATTTTAAAAAGATCACTGCTTTGGTTTTCTTCTCTACTTCTGGAAAAAGTCATCTGAAATTATAACCAGTTTTTAATTAAGTGCTATTTCATTTGCATATGAAGTTCATGAATATTGATGAGGTGCTACTGTTTGGTAGGCTGGCTGTGTTATCAGTATTGACAAGATAACAGACTGGGAGCCAATCAGATAACAGGTATGGTTCACACCCTCAGCTACCCATGTGGTGTCCAGGGATCAAAGTGAGGCTGTAAAGGTAGCTTGCCAATACTCATTAATACAGGTAAACATACCTGGCCCAGGTAAACACTGTTTCATTATAATACATATCAACTGTCAATTGTCATCGGACAAGTAGCCCCTCTGTATCAATCCATCTCTTAATTAGAAATATTGCTTGCATTGATATGAAGGAAACATTTGTATAATTATTTAGATTTGAATTTAAAACATAAATGTTTAGTATAAACATTATGAAAAGGAGCTTGATTTTGTTATCACTTTTTCATAGATTTATCAAACCTTTATACAAATTGTATTATATGTAATGAAAGTTTTGATTCAGATTAATTAAGACCTTGAAAAGGACACTTTTTGAGTAGTATGAGATTCTGGACACCATGGTTACAAGTCCTTGGAGGTAGGGATTATGGGTAAAAAAAAGCCACTATGAGAGTGTTACTGTCCAGGATAAGATTTTTATTTGTTGATTTTTTCCCTTCATCCCCCATTCAGCTTCCAAATAAAGAATAAATCATGGGGAAAATGTTTGGAAGTATCTTGAATTAATTATAGCCAAGTGCAGGTATTTCTGCCTTAAAATAAGAAAGTCACAGCCATAAGTATCTTTTTTATTTTTGAAAATGCAAAGTTCAGGAAGGATTTGTTTGTCCTTTTATATCAGTATCATTTGCAAGGACTTGTTTTTCAACAACAATAAGAAGGACAATTTTTTTTATCCTGAGACTGTGTTCATTATCCATGTTTATCCAGGGTAATGATAACATCACGTGCAATGTTATCATAGTGATGATAATATCACGTGCAGACAGAGATAGCTTGTCCACACAGTCTGACGACCCCGCCCCATTGGTTGACACCATCTCCACTGGCCCCTGCCTCCTTTATATCTGGCCCTTTCTTGTTCAGAGCCCATTATCGGCCCCCAAAATCTTGTCACATTATCATGATCGTAGTAACATCGTTCTCCGGTGAAGCGCGACAAAAGTGTATCATGTGTAACCAGTACAAACAATGACAAAAGGTAAAATAATAACGCTACGACTGTCAACCAGCCACAAGCCTTTAGGTGTTCTGTACCCCTGTCATAGTATTTCAGAGGGTTGAACGATACAGGCCTCTGATTGGTCAATCGGTTGGGAAACACTGACAGTGTATTGATAGGCACTTACTAGTGCACCCAGTGTCACTCTAGTGATTGGATCCGATACACCCTGATTTGTACAGGGCCTCAACGTGATTTGTGTATCTAAACAGTTGTGGAAACTGATCTTGTTTAACTTTATTAATTTAATACATATTGTGGCAGCAAGGAACTTGTATGTTCGTCTAGTGGAATAAACAGTTAAGCAAGGATTTTTATAACAGAAGTGCAGGGTACTAGTGACAAAATACTATAAAGATAAGACAAGATTGGCAATACCTTCAGAATTGTGACTTTACAATACTTGGATTATATTGTATACTAGAGCTTATTGGATAGACAATTGGTAAGACTTTTTTTATATACAAAGCTAGCTTATTTCTCCTTTTATAGTAACAATTTAGTATGCATCTTCTATATGGAGGTGTGAAAAATAATGCTATCGTTTTCATCTTCCTAGAAGATTTTGGGAATATCTTATAGGACATAATAACAATAAAGGTTAATATCATATTACCAATAAAGGGAAATCCCTCTTTTACACAGTATCTAAAAAATTGAGGAATATTTTCCATTTGAGAAGTGTTACAACAAAATATTGAAGGGTTAAGAAGATTTAAAAAAAAATGATTACAGTTCAGCAGTTATCTCTTAAAATCCAATTGATATTAGTTATGAATAGGTGAATAAAATGTTTTCTTTGGTAATATAACTGTGATAAATTTGAGTGAAAGGGATTTATAGAGCATATTTCATTTAAGTTCCAGATAACTGGAGATTAAATTAATAGAAAGTTTAATATTCACTGGAGTGAAAAATTGATCAGAGTTTTTTATGTGACATTCATACAGTGTTGTTCGATTTTTCTGATTTGGCGATTATACCCCATACAATATGTCATATAGACATCAGAAGTTAGAAGTTGAGCTTTGTCACTTGAAATTGTCAATTATGCAGAAAATAGTACCAATATTGAACGAAGACATGCAGCTTACTCTAAATTAATTTTAGAAAATATGTTAATTGATGAAATTGGGTATATTATCTTGTTTCTTAATTGATATATTTGTATATTTATTTATTATTCTTTTTTTTTTCATCATTTGTATAATACTCCCAATCCATTTCTTACATAAAATTAATTTAAATCAACTCTCAATGTTTGAAAGATGTATCCTCAAATGAGTATTTTTTACAGGCTATTATCTAATTATTTGGTAATCTACATTTGAAAAGAAAAAAAATAGAATAACATCTACCATACAATTTGATAGTTATGTTTATTATGCAAGTTTGTTGTCTTTGTCAATTAGTAATATAACACTTCCAAAATCGAAACTGTTGACAGTGAATGAAAGTCTGTAACAGTCCAGTTCTTTGGTATGACATTTTTGTCTCTTTCTGTAATTAAAGACTGGCAAGGTGCCACATTAATTGTCTATAGGTCAGTCGGAATTCTCCACATATTGATTATAACAATCCCCTGTATCACTTACATGTTTCATTCATGTACTTTACCTTTTAATAAGCTTTAGTGGATCTATTACATGTCCTAAATAGACTTATTCATTTAGCATTTCCGTTTCATGCTTTGAGGTTACTGTTTGAGTTACTCAGAATTTTTCTTTGAGACCCATCCCTGAATTGCTTGGTCTGAATGCATTTAAACCATTGAGATTTTTTTTTTTTTCAAACTATAAATCATTCTTAAAGCTGTTAACGCACAGTCAGTCTAGCGATATATAGCTAAACATTACTTTCTGATATCATATTTGATGGTCAGAAATTTCAGTGATAAAAATTTTAGACAATTATGATCAGAAAAATTCTGTTTCCTGAAGGAAAAAAATTCCATGGGTAGTCACTGGCCATACTTTTGACATGTTGATAAGTAAATCTTTGAAAACAATTTTAGCAGGTAACTTTACAATATCAAACATCTCAAGTCAGTTATTTGACATAATTATGAAAGTTCAATTAATATGTTACTTATAGAAAAAGAAGAAAAAAAAAGAAAAAAATATCATTATTATAACTGTCTGATAATCTGATATTGCTTTTTAAGAAGAAAAGGTTTTTATGACAGTGACATATGTCCAACATTCCTTGATGTCCAGCAAATGGTCAGTCCTATTGACAATGGTCACATGATGATGTTGTCTTCCCACTTTGATCTCCTGTCCCCCACACACTGACCATGTCCAGAGTGACGAATTACTCTACAAATCACACTGGACAGTGGACTGTCCCCCTTAACTGACCATGCTAAATTTTTTTAATTGGACTTGTCCTTTCTTTATTTTGGACTGTACTATTAGTTAATAATGGGGGTGTTCACTAAAAATTGATTGACTGAAAAGTGAACAGCGCATACCATAATTTAACTGCACAGATGTGCAGGCTGATCTTGGTCTGCACTGGTAGCAAAGGTTGTCATAAATAAGGGTTATCTGACCACTATAATACAGCTCATATGGCCAGAAATCAATAGATCAGGTCTCGATCCCTCTCGATGATGGATCACATATTCTTAATACTTGTCCGTCAGGTGTAAGAGACGTGGCATCACAATATAAACGTCAATAAGATCAGGGCAAGTAGGGCCGCAACATAGTCCTGTATAATATACAACGCAGAAATCTCTTACTGTTTTCCCTGTAATGTTTTGTGTTGATAAAATCAATGATGTTACCATATTGACTCTAAATATTTTGATCTTAGAAATAATATTGTACTGGAACTGAATATGATAATATTTATGCAGCATCTAGATTGCTATTTTCTGAAACAATTAAAATATATTTCTTTATTTCTCTGATTATCATATAATATGAAATACACTGTCCCTTCTATTTTACATATTCTCAAAATATATATTAGGTTGGTGTTCAGCTTTAAGTAACATTTATCTTCTTAGTATGATTGTTTAAAACCTTTAAACACAGGCCTAAACACCATGCATTTTGGGGCATAAAGTACTGGTCCAACCCAGGAACTTGTGGGTAAGAGGGATTAGTATGAAAGTTTTAAAAACTTGTTTTTCAGTCAACGTAAAATAAATAAGTTAAAATCAAGATGAATACCAGTATCCTAGGTAACCAAAATTTTTCAAAAGATCAACCAGTTTGACTAGCTCTTCACTTGACAGCCATTTACCAGTTGTTCAGGTTTTATTTTGTTACGTTACGCGGCCCTTATAAACATTCCTGTGCACCCGTGCCCGTTGACATCTGATTGAACCGGTCTCCCCGAATTTAACTTTCTCAATAACAGATCGGTAAATACAGCAAAACCCTTGTTCACCGGCTCATTTCTAATTCAGTAACGCCATTGATAAGAGGGCTGGCACTTCTAGTTCCCCTTGTTTGACCTTTTTATATATTTTTTTACAAATAAATACAGAATTGAAAAGAACTGTTTTGACTTCAGAAATTGATTTTCAAATATTATTGGTTCTTCACATAGTTTGTATTCATGCAGAACACCTCCTTGCTGCGATGTAGTAATACGACTGTTTAATGACACTTTTATATGTATTGACATAAATAATATTTAAACACTTCAAGTTGAAGGGGGGTAGGAAAACTGCTGTTGACGCAGATATAAAATTTAGAGACGGGTTACATATTTGCAAACCAATGCGTTTCAGATTGATCATTATCTAAAATTATCATAAATTTTACATTTCTGAACTCAGGTTTTGATCCTGCCCATTTGTGATCTCAGGTGTAACAATGAACGCAGAAATTACGGGTCCTTTAATGATAATGCTTTTTAAATTCTATTTACTGCAAACAGATAAAATATTTGTTTGAATCTATTTTCCTCAAATTCATTTGTAATGATAGTGCTTTTTGGGGCAGTCTCTCACATCGGATAATGAAATTGTCTTAATTCTTCTCTTACTTAAAGTCATTTAAATACAATGTAGTGATGACAGACATTTGGCCCTATACAGAGCTAGTTAATATATGCATATTTTGATGAGTCATTTATAACAACTTCTTGTCAGTAATGTCCCTTGACCTAATATTCACTGAAGACGATGAGAATTAGGTTTTAAAAAAGGGCATATGTGTACAACTGTTTGTTAATGCTCATGTTAAAAGAAAAAGTTACAGACGTAAAGTATTATAGCAGTTTTCAAAACCTTTATGATTATATAAGCCCCTCCCCCCCCAAAAAAAAAAATCAGAATTGTAATTTCAGAATTATAAAAGATGGCTTTTATGATATTATCAGTAAAATGATAATAGAATATCAGCAACATGAAAATTACTTTTCACCTTTATAGAGGCAGGTTGACATTTGCAATACAAGGATAACAGAGTGGTCAAATGTTATAAAGACCATGCCTGTTGTCATTTAATGACAACTTAAAGGTTTTAATTGTCCAAAGTTTGCCCTGTTTACACATTAATTATCAGACTGTCGTATTTGAGACCCCTCAAGGGCACATGGGGTGACTTAGTTCTCTAACTCTCTAAGCAAATGATGGAATAAGAATCTGACCATAAAAGCCATGGAATGCGTGGAAGTGACCATATTGTTTATGTGTCAAGTTGAACGAGTTAATTGGCCAGGGATCTCATGTAATTAACAGCCTGGGGGCACCTGTTGCATACCTTCCTTGATCGTTGGACTTGTACCTTACAAAGTGATGAAATGTGATTGACAACATTGTTAAAATGGTTCATTTTGATTGGAATATTGTCAACTGGTCAATTATGATAAAAAAAAAAGAGGAATCATTGGATTTTTATAGATAACAACTGATGAAGTAAGTGTTTAGCTATAAATTGTAAAATACTTCTTACAATTTTCCTGTATCATTTCTGAAAGAGATGACTGGATATCAGGCAGGTATTAAATAACTTTCTTGTAGAAATAATACATTAATTTTAGATTTTTTTTTTCTTTAAAAGTTTGAAATGTGTTTCAATTTAACTCTTTTTTTAAAGAGTTTTACAGCAGAATTAGGTCATAACCTTGTTATGACTATAATCAGGACTTGCAATAATTAGGTGTTTATTAGCCCTAAAAGGCTACTTGCACAATTTTCTTCCTTCTTGACCTTGTTCTCAAACGAGATCTTCAGAAATATCGATTTAGGAGATATCAGATGTTAGTTTGCGTAATTTGATAGTTGAAATTCGATATTGTGCGGTGCTTTCTTACACCTATGGAAAGGTTATGCACCCCAAACAGGGCATTTCACTTTCTCTATTAGTGTATAATTGCTCCTTTTGTTTTGCTAAAGGCCTGGAACTGAGGGCAGTGTGGCGTGACAAGCTATGACACTGGAGTTTTTAATATTTGGCCGCTAATAGACCTCCTTACAGCTCTAAAGAAATAAAAAAAAAGGTTTTTTTTCCTTCCTTTTTTTTTTAAAAGTCCTTATTGTCAAAATATTTTTTTCATATGTGTTTCTAGTTTAAGTGATAAAGAATAAAGATTGCTGATTTTAAATTTTATTTGCCTATCAAAAACATTTTTTAATTTCAATAAAGATAGAAAAAGAAAGTTTTGTCCTAAGTTTAATTTTAGAAAGAGAACATACAAACAAAACGTCTTCTAGCTACAACAAAACTATGTAAATTGTAGAAACTACAGGGTAATGACAGTGTGTAGGGGTTGTTTTGACAAATTTTTGTCACTTTCATCGGTTTCTGTGTTACCAATGATCTCCAGTTCTTGCTACCTCAATCTCTGTAGAGGCTGGCAAGAGGTAGGCAACGAAACAACTTAACTATTTCTGCGCTGAGAGATAACCCTTATTTAAACAGCTAATGACAGAGAAATAAAGGATGATGGGAGTTGTTTATCTTATTTTGTATAGTTTGCGAGGAATTTCATCCTCGGTTATTATTCAACCATTGCTTTCGACCTTTTAGTAAGTTGTCCGTAGATGAAAATTACTCTCATAACTCATTGGAGCTTTATAGAGAGAGCAGTTAAATAACTGGTTCAAATATGTAACAAATGATGGACTTACTTTGGTAAGACGGAAAACTTAAAGGTAATTCTTGTTATCTATAAAAACTGTTTTAGGTGTTGCATTAATATTACATTTTAATGATTAATCTGTATATGTGAGTAATTATCAACCGGATAAAAAGATACATTTGAAATATTCAGGCTGTTTTTGTAGACTGACTCACAACTTGCACAATTAAGTGTCTGTCGATTAAAACCTCATATCTAAATTCATAAATTTTGATTTAAAGGTATTACGTGAATAAGTATTGATTATAGCATAGAGAGGAATGGGTGGGCTTTTTTGATGTGAGTCATTTAACTTGTCTATGTGGAAGCGTGCTTCATTTGATCACTTGAAAAAAAACATTGAATGATTTAGACGAGATACAGCATTCGGTGTGTCGGGGATCGTTACGAAATGAAAGTAATTTGGATTAATTTCACCTAGTTAATCTGACGTTAGTATGAAAGCTTAGACCCATTTTTATTTATGCATATCAGTGAAAAGACATATCTAAGTTTATCTCATTTTCTGTGACAGGCATATTTAATTCATTCAAAATCTGAGCGATACTATGGTATCTTTTTAATTCTTATGGCACTTTGACAAGCTTTTCAGCATTGCATTTTTCTCTGCATATATTTGATTTAAACCAGAACCACATTTGGTATAAGTAGGACGTGAACATATTTGATCCAATATTTCTTCTTTGAGTCATCTACTTTTCTCTAATATTGGGGATATTTTAAATTTGAATGTTTCTCAATGTGGCTAAATACCAAATCTTTTCAAAATACATTTTTTTTTTTGTATTTAAAAGATAATGTTATTATATATTTATTTTTACTATATCTAAAGAATATAATATCTTGTACACTATTATAAGTTATAATATAACAAAACAGCCATGATATTAAAAGAGTCGGTGAAGTTATTGCAAGTCCTGCTATTTGTGATGAAAATGATAAAGCAGTTAAGTTTCATTTTGTTTGCTGATATTTTTCCCTTTGTTGTGCACAGTATTTGGGACTTTGGAAATTATATCTTGAAACTTGATATCAAAATGGTTGATTAAGAATGGGGGGTAGTGAAAATATAAAAGTCACCATTACCTGTGTAATGACCATGCATCATGTTGCATGTTCCGTGGGGTGTGAAGTGGGTGTGTATGTCATACCCATGGGGATACGGTGTCCTACGGGGCTGTGAACAGGCTGGGACCCACAGCGGCCCTATTGTTCTGTGTAACCAAGACTGACACCCTGACCCAGTCTGTAAATGAAACTATCGTATTGATTGGGAGGGAAATATTTTAACTGTATATTTGATAAAATCAACTGATTGACTTCTTTGTTGAAAGAACGACTCCCTGCAGAGAAGTTACAACTGGTTATGAAAGAGTTACAATAATTTCAAGATGAATGTGATATGTAAAGCAGTCAAGTTTTGATGTAATTCTAATTTGCAGATTTTTTTTTTAAGATTTTATATAGCTTAATCTTCACTGATTTTAATATTTTATTTTCATCAACTTTTAAGAACTAACATGAAATAATAGAAGAAAAAGTTACAATGAAAGTACAAGAATAGTTTCAACTGTTGAACTGTATCTTGCATGCTAGATATGTATAGTTCCCCATTAAAATGATACTTCTGTATCTCCTACTGTGATTCCTTTCCAATGTTTTGATCACAGCTTTTCAAAATAGTCATTGAAATGTAAAATATTTTTATTGCTTACAGTATTAAAGAAATTAATCCCTTAATTGACAGTTTTGACCAGTTTGATTAAAATATAGCGGACCAATTTATGGCTAGGCCAGTTTAATCTGATGATGACGGTAATCCAGTGATGCATGCTGGGAGATTTGTGGGTGGGTACAAAGCCTGCACGGAGGGGATACTTGGACAGTATTGTTGTCACGGTTATCACATGCCACGGGGACTCATACTGACTTACTGCTACTTAACAAACGTGCCGAAATGGTTGATTGGTCAACAATAGCATTCAGTGGTCAGTGGAGAGATCAATGAGTGCCCATCATGGGTACAGGTAACAATATACAGGTATCTATAGGTTCAGGTGTTGTAAACAGTTGATGTAATTATGCAAGTGTGAATCTGATCATTGCTCAATAAAAAAAACAGATATCTAAATACTATATTTCATACATAAGATGGTTGATATTTTTGATTTGCTGATTTATGCCAATAAACTTGAAGTTTGAAACTTGATATTAAGATGTAGTGCATCACTTCTTAGAAACATTCTGGATTTATTAAATGAACAATAATTTGTTGTGCAATTTGAGGTAAGAATTTTCTTTACTTTGTTCACAAACATAAGAGCATTCTCGTAGATTTTTTCCCAAGTATTTTTATTATCTTTTAATAAAAAAAGAAAGATCTGATGAAATTAAAACTCAGTAAATCAAAAGATCTATGAATAAACTAGAGCAAAAAAATCACTAAGAAACTTCATTTCATTACTTGACTTCCCTTTTTGAAGGTATCATTTCACCAAAACAGTGTTATCAGCAATCTATATCTGTTTATATGGTTTTAATGATTTTGAAACTCAGGTCTGAGTTTCTTATTACGCTGATTTCAAGAGAACTTTATCCACGAGCAATGATTGTGATACTATAGAGGCCAGCAGTTTACGTTGGCCATAAAGAAGGGAGGCCATGTTTGTACAAGAGGGGGTGCGCTAGACAAGGGTTGTCCGTGTAACTTGACGACAGTTTGTGAAAGCAACACCATCAAAATACGCCTTTTGATTTCTTCTGTGATGAGACATGCCGCTTTATGATGTAAGAACATGTCTAGCCATAACATTCGCTTGGTGGACCAAATGTTTTTTTGTCGTACATGTGTGAGAACAAAAGGGAAGAGAGTGGGAATTGTGTTGGGTCTGGGAGAGGGACACGTAAAGGGATCGAGTCGTTTGTGGCGTGTGAACTGTTTCAGGGTCTGACTGTATAGGGGCTCGTCCATAAAGTGTTTTCAGTTTATTGTGTGATGTTTATGGATTTATCTTTAACCACATTTATTTATCATTGATCAATAATAAGTAAATTGCAAAATTTGTTATTTTTAGCTCACCTGAGCACAAAGTGCTCAAGGTGAGCTTTTGTGATCGCCCTTCGTCCGGCGTCCGTCGTCGTGCGTCGTCCGTCGTCCGTCGTGCGTCGTCCGTCGTCCGTCGTCAACAATTTGCTTTAAACGACATCTCCTCTGAAACCGCTTGACAGAATTAAATGAAACTTGGCAGGAATGTTCCTTGGGTGAGGCTCTACAAAAGTTGCTAAAATAAAGTTGATCCATGAAGAACTCTGGTTGCCATGGCAACAAAAAGAAAAATAATTTGAAAACTTTAAAAATCATCTCCTTCAAAACTACTGGCCAGATTTCAAAATAATTTGGTACAGATGTTCCTTGGGTCAACCTCTACCAAAGTTGCTAAAATTATTCCAATCCGTAAAAAAACATGGCCGCCAGGGGCGGGGCTTATTTGCCTTATATGTATATAGAGAAACCTTTAAACAACATCTCCTCTGAAACCACTGGACAGAATTTGATTAAACTTGGCAGGGATGATCCTTGGGTCAACCTTCACAAAAGTTGCTAAAATAAAGTTGATCCATGTAGAACTCTGGTTGCCATGGCAACAAAAAGAAAAATAATTTGAAAACTTTAAAAATCATCTCCTTCAAAACTACTGGCCAGATTTCAAAATAATTTGGTACAGATGTTCCTTGGGTCAACCTCTACCAAAGTTGCTAAAATTATTCCGATCCGTAAAAAAAACATGGCCGCCAGGGGCGGGGCTTATTTGCCTTATATGTATATAGAGAAACCTTTAAACAACATCTCCTCTGAAACCACTGGACAGAATTTGATTAAACTTGGCAGGGATGATCCTTGGGTCAACCTTCACAAAAGTTGCTAAAATAAACTTGATCCATGTAGAACTCTGGTTGCCATGGCAACAAAAAGAAAAAAAATGAAAACTTTAAAAATCATCTCCTTCAAAACTACTGGCCAGATTTTAAAATAAATTGGTACAGACGGTTCTTGGGTCAACCTCTACCAAAGTTGCTAAAACTATTCCAATCCGTAAAAAAACATGGCCGCCAGGGGCGGGGCTTATTTGCCTTATATGTATATAGAGAAACCTTTAAACAACATCTCCTCTGAAACCACTGGACAGAATTTGATTAAACTTGGCAGGGATGATCCTTGGGTCAACCTTCACAAAAGTTGCTAAAATAAAGTTGATCCATGTAGAACTTGGGTCAACCTATTTATCTCAGGTGAGCGATTTAGGGCCATCATGGGCCTCTTGTTTAATGTCAAGCTTGATTTGAAACCCCAAAAATATCATTTTCTTTTTGGTAGAAGTTTGTATAACCTTTAATAAAAATGAAAATTCTCAAATAAATAGTGATAAAATAACATGAATTTATACTGAGCAAGCATTACAGTGGTAAAAATGGATTGTGATTAGGCATTATTGCTTAGAATTGTAAGAACATTAGTACTGCATAATAATGGTAATCAGCTACATCAGGGTTACATATGGTTATGATACCACATATAACACTTGGGTCAACGTGCGCCAAACCAGGCTGTCTATTTATGCTGTGACAGGCCCAGAGGTTTAATAATTTGTAGGTTAATTACTTGTAAGTCTTCAGCTAATTAATTATTAGACTCACGCTAATTAATTCCTATCACTATGTGGTATGGCATGAGAAATTGGACATTTTATTTAAAATGCTATGTTAAATTTAAACAGATGTTGATGAGACATTTTTTCTTGAATTTATTTAGTGGATCTTCATGGGAAAACAGAAAAAACAAAACTTTTTACCTTTTAACAGATTGTAAGAAAGATTCGAATTCAGTTGTAACATAACTGAGTGTTTATCATTTTATGTTGCATTGTAAATATCCTCACATCTCTGTACAATTAGCATTTTTCATGTCCTAAGGAGGAGAAATACATTAGCGAAAATCATTCATTCTCTTTATTGTGAGTGAAGAGAGGTTCACAAAAATGCCCGTTAACATAATATGGTAAAGCATGGTAAAATGACTTGATGTAAATGAGAAAAGAAAAGGTTTTTTATCTCTAGAGTTACTTTGCGATGGTCGCAAGTTTGATCAACATCTACCTGTAGGATGGTCGTTATGATATTTGCGTATTTATGACTTTCAAAATGAGACAGCTGTAGGCAGTCTATTTGGGAGAAAATTTAGAGACTCAGTCAGATAATTTTTCTTTCTTTAGCGACATTGAAACGTAAAAGGTGAAAGCATATGGTACTGTTATCTTCATAGAGAGACTAAAACGCAGAGTTCGTGTTTTTCGGAAGTACTTGGAAAGATCAAGTGTTTAACGATAGAGTAGGTATGATCTTTATCAAGCCGTTGTGTTTGACTGAGAACAAATTAATATCATTACGCTATCAATGCGCACAGTTGGGCTTGACATGAAGGACTGTCGATGACTGTTGACTGTCATACGGTATGACTGGGACAAAGTTTGCCGTGCGGCACCGAACTATATACACTGTATCCCGTATAGCAGTTTAAAAGATATCTGTTTATTTCAACAAATACACAGTTGGATGAGAGGTTTTGTGAAGAACACCTGTGAAAAAAATGTGAAGTGTATTTTGCTCTTAAAGGTTTTTTTTCTATTCATATTATTCATGAAGTGTCATTTTAATAACAATGAAATTCAACTTAATGTGGAGATAAATTTTCTAATGTTCAGAATTTTGGAATTTCAAGATACACAAATGCCATATTAAATGACAGTGCTATCATATTTGAGATAGATATTAATTTGTATACCTGCAAAGGTTGAATGTTAAAGTACGATTTATATCTGATGTCATTGTGCACTGAACATTTAAAGGCAATATTAATTACAGCATCTGGGACTTGAAGTTCTCTAATCTTTCACTTACTTTATAAAAAAAAAAATTGAAAAGTAAGTAGGTTTTATGATTAAAGCATAAAGACTAATAGACAATATATCTTACGAATCAGTTGTGAGTTTGTATGTGTGTGTGGAGGGGGTAATTTTAAACTTTTTGATATAAATTATTTGCTAATGATAGAGATAAATATGATTAAAATATTAATTTTAAGTGAACTAAAGTTGTCTAAATGCAAAACAATATTTGAATCATTACTTTGAATTTGACCTGACAGAAGATTTTGAATAAGCCCCCTAGTGGCTGGACTCCAGGGGGTTGGGGACTTACACAGGGCTGTGCCTGCAGTAAAGACTCTACATTCCAAGGGAGGGTCAGGTTGGTCCAGGGGTAAGCTTCACCAGAGACATGAAATTGACACATGGATCAAGGAAGCTATTGGGGCTGGATTTAGAGGATCTGACAATGGTACGCAGATCCCATTTAGATGTGCCACGCTGCTGACTGGGATCTGCATATCAAGATTTTTATACCCCGCAGGATTAGGGATCAAGAGATGATTTCGGAGTAGATTGGGGATCGTGTGGTGTTGATCTTGCGGGGACAGATGACGGTTGGATTGTGATGGCTGGATTTGGTGGTAATCCAGTCAGAAACCTGAATGCTCTCACTGCTACTTGATTGTCATCAATTCGTAGACTTGTAAAAAAATTCCACTTTTCCACTTTTGTTCTTGAATGGACTTTTCCTTTGAAGTTTTGGTCACGCAAAGTATTTATAACTTTGTTTGCAAAATATAAATCATTTCATTGACTATATAAGGTAATTATTGTTCAGTTGATGACCAATCAGGAAGAGTTTATCTAGACACTATGAAATAAATACCTGGTAATATGTACAATAATTATATAATTATATGTAATAAGCATGGCTGATTTTGAAAAAAAAATAGAATGGGGAAAAATAATTGATTAAATAGTTGTGTAGATATCATTGATTTTTTATTATTTTGATTAAACTTAAACCTTCCATATTCCTAATTATAAATGAATCTGAACATAATCAGATGACTGGTAGCCTTAGTAACCCAAATGTTTTAAGGCTTGATAGACCCGATGATGTATTTTTATTTAACAAATTCAAAAAGTTAATACCCAGATGATTTAAATAGCTCATTATTGGACATTAAAGTAAACTTCTTATACTTGAGGCTGAAGATGCAGGTATCAAAAACTCTGTATTATGTGAACATTTTAGAAAATTTATGTAAATATTTAGAATGAGCTGTTATCTGTGTATTTAAGAGGCGGTAAAGATATGAGCTGTATCTCCAAGTTAGCGGTATATTGAGCTAATCCAATCAATAGACATGCAACTTGTGGCGCTATTTGTCCCCCGGGATTAACTTGATAATGTACACCTGTTCATTTCTCTCACTTTTACACCTTTCTGGGTCCTGGATTGTGTGGATGTCAATCATCTCTATCTTGAGTGAAATGGTGTAAATCCTCGACTTTTGTGCAATAGTATTGGGGCTGGCCATGGCCGCCTTGGGTCCTTTATTCTTGCCGGGAGATGAAGGACCATAGTGCAGATAGCAATAATCTGTTGGTCAATGATGTATTTGTGACCAAGGCTTTCATTATGATAGTTATCGTGAGGACTGTTGAAGGGTTATCTTTTTCACAGGTTTTTGTCAGGGGGTAGCCCGGGTCAATAGGCCTTATCATGGCTAAACTAAGATGTTGCCTTTTGTGATAACTGGTATAACAGCTGAAAGTGTTTCTCTTCATCTCATTGCTAACTTTTATGGAAATTTGTCTTTTGAAAAACTTTGATATATTAGGTAGGGTTTGGAGTACAAATTAGTTTTAAGTATAGGCAGTGTTTTTTTAATATTGGCCATGAATCATTAAGGATGATAATTGTTGCCGGTACTTGATGTGTTATCACTCTCAGATCAGAGTGATATACGATGAAATGTTATTACTGTATAGAAAAAAGTGGGTCAGATGCAATTGAATTCTTACAGGCTCTTCTTTTGTATTTTTCAGACTGTTTCGCACGGAGGTGACAGATCGTAACTGAGTCACAGCTGGGAATGTTGCAGAGTCCATATTCACGTAAAATGACAGAGCGCGTCTTGTAATCAGACAAGGAAGACTTCACAGCATGGGAATTGTGACGTAATTTTGCATAGGATACATAAAAAATATATCACTTTCCAGCATGGAAGGGCTTCTAGTTGTGTTGTCACTTGCAACAGTTCTAAGCTTGGTTCCTATGGTAACCAGTCAGATAGATTCTGTGACCTTCAGAATTAACGAGGAGCTGGAGGCTGGGACATTTGTTGGAAATATCGCTGCCGAAACAGACCTGGGACCAAATAATGGCTACAGTTTCAAAATTATTGATAAATATGCTGAAGATATTGTCACTTTAAATCTGTCAAGCGGTGAACTGAAAACTGCTAAAGTCATTGATAGAGAGCAGCTATGCCCATATGAGAAAACCTGTGAACAAGATTTCCAAGTAACAGCATTCAAAGATTCAATCTTGCAGACCATTACAATACAATTGGTCATACTTGACATCAATGATAATACTCCCTCTTTTGAACCAGATTTCAAAATAATGCTCAACTTGTCCGAGTCCAATCCAATCAACACTGAGACTCCACTACCTGCAGCCAATGATCCAGACACTGGAGTTGACAATGGAGTCACAGAATATATTTTCTCCCCTTTCTACCCAGCTGTTGATGATTTCGAACTGGTTAAAACAAATGATCCTCCTGGACTTAGTTTAAAGCTTGTAAAAGAACTTGATCATGAAAAGAAGGACAGTTATCAGTTGTTAATATTGGCCAAGGATGCAGGGATACCAGTCAGAACTGGAACCCTCACTGTCAGTATCAATGTGTTGGACGAAAATGATAATAAACCAGTATTTGTGGACCCTGTATTGAATATAACAGTAACAGAGGACATAGCTGTTGGGAAGGTTATTGTTGCACTCAAAGCTAATGATGAAGATTCTGGTAAAAACGGTGATGTCAGCTATCAACTTGCACCTAGACAAGCAGCTAGTATCTATGATTCATTCGACATCAATCCAAAAACAGGAGAACTCAGTGTGGCCAAAGAAGCTTGATTATGAGCCAGGGAATGCAAAGAAAACCATCTATATTGTTGCCAGTGATAAAGGTACGGCACCACTTTCAGCTCAGGCTATTGTCTATCTGACTATTCTGGATGCAGGCAACAATCCTCCTCAAATAACTCTAACCTACCTGGTCCCAGAAATTGAAACAAATGTGATCCTTGTTTCAGAAAATGCTTCTCTGGATGAAGCTGTTGTACACGTGAATGTTGAAGATTCAGACACTGGTAGTAATGGTAATGTTTCGTGCAGGACACATAGTACTTACTTTGGCCTGAAGGAAGTTTCATCATCAGCCAGTAGAAAAGGCTTCAAGGTATTTGTCCAGCATCTTTTGAACCGTGAGTTTGCAGACAAACACAATGTGACAGTTTCCTGTGTTGATGGTGGAGATCTGAGTTCTACCGTTTTATTTGTAGTTAATGTAAAAGATGAAAATGACAATTCTCCTAATTTTCAATGTATATATACAATGCAGAAATGAAAGAAAATAACACGTATGGTGCACAAATATTAACAGTCTTCGCTAGTGATCAAGATATTGGTGAAAATGGTCGTGTCTCCTTCTACATTCATCCTGACGATGTTGCTGATTTCGAAATAGAAGAAAACACGGGCATCATAAGAGCAAGATCAAAACTGGATCGTGAGAAGGATGCTGAGAAAGTGTTTAAGGTTCTTGCTGTTGATAATGGTAAGCCTAGACGGACCAGCACAGCCACAGTAATTCTTGAAATTATAGATATCAATGATATGCGACCAGAGTTTACTGAATCCATGTATGAGTTTGATGTTCGTGAGGGCCTACCCTCTGGAACTCAGGTAGATTTTGTTACTGCCAAAGACTTGGATCAAGGCGACAACAAAAAGTTGGAATACTTCCTTTTGCCCGATTATAAAGCTGGTGGGAAGTTTGAAGTTCCTTTTGAAGTCATACAAGATGGAAAAATTTTGACCAATACTGAACTGGACAGAGAGCAAAAGAGCATGTACAATTTTGAAGTTGGGGTTATTGATGCTGGTGAACCTCCATTGAACAATACGGTGCGAGTAGTTGTCAAAGTAGGAGATGTCAATGACCATGCTCCAGTCTTTGTGTTTCCAACTCTAACAAATGATTCTGTCACTGCTCTAAATGAAGTTTCTAAAGAAGCCATAACACAAGTTAAAGCAAGAGATGATGATGCAGGAGTTAACAAAGAGCTGATGTACTATATTGTTGAGGGAAACAATGAGGGTATTTTTGCAATGAATTCCACAACAGGAGAGGTCTTCATTGAAAGCTATGTGCATCTGACACAGGATAAAACTTACACCCTAAAGTTATCGGTGTTTGATAAAGGACAGCCACCACTCAATGCCAAGACTGACCTGAAGGTCCATCTACGGTACACAAATGCCACAATGGCGCATGTATCCGGTGATGAAAACAACAAGAGCTATGTCATCATTGTCATTACTGTGGTCTGCATCACCTGCCTGTTGTCCGTCACCATTATTACCGTCATCTGCCTCATCCGCAGGAAGGATCTTCACAAATGCAGCAGTAAGAATGACAACATGAAGTTGCCAAATGGAACCAGCAAGATGGGCCACAAAGGCGGACCTCTTCAACTGGGAAGTGATGGTATCTATCCAGACACTCTACAGCCAAAGAATAAGAAAGAAGTCAGCTTTTCCCTTGATGAAGGGGATAGTTTCAGCAGCAGTGACTTCAAGATGCTTTCAAAAGACAAGGTAAGCAGCATTTCATGTGTTTCCTTAACATTCTCTCAGAAGTCCTTTAAACTGTGATCATTATTACCATCAAATTACGCTTAGCATAATTGAATTTTAACAGGCTATTGCTTCTCTTTTCAAAAAAGTATCAATCCAACAAAGACGACTAATTCAACCATTTTTAGCCCTATCATACTGCACTGTTCACACTCATTATTTGTCACTGAGCCCTGTGACCACACAATGCCAATAGTTTCAAAAGGTTTTCAAGAGTTCACAATGGAGACATTAAGATCAACCACAGTGAGCACTACCAGCTCTTAGATGGGCACCAGCAATAGACTACTTGTTAATTAACTGACATATAATCATAGACAAAACTTGTTTACAAATATTAATGTACAATAAAGGGGAAGCACTGCTTGATTGAAACAGATCCGTATCATTCCAATATGATAGGGTGTCAAAAGACCGTTGTAAACATGTATAAAAGACTTGGTGTTCACAAGCCTATTGGAAGCCCCTCAAGTGTGAATCACTGGTCATGTGATCCTTCAGAGCGAGTACCTTTGTTAAAAAAAAGGTGTTTTTGTGTTTTAAAAAATCAACACCAATTCATCCACCCATAGACTAGATTTTGTTTTGTTAAGTCTGATTCTTTTGGAACCAGCTCTGGATCAGATTAACGGAGCTTTGCCATCCATCCGATCTGGAGCGGATGTGAGTTTCCTTATCAAAGTAAGGGGGAGAACAGTTTGAAACTGTTTCATTTATTGTGGCCATTCAAATTCATGTCCCTGCCCACTGCACCCCTATAATTATGCAATGAACAGTGTTTCAAGTATCGCTTTTCGATGGCTGAGCTTGGGGATGGGTAACAAAGGCCGATGTACCCAGGTGAGCTAGGTTATCATGAAGTTAAATCATCCTAACGCCTCTAATGGTCCCTCTGAAACGGGAGACTTTTGTTCATGGACATGGGATACGGGGTGTGCTCCTGGGGCGAAACTTGGTGGTTCAGTCTCATCTTACTTCTTTAGTTCATTCTTGGTATCAAATTTGTACATATAAATAAACTGTCCTTAGGCTTACTTCCATAACTTGAGTGCAGAAACAGATTGTTGAAATAAGATAAATATGAACACAGTTACATTTGCAAGATGATGAAGTATATTCTTGCTTGTGTGTGAAAAAAAATAAATGTATAGCAAAGAACAATGTACATGCATTTATATTAATTTTGCAAATTCTGACACTAAAGATGAGTAAGTTGTTTTTTTAATTCTTTACAATGTGAATGACCAATCAAATGACGTAAATGGGGCCTGATAATGAAGAAAAAAAACCTCCTTAAAACAATGTGAAAAAAAACCATGATATTTTATCTACAAATGTCTGAGTGCTACATATTTTGTTTGACATGCGTGATCACCTCACAAAACATCGTTAATA
>CM037779.1:81016583-81066583 GCA_021229015.1 Solen grandis
CTTTGATGTGACCACCGTATGATGAGGCTGTGTGTCATAGCGAGCTATCTGGTGCGGTGTGGCGGTTGTCAGTGCCGGGATCTGGCAGACATTGACACACCAGGTCCGTATCTGCCAGAAATATTTCTGATGGCCAAGATAGGCTACGACACATTATGAGGCACTGTGTGACTGTATAATGGTTGGACAAGTGCACATGGCTGGTGTTGGAGGGTTCAGATTGTCTGTCTTAGACAAAATATTCCTACACGACTTCAGTAGAAAATCTGATAAAAACTGAAACGGAGGTAAACCTGTTTAAAATTAAAAAGTTTATGAAATTCAAAAACTATTATGTCATTCATTCAGATTTTCTGTTAGTTTTATTTTAGTGTTTCTCTTTAATATTTGTCTTTTGTTTCTCTTTTAAACAAGCCAAATTTTCTTAAAAGATTATCTCATTAAAATTTCTTTTACTTATGTTATTATCAAGAGTTTGAGTCATCCACTGTCATGTGACACTCATGTACGCCATTGTCCGATGTGACGACTAGTTCTCCAATCTGACAGCCTCATCATATGCGTATAATAAAACTCATGTTGACTGTCAGTCTACCTCCCCACACATGACTTGACAGAAAATTGACCGCGTTTCCCTGAACAATCATTCAACATGCTAATTAGCCTATTAAGTATAAATAGATGTGTTTGAATTAATCCATCCATTTTAATTTTCATTATTCATTTTCAAGTGAGGCTTTGCTCAGAGAATAATAGAATGCTGGTGAAGAAAAGAAATCATCATTCTGAATACAGTATGGGTTGAATGCCCTAATGTTGATTTTCTGTGTTATTGTTTCTGAGAATTGCAGGGCAGTAAGGCGACATTGACCTCCTGTCACAGGTGATAGAATCATGTTCGATCAAGTTTTGATTGTGTTTGTCTATCAACAGATCTAATTCTCAAGTTATGGTTGATGTGGGAGATGCCTTCTATACACAGAGACAAAAGGTTTTCACCCGCATATGGATCTCTGTGTCTGCCAGCAGCAATTAGCTGCATGTTTCAGTGGTAGTAAAGCAAGTACCTGCCTTTGATAGTTTCAATTAAGGAAATACTTGTTTTGGAATATCTTATTTAGAAATTAACTGCCTGCTGGCCAATCCCAATTAAGCAAGTACTTGATTTGAAAATTTGAATTTAGCAAGTACCTGCCTTTTGGCCATTCCCCGACTAAATGAAGCAGATACAGTTTTATGCAGTTTTTTTAATCTGATAGCAGGTCTTCATAATTATGTCCAAATGTACCTCCATTTTGGGCGTTTGAAATCAGATTGCATTACTGTTGTTAAGTGTTTTGTACATGTATAATTTTATGCATTTTATTCACTGCCCCAAACTACGACGTTATCTGAATCATAAACGTTGTGTCGCCCATACTCTCCATTAATTTAATGATATTTAAAATATCCTTTTTATCTTGGAATGAAATGAAATCTATCTGAAACAATAGATCTCCATTACTCGACAAAGTGACAATAAATTACTGCTGCTGGCATTCACTAGGACTGCTCCTGAAGTACTCGGTGAATCATTTGCATTTTATTTGTCTGCCGGTAACCTTTATAATGACAGTAATGAAGATGTTCGAAAGAAAAGATGGCGCTGATGTCAGTTTCAGAATCGATAACATTATGCAAATTCAAACTTTGATCTTGTTTCTATTTTTTGTATAGGATTTGATTTTTATGGTTCAAGAATACTTTAAAAACGAAAGTATTTCGCTGGTTACATTTGGGCCTCTCTGTTTGCTATGATTGTGTATGTCTGTACTCGACTAGGAGCTATTAAATATGATGGAATACTGTGAATAATTGATGAGAAGCAGAGAAGGCTTATACATGAACAATGATGAAGTGGTCACAAGTCATCTGCACACATAAATCAGATGGAAAAATGCTGCATATGACGATGACAGATCTTCAGTTATGATGTAGTTGTTATAACTTTAACCCTTTCCCTCATATAGACTCATTTTGACGCACTCAGTAGGTACCACATAAAGCCTGATCTGCAGAAAACCACAGTTAAACCTTACCAAATTTAATTATAAAGTCCTCATTTCCAGACCACTGAGGAGCAGCGAACAGCATAAAACCTGATCAGCCTGCTCGCAGGCTGATCTGGTTTTATGCTGTTCGCATAGGTCTTTTCATGGTGTCCTGTATGAGGGAAAGGGTTAATACATAAATCAGCACCTCACAATATTCAAGCAGTAGTCACAAACTCTTTATAGGGATATATTCACTCTCAGTTTACTTACACTTGTAACAGTTGAGTTCCTCCATTCATTCTAAGCATTCTTGAACAAAATTATTTGTGCTCTGAAAGTAACATATAATTTTCTACCTGGACCAGATAAATATTTACATTAGTATAAAATATAGACATGTCAGTATGGAAAAATTGTTTCCTTCAAAATTATACTTACGCATGCTGGTTACAAAATAAAGTGCATTTTTCCAGCACAGAAAATAATAATTTTGAAACAATATCAGTCACCATCTCAGGGGTTTTCTTAAGTGGACGCCCAATTGCCTGCACCGGATTAAAATCACTGCAGGCAAATGATTTTTCAAAAAACATAGCCCAGGTGGGCAAGTTTATTTATGTAAATGAAGTCTTTCAGGGTTTTTTTTATTTTCTATAGTATATCAGGGGTGAAATGCTTGCAAATTGTCTTTGATACATATTAACTAAAATCCACCTTAATAGTGCACATATTTAGTTCTAAACATTAACAAACACCAACTTACTTCAAGATCGGGCAACCTGTTTTCACTGGGGGCTAGTAGATGTTCAAAGTAACTTGACCCCTGGACAAGTGAAAGTCAAATCCTTGAGTAAACCCCTGCATCTTGAATTTAGCAAAATCATGATCCTTTAGTGAACCATTAATTAATACCTGATCTTAACATGACCAATATAAAACCTGATCTGAAATATCAGAATGAATGTTCTGTTCACTACTCCTCTGTAACTGATAGAGCAGGTTGAAACCTGCTTAGCCCGAGGCTTTCTTACAATCTGATCTGACTTTATTATGGTATACCATATTATAAAATTGTGCTCCTGAGGAATAACACAAATATTGAAACAAAATGTGATAATCTTATGGTAGAGCAAGACATGTATGATACACATAAGAACATGGCAGCTGGACCGGTGCCCAGCATGTTGACCCGCGTGTTTACACTAACAGTCTCATCATGTCACAAATGTTTGTGTGGAAATTGTCACTGCACCCTGCTCTTCAGGAAGCTATCAATACCCAGTAGCACACTTATACTCCTCTCCACTAGAGGGCGCTGATAGTCTCACGGGCAACATACCGTAGCTGGATCCCAGCTTTTTTGAAGGCTTGTATGCCGATTTGCTACAGATTGTATCATAGTGACTTTTTCAAAATCAATGTCAAATTAGAATAGAATTTTTAAACAAAAATTTAAAAACAATAGGTCTATATCTGAAGACAAGCAAATTTCAACACCAAATGGGAAAAACTATAGATTTTTGTTTTCCAAGATAAGGTTTTCACTCATGATATGAATATTATATGAATTTTCTGTCTATTTACAGAACATGTTCCCTAGTAAGCAGACATCACTTCACAAAATGCCAGAGGAAGTAGAAAGTCCATCTGGTACCCCACATGGCACAATACTCAGGGACTCTAATCAGTATGTCCAGTTGCAGGGAACCAAATTCATGGACCAACCGGATGTGCAATTGGTGAGTTTGAATTTTTAATTCTTTAATAGAGAGTTTATCAATAAGTAAAAAAAAAAAGAAAGAAAAATTCTCAGTTTTCAAAATTGTAAATTAAAATGTGCATATTGACTGAAACACAAACAACATAACCATGATAATATTAAATGTATGAATAGAATCAGATAATGTCATCATAGATATTAACATTTGTTCAGAATTAATGTGTAAATTTGACTACTTAACTGCATACTTTGTAACATAATTTTGGTGTAGCTTAAAACAATTATTATTATGACACAACACAGTGACTTGTTTCCTTAAGAAGAGCACATAATCTCGTTATCTCGTTAACAGATATGGGTGTAGCTATTAGGATGAGAGCTGGCCCCTTTTTCCAGGGTAGCTAACTCTTGCTTCTTACTCCTCTGCCGGGTCCTTTATTTTCGTTTCATTATCTTTAAAGACAAGAAGGAAACACAGAAATAAGGTAAACATGGGGAAAGGCTATAATTAACGTCAGTGTTGGAATGATAAAGAAGGACTTGGAAACTGTACTTACTGGAATTTAGTCTAACATTCATCTTACATTCTATTTCAAATATAACGTGTTTCCAAAAGAAAAGAGAATAACATCGTACAAGAGTAACAGAGAGCCTTACATCTTCATCAACATTTAACCAGTGTTTTCATGCATCATCCATGGCTGTATTACACGTTTATGTTGTACCTACATGTTTGTGACATTGTGGTTTATTTAGAGGGAAAGGTAAAACTTTCAAAGGCTTTCCTAATACGGACTGGTACATGGCGGCTAATGTTTTAAGGATCTCGGTGGAAGATAAAAGTTCTATATTATCTTTTTATTTCTCATTATTGTCTTTTGTGTTTTACGTGACATTCAAAAATTAATGTATTGCAGGTATATCATGTAAAAAAAATCATTCAATTTCAAAGGACAGTAAAAACAGTAGTGTTTTTTTTTTGTTTTTTTTTATCATTCTCAAGTCAGTTTGTATACATGATTTATATAGAAACATGATTGGATATAATGATTTTCATGAAAGTATTGAACTGTCCAATATTTTATCATTCTCCACTCTGAAGAGTTCTAATTACTAAGCAGTAGGGAGTCCATTCATATCTCCGCACAGAAGAGTGAATATTTTTAAGTCTCAATTAATTTCTTTGTGAGTATGAGCTGAAGTATGTTTTTATCAGTGAAGGATGACAGCAAAGCTTAAAAGCAAGTTCATTTAAGGCCATTTATTTTTATTGTTCTGTGTATATTATACATTTATATTAGTCAGAAAAATGTTATCTTTCACCAATATGGTAGCCATCAATAACCGGCTGACAGACAAAATGAGGTCAGTTATTCATGCTTAGAGAGTACTATATACTACGGCTAGCGATTGTTCGCACTGTCATTTATGATCTAGAAATCTTCAGATATGAGTATACACAAAACAATACAAAAAACAACATCAATTATACGACTTAGTTGTGTTTCATGTTTTTATGACAAATCATCAAGAAAAAAAGAAGACAAATTGTTATTTAAACGTTTACAATTTTGCGTAGTTGATTATTGTTGATGACATCATTTAATGGTCATTATCAGGTTGTATTGGAATTTTGAAAGGTAAATGAATATTTAATTAGGGAAAAAATGTAAAATTAGGTTTTTTGTGGAAACTATTAGATAGGTTTTCACTGCTATGGTTACAGTTCTGGTATCAGCAGGTAACCATTTTGTAAACACTGGTCACTCTCTAAAATATCTTGACCCACACAGGCGTGGGCTTGAGTCACTGGAGTGGTCATTATCAGTAGATGACCACCTCAGATAGAGCCATCACTGGATGCCTGGTAACACAAGTGGCCAAATATCTTTTGACCTCTTACTTGTGGTCCTTTATAAATATATTTACTTGGCTACATTCCCCAATCTTGGAACAAACAATGATTCTTTTTTGTCATAAATGCATTATAATATTACAACTATTTACTTAATTATATCTGTATGGTTTTAGCCATACTGGCATTACTGGCGTAATCCCTTTTGGTCTTTCATCTGTCTGTGGATAAATCCTGTTGTTTTGATTTAAGGTTATTTCCATATCCAGGGTAGATAAGTTTACCTAATGAGGTAACTGTTTATTTTAATGATAGGTCAACATATAGTTAACTCTGGGGGTCCAGGGATGTCTGAATTCATAATAAGGCTATAACTGATATAGCCAATTCCAAATATTGACTTTACTGAAGAGTATTCTGGAAACTACCATGATAGGGATAGTATTGAGCATTGGTGTTAAGTTGAAAACTTCAAAGTCAATTAAGGCTGCCTTGCTACAGGTTGTTTTTGCACCCATTTTTTGTGTAGGTGGAGAATTTGAGTTATCTTTGAGCCTGTCAATTTTTTTTATTGGTATGCTACAAAATAGTAAAATAATAGTCTGTAATTGTCTGTGATCCTGGTTCCTGGCCGAGACGAGGAATCAGTGGAATAGTAGTGTATTTAATAACCGGACACAAAAGCCCAAACTGGCTTGCATTTTGAATAGATGGACACTGTCAGAAATAGATGCTTTATTTGGTTGTTACTTTTACAGAACGTGAGTCACCAGAGAGAGGACAGCCACAGTGAGACATCAGGGGAGACGACCACCAGTCATGACAGCGGCAAGGGCGGTAGTGTGGAGGGAGATCACCAGGGTCAGTATCTAGCTCTCCACTATAACTGTCACACTGAAAATATTATATGAAGTAAAATAAAAACAGAATTTATTTTTTCTGGTATATCTCTTCTTACGTCCAAGGACATGATAGGAATATTGTCCCTTGGCAGGTTCAGTCATGTATTTCCACATATTAGGATAATATATTTTCTCTATGTTCTTCACTGCTGCCATGATGCATTTTTATGTCTGCTTTCATAATTTCTGAGGTAGTCATTCAGAGATAATTTTCCGAACATTTTTATGATTCATGTTTTTAAGTCTGTTTTTCAAGTGTATGACAAATAATATAAGCAACATGTTTTGTTGTTCCAGATCCCAGGATAGAATTGAACCAGTTGAATCCATCAGCGTACCTTATTAACCAGTCATACAGATCTCGTGCTCCTCATCCTACCAAACCATCACCCTCCAAAACCCACACCCAGCCACTGGGGACTTTGCCCAACATTCACAAACCCAAAGTGCATTACAATGACAATTACAACATGCCCAGTGGCAGTCAACACCGGACCAGAAACTGGTGTCAGAATCAACATAGCGATCCAGCAAACAGTAGCTATCCGGATTCGGACTATTTGTCGGTCCAGGGCTCGGTAAAAAATTATAGTCATGGACATGTGAATGCATACCCGGATGCCAAAATGTTTTGGGGTCCACACAATAATTCAAATGTGTCTCATAGTGGTTTTATGAATCATGGGTACGATAATTTGTATCCCACGTTTCGGACTAATAGCACTAGAGATGATGATGAGACAACCACCACGTCAGGGAGTTATACGATAAACGCGGAGGATTTAGACGATGATTTGAAAATGGTGCAGAATCGAATGCCAACGTGCATGAACGTGTGATAGCTGCGATATGTCTCATTGTCAAAACAAATGTGTTCAAAAACAGAAACATGCAAGCTCATGCAGAACACGTGTCTCTGACCCTTTCCAGAAAACATTGACCGTGATAATTGTTCAGGTGTTAAATTAATTATAAGACAAATGGGAACACAGTGAGTGCTTACCATGTGTGGAGGGGAGAAAAACTGTGTTAAAATGTGCTTGTATGTGATACTTAGAAACGGGAAACACGACAAATAGGGCTGTCGTGTGTCTGGACGCTGCATTTCTACATGTGTATGTTCTATATGTGCCAAATCCGGAGAGCAGTGCGACTGCTGAGTCACCTGATGTCAACCACAGTTCATAGTGTACTATAGTATAGACCATGTCTCTGTTACACATCCACGTCTTCAGGGTCAGGGGTTGCTAGGAAACAGTCCTGTATCCATGGAAACACAGGCTCATGTCCTGGCTAGGCTTGAGAATCACCAAAATCATCAAGACATGCGTGCAGAAAATATTATTAGGTAATTTGATGGAAGATTCTTTATTAATAAAATGTTTCAGTTCAAGAAAGAAGTAAAAAAAAAAAGCATTTATGGTTGATTTTATAGATTTATTTTAAAAAATGTGACAGAACTCCTCACCTATATGAAGCTATTCTTTGTTTAACCTGAAAAACATGAAGAAAAACCTACATAGGAATGACTCTCATATTTTTATATATACATTTACACACATAAACCCAGCCACAATCATAAACCAGTCGAGAGAATGATGATCCATTATGACAATTGATCATAATATAAACTGGATCTGTTTTCTTTTCTATACACATCTCATGATCATCCATCATAGGTGTGTTTGTCCTCGGGGGAATGTATGATCATAAATATCAGATTATATTGCCGACTTCTCATTAATAATCACAAAACGCATACATTGTAAAACCTGATCAGACCAAGAATATCTTTATACTGGTTTCAAAATTGATGTAAGCTGACCTAACAAACTATTAAAATGTGTTTCCTCTGATATGAAAATGAGTATTTAAAAATTTTCATTACAATAATCTAGCAACTATGACTCAAACTTTATGTCTATTCCAGGTTCAGTATATCAGCTAGGACTGCCGTGGTGATGTGGATCAAATTCAGTCCCCCACTCTGCATCTTGACTGCTTCGACCAGAAGCAACTTCCTAACAGAGACTTGTTCAGTCTTGGCTACAAACTGTCCCTGTCATATTGTTATTTTGTCTATTTCTGACCTCTTTAATCTTCAACATTTGCTGACAAACTGCTGTTATTTTATGTATATGTTGGAAACACCTTGAACAAGTTCATTAAATGATCTCCATCTCTCCTCCTTCTCTCTCTTGATATGTGTTTGATTTTCTTGTGTTAGGGATTATATTGAGTACTGTTACGTCTTGACTTTTACATAACTGCAATATATCTGCAACATTTTTAGTGACAAAAAGTCAAACATTGTTTTAAGTATGCAGTCAGTAGGAATTATAAGAACAGTAAAAATAGGTTGAATGGCTTAGAGAAAAAGAAAATTAAAAAAGAAAAAAAAAACGTTTCAGTCTTACTGAATTGCATGAAACTGTATACATACGGTATTGTAATTTCCAGAGCAGCAGATTGTGTTATTAATGTTTCAGTTTACTGTTTTCAACTCACATTTTCCTTTATTTTGTTGTTTGTGATCTTTAGCATAATATATAACTAGGCAATGTGTTCATGGGTGTTGCTAAGGAAGCCCTGGTTAGTTGTCAGGGAGGGCAACAACATCCGGGTTCTTGGTGCTGTAACCATAGTGATACTGGGCCAGTGAGTTGGGAGAATGAAGTGACTAGATCTTTAGAAGCATATATGTTCTGTCATACAAAGCTATTTCTCTATGTCTGTAGGTTCCTATTTTTTAAACATACAAATTCACATCTAATGAAATTAAAAATCAATAATTATTTTTAAAATACTGAAAGACCTAAATATTCAGTATATTTGCTTGTTGTTATGACATTCAATGACATTTATAATAGAGCTTTAAAATCAACTCATAACTTTTCTATACGTTTCATAATATACTTACCTTCATTAGAAAGGTGGCAGCTTTAATTAACCCTTTTTATGTGAAACATCTTGTTTATATTTCTGTAGAAATGTATTCTTATTTGGAATTTATATAAGCATTAAATTTTAATGATTTTCATCGTGACTAAGAACTAACTGGTAAGATACTACATGTAAAACATGTCAGGTGTAAGTCATACTACATTATTATATGTTACGTTTTCATGTCACAAATTGCTTAAATATTTGTATATTAAAATATTTTGTTATTAAAATTTGTATATAAAATTACTATTATACAGAATTTGTTACATGTTTGTACATTCGACTTGTTACATGTGAAGAAAATATTGAAGAAAAAACATTCCTAGAAAAAAATAAAAATGTTATAAAAATAAATGAAGTTGTTTTATTTTTATTTTTACCCATTTTACCAAATTGAAAATCAAAGAGAAAATAAATGTGTAAACAACATTATCCTAATTAATATACGAGTATGTTGTAAGTATGGTGAGAGAAAGATGGGAGAAAGAAGGAAGGAGATACACAGTCCACAGGCATTTCGATGGAAAATTATTAAGAACGGTCAAGGTGCATACAAGAAAAAATACAAGCAGCTGTACAATAGTAATACACATATCCGGTTTCATCGAACTTGTGTAATTGTGTGGCGCAAGAGTAAAACAAACTGAGCATATCATATTGGACATAAATACTAAATATGGTTTATATTCGGATAGAAATAACATTGAATAAAAGAAAATTATCTTGCTACTCAATATATATGTTGATAATTTATGATGTGGAATTTTTAACTAACGGCGGTATCCAAGAGACAATGATAAAGTGATTTTGGAAGCTCAGAAATTGATTATGATCATTAAACATTTAAAAACATTTTTTAAGCAAATACCTATTGAGCATGATAGGTCTTTGTTATAAGACAATATTTTCCTTAAACACTTTTTCAGCTACTTTAAACAGATGTTAAAACAGATTCCTTATTTTCTTTCTTCAGTTTGGGATAGACATTGCAATTTTTATTTGGTCTACCAGTGAGTCATTAAAACCACACTATTGACGCATTTGTGCCCACTATTCACATAAAACCTGGGACATTCGACATTTTATGACCTATTATTGCACAAAACAAACTACCAGTTCGGGTCGATGTGACCTTTTGATTTTGTCCACTAACCTTGAGGCTGAGTGGACATCCAAAGAAAATGATGGCCAAAATGACCACACGGTCATTCCTATGATAGTGAGCCAGATAATCATTCTATAATTAAAACATTTGATGACTTTTAAATAAGGTAGGGTGGCCATTGATTAACTGGCGGGTAACCGCGGAGGAATATTTAGCAAGAAATAGTGCGTGTCCGATTGCGAAATAATTAGGTCCCGGCGACTTCATTTTACAAGGTTACATCTTACTCTTAATCTCAGACCAATTTAATGACTGATAAATGTCACCACTACTATTTCACTAACCATAATGCACCTTTAATTTCGAAGGGGTCGAAGATTTACAACGTACAATAATAGTGCAAGTGTAATTGACAGCATACTAAAATTTAAAATGGCCACCTTTCTGTAGGAGAAAGAGTATCAAAAGGGATTTTCTCCTGTCATATATTTCTAAATAACAGAGGCAGATATAGTGTCCATCATGATAAATATGTTTGTTTGGGTTTAACGTCCCTGTTATCTGTTTGTACATGAAACAGGTAGTGTAGTGTTGCCTAACTGAGGTAATAGGTCTTTGACCAGGCCAACCAGTTTTTGCATCAACTTTAAAATATTGCATTGGGTGCAATGCAAGCCGAATGCTCCTGAAATACACCGTTAAGATAAATATGTTTTATTTTGACAATCCACAATCAATAATGTTGTACTCGCTTGATATTCACATTGTGTTCATCTTAAAAGATGTTAACATTTTATGGCCATTTGCTTCTGATATACATATTTTGTCTAGAATTCAGTTTAAAACTTTAGCCATGACCTGGTGACTTTGATGACCTGTGCAATAGGGAACAGTCCTGGGTCAGTGCGGGGACTTGCATATCCTTCCGGACCAGCAACCAGTGCCACCCATGGCCCGCCGTGGTCCATTTATCTCGGTTTCATCCCCGTGTCTGACGTGCGATACTTTGTGGGATTAGGCAAGTGAAAGTCAGCAGCCCGGCATGTGTTTAAACAGTGATAGTGAGGACGATAGCGATGTGATAACAGGAAGTAGGCATCGATTGAACCCAAGCTTCTGCAAGCAACAAACAGGCCGTTTGTCGGCCATTGTTTCTGTGCTAAGTAATGCAGATTTAATGATGGGAAACATAAATATTTGGTGTTATCTAAACAGGCCGGAACCCTCAGATGCACGAAGCCTGACCGAAGGCGTGCCGGCGTTGCCGACAAGCGTCGCTCAGAAACTTTGGTCCATCGGCTTATTTTAAATGTACAATTTATCTTAAACAAATAGGATGGTGCCTTAGTTTAAACCAATTAATATATTATACGTGTGTATTTTGTAACAGGAACGCTTTATCCACGACCTCTATAAGGGTTAACAGAAAGAAAAAAAACGATCTTCACTATCTTGAGGTGTGTGGTTTGCCGCTAAACTACAGGTGGATGCAAAAAATATTAAGGAAATGGTTCGTGACGCGTTTTGAATTTACTTACGAACTTCGATAAGATAGATAGCTTCCTTTTTACTATACCTTTCTACCGTTTTGTGCTTTAAAAAAGCGTGATATGATGCGACATCGTTCATGTCAGCGAGTGTGTGGCAATAAATTACGATAGCAGGGCGATAAATTGTGTTCGATCTTGACAATATTTCAAACAAACAAAAATTCTATCTATGTTGGGCATCAATCATCAATTACTGCACTGTTCGATACCGTCAAATTTCGCGGTAAAAACTGTTGGCACGTGGCTCTCTGTGCCCCGCGGTCACGTGATCACAAGCGATACGCCTGTGTCGGCATCTTTGTTGATGCGATTGTAGCCCGAGGGTCAGGAGTCCTCCCATCACCTGCCCCTGTACCGGTGATGTCTTAACTGTCGGGTATGTAACAGAAGGTTAATGTGGTTCTGTCCCAATGTTCGTGTATATAGACCATCTGCCAGGGGTGGGCCAAATACCTGGTACCATCAGCCGCCTATCTCGTCATCGACCCTTTCATGTAAAGTATTGCATATTGATATAAATTTATTTTATCAAAGATATTAAAAAAGGTACTAAATATTTGACAAACATATTTTCATAGCAAGAAGTAATGTTCGTCTCTCTCTCTTTCTCTCTCTCTCTCTCTCATTTCTTTTCTTCTTCTTTTTTCCCCCAATGATTGTGTGAAAAGAAAAGATATATTTTACTAATTTTAAGATTAATCGTGAAAAACAAACCCGAATTTACCCATATTTAAAACAGATTCACTTTTATCAGCTGAAGAGACACAAATTCAACTTTAACGTCGAATGGGAAACAACCGAAATTAAAACTTATACTAATACTTCTCGAAGGTTTCGAGGCTGGAGCAGAACCTTTGGAGGTCATGAAAAATCCTTTCCCCAAACGAAGTTCGAACCCACAACTTTCGGATATACAGTCAGGAACGTTACCACTGGACCACGGTACCTTTAAAAGCAATCTGACTGTCGTAGAACAGCTTGCACATCATACCTCGTATAATCGTATAGCAGAGCTATATTTAGAGTTGGAGATTTTTTCTCAGATAAGTCTGTAGAGTTTCCCCAAAAGAAGAATAACTTTGTCAGTGTGTTTGATCCGTATCCTCCAATGATGCGCCTCGTTTCCCGAAATTATTGATACCCATATTTTGTTCATAGTTAAATATAATACGGAGAAGTTGCAATCTTATGTTGATGGTTCTGCTGTCAATCTTATTTGACGACAACTGACTCATAGAGCTCAAGTAACAATTTCTAAATAATTAAATAATTTCTAGTGGAGCCCCTTCGTTAATTAATGAAGGTCTCACACAGTGGACATGCAACAGAAAAGAAGATATAGGGAACTGTAAATGAAACCATTGCAACTTTTACTGACCACTAAGCTTGATTTATCGCAGGTTCACGCTCATTGGTGTTTTCCCGCTTTTAATGAATGTTTCCCATTGCCTTGAAGAACTGGTTAGAATTACAACGAGTGACCGGTATGTGCATGAGCTGGAAACAATGAATATATGGGGATTTACTGAAAGTAATCAACTGGCTAATTTTGTATGTTAATGCTTTATTCATTTAGTCATTTATTTCTCTGATCCTTTGATAGAATCCATTTGTAATATAGCCTCAATGAAGTGGCGAGGCAATAATATCTCGGAAGACACGTACATCTAGCTCATATCCTGGATTCTTCTGAAGATTATTGCCTGTCTTGGTGCTAGAAATTTGTCAAATGATTGAGTATACATGTACTAAATCTGACAAATTCAAATTATCATCTGAAATAGATGCTCTGATCTGTCCTAATCTTTCATTGCGTATTTTCAACTCTACCAGTGGCTGTTCCTATTGTCTGGATCCATGTGTATTGTTATGAATGTCGTTCGTTTCTTTAGGTTTTTGTATTTTGTTTCTTGGTAAAGTTTTACCATCGGAAATCAATATAGCGTATGTGTCATTTCATCTGATAGGTGTAAATCACAAGAAGAGAGTCACAGTATAAACACAGTACATATAGTTCATGTTTTTATTTAATATACTAGTATGCAGATATTAAGAGAAAATATGTATTTAGAGCCCAAAACGCACTGGTGACACAAATCATCGGAAATTCTCGGTCCGGGTCACGGAAAAGCCCGAATATTGGAGTGGTGTCATACCCGAGTCCATCTGTGGACCGAGATACACGATACGTCCCCGTGTAATTAAATGTCCGATCTTCTGTTTACTCAGCCTCGTAACAACAACGCGATTCACATCGGCGATCTTTTCGCTCCAACGACCAATTTCACAAATTGTCATTCTTTCCTTTGGTACGTTATCCAAATGTCTCAGACTGTTTTCTCTGCATCGTGTCATGGTGACAAGTTAAGATGACACCGCCTTTGATCGCAATTGATCGTTAAAGTACAGAAAATTCGGGATGCATGTTTGTCTACAGACTTGTTAAGATCAATTCCAAATTTTCTTTGTAGGGTCTTGGAGCAAATCGGAAAACAATATTTCTGTTAATGTTCTAGCTTATTTGTTTGTACCCTTTTTTCACTCGATTCCTTATTTCGAACTTTAATTATTTATAAGGACTTGACTATTTGAGTTTATCGTCGCTTTGACAGTATTTCAGTCATATAGCGACGCCCAGCTAATTACAGGTTGAGGAAGACTCCGAATGCACGGAGGCATCCGGGTAGAACCATCGACCTACCGCAAGCCAGCTGGAAGGCTTCCTCACATGAAAATCCGAATGACCCTGTCGGGATTTGAACCCACGCGCTGAAGGGCTGAGATTTATAAGGGATAAACATGCGCCGGAAGTATAATTTATAAGGATAAACAAGCATGATTTATGCACCGGAAGTAAATGAAGAAAATAATAGAATTTGCTCCAAGGATATTCGGAAAATGATCATTCTTAACATAAGATGTTATACCTCAATGTCTAAAAAAAAAACAACAAAAAACAAAAAAACAAAATGATATGATGATATCCATTAACGTAAATAGCATTTTGAGTTTTGACCAACTCGTTTAAAGAAAATACGAAAAAACATAATTTGCAACGTTATCAATCTTGAAATCTTTATCCTATGAACACGCTCTTTTCTATTCAAACAATCCAGTCGTTAGATATTGACATGTAAGAATAACGACTTTTACCAACCCCAAAAAATAATTCATACAGGAAAACACCCTTAAGACAGTAACGAAGATTCAAATCAACCAAACTTGCACGCAAAGCATGAACCATTTGCATTATCAAAAATTTGAAATTCCAGGTGTACCAGTTAAATGTAAGACATCTCTAAGCACAAAGTCAAATACGGTCATTAAATTTGATAACGAGATGATTTTTTTGTTTCATGGTCTTTTTAAACAACCTTACTGCTAATAATAGACTTGTAAAGTGACAGTATTTTTCTTGACGCGGTACAAGCTACAGTCACCAGCAGTATCCCTCATCCAGCAAATCACGGACGCCGACATCATGGTCATATATTATTTAGGCTCCGACGAATCTTTTCAATTTACAAAACGAAACTAAATTAAATAGCAAGGAGACGAAAGAAATGACACTGTGTCATAAACAGTAATGATAGTGATTTGACTTTCAAGTCGGGCCGAGATTCGACGCCTTTGACGTCTCAAGGCTTTGTACAAAACGCCCGGTTTGCAGGGGGTAGATGGATAGGGGAACACCAATACGCCACCAAAATACTGTCTACTGTCTCTGTTGAAGAAGAAATCTTTGATTTGCTAAGTCCTATGCTTTGAAATTTATATATGTCAACGAATACAAATCACACGGGCAATTATTTTGTACGTACTCGTTGTATATAAAAAAATGTTATTATTTTATATTACGATACCCAAAAGATCTACACTAAGTCATTTCTCAATCTCCTTTAATGCATGTAATTTTTTATTTTTAAAACCTGCAGTAAAATGTTGAAGCAACGTATTCTGTGTTACCGTTACAATTTACATTTAGAAAACAATATAAAAAGCGCTTAAACTGCAGTTTCCTGTTTAACGGTAAATCAATTGAAAACGGGCGCTTTTTTGAACGGTCGTTTATATAAATTTGATCTTATCAAATATAGCTTAAATGGGTTATAAGCCATTAAACGAGCTGTGATGTTTCAAGACTTGTAAAAGTCACCATAGCGGCCGACGTTTGATTACTTCTATCTTGTAACAAATCAAGGAGCCAGCCTTCAAACTTGGTTTCGATGAAATACGATATTATTGACCCTAAAAATATATACAAAATTAATTACAAACTGAACAGCTAGTTGATTACAACGAGAGGAGCGCTGTCGATTAACTTGAATAAAAAATAAACTTCTAATGTATCTTTGATGCAAGTGTGGTCAAGACACGTTGAACACGACTGACAAATAGTCCTTTAGAAATTGGGACCCATTTAAGTGAGCTAAATTGTCGTTAATGTGTTCGTCCTGTCCTGTCCTGTCATGGATTGAACATCCAAGGTTGTAAGAAGTGTGATATTAGATACGGCACTATATTCCGTCGTTGATATCTCAAGTTGTTTAACTATGAATCAATATATATTAACTTTTTTTATAAACTTGTATGTCATTCTTTCATTTGATTTATATATACGTGAAACTCATCGCACAATATGCTTTTACATAAATAAAATAAATAAAAAAAAGATATACGTACACATTTAAAGTATGACTATTTTCAAGTTTTCATTGATCATATCATTTCATTCAGAAATATGTACAGTTTTTGGGCTGCAATATCAATACTTTCAATATAAGAGGAACTTCGCATACCATGGTCATACCATTCGTCAAAAATGGTATGAGCGCTTACATTTAGGAAAGAAATCACACATTTGAATTAACGAAAGTTTGTGTGCACACTTCTTTTTGTAACTGAGTATATAAATTCTAGATTATGTAATGGGTTTAAGTCTAATGCTCATTCAAAAAAAATATATCTCAAATATTAAAAATTTATTTAGATGTAAAACATATTTGAGTCTGACGGAGTTATATGTGAAGCTGAATAATAAACGTATACAATTTCTTATACAAAAATGAAATTTCAAATAGGTCTTGCACCCTCTCAGAAAAGAAATACCTAAAGTTTGTGATTATATATATGATTTTCTTTCAGTCAAAATCGTAATTTCAATTCATGTTTTCCTCTTGTTTTTAATGTGATGGCAATTGATAATTATGTTGTGATAAATTCGATTTTAGATTTTCAATATCAGTAAACCAGAGTACATGTATTGCCAGAGTTTATTCATGCGTCCACACTTTTTATTGATTTGTTGGACCATGAACATCACATGGTGACCATGCAAAAAATAACGACAAACACACTCATTGAAATTGCAGGACAGGGCAGTCCAAATCATGACTTCTTTTACTAAAATCTTTCCTGTGAACAAGATAATGATAGCTTGCTACAGAAGTGATTATCGTCAGTGCGCATGTCCACGCTAGACACGCCCCCATGACCAAACATACTGCGTACTTATCTCTCGGTCTAATGTACCATATTCAATTTTCTCTACAAATGGTTTTTACAAAATAGATGACTTCTGTTGGCGAGTGATGGACTAAAATTTCCGCGGTAAGAGTACCACGTCAGCCAACGCCTACTTCAATCTCTCTCGCCTGAACACTCCTATGCATGCAATTTTTAGCAAGGAAGAAAATAGCAACAGTTGGAAACAAAAGGCTAAGGAAGTGATATGACACTCTTACTACAACAAAGCTACATTGGGATGGTAAAAAATGGAATTATTGTAAGATAGGATATAGTAAAACCCTTACCCGCACAATCCTTAATTACAATGTATCGTCATTTTAATATTCATTGTAATGGTAAGGTGAATTTTTTTTTATTTGTTTCCACTAACATCTCCGAAAAAAAAATAGGTTCGGTTTTTTATTTGTAACTTTTTTCCCCCCATTATTAACATATTGTTTTTAGAGGAAGTGACGAAAAACAACGTTTTTGCAACCGTAATAGCTTGAATGCTACGAAAAAAGTTTAGAGTGGATAAAAAAAATAGGGTCGGTCAGGTTAGTGGAAAGAATTTTTTTAATTACGCTTAAGGTTGAGGGTTGGTGTATCACCGTACCTGCATATCCTTCATTACATTTGTATTATTATCACCATTTTCACTGTTAACTTAAATATATTTTTGTCAATATTCCTGAGTTTTGTTTCAAATTATATAAACTAAAATACATTCATAGCTGAAATATGCAAATACATGTATTAACTGTAGTAATTTATCACAGAAATGTTTTGCTTTAATTACGCAATGGGCTCATTACCATATGTAATATGTTATCTGTTCACATGTAATAAAAAAATAAAAAAAAATAAAAAAAACCGTTGTATCTTTTTCAATGAATCTCAAAAGTTATCGATCAAATCCTAATTATTCAAGCTCAATTTATATTTAATAAATGTGCTGAGGTGTTCGTCAATTCTTTCAGAAATATGCGATGTCTGGGCTACAGAAGCATTACATTCGAAATGAAAAATAAAACTTTTTATAAAGTATGCAAAAAGTTTCACTCCAAATATATTCTTGCAAAGAAACAATACGTCTAAATAAACTAACGTCTAAGTGCACATTTCCATTTGGATTTGATCCAATTATCTACTACAAAAAGGACCATTTGTTCCACTATGTACATGCTCGAAAATTGCATTCTTCAAACTCATGTCGGAATCTCAATAGCAGTGTCTTCAGCAGTCGCGTCACAAGCCCGCATGTGACATATTAAGTACCCGCTGACACTGTTTTTATTCCGATGACAAGTGAGCTTATCTCACGCACGTGCAGTTCATATTGACTGACAGCTGGTTGTTCCAGCACTGGCGGGACCAATCAGATTTTGACGTCGCATATCAATGTTTACGTCAATTACGTCATACCAGAGTTTCATACAATTAGCCGTCATAGCTTCACACAGCAACGGTTCTTAACATTTGTCAATCATTCAGATTTGTAAGATATGCAGGGATTAAAATGTTAACATTTTTAGAATAACAGAAACAAGTGACAGTAAAATAAAATATACAGTATTTCTTTTACAATAAAAACAGTTTTTTCCTAATTACACACATGTCATTCATTGCCTTAAAGACGGAATGCGTTTCCTGTATTTATAAATTTAGACAGAGTACACACACTATAACATGTCACAGGTTAAGTTTTATCTCTACACACACAAATGGTAAATCGACTGGCGTTTATGCACGTGCAACTTTTTTTTGGAGGCAAGTGGACTGATAAAATCGTTCATGTATATCTAGATTTTTGTGTTATTAAAAAGGGTTTGTGTTTTTTATAGAAATAAAAAGTGTTTAAACTTTTTTTCATTATATATCCAGGGACTACACAGTCCCTGATATATTTAAATATATGCTTTTTAGGTTTAAATAAATAAGAAATATATAGAAAATATTTTCATATCTGATTTTCTAAGTTTATACACTGAAATGGACAGAGATTTAATTCATTTTTTTTTCTTAAATCGTGTTGTAGTTAAAACATGATGTACATTGTACTTTGTAATAAACAGTTGCTTGATGAAAATGAAATAAACGAAACACTTTCGCTGCTTATTCTTGCAGATTAAAAGGGAAAGTGTTTATTTTTATAAAAGTATACCTCATTGTGAAAGAAGTGGGCACTGAGGCTTTTGTTAATTCGAAATATTTTTTTTTTCATTTCTGGAAAAAAAAATATTTAAAATAGAAAAACGCAGGTAAGCACTTTCTTTTACAATTGAGTATACATGTACCTGAAAAGACATATTGAATGGGAAAAGAAAAGGTAATACTGGTGTCTTATCTTACAAATGCAACAATCAGATTCTTATTGTCTGTAACATCAGCATTTTCACCCAAACAGTAATGTGTGCAAATAAACAAGTGAACGAAAAAAAAATCATTTTATTTATTGCATTTTGACCTTTGATTAAGAACATGCCGAAATACATTATATCTAAAGTGAAACAAAAGCAAGTTGTATGTTGTTATATGATGATTGGTTTTATTTAAAACAAACCCATTATATCATCGTACAACAAGCCCTGGCACCCACCTGTATAAATCATCCATAACAAGCTCCAAACAATCATTACAAACATTAAACAAATGGAAAAATAAGTGCACATTTCAAAAATAACAAATAAAACTGAGGAGCAAATGATGCGATTCATTCAAAGTGATGATTAAAAAGTAATGAGGATGTTGTTACAAATGCCGGTTGGACATTCCTGGGGCGATTGCCCAGCAGGGACTGTGTAAAGAAGTTGATTGTGACAAACCATTTTCACGGTTTAATGATGGAGTTCGGAAAATATGTTGGGTAGCCGACTTCCACCTTGCTGGTCAATGAGGATGTGTCAGCTGACCCCTCTCTCTCCTCTCTTATGGAGTCAGGAAACAGCTAGCTGGAGTGACCCATGCACTCTCTCTCTCTCTTCTGGTAAACCAGGAAACTGGCCCAACATCTCTATCTCTCTGGAACCAGGAACACAGGGCCTAGCTGTAGGCTGACCCCCCCCCCCCAATCTCTCTCTCTTTCTCTGGAACCAGGAACACAGGGCCTAGCTGGAGACTGACCCCCCCCCCCTTCTCTTTCTCAGGAACCAGGGACACTGGGCCTAGCTGAGACATAGCCTTCTTTATATAATTTTACAGAGCTTACAGGCTTTCATTATACTTTAAAGATGTAGACAAGAGGGCCATAGAGGCCCTGAATCGCTCACCTGAGTATAGGGTTAACCAAGGAACATACTAATACATTTTGAAATCTGGCCAGTAGTTTTCATTATTTTTTTTCTTTCTGTTGCCATGGCAACCAGTATTCTACATGGATCAAGTTTATTTTAGCAACTTTTGTTAAGGATTACCTAAGGATCATCCCTGCCATTTTAATCAAATTTTGTCCAGTGGTGTCAGAGGAAATGTCATTTAAAGCAAAATGTTGACGAAGCACAACGACAGGTGATCCTAAAAGCTCACCATTAGCATGTTGTGCTCACGTGAGCTAAAAATTAGAGTTATCACTGAAAGCTATTCATACCCAAGGTTTGATTTTTTGTTTGTTTATCCACTCCCTAGGTAAGTGCCTTGATGTACACCATGGTGTAATGGAATGTAATATAACAGGACAATGCATGTGTTTCCTATATAGCTCCCACTTCACTTTGTGGAGCAGAAATGAGATTAACATAACATGCACAAAAAGCCTTTCCCCATATTTCTTTGATATTCTGCTATGATGATCTTTCTCAGAACTTTAAAAGTTAATAATAAGGTGCACTGTCATATAATCTACCACAGAAAATGTTAACTATTTCTAAAGTGATGATTTATATAAAAAATTTAAAACCAGGTCCATGCAATTATTAATAGTGAATGGACAACTTTCAAACCAATTTAACCCTTTCCCTCATAGAGGACACCATGAAAAGACCTATGCGAACAGCATAAAACCAGATCAGCCTGCGAGTAACTCGCAGGCTGATCAGGTTTTATGCTGTTCGCTGCTCCTCAGTGGTCTGGAAATGAGGATTTTGTAATTAAATTTAATAGGTTTAACAGTGGTTTTCTGCAGATCAGGCTTTATGTGATACCTATTGAGTGCGTCAAAATGAGTCTATATGAGGGAAAGGGTTAAAAATAAACTGTACTGGTAAGCCATAGTGGCCTTTCTGTTTATATGAATGAAAATTCCAATATACATGTATATTAAATATATTAAAAACAATATATAAAGAAATATGTAAATTACGTAATATCAGACTCAGTGTGTACAGTTATATACTTTTAACACATTATTCAGCTGAATTCATAATGGATTAACACTTGCTAAATTTTAGACAATGATATATAATTACCGGTAACCCTGTATAGAATGCATATGTTTACAAAAATACTTTTCCCCTGAATAATTATACAACAGAATGGGATCCATCTTCGAACTGTTGTATACTTATACTAATGGAGGCAAGCTAAACATCTATATATGAAAACATATTTTTATTGTTTTCTCCCCTTACAAGTTTAAAAACCGCTCTGCAGCAGTTACTTCCCTTACAATCCAGTTAAAACGGTTAAAAAAACCCGTTAATTTATGAATTCCTTGAATAATTTGCTGATTTTGCATTGCTTTCATTAATATCTAATGAAATCAATTTGGGTGGTAGAGGCATTTCCCTAGAAAAAAAGATCACCCTGAAGGAAACTGGGTTTTTCTATGTAAATCATTTTAAAAAAAAAAAGAAACTAAACATCAATGTATTGTGTATATTCAGAAAAAAAAGAACATAAAATTGTTTGTAGACAGACTTGGCCACACAAAATAATTCACATACCATATCCTTCATGAAATGTCCCTGGCCCAGACATTTAACATTGTTGTAATTATGAAATACAATGGATGTAATAAATGATTAATAAATAAATACGGATTGGATATACAAAAACATTAATCAGATCTTGATCTTGAGTAGATGAACAGAAACTCTGAATATACTAAAACTTGCTATTAACTCTGGTTAGTGATTTAACTTAACAGTACAGGGATTAAACAAACCTCTGTATAAGGTATCTTTGTAAACACCTGTGTTAATAATTACCTACACCCAATGCATAACATTTCTGCTTTTTCTTTCTTAGCCCTTTACTTCATATAGACATGTTTTGATATCATGGCTAACACAGCAGACCCAGATCAGACTGCTCCTAGAAATGAGCAGTCTCATCAGGGTCTCCTCTGTTTGCTTATACAACACTGTAACTCAGATTTTATAATCTGCATGGCAAATAAAAATCTGTTTCACAATCATTTAAAATTCAGTAAATCAATTTTCATCAAGTAAAGTATGTTTACATGAATATTCATGAGGTAAGTCTATTCCCATAATGGTTGATGTCTGTTTCCCTCTATTTTGTAAAAATATGCCTCTTGGTTTGAACATTCATATTAAGTATAAAACAAAAGGGATTTATTGAACTTTATCTATGGATTTTTTTTGGGGGGATGTTTTATGATAATGGTTCCTGGGTATCCATTCTGAAGTACATGTATGTAGACTAAAAATCAGTTTCTTATCTGTTTCTGTAAATCTGATTCACAGAGACCCTCTTCTTTCTACCGCATGACCATGGTATGAACCAAAAGACACGCTATTGGTTACCTGTAATTTAGCAGTCACCCTGCTATTTTTCAACACACTGTGGCAGAGATCTGTGCAAAACCTGTGTTGGAGAATGTTCTACTGTCTCCTGAAGTTTACCAGTTATCAGAAATCCTTCCCGCAAGTCAACCATTTATCAATGATATACACACCCCATTTGACACATTTCTCAGCCTTATTTTTTTTGTACAATGTTTCTTTTGCCACATAATTGGTGGGCTAATAGTTTCTGAGCGGCATATTCATTACTTCAAGCATACCAAAGTCCTGATTACACAAAAGATTTCCATATAACAATATCAGTGTGTTATAATCCTACCTTTTCAACCAAGCAACTTAATGATTCTGTTCTTTCAATGCCACTCTCTCCCTCACTGTCAACTTTACAATTTAAATGCATTTTGATCTCTACTATAGTAGACAGGCATTTTACATACTCTATTTCATGGTCCCTTCAAGTTATAATCTACAGATTCAAATATTCACAACTAAACACTTATATTGAGCCCTCTTAACCCTTTCCCTCATAGAGGACACCATGAAAAGACCTATGCGAACAGCATAAAACCAGATCAGCCTGCGAGTAACTCGCAGGCTGATCAGGTTTTAAGCTATTCGCTGCTCCTCAGTGGTCCGAAAATGAGTATTTTGTAATTAAATTTGGTAAGGTTTAACTGTGGTTTTCTGCAGATCAGGCTTTATTTGATACCTATTGAGGGTGTCAAAATGAGTCTATATGAGGGAAAGGGTTAACATATATCAATATCAGTCTTTATCAAACATTTCTCCTTTTTTTTTCCTCTGTATTCACTTTGCTATTCTGATTCTGATTATATGCAAAATCTCCACTAAATGTATTCAGTGTTGCTATTGTAAAGCAGCCTCTGGTTCATTCAAACTGTTTCCAGCACAGTTGCTATCTCCTTCAGCTGATTGGTGAAATTCTGAAAATAAAAAAAAACTTGAATTTAACCCTTTCCCTCATATAGACTCATTTTGACACACTCAATAGGTACCACATAAAGCCTGATCTGCAGAAAACCACAGTTAAACCTTACCAAATTAAATTACAAAATCCTCACTTCCAGACCACTGAGGAGCAGCGAACAGCATAAAACCTGATCAGCCTGCGAGTTACTCGCAGGCTGATCTGGTTTTATGCTGTTCACATAGGTCTTTTCATGGTGTTCTCTATGAGGGAAAGGGTTAATACTTTACAGCGAAACTCATTAAACACTAAAGTAAGATCATAAAAGAAGAGACAGCAGAAAAATAAATAAACAAATAAATGGTGAAGAGATGATGTTGGTGGAGGTAATAATAACGATAAGTAGGACTGGAAATTGATGATGATGATGATGAATTGATGATGATGATGTAACTTGACAAAGAAGAGGAAAGAAGAAGAAGAAGATGATGGTGGTGGTGATAATAATGATGATGAAGAAAAAGATAGTACTTTGCTAATTTGTACTGACCTTAAACTGGGTCATGGTCAATTCTAGAGGGTAAGTTTTAAGGTTGCCTGAGGAATCTGCACTGTCAAGGTAAGTTCACAAAGGGAGAGTTGAGGTGTTTGCAGGTGTCTGAGGACATCGCCATGCCCAGCTTCCACTGTATATCAATAAGCTGCAGATAAAAACATCACACAGGTGAGTATCCTGTAATACAGGTGGGTTAGCCAGGCTGGTTAGTTACCTCCTTGTTGTTTTAACCCCTTACCTCTTATAGATGTATTTTGACCTATTTGCAAACAGAGCTGACCCAGATCCTGGAAAGGAGCTGTCTGGTCAGGGGTTTCCTCAGTTTGCTCAAACAATAGTGTAGCTCAGATTCCACAGTCTTCATAGCAAAGATAATCCATTGTCTCACATACCATTTTTAATTCAGTAAATTAATATTCATCAAGGTAAAGGGCTGAATCAAGTAACATTACCAAAATAAGATTAGAAGTTGAGTCCCATATTTAGGCCCATACAAGTGTGTCATTCTAGAGTTAACCCTTTCTCTCATATAGACTCATTTTGACGCACTCAATAGGTACCACATAAAGCCTGATCTGCAGAAAACCACAGTTAAACCTTACCAAATTTAATTACAAAATCCTCATTTCCAGACCACTGAGGAGCAGCGAACAGCATAAAACCTGATCAGCCTGCGAGTTACTCGCAGGCTGATCTGGTTTAATGCTGTTCGCATAGGTCTTTTCAGGGTGTCCTCTATGAGGGAAAGGGTTAAGATGTTGATTTCACGCGGTATATTAGGTAAATACTAAGTTGCACATTATGGTAATGCAAAGACCTTTATAATCATGTGAGATTCAATATAATTTTTCCTTTAACGTGATTATTACCTGATTGATTATAATGTCTTTTGAAAACTTTGCCTACATGAGACTGACAAATTGCTGCCACACTTTGTTATCACACTGTAGGCAAGAGGCAGGATACAACATCCGGTCACATTATTCCTACAACATTGTGTCAACAAGTACTGGAAATGCCCTTATGTGCCTAGCAAGGAGGATATATCTCTACCATTTTAAATGAGTATGGTATATTATGACGGGACCATTATAACCAAGGTGCGAACCCACAACCCTCTGGATACAAGGCACATGCTCAAATCACTTCCCATCTGAGTATGATTTCCCTTTTCTTCTAAAACACAATGAAATGAACTGTATACATGTATTTGTATTTAAGAAAGTATATAGCTGGTTGTAATATCACCAAACAAAGGTAACTCTGAAGGTCCTCTCTACGGGTTAATATTCATGGATAAACCATCTTTAAAATTAAAATAATGGCTTAACAGTAGGAGGCTAGCCATGTTCTCTTCACATGGAAATGAACGTTCATTTTCAAATTTTAACAGGATAGCAAACTGTGTCACTATAGGGTGAATTTTAGGTGAATAGGTAAACCTCACATCAAAGGGGTTTGGTATGAATCTGATACTATAAATAATATATACAGTGATTTGTGACTAACCTTTCATGTCAAACCCCTTTGCCTCAAATCTATCTTCATGGTTCCAGACAGCCCCAAAATAGGTGAGAAACCCCAAGTTTGAACTCCCTGGTGAAACTCCTTTTTTATATAATTATATGTTGTTACCAAAGTAAAATCAATTGTAGTAATTGCCCTGATACTCAGCATAACTGATAGGCCATGCCCGCCTCTAATGAGAGATGATGCAAAACTGCAACTCACTTTTCCAATATTCAGTGTGTGTTCTGCTAGGCCTGAAGACACCAAGAGTTTACCCTGTGTAAAGGTATATAAAACACTTGTTAAATTCATCAATGAATATAAAAATAAAAAAATATTGAAAACGATCAAGACTTTCAATCATTCAGAGAAACAGTGAATTAATGAAAAATTCACGTAAAGGTTTAACATATACAGAAAACTCCGCTTATAACGATATTCACCTGACATTGATATTAACATGATTACATTGGAATATCATTGTAAGCGATCTTACTCAAAATGAAGAAACTGTCCATGTACTACTGTTATCCAAAATCATGGTCTCACAACAAAAAAACGTTCTCTCTTCGGATATAACTGTCAAGCTTATAAAATAGAAAATAATAGCCTAAATTTTATTTTTCTCCTTTTAATAGTAATCAGAATGCAAAATTTGTAAATAAATTTTATTCACAATTTAAAATTTGAGCTTTGAACTGACATTAGATAATCTCTGCATGATTTTATTTGAAAATAAAAGTTCAAAGAAAGTTAACCCTTTCCCTCATAGAGGACACCATGAAAAGACCTATGCGAACAGCATAAAACCAGATCAGCCTGCGAGTAACTCGCAGGCTGATCAGGTTTTATGCTGTTCGCTGCTCCTCAGTGGTCTGGAAATGAGGATTTTGTAATTAAATTTGGTAAGGTTTAACTGTGGTTTTCTGCAGATCAGGCTTTATGTGGTACCTATTGAGTGCGTCAAAATGAGTCTATATGAGGGAAAGGGTTAAGTGATCTCCATAACCCGAAAATTAACAGAAAATGACCACTTGAGCATATGCTGACACACAGATTATTGTTACAAGAAAGTGGACAAATTTTTGGCACCTTTTGTGGTCATGTTATCACACATCTACTCTAGGTAAGAAATATCATTAATTGGTACATGCTACCAGAATGACCTCTGTGGATCAGATAGTGGCATGCAACATCCAGATTTTCATAACAAGCAGAACAAAATACACTGAATCATATAGTTAGTCTGCAGGAACAGTCGGATCTATATAGCAGTAAGTGATATATCGCAACATGTGATATCGTTACAAGTGGAGTTTACTGTACACATATGTACAACTATTTAATTTTACATTACATTTTTCAAAGTACTTTTATAAAGTGTATCAGGACAGAATACAAAATAAAATGCACAATTCCAGTATAGGCCAGACCTTACAAAATGCAAAGGCGGTATAAAAATATATCACAAAAATATCAAGAAAATCTGATTGCCAACTGACTAAAAATTTGGTAACCAATGGGGATCCTTTTAAATTTGTATGGTTACACAAAAAGTGAGCACCAAGATTTTGCTAATTTAACCCTCTATCTAGCACAGACAAGTTTTTATGCCTTGGCAAACAGAAGGTACCCAGATCAGTTAGCTCCTTCTAGATGTCTAATCAGGGTTTCCTTTCTTTGCTTATACAATATTACATATGTATACAAGATTCTACACAGTCTGCATGGAAAATGTATGAATTAAAGGGTTAAAACATTTATGGGTTTATGGAGATCATGTTCAAATGAAGGTGGGTGTATGTGGGAGACACAGACTGATAGCTGACTTTTATACAGGTGGCTGTGCTACCTTGCAGAAAGCATGACTGGGTATTTATATTGATGGAGGGTATTGAAGCAAATGGTAGCTATTATGGAATCATTTATACATACACACAAAATATGTTGAACATATATTGAGATATTTAAACATTATTTATTCTACATCACAACAAGTTCTCACAACTTAATTAATCACTCTTCATGGCTCTGGTGGTGGTGTATGTGGTCATTATGGTGGGAGGAAATCAGAGAGCCTGATGAAAACCCATGTGTCTAGACAGACAACCACTGTTCCCTCTCACATACATAACCAGGAATTGAACCCGGGATGCACTGGTTAGAAGTGAAGTGCGTTACCACTATGCTATCCAGAAACCCCGATTAGAGAATATAAAGATTCACAGACAGGACATACCAAACATATGAGATTGATTAAAATATGACAAAACAAGTAACTAGTAACTGGTGTTGCCACAACACGTGAGTCCCCCACTGGTGAGGTGCATAATTTTTCCGTTACCATAGCAACCAGAATTTTGGTCTGAGAAAAAAAAAACAACATACTGCCATCTATTCATATACCAAGTTTCATTATATTATCTTAAATGGTTTTTCAAGTTATCGCATGATCCAGATTTTCAGACAAACAGACAGACTGATGGCAAACCTTTAGTACCCTTTGGTGTAAACACTGGTAGGGAACTAACAAACATCTACACACAAACATACATATACCGATAGGTGAACAAGTCATCAGACAGACAATGAAAATCAACACCTGCTAACAGCCTCATATTAACCATGTCAGTGACCTTCTGATACTATACAGTATATACTATTTTTTTTTTTTAAATGTCATCCAAACATTCGGACGGAGACAGCTGCTGTTCATATATACACAGTTTATATACTGAACAGGTTACAGACAGACAGGATGTCACATATACAGATTTACAGACACATACAAACAGGCAGGTGTACAGATACATGTACATACAGACACACAGGTGTACAGACAGGACTGGTGGGATACCTGTGAGGACCAGGTGCTACAGAGGGCGGAGAGGGTGGAGTCAGTGAATACCATACTGGAGGACAGCTGGTCCCGGAACTCCTCCTCCGATAGCTTGTGTCGGACCATCCATCTGACAACACCAGACAATGGAAGTTAACAAATGTAATATGAAATGTGTACAGTGAAATATCCACAAAAATATTTTCTATATTGATCAAAAATTATTTAGTAAGAAATTTCTTGAACATGGATTTCCTTCATAAAATCTCCTGGGGACAATACATTTTTTTTTCCAGTGGAGATGTCATGAAGAGTTTGCATTGTACATCAAAATCTGTATACTGAACTTGTATCTTGAATTGGCACTATCTGCAGTATAACCCTTCCCTCATATAGACTCATTTTGACGCACTCAATAGGTATCACATAAAGCCTGATCTGCAGAAAACCATAGTTAAACCTTACCAATTTAATTACAAATCCTCATTTCCAGACCACTGAGGAGCAGCGAACAGCATAAAACCTGATCAGCCTGCGAGTTACTCGCAGGCTGATCTGGTTTTATGCTGTTCGCATAGGTCTTTTCATGGTTTTCTCTATGAGGGAAAGGGTTACTATAATACCAGTTCAAAGATATGCCACTGGGTTGACTACTTCTCTTACTTGTACAAATGCAATAATTTCAGGTCTTAATACTGATACAAACAAGTTGAAAACTATTCCTATATATGTTATTGAGTTGACTATATTCCTACTCCCTGTATACATATGTTATTGAGTTGACAATACTCCTACTCACCTGTAGATATATGTTATTGAGTTGACTATACTTTGTATCTGCTCCAGAGTCTTGGCTTGTTTTGCTTCTTGAAATTTCTTAGGGAAAGGAAAACAAAGATGAAAGATCTTTATACATGTGTAATTACATATTACTTTTAAATCATACAATCTTGTATGTTGATTTACAATGATTATATATCTATATAATTCTTAAGATATGTGTCCTAAATTTAGTCCCAGTAATTTACTCAAGAAAAAAACAGCAACAGATAGATGGACATGGTTATTGCGCATATAAACATAAACTGCAAGGTCCTCACTAGGAAGAGTACTTTACAAAGATTTGCAAAAAAGTCATAGAACCTCCAATTCATTCTGAAAGGGGCAGCTCAGGAAAACAACAAACATTGGTGTCCAGGAGTTAGTGAGAAACTAATACTGTTTTATATCAATGATCAGAGAGAGAGAGAGAGAGAGAAATTACCTTGAACCAATTCTCAGTATTTACTGCTCCTATTTTGCATTGTAAGTATTGGATAACTTCTAAACACTGAAAAGAAATTTACACAATGTTTGCTAAAGGATAAGGGGAAAATAGTTTTGGTTAAACTGCATAAAAGGTTGCTCTATCTTTCAATACTCCATCAACCCCATGCGAAGATTATGTGTGCATCATATTAAAAGGTGTGCATCTCATTAAAATTGTAAGAAAACAAATTATACTAAACATAATACCCATACATTTTTTTTTCTGTCTAGGTAATTTTATTTGTGTAATTATGTCCCAAACAAATAAACAAACAACATTGAAGTTTATGTTAATATTTGAATTGGGTGCCGGACGTTTTGGTAAATGACCAGATTGGTAAATTGATTTTATATAGTAATTGATTTGAACTTTTCAGTAAATTGATTTGTAATAGTGTTTACCTATCAGGCCATGATATGTATATAACACCTAAACACATGTGTGAAAGTAGATTGTTTATACTAAGATATCATTAACATGGCATTAATTAAAGTTAATTAAGTGAGACAGAGTGAGAGAAATGTACAGAACTTAATAAATTCAGCGTTTAGGTGTGCTATACATAGCATAGATAATCAATTTACTGAAATGACCCTAAATCTCTGTTATTACAGTCAAACCGGTCTTCAGCAGCCATTCAAGAGAACAAAAGAAAGTGACCACTTTACAGAGGTGGCTGGTAAATGAAGGTTAAACATGAAATAAACTGAGAGTTTCATTAGTATGATCAAATTAAAACTGACTGGTTCAACTGTATATTACCGTTTTTACCTAACAGTATCTTTTCTTTATTCCAGGTAATGGATATGGGCCCTGGTTATATATGTTTTCCTTTGGTAGGAAGGTTTTACACAGATCACAACTTACCATTTCACATAACCATTCTTCTTTGATGGAATTCATTAATTCAACGGTCCCGGAGAAGCCTGTGAAGAGAAAAAAGATGGATGTATTTTAGAGTGTAACACTTATATATCTCGGACTGCAGCAAATTGTCTCAATTTGTGATGGGTGAAATGACAACTTCTGAAATTTTGCATAGCACCCATTCCATTTCTGGGGTTCAGTAAGTTTTGCAACACAGCCTCTTCACAAAAAGTAAAGTCACTGGTTTGAATAAAGTGATTGAGCCTTTCAAGCAAAAAAAGCTTTGAAGGATACTTTAACCCTTTCCCTCATAGAGGACACCATGAAAAGACCTATGCGAACAACATAAAACCAGATCAGCCTGCGAGTTACTCGCAGGCTGATCAGGTTTTATGCTGTTCGCTGCTCCTCAGTGGTCTGGAAATGAGGATTTTGTAATTAAATTTGGTAAGGTTTTACTGTGGTTTTCTGCAGATCAGGCTTTCTGTGGTACCTATTGAGTGTGTCAAAATGAGTCTACATGAGGGAAAGGGTTAAGGCTGAAAGCATTTTTTTCTTCAATCATAGGATTGCTTGTTAGCAAATTGAGGCTGCTCTGCTTTGAACACCTAGATAAGTACGCTTTTCATTGTTGTGTGAAACCCAACCACGGAATACTACAATGTTACTGGACAGAACATACTCTTTATAAGATAGTGTTTGGTTGCCTGTCAAAGTCTGCTCTGAATAGTGTACATTGTAAATCCCAAAACTGGGTTTTACTCAACAGAATAGAGAGCTACGCTCTATTATTGGCAGTGGCACTTTAAGGCATTTTTTAATGCCTCTACTGAGCCAGCATTCACAACATTACCAGGGAGGTGATTCCAATGTATCACCGTGTCAACAAAGAATGAATTTTCATATTGTTTAGAGTTTGATGATGGTATTTCCAAACTTTTAGAACTTTTGCAGATGTATTTTTTTAGCACATTTGATGTTACGCAGCCAATGATTTTTTTGTTTTTATTATTCTTTTATTAACTTTTTCTGGTTAATTTCACAGAGTCTGGTGTTGGCAGTGCTGGAACTAACTCTTCAACCACCTTGTACATTAAAATTAGTCCAAGGCTTAAATGTCTGTCTTGTAATGTTTCTAATTCAAGTTCTTGTTTCAATTTTTATATTGTTCCTGGTGTTCTACTAGTATAATCTCATTATATGAATCTTACTGCTCTGTTTTGTATTCTTTCTATCTTATCTATATTATCTCTCTGATGGAGGTTCCAGACAGAAGCCCCATATTCCATTATTGATCTTACTAGTGTAATGTAGGCTGTTTTTCTACATGTTTCTGGTACATTTCTGAGATTTCTCCTCAGAAAGCCTAATATTGCATTTGCTTTTTTGCATACCTTGTTGATATGTAAATTCCACTTTAAGTCATTTGAGATTTGTAAGCCTAGATAGGGATTATTTTGTACTTCCTGAATTATATGATTATTCAGTTGATATAATTTATTTGATTTTTTTTTTACTGACATAATATAGCATTTTCTGGCATTAAATTTCATGCCCCAGTTTATTATCCATGTTTCCAGGCTTCTTAGATCCTGTTGTAATTTCTGTGATCTTATTCTGTCCTCAAATATTATGTTCTTGCCATATTGGTATTCTCTGGCTATTTACACTAATGCAATGTTTCACCTTGAGTGTGATGTAATTTTACAGTGAAACCATAAAAAATTGGCGAAATTGATTGATCCTTGTTTTCAATCTGTTATTTCATTGAAAATGTTTTGGAAACAGATCAAAACATTCATTTAATAGAAGTACCAATTTAATACCATTTTCACTAATGCTTCTTTTTATCATTTTTTAAAACATCTGTTAAATCTACCAATAACACTCAGCAAGCAGACAATGACTGATTTATGTAAACCAACATCTGTTCTTCAAAAAGTATATGTTTGATTATGAATACACTTCTCAAAATTCCTATGGACTGAAGACATTTAGAACCACAGTTGTTATTCATCTGATGGAGAATTTCACACCTGATAATTATAATACAGCATGCCCATTTACCACCTGTATAGTTTTGAATCTCTACTGTGATCCCTACAGCGGAGGCAAATACAAAAAAATAACCGGAGCTGAGGCCAATACGAAAATATAACCGAAGTGGATCTCAGTAGAGATAAGAGGGTTTTTTTACCCCCAATATTGGCCATGTACCCCCAAAATTGTATGGACACAAAGGATACAAAGTTAAGAACAAATAGCAAGTGTACCCCCAGTTAAAAATGGAGAAATGGACACTGAGAGTGATAGTGTTTTTTTTTCTCATTTGCTTCATATTAAATTTTGCATACCAATCTCATTCTGTGCTGTTCAGGAAGAACACAGAACTTCACTGCAACTGGTGTTTACATATTTTGTCTCTATATGTTCACCATACTCGTGACACACTCATTTTGAGCTCACTGTCGAGAACTCAAGACGTCATTATGGAAATATTTTTGACTGTGTTGGATTTCGATTGATTTGGATTAATTTTTCAAAGTTTGTTTTTCATTACCATTGACAATTTATTACATTTGAAGGGAAGATATTGATGCATTTGATAGTATATTTAATATAAAAGTTAGGGATTTTTTTTTCTTCCAATAACTTCTTATGATGTCGAGAACTGGATACTCCAGGACATAAAATAGAAGATAACGAGTTTAACTTAATCCAGTAGGACGATGTAAGAGTGAAATAGTTAACCCCATTTTTGTCTTTATTCAAGTCATCAGTTTCTACAGCAACAATAATTTTGTCTTTTCGTGAGATGCAGACTACAACAATATACTATTACCGGTTGGAGCATCTTTGTTTATGTCCGCCATTTTGTAACTTGTTTAGTCTGCGGGTTTTTATTGGTATTGCGGTTACCTGGCCTGCCGTATTCCCAATTTTGCAGATTTTACAACCATCAAATTTGTGCATATCAGCACTGATTGAAATAGAGAGTTAGAAATCAGAAATAAACAATTCTAATCCAATCAGGGGATTAGGATAATGGTTCCTCGAGTATGATTGATTAGAACCAGGGACTCTCTCTCTCTCTCTCTCTCTCTCTCTCTCTCTCTATTATAGAGAGAGTGAGTCCCTGTCAGTACGTATTAAGAACTTTTTTTCAAAAGAAATTTGAAATAGAGCTGATAGATCTACCTGCATGAATAATGCATGCATATTTATATTTCTGTAACACGTAAATGTATCGATGTTTTTTTTTTCTCCTGGTCGTTATCATTTGGGACCAAGTAGGCCTACGTTAATTAATATTTCAGTGTCGACAAGTATATTCTATCTGGCATCATTGGAACAAAAGTCTCCTTCTTTCTCTCTCTTTTCGAACTCTACAGAAAATAGTTCCATAAGTAATGTCTCTTCCGATGCTGTCTATTAAAAAAAAAAAAACGACTAAATCTAAATATAAAAAAAAAAAACAACGCCAAAAAAACCCCAAAAAACAAAAAAAAATCCATAATAACCAGAAAATGATTGCTAGCCATTACAATAAAAGAAAAGAGAAGTATCTAATTGATGCTAAATTACCTAATTTAAATAGAGTGTATACAAAATTGTTTAGCTAGTCTATACGGAAGGGAAAAAAGTCCCTGTCAATTTGGATGATCAACATTTAAATCATATTGATAAAGCTATAAAAAACACTAGAAATGCCTTAAGGAAAATGACCCCTTTAAAATGAACGAAGTCAGATGGTAAAATGTTGAATTTGTTGTAAAATGTTGAATCTGTTGGATTCTATGATATATATGCATAGAGTCCCTGGTTTGTTATCTTGTTTTTCGTTTTCCTTTCAATATGTATAGTTTATGTATGGCCACTGGTCTGCTTCACTTTTTGTTTTCTCAAAATAAGAATATTTTCTTAAAGTTTTAACTTATGTCATTAAATAAATTATGTGAAATCGGGTTGGACCATAGTTTTTTCTATGCCGTTTTCGCATCTGTGTATGATACAGTCTGAAACTGTTGCGAGTCCCATGTGGACTCAAGCATGGTCGTTTCAGATTGCTGATCGACGTTCTCTTCAGTATGGTGTCCCTCCGTCATCGATGTTTCGCCCCTGAACCATAGACATCTGATGGAGGGTGGGGCCCACCGCAACACGGTGTGAACGTCGATAGCTTACTTCTTCCAGCTTGTCTCCTCTCGTCGTAGCCACAGCCAGCTAGACGAACGCTCTGCAGCTTGGCTCAGTTTCTGGATAAGCCGCCGTCTGTCTCTGCCAGTAGTCCCAATCGCTGTCATCAGTCGACACATAGACTGAGCGCAAAACCCTCTGACGCCTACTTCTATCGGGAACAGCCATGTACGCCAACCTAGTTGCTTACAGCCGTTCAGAAGCTCTGTGTACTTGGCGTTCTTTCTTTCATAGGCCTCCTCGCATCTGGTCTCCCATGGTACTGTCAACTCAATCACGATGAGTCGCTTTCCTGTCTCAGACCACAGTACTATGTCGGGTCTTAGGTTTGTGTGCACTATGTCTGGGAACACCAGCTTCTTATCTAGGTCGACCCTCATGTTCCACTCACTTGTGCCATCCAGGATTGATGATTTCTGTGGGAACTTAGCGCTTGCAGTTTCACCCTGCTTCACAAAATTGATATGCTGTCTCTGGGAGTTACTCCTGCGTTCCTTTTTTCTCTCTTGTTCAAGCCAGTCAGCCACCTCTCTGAGGACGTAGTCATGACGCCATCTGTATCTTCCTTGAGATAGTGCTGTGGAACAGGAAGAAAGAACATGCTCTAGGGTGCCTGGACGCTCACAGAGGTGGCATTTTGGATCATCTGTGAGTCCCCATCGGCAAAGATTAGCTGGGGATGGCAGAAGGTCATGAACTGACCTGAGTAGGAAGGAAAGTCTTAATGGTTCATATTTCCATATGTCCTCCCAGGTCAGCTTCCTGTCCATGGTGTTCCAATTTGTCCATGCCCCCTGCGATCCCATCTCTACTGCCCTAGCTTGTCTCCTGTTCTCTTCTGTCCTCCTGACTTCTGCCTGGATCATGGCTCGCCTATCTTTCTGGTCTGCCCGGCTCCACAGGTTGATTTTCTTCACACCAATCCCTTGACGTCCAACAGCGGTTATACCAACAATGTCTCTGTGCCTGAGATCACTCTCCGCCTGGCCGACCGTCTCTGTGACTTCCCATTTCCTGCCCGTACGTGTAACAATACCAGCATCTGGAATCTGCTCATCTGGGGAGTCTCTTAGAGTAAGTACCAGTCTCGTTTTGGCTGTATTGAATTCCTCGACCAGTGATGAAAGCGGGAGTTGAAGCTTATTGCTCTTTCCATATAGCCCTACACTGGAAAAGCTTGGTGGAATTCCTAGCCACTTTCTTAGATGACGACTGGTGATCCTCTCCAAGGCTTCTATTGTTGAGCTTGGGATGTCGTACAGCATCATGGGCCAGATCAGCCTAGGTAGTAAGGCATGCTGGTACATCCAGGCTTTGAACTTTCCAGGTAGGTTGCTTAGGTCTATCTTCTTCAGTCCCTCTTCTACCTGGGTCTCTAGTTTTTTGACATTATCTCTGTCTTCAAGGCTTGCATCAAACCACTTCCCTAGGCATTTGATTGGACTGTTGGTAATTGATGGGATCTCCTCATTCTGTACACGAAGAGAGAATCTGTCTGTTGGTTTGCCCTTCCTGATGATGAGAGATCTGGACTTTGCGGCCTTGAATTTCATTCTAGCCCATGACGCGACGTCTGTCAGAGCTGTTAGCATTCATCTTGCCTGTACATGTGTAGCTGTTGTTAGAGTGAGGTCGTCCATGAAACCTCTACCAGATGGAAGATATATCCCTGATTCCGTCTTTGGTCCGCGTGTCTCTCTGAGGGCTGCATTGATCAATAGGTTCATGCCCATGATGAAAAGTACCACAGAAACTGTACATCCTGTGACAATTCCTTTCTCCAACTTCTGCCAGTCTGTCAGCTGGTCACCAACAGAGAACCTGAGTCTTATCCCGTCAAGGTAGCTGGTGAGGATTTTCTGTACATGCTGCGGTATGTGGTAGTGCTGGAGAGCTGTGTAGATCAGCTGGTGAGGAATGGAGCCATATGCGTTGGCTAGATCGAGCCAAACCACTGTAAGGTCTTTTTTTCCTGCCTTTGCCTCTCGTATTAGTTGAGTTATGGCACTTGTGTGTTCTACACAGCCGGAGAATCCTGGAACTCCTCCCTTTTGGACCGAGGTATTGATGTACTTGTTGGCTGTGAGGTAGGTCGTACACCTTCTGGCTAGTTCAGCAAAGAATATCTTCCCTTCTACATTTAGCATAGAGATGGTCCGGAACTGGTTGATAGTTGTAGAGTTCCTTTCCTTGGGAGTGAATATTCCCTCTGCTTCCTTCCAGGCCTCTGGTATTTCCCCTTTCCTCCAAACCACCTTAAAGATCCTCCATAACCGTTTAAGTATGAGAGGGCACATCTTGTAAACTTTATACGGGATGGCATTGGGTCCAGGAGCAGAACCATATCTAGCTTTCTTGACAATATCCTTTACGTCACTCAGAGTTGGTTCTGATGTCGGGAACTCAACTTCTGGAGGAGGTGCTGGTTCAATCCTTTCACAGTCCCCTAGTGCGTCGTTTCTTATGGCGTCGGAGTGTGTCTCGTTAAGGTGTCTCTGGACCTCTTCAACTGGTGATTCTAAAACTCCGGACCGCTCTTTGTCTAGAAGATTGCGCGCAAACTTGTATGGGTTGGCTGTGAATGCCATTCTCTTTCTGGTTCTCTCCCTTGCCTTTCTCCTTGTAGTTTCGGCTTTCCGCAGAGACTTCAGTTGAGTGCGAACTGTTTCCCTAAGTTGGGCTATTCCAAGACGTGGTAAGAGTATGCAGCTTCCGGTCCACTGATCCTTGCATGGACGCTTCGAGGATTGCATCTAGGTCCTCATCGAATTGGTTCCAGATTTTCTTGTCTGATGCCTTGGGCCACTTGATCCTTTGTTTCTTGGTTCTAGTAGCAGGGTCTAAGCGTGGTCTATCCAGATCAGCTTCCTGTTGTGTTTCGTGGCTGCGGTCGAGCTCAAGTAGCTCCATGAGGGGGTCCTCTACACCCATCTCTGGGTCCTGGAAGATATCATCATGTGTTGTCTCGATTACAGAGAGTTCCTCAGTACTGTGGGTTTCGTCCGGACTGTGGTACTCCTGCGTCTCACTAGTCAAAGCGACTAAGCGCTGCATTCGTGGCTTCACACGTTGACACCCAGTTTTTCCTTGATGGATTCGGAGTCCTCGTTGGTTTTTGCACACCTTTCCACACGAGCAGGTTACTGTTCCTGGTGCTGTATTCGTAGTCGATTGAGCAGGCCGTGTCGATTCCATGAATTCCGTCCATTTGAGTCTATCATCCTCCCCCCCTCTCGGTAGACTCTGGGGGTGTCTTTCTGTATTGGAGTCTGTAGCTTGAAGTTGGGTGTCCTCTCACGAAGACTGCACATCGGGCTGCTAACCCTAGTGCCCCGGTTCCAGTCTGTTCCTGTTGGTCATCTGTCTCTAATTACGGCTCTTTCCCTACCATAACGTGACATAGTATAATTATAATTAATAGTAAACATATCTTACCATCGCCGCACACAGCAACATCTAGCTCAGTAAAGCTCAAGAAAGGGGAGAAATATTTATGTTGCTGTTTAAGAGTATTACCATCGGAATATTTCAGACATATAGCAACGTCTACCCTACTAAATGTGGAGGAGTGTTTCAGAAATATGGCGCTTGCCAGCACTTGATCATTTGGGTTATAGAAGAAATGTGACTGAAAAAAAACACTGTGTATTCTATATGTACATGTATAGTGGTAAAGAGATGCAGATGAATCGATCATTTCTTGTATTGTAATAAACATGCCAATTAATGAATGAATAACTAAGTTAATTGTGTAAGTTTTAATATGAACGAATGAATGAATGGGACAAGTACACCACTTAAACTGGCCACAATTTAGGACATCTCATATAAACAATTGAGACTGACAATCACGTGATATGTTATCTGATACAGTATCAAGAGTCACATGTCTAAAATGAATCGTTCAGTTAGATTAGTTGTGTTTTTCGCGTTTTTCGTTAATGTTGTTTACGGACAGATAGAATGGCCGGTGCCCTACAGGTATTTATACTTTCCCTACATTATCCTAGACACATGCACACGTGCATGCAACAGCAGCAGCAGTAAATCAGCTTTATAACATGAAACTGCACGCAATGATTAGCGATAATTTAAATGTCCATATCGAGGGAATGATATAATATGTACACTGAAAATGATGAAAAAACAAGAGGGAAAAAAATGCATGTATATATTAGATTATCATCATCCGTTTGTTAATATGGCATGTGAAGACGTGTCTCAGTTAACGTGATAAGAACATGTATCAGCTCACTGAGATATGTGTAAATATTCATTACATCTAATCAGTAGAAGATCTCCATGGCACAGCCAATGTTATTAATTGTGGTTCTCTTGTACACTAAATGTATACATGCACATTATGTATGTTAACTTAAAACATATGTTAATTAGTCTACATGTGTGATTGTACCGTAGCTTTTGACATACTCGTACTTAGGGTTGATGACGTAAGACAGTGCCTAGTAAGTATTTTAACGATTTTCATTGGTAGATGTTCCTCTAGATACTCACGGAAATAAAGTTTTGTTTGTTAAGATGACAACTACCTGAATTCACGAATTTTCAATAAAATATTATGACTGAATTACAGTTTCTTTGATAAATATTTAGTTATTTTATCAAAATACTTCTATATTTGATGCACAATGAGACTTGTTTTGAACCAAACGTTATTAATACCCGCAATATATTTTAGTCTCCGTGTAGCTGATCCGTCGACTGCGGTTGATGGGGCGCTTTTATCATGACTGTTTTTTTTATCTTTTTGACTTCATAGGATAAAATACTTCACAGATAATGATTCGTACATATATAACCGTTAATTTAATCCCATCAATGCCGGATGTCTTTTTTTAAAAAGATATTTCTTGTTATCAAGTAACAAAGATGTTATTTTGTTGACGTCGTTATAAACTGTTTTATAGACGATTCACGTCCCGTCCCAAGTTCGACCCCTACTGTCGGGCTGGGGTCGTGCCCTTCTGTCCGACAGGTGAGGAGCCCAACACGATGCCAAGGTTCAAGCCCATGGACACGGTGGAGGTATATGCCCTGAAGGCCCCAGTGTTCGAGTTTGAGTTCGGAGACCTGCTCGGTGAATTTGTAAGTCATCCAAACGGTCAACCTTCTAACAGTATACCTGCTTAATAAAATCAAAGCGTCGATAGCGCTTAAAATCAAACATCCTAATCAAATCCCACTGAAAATACACCTGAACATTGTTTGCTGAAATTATAACGCTCAAGTATAAAATATAAAAAGAAATGTGTTCTTTGAAATAAATCGCTGATAAATTCGAATTTTCAGAGCTTCTGATTGGCCGCAAATTTAGGGTGACTTCTAAATCTATTTCAAGTCTCAAAATTACTGAAATACAGTCAGAGTGACGTGAAACCCGTCTAACAAATCAACTGCTCTTTCTTTAAAGTTTTGTCATTTAATAAAAAAAGCCATACTTAAAGGATTTTAAAGTTATGTTTCTTATTCATATGCTACAGGATATCATGCACGACGCAATGGCGTTCAAGAACCTTAACACGGGCTACAACTATACACTGGAATGGTACGAGCTCGTGGAACTGTTCAACTGCACGTTCGCGCACGTGCTAAAGAACGACAGTCTCCTTTGGTGTAACCAGGGAGCCGCGTGCATCTACGACGGGGTAGACGATAAACATTGGATAGAAAACGGCACGCTTGTGAAAGTAGCAGAAATAACGGGTAATTGTAACTTGCTACTGTGTAAATCAGTAGCATTTTTATACATTAAAACATGTACATGTATATACTTTATCGGACCGGAAATAAGGTTTACACTGTTACGGTCTATGATCAACGGTCAAGCATCTGTCTTATTTGATATTTGAATAATTGATTACACTTTACAGTTTATAATTTTATGTTTTAGATACTATTTAGTAAAACATAATATCAAAACGGCCAAATTATTAAATATATAATAGCATTACTATGTTAAAAATGGCTATATAGTATCTATACAATTATATTATAACTGACCATCTAGTATCTATAGATTTATGTAATGCATCATATAACCACGTTTATTATGGTCTCTGCCCAGGTGAGATGTACAACAAGTTTGCCGAGTGGGTCCTGTATGACAACGACACGGCTATTTACTATGAGACTTGGACCGTCATGAATGAACCAGGTAGTTGCTTAATCCACCCACGAAATATGTTCCAGTAACTTCTGACAAATTTAAGAGAGCGATTGTTTGATTTTATTTCTATTTATTATTTTTACATCATGGGTAATTCTAAAATAGCATTTAACGAAGACACTTCAACTCTTCTATATTTTAACATGAACCAACCGTTTTCAAGTTGCATAATTTGATTCAGATTGTTCTGTATGTGCAGTTCGTAAATTAGGCACCTTATTTCATTTCCAGGAGGCAAAATGTGGTTTGACTCATTCGACTGTGCCAGTTTTGTGCTAAGGGCTTTCCAAGAGTTAGCCAACATTGGGACCAAGTTCAACCAAAGTATACACCTCAATTACACACGGATTAACCTGTACACGGAGGAGCCGCAATACCTTGGCAACGCTTCCGTTGTCTTCCAGAACGAGACTCTCGCGCAAGATATCGTGGACTTCTACTCCAAGTTTCAGTCACATCAGCCCATACAGAACTTGATTAAACATTTGCTGGAAGCCTTTGAGGAGGTTTTCGAAGAGCAGAAGTTTTATTTCTTCTACAACTATGAATATTGGTTTCTGCCAATGAAGAAAGCCTTTCATTAAACTGACGTACACCGAGGTGCCCTTACCAAAACCAAACATGACACTGTATTATACACACGGCTCTAACTGAAGTAACCTAGTTTGGATTAAGATCTAATGAAAATGTGATAATATCGAATCCAGATGAAAAAACAACAACAAAAACAATAACAACAAAAATAGCATATCACGGAAAGAAATGTATCATTGTATGAAATATTCAAGAGATTAAGTTCTTATATTGATATATGAATGTGTAGTAAGTATCTGATGGTGCTTATACTCTTACAAACGAAATTCAAAACAACAGAGTTATAAATAACACGTACCACTGTATTAATTCCCTTGCAAATGTTTCGACCTATTTCAATATACTTATGTTAAATAAACTTTAAGATGGACTTAGTTTATGTAATGTTTTGTCTGTAATGAACTAATAAAATGTCTGCTGATGCCGTTTGTTTTTTTATTTGGCTTTGTAAAAGATAATATGCATAATGATATATGTAACTATATATATTGCTTTGTTAATGCCCTATTGTCGATATACAACACATTTCTTAGAACATACAACACATTGTTGCTGCCCACTATTGCCACGTTTACGAGACATTGTTGAAGGAACATAGGTATGTGACACACTACCGCCATGTTTATAAGATATTGTTGCAAGAATATATGCGAAACACTAAATTGTCACGTTTACAAGACATTTTTGAAGGAATACAGGAATGCGGCCAACTAAAAGGCCACGTTTACGAGACAGTGTTGCAAGAATATATCCAGCACGTGACCACAAAGTTAACGAGACTTGTTGGTACAATAATGCTAATCGTTCGAGAAATTGTAGAAAAGTGTCCGTATATATTTTAGCAACAATGTCTCGTAAACGTAGCAGATGTGTGCCGTATATATTCTTGCAACAATTTCTCATAAATGTGGAGGTAAGAAGTCGCACACAACCTTGAAACAGTATTCATATTAACAGGCTTTGTAAATGTGGCAGTAGTGTGTCGCATATGTCTGTAGCAACGTAAAATGTCGCACCAATGCTAAATGTCGCACTTGACGTTATATGTCGCAAGGCTGACGCTAAAATCGCAACCAACGCTAAATGTCGCAAACCTCTTGACGTTATATATCGCATCTGTGACGCCAAATTTCGTAAAAAAGTGTACTGTCGTTATATGTCGCAACATCAACGCTAAATGTCGCACCCCTTTATAAGCACAGTGACTCTTTTGTAGTTTTACAGACCTGTTTTAAGCTCCCGACGTATCCCGTAACAGTGAGCTAGGGGTTACCGGGATGAACCGGGCACGACCGTAAAGGCCAAGTTTTTACTGTGTCCATTTGAGATGTAAAAATTGTTTGTTTTCAGTAGATATGGAGTATATATCGCACCGAAAAGTATATTAATTTGAAATCATATCACTTTGAGGTTAGATACATTTTATATATACAAAAAACAAGCACATATTTATTAGATCATGGGAACAACATCAACGGTGGTGATGGAATAAATAGTTTTGCACAATAAAGCACAATAAAAGACAGTCTTTAAGATTTCTCTCTTAGAAAATGAATACTCACAAAGCTATATTGCGTTCACAAATAAAAACGTATACCGGTTTGAAGTTTTCTTTTCTGTAATTTTTGCTACTCACTCAACAATTTTAACAATTTCGACAAAATAATCGATACCAAGTCAACGATCTTATTTTAAAAAAAATTGAATACAAATACGTACATTTTGATTTTTGGGGAAATATAATTTTCTTTCACCACAGCGGACCGGTGACAGTACTGATATGAAATATATCACCCATTGCACGTGCGGTTAAATATATTCAACTGATAGAACTAAGTATTTCATTGGTTTGTATGGAATAAGTTGATGTATCCCGGATCGGTGATCCGGAATCCGGTGTACAACCCTAACCCATCGTGGACCACTAAAATGTTTTCAGTATCGAGCCACCAAGAACGGTAACCTTTTTTGAAATGACATAATCAGGAAATAAATCAGGATTTCTTGGCAGTTAGATAAGACAATTCTGTTGTTTCACGGAAATAATTTGGATTTGAAATCACAATTTGTTTATCTGCTACGTCACCAATTTATGCAGTCGTGATTCGTTAACGGAGACATACGGAGTGTCTATTGAAAATTGACGAGGAAATGCGAAATATGCATATTTGTTTTTATAAACAACTGAATGAACTTAGTAAAATTGTAGTAATGTCATCAACGAGTATGTACAGACTGCATCTCGTAAACTATCTGTAGCACACACTTTGTTTTTCTGTCCGAAGAATATTATAACTATATATTGCTTTTGGAAGCATAATAAGCCTTTATTGTTTATTGCTGACTTTCTCTTTCATAGACATTTACCATCTTAGGCTAAAGTAGTTTTTACTAGTTTAAACACGTTCATTTTTTTTAGATGTTTATTGGATACGACGCTCCTGTATATTAATATATACCCTTATACAAAAAATAAAAAATGGACGTTATGGACTTTTTTCATCCTTAATACTGTCCGTTGGGTTTAATTTTAAATTGTAATGTGAATATCTTAGGATTAAAAGATATTTGACAAGGTAAAAATCAAAGCACTGATAGTACTGGTGGGGCGATAGAATCGCAGTGCCAGACAATCGTAAATATTAATTTCGAGTTGTTTCCCTTTTGAATAGGTAAGAATGGAATCTCAACAGTAAAAGCACACGGAACAGTTAAGGGCAGTTCAAACGGAACAGTTAAAACAAGTTCTTCCCTCTGGTAATCCATCTTTCTTCAAATAACACTCATTCAATTTCATAAACTATTCCCTCTTTCAAATTCTCTACCGGTACCTCACTATACATGTATTTCTTATATTCCGTAGTGTCTCCTGTCAAGACATTAACACACGCGCGGCCGGCTTCCTGATAAATATACATAATTAAATGAGGACTGAGGAAAAGATGAAGTGATACTTTGAAGGAGAATGTTTGACTTATTTTCAAGAAAGCGACATTGCAGAGAGATGGAAAAATCTGCGGGAGTGCCAGTGGAGAAAAAACTTTTACAGAGGGAATAGTGAATGTATGAGACTGAGTGAGTGTTGTATTTCTTGAAGAAACAAATTTAGTGTATAAAGAATTTGAGATAAATTTGTTTTAATAAAAGAGACTATAGACTAAGAAAGTTTAAAAAGAATTAAGACTAGATACAAAGAAAGAGAAAGATAAACACTGTGCATGAGAGCCCACGACCAGGATCATGCTTAAATTGAGACCTAAACCGTACAACGGTAAAGGCCGATTGAGTTCGCCTAAGCGAATGTTAGGGAAAGTCTGCATTGTGCAAAAACTTACTTGGGGCCTGACTTTTTTTCTCATAATCCACACCTTATATACCTCACTTGTAATATCTTTCGAACGGGTATTAAATTGGTTCTACATTCAAATGTTTTTGTTTTTCATGAAAAAAAATATTTTTTTTTGAGCATTTATTATTTCGCTTTATTATGTTATATGCCGAGTTATTTTACCTTCCATGCAGAATCTCAAAAAAAATACAACTAGCTAACTCAGTAATAACAAAATAGAGCTTATTTTAGTATTTATTTTTTTCCAACGATTTGGAATCGTTTTATTTAACAGCCTAAGCGTCATATTAGAGGTATTCTAATTCCATTTACAATAAGGCGCCAAAATGGTGCAGTGGTATCGACTCCGTCTCACCACTCCTCTCAGTATCACTCCGCGTGGGTTCGAAACCTGAGCAGAAAATCAAAGTTACCTGACAATTTATTTTATTGGCTTTTTAACTTAATTTGTTACATTGTAATAATATTGTTTTATTTTAATCGTTTATTTATTATTTTGGTTTTGAAAAGGACCTACATTTCATCCACTGAGCTGCATAATCATTAGTACTTTTAACTTGTGAAACGTGCATATACAAGACCGGTTTCTCATTCAAAGTTGTTCCAGGGGGGAAGAAGAAACAAATAAAGTGATGATAGAGTATAACAATTTCTTGTTATTTCTTGCCCAAACTGTTCCGTGTGAACTTGCTCTAACTGTTCCGTGTGTAATTGCCCTAAATGTTCCGTTTGAACTTGCCCTAACTACTCCGTGTGTTTGTACTGTTAACTATTGTCTCCGTGCTATTCAAAAGGGAAACAACTCGAAATGAATATTAACGATTATCTGGCACTGCGATTCTATTGTGTTTGTTCTGTGGGATTATTAATTTCCACTTATAAAGGAGTGCGACATTTAGCTTTGATGTTTCGACATATAGCGGCAGTGCATTTTTGCGACATTTGGCGCTACAGATGCAACATATAACGTCAGAATGTTTTGCGACATTTAGCGTTGGTTGCGACATTTAGCGCCAGCCTTGCGACATAAAACGTCATGTGCGACATTTAACGTGCTACAATGTCTCGTAAATGTTCTAATTAATGGATTGTTTATCCCAAAACAGAATTGTATGCTCTGGTTTGATATACAGTACGAAGGAAGCATAGATACGTGTATATTATTACACATATATAATTTGCTTAAGCCCATAGATGGATACAGTTATGAATAAAATGTCAAGATTATGTGTGATACATTAATGGTAAATTTGCTATTAGATCAAGGGTATTTACAGGGCTGGTTGGTCCTGTGTCAAAATAATATGACTGTTTGTGGAATCATGCCACTTGTCTACGGCGTGTGGAAACTATATTTCTGTACACCGCATATGTTAAACATCTTAAACATTTGAACAGTTTAAGATTTGCAAGAAAAGGAAATCAATTATGGGTTTATGTTATGAACCAAGCCTCGTTCTCTCCCACAAGCAGGTGTTCTCGGTACGGATGATCCTGTCGCAAACACATAAAGGGCATTAATGTTGAGTCCACTAATGACAGAAATACGGTAACATAAGAACAACAGAGAGGGAGTTGTGTATATTTAATTAGATAATTTGGACCAAGCAAACCACAGACAGACAGAGAGTCTCGTATTTCTATATGACAGAGGTATTCTGTGTGTGCTCTATTACCTCATTAATGCGGTATGCACCTTGATTTTGTACGCAGAGTGTTGTCATAGCGAGGTATAATTTCAGTATGTAATTCAACCTTGAAATTAATCATTTTTTCAGCCTTTAAACCAAACCAAACCAAATCAAACACAAACCATAAACAGTTACCAACCCTAACAGTTACTCTGAAGAACGAAATAAACAAACCGAGGCACGAGATATTTCTGACTTGACTATTTGAGTTTACCGTCGCTTCGACAGTATTTCAGTATAGCGACGTCCAGCTAATGTCCAGGTGTAGGAAGACCCGAATACACGGAGGCAAACCACCGACCTCGAGATATTTCTACCTCACAAGATAACGAACATCACACATGCACACACACACATAAGGTTTATGATATAATCCATATACATGTACAATGCATCGTGAGTTTGGACTGCTCCTGTTTCTCATTTGCCTTTCTGTCTGTACGGACGGACAGCGGGTGTGGCCAGTACCATACAGGTAAGGAAACGTTATCTAGTCTACCTGAATACGATTTCTAGACATCAAATAAAATAATTCTTTATGAATGTGACATGTACATATACAATATGAACAGAAATAATATTGACATAAAAAGTACCCGACCAACTGGGCCTCTGTATGTTACCAATGCTCGAATGCATACATTATTCTCATGCATTTTACATTTAATTTCTTTAAAAATAATTAAATATATGATTAAAGAAACTATATTCATCAATCTATCAAGCACTTGAACAAATACCTACTTCCGTTCATTACCTGGCAAAAAATAAAATACTTATTATTTTGTTTGAGGGATCGTGGATTAAGTGTAAACTGTTAAGATCGATAGCTGAAAATGACTCAAATAATTAAATGATTAACGTAAACAATTTTAAGTGTAAGATTCAATGCTTATACATGTTGATAACACAATAATAGTGATATATATGCATTGTGTATCTATGCAGCTGTACATTTTTGATAGATAAAAAAATTATATTTTTTAGAAAACCCAAATATGGTAACCCAGTAGTCATTTCTCACCCCGGGAACCAACAAAAGTCAGCATGATAAAATAAACATATTTTACCTAGTATTGCAATATTTAAACTTCATATTCCAATATCTTATTTGATCAATTTAAAAATCGCTGAATGGGGAAAAATACAAAAAACTTTATTTGAATTATTTCTTTATATTTCAAAGTGTAAATAGAATTAATATAAAATCTATCATTAGAAATAAAGTTTTAATACTAAATGTTGAAGATTTTGCATTTTCAACATATACAATGGTTCAAAATAGATATATTTAGATATTATATTGTATTTAGAATTAATGTTAAGAAAACAATGTAGTAAATTTGGAATGTATTTATCGGGCAGAATTCGTACATTGACCACCTTTTTCAGACGATTCAAGTCGCGCCCCAAGAATGACCCCTACTGCCAGGCAGGGGCAGTGCCCTTCTGTCAGACAGGGGGCAGGCCCAACTGGATGCCGCAGTTCCACCCCCAGGACACAGGTAGAGATTTACGCCCTTAAGGCCCCAGTGTTCGAATTTGCCCTTGGGGACCTTCTCGGCTACTTTGTAAGGATAGAAGTTCGTTTACTTGAAATACAAGAAATTAAAGGCCCAAACAGACATTTATTTATGAGGCTTATTTTGTTGTTTGTTTTTATACTTCGTTAGTTTGGGTTCTAACTTTATAAGTGTTCCTGAGTTGTATCATAACTTCGATGGGTGCATTTCCTCGATTTTTATAATTCGTGTCTTATCTCAATAAAATAAATCTTGATAGAAATCTGAGTTACATTTCTTATCATGCATAATATATACTTTCATACTTCCCTTCTTGCTATTCAAAGCACATCATGCACGATGCAATTGGTATCAAGAACTTGGACACAGGGCGGAACTACACGCTAGAATGGTACGAGCTGGACGAGCTGTTCAACTGCACGTTCGCGCACGTGCTGAAGAACGACAGTCTCCTGTGGTGTAACCAGGGAGCCACATGCATTTACGATGGGATGGACGATAAACATTGGGAAGAACACGGCGTAAGGAAGAAAGTAGCAGAAACAACAGGTAAAGTCAGTAAAAAGGGCATGGGAATTGTCATCATGACGTTTAACTCTTTTACGTCAGGGTGGGATAGAAGGAAATATACTTAAAAATGATTTGGAGATGTGAACCGCTCCCAGTGGCTGATTTTTTTTTAAAGCGTTCGCCTCATATCAAGGACGCCGTGGGTTCCATCCCCAGCCACGACATACAAACGTCATCAAAATGAAACTGGTGTACCATTGGCGCACAACATGTAGGAGTAGTTCCAGGACTTGTTTGAATGCGACTGAGTGTGGTATCATATGGTGGCATATTTCTGCAAGCCACTTATCCACTTAGCTATGTCGAAACTTTTTTTCTGAAAAATTGTCACATATTCAGTTAGTATCTGGCAAGTAAAATTTTTTCGTGTTATCCTCTTAGGTATCTTAACAGAACAAAACTGCCTGTTAGTGCCCACTACTGCCAGCCATATATTCAATTAAGATAACTGGATATCTTGCCTTTTTCAAGTTAGTCAGTTAAAATATATGGATAATAAGCATTTTTTCACATAATTATCTGGAAAAAAGCATGATATCCAGTTAACCTAAGTGGAT
>CM037779.1:81066683-81116683 GCA_021229015.1 Solen grandis
ATTAAACAAACACTGACCACTTCATGAAGATTAGGCCAAAAATGGGGCTTCTAGACTGGTCACAAGGTTTTACTAAGATTTACCCAGGTGACCTAGTTTTTGACCCCACATGACCCAATTTTGAACTCATCCAAGATATCATGTAGACAAACATCCTCACCAAATTATATGAAGATTGGGCTAAAACTTTGGCCTCTAGAGTTTTCACAAGGCTTTTCTAATATTTGACCTGGTGACCTAGTTTTTGACCCCACTTGACCTAATTTTAAACTATCTGAGATATTATGTAGACAAACATCCTGACCAAATATTATGAAGATTGAGCTAAATCTGTGGCCTCTAGAGTGTTCACAAGCAACTGTTGACGATTGACGATGGACAAAAGGCGGTCACAAAAGCTCATCCTGAGCACAAGTGCTCAGGTGAGCTAAAAAAAACAAAAACAAAATTTTTTTATGAGGTATTTCAAACAGACATTTTGAATATTAAGAGTTCACAAGAGCACTGCAAAGTGTGGCAAAATTGTAATGTGAAGAAGCCTTTTATGTTATATGGTACAATACTGATGTCTATCAAGGGTGGAATTACTTTTTTTATCATATTCACTGCATAACGGAAAATTGAGAAGAGGCCATAACTCTTGACAGCTGCATGAGAGAGCAAAATCTAGCCTTCATGCACATCTATATAAGGGCAAGTATTGTTGGTAATTTTGAACCATGTCCCTCCAGAAGTGTAGGAGGAGTTGCGTTCACGAGGTTCTGCTTATAAAACTGTGTACAGAAAAAATTGAGAAGGGGCCATAACTCTTGAAAGTTGCATGTGAGAGCAAAATTCAGCCTTCAAGGACATCTACATATAAGGGCAAGTATTGTTGGCAAGTTTGAACCAAATCCCTCCAGTAGTGTAGGAGGAGGACTTGCGTTCACAAAGTTCTGCTTATAAAACTGTGTACAGAAAAAATTGAGAAGGGGCTATAACTCTTGAAAGTTGCATGTGAGAGCAAAATTCAGCATTCATGCACATCTACATATAAGGGCAAGTATTGTTGGCAAGTCTGAACCAAATCCCTCCAGGAGTGTAGGAGGAATTCTGTTCAAAAGGTTCTGCTAATGGACGGACGGACAGACAAACGGATGGAAAACTGAGGGCATAACATAATACAACTCTTCGGGCATATAAAAAGAAAGACTTTATATTATTTATGTACTAATATCAAATTAAAAACAATAAAATTAATTTCATAGAAATATATATCATTTATTTTTTTCTACATTTACAAAACACATTCTATCATCTACACAATAATCAAACTTCCATTTCAATTAACATATAAATTCTTATACTACACTGATGGGTATAATGTCACATATGATATTTGAATTTAATTGCCTTTATTCCCAAGTGATGTGGAAAAGCCATATTATCCCCTTTATGCCAGATTTCATAAAAACAAAATTAATGTAATACAATAATTTATGTAACCCAGATCTCTGTACTTTAACTATATTCTATTTCATAGGTAAATGATCAGTCACAAATACACTTTTGCACTGCAAAGTACTGGTCCAACCCAGGAACAGTCAAGAAGGAATAGCAGAAGTTGTAAGAAACACCCAATTAATGTACAATATATAAGTTTAAACCAACCAATGTCTGGTTTTATCACAAACTGATTTATCTCTTGCTGTAGACACATAATAATACTTATATCAATATCAGATAACAAATCTTTACCTACATAAGGCACTTCTTGTCACATTACCGATGTTTCATCCTTAAATCTGCCACTTTGTATCCAAATCAAATTCCCAAGTAAAACAATCAGCAGACACTTTGTCAGCTTATAGAATCAGCTCAATAACACTAGATCAGTGTGACAATAATCCGACAGTAATTCCAATGGGATCACACTCCGTATCACAACTATCACAGACTATCACAATGTGAAGTATACCGCGATCACACAGGCCTAATGACCACTGAACACACCTGAGTACACTGCCTGCCTTGCCTCTCTCATTGGAAATCCTGCCTCTCTCTCATGGCAGTGTAGCCTGGCTTGTTAAAGACAGCACACTTCATTCCCTTTCTCTCTGCTCGATAACTTTCTTCTTTTGATAGCAACTGGCTATCCTTAAATTTCCTACCTACCCTCTGAAAGTCTCCCTATTTACTTTATCCATCTCTCTTTTTATAGGGCTTTTCTTTTGGTGGTTGAAATAATGTATTTTATTATTCACATTCATACAAACGTTAGGGATACCTAATAATGACATTATTTTTTAGAAAAATAACTGGATTAAGTGAAAACAATATGGTTATAAAACTTCTCTCCAACAAATATGAACATCAAATGTACCTGGTGAAAATGAAAATTATTACTCATATTATTGTTCATCTTTTAGACTGAAAAATTATAAATGAAAAAGGAAATGACAAACATATGATATCAAGGACGTTTCAGCGGGTTACAGCTGATTTTGATTTTGGTAAAAAAATTTATTTTGAATTTCTCATTTATTTTATGAAGAATGATAGAAGAAAGCCCAAATTTTAAAATTCATGTGTTAAGAATATCATCAAAAGTATATTTGCCAAATTTTTAACATACAAAAAGCCACATTTTAGTGTTTTTATGCAAATCTGGCTAAAATTTCAATATAAAAGCAGTTTTAGTTAAAAAAACAAATTTGGTGCGATATGTATTTTTTTACATTTTCAGAAAGCATTTATATCAGAGAACTGACTCTGAAAAAATAAAGGAAATCTGTCCGTTGAATTTTTTTTATTTAGAAAAATATATATAAAAATTCAGTTTTAGATAGTTTTTGTATACATTTTGGTCCGGGCACAAATAAGATTTTATACCCGTTTTGTATTTTTAATGCATATTTGACAGTATTTTTATCTGTAACTTATGGAATACATCATAAGTTAGAAATGATGATAAAAATATTTAAAAAATATCATTTTAATATTATGCTGTTACAGTATTTAGAAACAATTTTTTTCTTATTTTTTAATGCCATGTTTTTTCAAAAAATTTTAGCAAATAATGATGATCTACCATAAGCTTGATCTCTAAAACAAGCCTGATGACCCCCTATTTTTAATTCATATATCTTTTAGTTTAAGTCTAAAGTACTTTTATGCAAATTTTTAGAAAAATCTGTCCGTTAGAAAAAAAACCCTCAAACGCCTTTAAGTCATAATATTGCTTTGTTTGAAAATAATATATAATTAAGAAGAAAATATAAATGGCCAAAACCTGATAAAGAAATACCGATAAAAAGGGGTAAAAAGGAAATTGGGTAATTGTTAAAATTAGAATTCTTAAAAATACTTTCCACACGTTTTTGGGTAATCACTCTTAAAATGTTTCTGCCCTTCCCAGAACTTCAGTCCTGATTTAGATGAATGGTAATGAGTCAGTCATGCTGCTCAAATTGTTAATGACGTTTTTTATAACTTTTTCAATCTTACTTAAACCCTTTCCCTCATATAGACTCATTTTGACACAGCACTCAATAGGTACCACATAAAGCCTGATCTGCAGAAAACCACAGTTGAACCTTACCAAATTTAATTACAAAATCCTCATTTCCAGACCACTGAGGAGCAGCGAACAGCATAAAACCTGATCAGCCTAAGAGTTACTCACAGGCTGATCTGGTTTTATGCTGTTCGCATAGGTCTTTTCATGGTGTCCTCTATAAGGGAAAGGGTTAAAACAAGAATGTTTCATGGAACACATGTGTCACCTGCTGAAGCATGATGGAAAAAGTGTGGCAGATAGATAAGAAATTGGGAATGCACCTTGTGCATGACAATTCCTGGTGTCAAGCTCTGTCCATTAATGAATTTTTATTTCAATAACATGAGTAGAGCAGGAGCTGTAGCAGAATGAAAGGTGGGACAGACAGAAGACGGAGAAAATTTAAATCTCTACAAATTCCTAATGAAAAAGGCCCAAGTTAACGGGTAATAAAATAACAAACTAGATTCCCAAGGGCAACATGTTGAACCTGCAGCCTAGGGTGCACCTTTCACTGCTAAATATGACCTTGACTATGGAGCTAGGGACCCAACTCTTTAGTGTAACACCTCATCTTACTGAGGCAAAACTTCCTGCCAATTCTTGTCCACAGAAAATTTACAGTCTGGACAAGCAAATCCTGTGCAATGACCTTCACTTCTAGGTGTGATCCTGACCTTTGATCCTGAGGCACACAACTCTTGCACATAAGAACTCTGCCTCATTGAGGTGAACATAACTGCCAGTTTATTTGAAAATCCTGCAATCCATATCTTAGTTGTAGCCAAATAAGCAAATTCACAGCTCCATGACTTTTGACCTCTAAGTGTGACTTTGACTTTGGACCCAACTCTTGTGCATGACACTTCATCTCATTGAGGAAAACATTACTACCAAATTATTTGAAATCCTGGTATCCATGTCTAAGTTACAGCCTGGACAAGCAAATGACCTTTGACTTCTAAGTGTGACCTTGACCTTGGAGCTGCGGACCTAACTCTCACTGAGGTAAACATAATTCAGGGCTCAATCTGGCTGTAAAAAAGTTTGTGCCAACACATTTGCCACATGAAAAAATTTTAAAGCAAGATTTAAGAAGTTGGAGCCAATTTTAGTGCCAGTGGCTCCAATATATTTTCGAATAATTTTATTATTTTTATATCCTGGTATTGTATGTAAGTTTTACACACAAACTGCCAAAGACACATTCTTTTAGGGCGTAATATTTAGAAAATAAAAAGAAATCAAAGATATACGAGATGGAAATAAAAACAATACAAATACTCTGTCATATAATTTTATTTTTCAACATAACATATGTAATTCATCTGGTCCAGTATTTTGTATTATTTGCGATGCAACTGTCAAAATTTTACCAAAACTCCATGTTGTAATCTCATATTTATTTCAAAAACTTAATTCTAACTTGATTATATATTTTTAATATTTATTCCGGAATAGATGTCAGCTAATTATATTTTCAGTGAAATCACTACAAATGATACTCAAAGTTTAAGAATCCACATCTATACCCAAGAATTCAAATAAGGAAGACACACTTGCAGTTTCAATCGTATGCACCATTTATTTCAATGGTTCGTTTATGGTTAAGCAATTAGCATCGAGTCATTTTAATAATCGTATTTGTATATAACGGTACATTTGTCATGTGTTTACCTTTTGAAATCTTGCTAGGTAAACCAATCAATCATTTGAATTGTTTTAAAAGAAACCATGGTCATGAAACATTGTTGATGTTTATCACAAACGGCCACCATTGTGATGATTACACAATTTCATAACAGTAAAACAAAAGTTGGTAGAGAGAGTGAAACAAGAGGGCCATAGAGGCCCTAGATCACTCACCTGAGTAAAGTGTTATCCAAGAAACATCTGTACTACAACATATTGAAATTTGGCCAGTAGTTTTGAAGGAGATGATTTTTTTAAGTTGTCATATTTTTTTCTTTCCATTGCCATGGCAACCAGAGTTCTACATGAATCAAGCTCATTTTAACAACTTTTCTGGAGGTTCACCCAAGGATCATCCCTGCCAAGTTTAATCAAATTCTGTCCAGAAGTTTCAAAGAGGTGTTGTTTAAAGTTTTCTCTATATACATCTAAGGCATAAATTAGCCCTGCCCCTGGCAGACATGTTTTTTTTTATTGATCAGAATAATTTTAGCAATCTTGGTAGAGGGTTACCCAAGAAACATCTGTACTTAAGCTTTGAAGTCTGGCCAGTAGTTTTGAAGGAGATGATTTTAAAAGTTTTCATATTTTTTTTCTTTCCATTGCCATGGCAACCAGATTTCTACAAGGATCAAGTTTATTTTAAAAACTTTTGTGAAGGTACACCCAAATATCATCCCTGCCAAATTAAATCAAATTCTGTCCAGCGGATTCAGAGGAAATGTCATTTAAAGATTTCACTAGATACATATAAGGCAAATTAGCCCCGCCCCTGGCAGCCAGGTTTTTTAACGCATTGGAATAATTTAAGCAATCTTGGTAGAGGGTTACCAAAGGAACATCTGTACTAAAACATTTTGAAATCTAGCCAGTATTTTGAAGATGATTTTTAAAGTTTTCATATTTTTTTTCTTTCTGTTGCCATGGAAACCAGAGTTCTTCATGGATCAAGTTTATTTTAGCAACTTTTGTGAAAGTTTACCCAAGGATCATCCCTGCCAAGTTTAATTAAATTCTGTTAAGTGGTTTCAAAGGAGATGTCATTTAAAGCAAATTGTTGACGACAGACGACACACGATGACGGACGACAGATGCAGGGTGATCCTAATAGCTCACCTTGAGCACATTGTGCTCAGGTGAACTAAAAAGTTGAAAGCTGCCAATACTATCTGATACTATGCAAGTATTCCACATCTTTGCATAATTAGGGAGCCTTAGAATGTGTGTTGATTGGATAAAATGACACAACAAATTTCGCCTGATTGATTTTTGATCTGTCTACAACACGTGCTTACCTTTAAATAGAATACAGTGCAGAGCAAAATACCAGTGTATTTTTGAGCATTATGGAAAATGACCATGGTAACTGATTTCTTCTTTGTAAATGGGAATCGTTTGAACAAAACACATTCACCAACCAGAAAAATACTGCGCCTGTTTCATAGATATGTCACATTTGGCGCCTTTGGCATGAGTCCTGTTAACTGCCAAGTTATTTGAAAATCCTGCATCCATGTCAAACTTACAGCCTGGACAGGCTAATCCTGCTCCATGACTTTTGACCTCTATGAGTGACCTTGACCATGGAGATAGGGAAGAAACTCTTTTGTGTGACACTTTGTCTCACTGAGGCAAACATTACTACCAATTTATTTGAAAATCCTGTGATCCATGTCTAGACAAGCAAATGACCTTTGCCCTCCAAGAGTGACCTTGACCTTGGAGCTGCAGACCAAACTCTTGTGCACAACACTCTGCCTCATTGAGGTTAACATAACTGCCAAGTATTAGAAAATCCTGTCATGCATATCTAAGTTACAGCCCCGACAATCAAACCCAGCTAAGTGACAATCTTATAAGTGTGACCTTTACCTTTGAACTAGGAACCTAATTCTTGCACAGGACACTCCTCCTTACTGAGGTACATTTGAGATCCTGTAATCCATGTCTAAGTTACATGGACAAGCAAATCTGGATTACCTTACGCACATACACCATGAGGACATTGTGGCTCGACAACAAACTAAGGATGTAAGGATGGCGCTGAAAACTCTCCTTATGCAATAACATTTCACCTTTGTTAGCATTGTCAACAAATAAACAGGATTTGTCTTAAGAAATGATCGATGACAAATTCGTTAATAAGATGAATTTTGAATATATAAAGATATTATCTAATATTAAGGAAAATGTTATATTGATAAATAAATTAACACATGTGAAATAAGTAAAATCCTGGAGGGAGCTGTCTGATCTGGGTCTACTCTGTTTACCTATGTTATATATTATATATATATATATATATATATATATATATATATATACAAGGATCCTAAAAACCGATTTTTTACCGGTTTTGACCGATTTTGATCTCAATCGACCGGTTCAGATTTCAAAAAGTACCAAAAAAATCGGTCGAAAAAAAATCCATAATCCTCGTCTAAAACTTTCAAAATCGGTCCAAACGGTTCATAATAGTCTCTCTTACACACCAATTGACCTACTTCTTGAATTTCCGGTGTGCCCTCGGGGCAGGTGTCAGTGGGGGTCAGGCAGGGACACCCGTCTAGGTCATTATTGGGCAGTTAAGATGAATGGATTGACGGTTTGTACTTAGCGGTTATTTGGACGGTGCCGTGTAATTATCTATGCCGTAATAATGGCTAGCTGCAGCACAACGCATTTAAATAAAAAAAATATCACAAATAATAAGTATTGACAAAAAAAATATATAACCAAAGGCACATAATAAACAATCCCAAAACGACTGCTTCCAACATTTATTGATTCGTTAGAGTCATATACAGACCGTCATATACATGCACTTCCGGTAAACAAACTTTCGATTTCGTAGAGGTAAATATTGCAGAAAAATACCTTATTATGCCAACAGGATGCTGAAATATAATAAAAGATCTATTTTCACACTGCAAATGATTCAGGGTATGTTGATTGAAAATATCAATGTTATTTTTTTTTCGTTTTTTTTCGGTTATGTTTTTTTTCGGGGGGGGGGGGGGGGGGGGGTACGGAACGGAATTGTTGTAAAGGGGGGGGGGAGATTTTGCCGTCGACCGGTTGAGATTCCAAAATTTTAGGATCCCTGTATATATATATATATATATATATATGGCTTTCTTACCATGTCTACAATACTGCCTCTTCTTATCAAAATGCTCAAATACATATTGTTATGTGTCTGTACTATCTGAAATGTACACTTCTCATAGCCTGCAATATCTGCACAATTACTCAATTAAAAATAACTAAATTATTATCAAATCAATGGAAAGCAAAACTCAATTAAATTCTTGAATACACAATTATTTCTATAACCTTTGCGTAACATAGTTTACGTCAAGGCCAATATGAGATACTTTAATTTCTGATTCCTTCAAATTATAAGACTATTGGTAACTTATACCCAGGTCACGCCAGACTTGTGTCCTCACTGCATTCTGTGGGTGACCCAGGATGCAGTAGAATCTCCATGGATGCCATGGGGTCATGATGAGAACATCAAAAGACACAGTTGGGACACCAAGGACACATAAGGTCACAGAACGCCAAAGGATCGCCCTGAGGTCGCCATGTTCGCAGAAGCAATGCTGTAGGTTAAGGAATGTGAAGAATGCTATAGGGACATAGGATTCAAGGACTCTACCATGACCCTACTAGGTCTATGGGGTTCACATTAATGGCATCCTTGGAAGCCTTTTTTCAGGCTGCGACCTAAAGACGTCCTCCATGCATCCTTGCACACTCATGGCATTTCTTCAGGATTCCTACAATGATCATGGTGTTTCTTCAGGGTTCATACTATAACCATGACATTCCTTCAAAGTGTCTAGCATGACCCTAGTTACCATGGATTTCATTGGCGATTATCAGCTATAAATCCAGTTTTTTAGATTGCCTTCATCAGTCTTCCTCTCAAATGCATAACAACTGTATGTATAACCATCATCTTACTACTGGTACAATACATAATCCTTGTCCAACAGCCCCTTTGATGGACCAGTACTATTCACCTGGTGAGGTCATAAAAGATTCTCCCCTCACCCCAACCATCCTGCCCCAATTAATTTTATTTAATATGTCCCCGCCCAAAATGTTTGTAGGAGGTTGTTGAAATAAGGTAACTACTGAAAGCAAGATTCATTCACATGCATTTGTTTGTCAAAGGTTTGTATAGCCCTTCACTGGTTAATCCTTTCCCTCATGTATACTCATTTTGACGCCCTCAATAGGTACCACATAAAGCCTGATCTGCAGAAAACCACAGTTAAACCTTACCAAATTTATTTATAAAATCCTCATTTCCAGACCACTGAGGAGCAGCGAACAGCATAAAACCTGATCAGCCTGCGAGTTACTCGCAGGCTGATCTGGTTTTATGCTGTTCCCATAGGTCTTTTCATGGTGTCTTCTATGAGGGAAAGGGTTAAACCGATATGCATACATGTATTCATTTTGGGGTGTTTTGGCATCATGTTAAATAGATTTGAAGCCACAACCTTTGGATCCTCAGCAATGTATCCTACTGGACCACAGATTCTTTTACTCAATGATTAATTAACTTATACACTAATGACTTAAAGAGAATTCAGTCTTACATTAATATATTAAGACAATGATAGAAGATCATATTTCAATTCTAATTGATGGGCATGTTTATCAGTTCTCAGTGACCATAAATCCTAAGCAATACTAGATATTTCTCATTAGAACTAAATCTGACAACCAATTAAAGGTATTGGAAGACACTGTACCTTTTTGAGTGGTTTAATGCTTTCCTTCAACATTTTTAGCAATTTGACGACAGCAATTATTCAAAATTATTTTTTCTTAGAATGAGGTGAGTACTGAAGTTGAATAAATCAACATTTTTCTCACATGGATCAGACACAAGGCATTTTCCCTGGTATGAGCTGAGAACATGGTCAGTCTGGCACCAGGTAACCTGAAATGGAAATGCTGGCATTGAGAATAAAGCCAGTACAACATTACACTGTAGCTCCATTGCAATACTTGGGATAGCTCTATTATAATGCTATACTTTGATAGCTCCATTATAATACTATACTTTGGATAGCTCCATTATAATACTATACTTTGGATGGCTCCATTATAATACTATACTTGAGATAGCTCCATTATAATACTATACTTTGGATGGCTCCATTATAATACTATACTTGAGATAGCTCCATTATAATACTATACTTTGGATGGCTCCATTATAATACTATACTTTGGATAACCCTATTATAATGCTATACTTGAGATAGCTCCATTATAATACTATACTTTGGATAACTCCATTATAATGCTATACTTTGAGATAGCTCCATTATAATACTATACTTTGGATAGCTCCATTATAATGCTATACTTTGGATAGCTCCATTATAATGCTATACTTGAGATAGCTCCATTATAATGCTATACTTTGGATAACCCTATTATAATGCTATACTTGAGATAGCTCCATTATAATACTATACTTTGGATAACCCTATTATAATGCTATACTTGAGATAGCTCCATTATAATACTATACTTTGGATGGCTCCATTATAATGCTATACTTGAGATAGCTCCATTATAATACTATACTTTGGATAACCCTATTATAATGCTATACTTTGGATAGCTCCATTTATAAAAATGCTTTGCTTTGGATAGCTCCATGCTACACTTGATAGCTCCATTATAATGCTATACCAGGGATAATTCCATTATAATGCTATACTTGGGATAGCTTATAATGCTATACTTTGGATAGCTCCATTATAATGCTATACTTGGGATAGCTCCATGACAATGCTATACTTGTGATAGCCCCAAAATGATACTTACTTGTGGTAACTTCATTATAATGTTTTACTTTGGGGTAGTACCATTTTAATTCTATGCTTGAAATAGCTCTTTTTTATAATGCTTTACTTGTGATAACTTCATTATGATACTTTACTTGGAATCTAAGATACTGTGTTTTATTGAACAACATTATCATTATGTAGATGCATGCATCTCAAGTCAAAACAGTTAAAACTTTCGGGTCAAGTATTGAACCATATTATATTTGCATTCCCATGAAAATGTGAATAATAACATAAATATATATGATAAATTATCATAAATGAATTATGCTTAAGTTTTCCACAAGAACAGGAAAAATTACTTAAAATGATATACATGTACAAAGAAAGAACCTTTTCAACGTCTTTGGTGATTAACCCTTACAATGCTGCAAGCACTTGTGACTTTCTTTGTGACAAGTGCAGACCAAGATAAGCCTGCACTTCCATGCAGTCTGATCATGGTTTTCACTATTTGCTATTCAGGTAATAAATTTTCAGCGGCCCCTATAAAACAAGTAATGGTACAATCCAAAATGAAGAAAGGACAAGTCCAATTAAGAAATTTAGCATGGTAAGTGTTACTGACAGCCAGTTAGGCTAAACCTCTTGTCCAGGATGAAACATTATCAGAGACAATGTGTCTATAAGCAACTAATCTTTCTCACTTAAATAAGAGGAGCGACATTTTGAAAAATCAGCGGTCATCGAGTACCTTCAGGTTACTAACCTAGCCCCTTCAAAAACCGTGCCATTATGACCAGCTTGAGAAGTAAATCTGAAATGTCAATGCGAATTTTACACCAAAATAACCCGAAGAAAAAAGTGTGGAGGACTTTTCACCTACATTCCTTCAGCTAATTAACCTTGTGATACAACTTCCGCCAATTTGACATAATTGGTAACTAACACCACCAAAATGGAACCAATCCATTCCTGTAGACTTCTCCATCTTAATTATGGTCTTCTCTTTCAGGAAAGTTGATTCTTTCAATACCTAATTCTGTAACCATTGTGGCACCTTTAACCAAAGTTGTCCAAAAAGTTTGCACCATCTACAATAAGCAAGGTCATCCATCAGGGTCTGTCAAACACCTTTCTGGAAAATAAATCTTGACAGCCCATGTGGAGAAATTTTAAAGTAATGAAATTATAAGGATGACTGAAACTTGAAGGTGTGGGGTACCCTTCCTACAATAAAAATGACCTTATCCACAACTGAGTTTTAAACGATTTTAATTAGCCGGTACAGCACAATTTCATTTTAACTAGTAAAAACAAAATGTGTTACTCTCAAGAATGAACCCATTAAAATGTCACGTCTAATATACTAACAACTTGCTTTGTCTTAGTAATACTTTACGGTACCAGTGACCTAAACTTCAAGACTATTTCTTTTGACTTGTTTTAATGTTTTAAGTATTCTAGAGATTTTGGGTTCCTTTTGAATATTTTTCCACTCTGGAGTATCCTGCAAGAAACTGATGATCTGAAATGGCATAACAGCATTTTGTCATGTTTTTATTTACTGTAAAATCATTATATTTCGTGGGGGATTAATTTTCGTTGATTTCGTGGACGCCGCTATCCACGAATATATGTCCCAACGAAAAGTTTTCATTTATCATGTCAAACAGCTCGCCGATAATGACGATCTTCTCCCATACCCCAACAGACTTTTGAGTAAATTGAGTTCAATATAATATATATAAAATTTATGTTGAATCTGGAATATAATGTATTAAAAAGCAAAAAACAAAGTGCCAAATAAAACTTCATAATGCTAGTTGTGTTACTAATAGTGTTTAATGTACAACTGCAACTAATTTTGAGTTGAGTTTCCACCATAATTTACCGTACTCCACCCACTTTTGTTTATACTGCGGTCGCTGTACTAGTCGTGTTTTATGGTACATAGTTTTATAAAATATACATGATATATGTACATTTATATATATTATTCGTCTTATCCTTTCATTCGTGAAGTTTTGCTTTATTACAAAATGTGTCATAATTTTTGTGAGTACACAATGTCTTTTCTAAGTAGATAAGCTGCATGGGTAGGAGAGATCCACTCTGCATTATGGCCAATATAACACAGTGATTGGTCGTCATCAAGACGACTGATTGACACCTGCTGTGCCCCCATTGTCCACTTGCCCCCAGGCACTACATGACATCCTGTCTAGCCCCAGTTGATGACGAGTGGGTCCGGGATATCATGCTGTGCCACAACTGTGGTGACCTCGGCTTTTATCCTATGCAATACATGGCCGAAATGTTACAAAGATTATGTAGCCACAAGCTTAGATTTATTTACACTTACTTTGGTCTGATTAACGTTCCCTAAAAGTAAGTACTAAAACCAGATCTTAACATATTCTAAACGCCATGTCATTAACTTAGTATGACCAATATTAGGTTTCATTCTTTTCAACTTAAATTTTGTAAAGGTCTTCAAATCAACATCCAAATAACGTCGAAATAAATAAATCAAAAAAAATTCTAACACACGAATCCACGAATTCTTGTCCCCACGAACATGTGTTTTTCACTGAATCCACGATATTTGATCCCAACGAAATAAAATGATTTCACAGTATCTGGTTTTAAGTTTTGTTGACAATCTTTCTGACCAACATAGACGATACCTATTTAAGACAGAATAAATATATTTGTCATGCATTTGCAGTATGAGCAGGGTGAGTAAAATATGCAGGTTGAAGAGAACTTAATCCAGAGACCTTTCACTTACAAGGAGAATGCTCTACCAACTGAGCTACTTGGCCACTTTTACATGCAAGTCTCCCCTATCGTGAATGGTCGGTACTGTGACATACTAACCAATTGTCTTGAAATTTTCACCAGGTCCAGAGAATCATGATCCTGTAGCACTGTACAGCTATGGCCCTATGTTGGGCTTCATATGTCACAGGGTGAGAAATATGTGCAGCTTGAACGGGATTCAATCCAAGGGCCTTTTGCACTCACTGACTTAGATACCCAGCAATTTACAACCATTCCTTCCCTTTTGTGAGTGATTGGTACTGTGACATCTATACTGAGGGCTCCTGCTTATAAGAGGGAAAGGGGCTCTGCTTTATTCCACCAACAATACTTAGTGATAAGTAGTACTTAACCCTTTCCCTCATATAGGACACCATGAAAAGACCTATGCGAACAACATAAAACCAGATCAGCCTGCGAGTAACTTGCAGGCTGATCAGATTTTATGCTGTTCGCTGCTCCTCAGTGGTCTGGAAATGAGGATTTTGTAATTAAATTTGGTAAGGTTTAACTGTGGTTTTCTGCAGATCAGGCTTTATGTGGTACTTATTGAGTGCGTCAAAATGAGTCTATATGAGGGAAAGGGTTAACTTAAATACTTAAAGGCAAATTTCAAATTCTTGTTTCTCTAATAAAAGTACCCAAATATTTAATACAAACCATTTAAGTATATGACTACACTGACAATACATTATTACCTTTATATTTAAACATATTTGTTGAAAAAATGAATTATTTGGATATTTTTATCAGTGTAACAAAAATAAAAATTGCCTCTTAGTATTTAAGTATTTCTTTGTGCTAAGTATTGTTGATGGAATTCGAGCCTGGTACCTGAGTAACAGATGTACATTTCCATACCATAAACACATGATTGGTATTTATTCTTGTACATCTTGCCCTTTTCAAATACCAAATGAGAATTGCGAGCACACCTAATCCTGTCTGATATGCAAAAAAAAAGTGATTAACACAGTTTACAGTATGGTACCTTAAGCAGACATCATGCAAAGGACTACTGGCCCCTCATTCCTTTACCATGGGAAACAACTGAAACCATTATATTGAGGGCACAGCGCAAAAAGGTCTTAACTTGTTGCTCTAACATGAAAGCCTCTATAGCAATTAAGCTCCTGAAACTTAACTTTTTAAAAGTACTTATTGTGGTGCTTACAAAATCTGCTTCCCATGAAACATGCTTTCAAGCAACAAGAACTAGAATGTTTTTTATTTTAGTAAGTGAATCTTTTTTCCATGCATGGGAAGCTAACTCTTGACATACATTTCCAGTTTACAACACAATACATGAAAGAAATGGCCTAGAACTTGATTTAATTGTTTGTCCAATATGGACTTAACTGTCGCTGCGCCAATATTTCAGTCATATAACGATGTCTATAGCTTCTTACTCCAATTAAGTGCATAGAGATTCATAACCTTTTAACCCTTTCCCTCATAGAGGAAACCATGAAAAGACCTATGCAAACAACATAAAACCAGATCAGCCTGCGAGTAACTCACAGGCTGATCAGGTTTTATGCTGTTCACTGCTCCTCAGTGGTCTGGAAATGAGAATTTTGTAATTAAATTTGGTAAGGTTTAGCTGTGGTTTTCTGCAGATCAGGCTTTATGTGATACCTTCCGAGTGCGCCAAAATGAGTCTATATGAGGGAAAGGGTTAATGCAAACCATTTTGAAGGCTTGCTCAAATGAAAAAGCCTGAACTTAGAGTGAAATGCTGAAACATAGTAAATCAGTTGCTAACTGGACATAGAGAACCCAAGATCTAGATTTGAACTCAGGACCTTCAGTATGCAAATCAAATAATCGACCACATCCTTACTTAAGCTAGTCCCTACTAAATGTCATACTGTTTCTCTAACAAATAATAAAAAATGTCCCAGAAACAAATTTATAACCAGAACAAACATGTGGGCAAAAATTCTATTAAGTCACACTATGCAAGCCTGGGGGGAAATATTCAAACGTGACCCCAAAACCACATATCTCATGTTCCAATTATGCCTGTGTCATGTGATCATTACAGCCAGATGCTACCTGTATATAACGTGATCACCACTTCCATATATAGCCATCTTCTATATAATAATGATTACCTTAATAAAGCAAGCTAGACCTGTGTAGCAAACGCATGAGTAATTGTTTACATTGTACCAATATGTACCTGTAGGCATGCCAAATTACACGAGAATTGCATAAAGATACCTATTATCGGAAATGGCACTTGCATATTGCAATATCTAATTGCATCTAATTAGTAAGAATAAAAACATTCCCATATCATAATTGCATTATGGGTTGTTATCTGAACAAGAAAATTACTTAAAAAGGCTTCTAGAAAAGCTTAATGAATATTCATAAATATTCCAAGGAGAAAAAAATAATGTAAAGAGGATATTTTGTTTGTTTTGAGTAAAATTTTAAAAAAAAAATATAATATTCCATATTCAAATTTTCTTTTTATCTTATGTAGTTTTCTATAATTTGCATTGGACTAGTCAGACATTAACAAAAATATGCCAAATCACGTTGGAATTGTGACGTCATGGAAATCTTTATCCATTTTTAAGTTTGGGAACCAAAATTCTATATCTCACTCAGTTTCAAACAGTTAGATATGAATTATATCTAACTGATATATTTCAGTATCTCACTGAAAATCATAAGATAAAAGACAGTATTATGTTACCATTCAATATTCATCCCAGTAATTATTTGACATATGAGAAATGTAGGTCATACTGCTGAGATAAATAGTCCAAATATGAGTTACTAGTGAAATGGATCCTTAACAATGTATCTTGATCCATAAATGATCATATAGCATCTTTCCAGTTATATGCCGCAAGCCAATTATGCTGCAAAAACAGTCTTGCAACAGTGAGATTTTTGTTACTTATTTCTTAGAAACTATAGTAATCATATATAAAGCACATTAAAGAACAATCTTTGATCAGTCTTGGTATGACTTTTGTGGGAATTTTGAGTGGATAATTTGTTGTTTTAAGGCTATCATAGATATACTGTTAGTCACTCAGGTGTCTGAAAATTGAGGTTTTAAAGCGACTTGATCTCATGAAAGAGTGAAAACTAAAAACAACATTGTAACAATTGTGTTTTCTTTGTACACATCAATATTATTTAGAATTCATTCAAGTTCATTGAAATTTTGTTAGTTTCATACATTTCATTTGAGGACAAATTCACAGTTACAATGTCTCAGATACAACTGGATTCCACAATTTATTAACAAGTACTCTTTCAACACCAAAAAGAAGCCCACCTTTAACAAAGCTCAAACTTGTCTGCAAATGACCAATGCCTTGTCAGATAAATGATCCTGAATTCTTATGTTGAAAAATTACAAATATGCAGGAATTGCAAAACAGTGAAAAATTAAATGTACTGAATGGTAGTACATTATTACATGGAGCTTTTCCTGCAATGACAAAAAAAATGTACATTTTCTGACTTTCAAAACTCCAGCATTAATATCTGTAACACTGATTATTATAACAACAGATCTTTAATCAGTGCTAATTTACTGATATCTGATTGATAACGAGTTCAGCTTTCCAAAAATATACATGTTATATTCGATTTATTACATTCAACAAAACCCACAGTGATACAAGACTTTTGCTAAGTGTATAATGGGTTTAAGGATTTTTCATGTACGGAAGCCCGTGGTAAATCAGTGGTTCCTCCATTTGTAACCAGCTGGACATCACTATATGATAGAAATACTGTAGCAGCAATGGCAAACTACTGTACAACGTAAGTCATTCATATATTAAAGTGAAAATAATGAAGGTAGTCATAACTTATACCACATTTGAATATATTAACCTGTTTTCACAGTTTAATACACTGTTTAAGCAAATGACCTTGAGCCAGTTATCTCAGGTCAAGGTCATAACACAACACACCCTTGGGTAAATAGCAAACTTTTGCGTCAAAGAATGTATTTTTTCTGGTCAAAGGGTTACCAAGCTATAGACAAGCCAAAATTTTAGAAATTTTGAACTGTCTTTGCCGTTTCATGTGTTGTTTAAATAAATGACTTTCAGCAAATATGACCTCAAGTCAAGGTCATGACACATCATTTGATCAAAAGCAACCTTTGTGCCTCAGTGTTGTTTTTTTTATTTTAATTCTTGTTTTATTCAGTTTTGAATGTTTTTCTTTCACCAATGACCAAAACTGTTGTTCATGGTAACTGACTATTTGAGTTTACCGTCCCTTCGACAGTATTTCAATCATATAGCGATGTCCAGCCAATTACAGGTGGAGGAAGACCCCGATTGCATGAAGGCATTCAGGTAGAACCACTGACCTACCGCAAGCCAGCTGGAAGGCTTCCTCATATGAAAATCAGAATGACCCTGCTGGGATTCGAACCCATGCGGTGAGGGGCTGAATGAGTGTTAAAGTCAGCAACTTTACCCTCTCGGCCACAGAGGCCCCTCATGGTATTTCCTTTGATTTATACCTGCTTTGCAAATTATACTTTTGGTTAGATTTTCTTAATATTTTATTTCAATTTGTGAAATTGCACCCTAATGTCAGAACTTTTCTCCAGACAGATCATAAGAAAATAGGATTTTATTTCCTCCTCATGCAGGTTCATAATAAAGGAATTAGGGTGCTTTTTTTTTCATAATATTGGTGATTATAAAACCTCAATCCTAAATGAAACGTTCATCAATCATAAAATAACTGAGTACAGCTTTTAATTGTTTAACTATCAAATGGGGTTTCAATATTGTATGTAGTTTGTTATTTGGCTGCTGAACCAAATTTGATAACCTCTGGATTAAGACCATAAAATTCTCTTTTGATTATCAATCCCCTGATTAAACTCAATCATCAGCAACTTAGCAGGTAAAATCTTACCAGCCCTAACCATTACTGCAACGCACATAAGGTGTAACATGATAAGAGTGCAGAATTATATCCCAAGCATTCTGGCATGAAACAAAACCCCCACATCTAATTGAGACATTAGTTTTTCTTGAGAAACGTGTGAAACCTTGTAATCATATTGTTAAACTTTGGTCTTGAAGTAAATCATCAGTTTTTCTTCTCTCAAGGACCATTTAAATTCACTTCAAAGCAACTGATTACTGGGCCTCTCCCATCAAAAGACCCACTTTTCCTCCAGAAATCTAGATTGATGGAGAGAAAGTGATTTGTACTCCACGAAACTGGATTAGACTTTCTGTTAATCTGAAGCTCTGGCAGACTTGCCAGATGATCAACCCTGATTATTTTTTACTTTACTGCGCAGAGTATGTTAAAATAATTAAGTAAGTAAAAATACAGACAGCTGCAATTCCCGGGTGCTAGTGTCTTGATTTGTGATTGGATTCCATTATCAATTATAAGCAAAATTGGTAGAGGTCCAATCGAGACCTTGTCAAGTGATGACCTAATAACAAAACTGTCTGTAAATTTATACCTAAAGCACTTAATGTATAAAACTGCAAATCAATACTATTGCAAGCATCAAAATATAAATGTAAATCATATATTTTGTAATAAAAAGTTCTTTTTTTTTATCATGCATTGTTTTCACATATAAATTTAAATGAAATTTAATTTTAAATACACAGAACTTAATTGACCCCATAATTTTATAATGTATGTGACACATGATTTCAACCCTAGAAAATTAAATTGTTATATACCTAAGGTTATCCATCCAACATTACATTGTGATCAAGGTCCATCAAGTGATTGTGGGAATTTTATAGTAAATGCAAGCCTTTATAGACTTTGAGTAAATGAGCCTATATAACTCCAGGTCAATGGATGCATCTGCACTGAAGTCTTTTTCCGCATTTGAAGGACCATGCAGGGTTTTCCCTTCCAAGTTGCAAATGGGGGTCTCTTGGACCCCCTGATTTCTTTTTAGGGGGTCCAAATCAAATTTTGGGGGTCTAAAATAATATTGATATAGAATAGTGAAAGGTACTAACTATAGCTAGTATAAGTGTATACAAGTGTTGCCTGACTGAGCTTCATGAATTAAGTTAAACTATTAGCTTTAAAGAGGGCAGTGTTGAGAATTGTGCATGAAGTTAAGACCTGGGTACTGTTATAATTATTATGATGCTATGGATAGTTAGATTAAAAAAAGGCCATGACTTTTCATGCCTCTCAAGCGTTGATTTGCGAAAATTTACGCATCCCTTTACGAATGGATTGTCTTGGCCTGTTTTGATACACGGGTTGCAGTGCATTCGGTCATCAGTAAATTCTAACCAAGAAAACTGCTTTAGCCAAGCAGATTGAAATGATTTTGAATATTTAATATGTTTACTTTTAGGACTAGACTCAGCGCCATCAGAATCAGAATCAGTTTTGTTTTCGTCGGCAGTTTTCGCTGACGACATAAAGAAGTTCGTCAGTTTGCTTTGAGCCATGGTTGTTTACCTAAGCGATGACTGCAACTGTGACTAATTATCGATTTTTAGTAGCGCGTTTGGGTGTTAATATTTGAGACACAGTCTGTAATTTTTTACAGCGTCATAACTCAGTACCAGTCTACTGGGGAATTCCCCTTGTAGTCATCCCTCTTACAGTCTGTTTACCTCGCTGCTATGAAAATCTCCTGACGTTTTTTTTTTTTCAATTTAAAATATCCATATCTTTTAAAGAAAAAATGGACAAACGCTGAATTGAGATTGCGTCCAGGCAGACGCACAATATTTTATTTTGGGGGTCCAACGTTCAGATAATGCGTCTGAGACGCATGATTTGTGCGTCAGGGAAAACCCTGACCATGATTTTTATTTAATGATGGATGGATTACCTTAATTTAACAATCAAAAATCAGTTTATGTTATGCATATAACTTAAACTTAAAATCAACTTATGTTGAAAATCGATTTGTGACACGTTTACTTTTAACATGGGAAATCAACCTTGGCTAATCATAGTGCACTGGGTGTATCAGCCAGATAAAATGTGTCGACACAATAGCAGGGCATTATCGGTTCTCAACACTGATGTAGTACAAGAGAATAATAATCTTAAAAGACTCTGTGAATAAATGTCCTCAAATAAGTGTCACATACATATATCACTTAATTAACATTGAGAAATCAGCTTACAATGAAACAATCAGATATATGATGAACTTTATAAGATATATTGAGCTTTGTCTGTTCTATATTGCACACAGTATTTAGGAGAAAAAAAATGGTCTGTCAAATACAATATTACCTTGATTATGCAATACTGAAAACCTCTATAACCAAGGAAACCTGCAGCTGCAAAGGCTGTGGGGGAACAGGATGCCTATTTGTCAGAGAAATATATAGCCAGTAGTACCGGCATAATTAAAAGGAGGCAGGGCACAAACAATTCAGAAGAATCATCATTATGGTGCATCTAAGAAAGATTTGTGCAAGGGGGTATCTCCCTTGCTCACCGAGGAACAAAAGGAACAGTGTCTAATAAATGCCTAGGAACGTTTGAAAAGATGCAAAACCTAACTTGCGAAAAGGCCACAAAAACCTGCACAGGTTTGAGCTACAGAGACAGGCTGATAACATGCAAGGAATATGAAAGGATCAAGCATGCAAATGTATTGCCAAGAGAACCATTACAACCCCCAAAAAATATTCATTTTCTTTTATTCTATCAAGCAAAGGTTCAAGTGCTTTGTCATTTGGTACTTCTATAAGGTCAGTTGGTACTTCTATAAGAACCACATGCTGAAGAAGATGAAAATGATTTACAAATGTGATGATTTTTCAGTTTGTTCCCTTTTGTTTATTGTTGGTCGTTTCATTTCCCTACTGAAGATTTCTTCAAATTATAGTCAAGATTTGGTTAAAATGATATAGTTTTATTAGTACATCTTAAAATATCTGTAATAGAAATTATTTTTGTGAAGGGTTGGTAAATCCTTAAGAATTGGTTGAAATTGAGATTTTTAACCCTTTACATTTTAGTTTAAACTGATTTATTTTAGTTTAAACTTATTTATTTTACGTCGATTGGGAAACAAGTTCTTACAACTTATATAAATCCCTCTCGACGGTTCCTGGGTTGGACCAGTACTTTGCGCCTGGGAAGATTGTGAAAAATTCTTGCCTCCAACGGGGTTTGAACCCACAACCTTCGGATCCGTAATCGGATACGTTACCACTGGACCACGACTCATTTTGACACATTGGCAAACAGAGGAGACCCTGATCAGACAGCTCCTATATCAGGTTTTCCTCTGTTTGCTCATACAATATTGTAGCTCAGATTCTATACAGTTTGCAGACCAAAGAAAAATCTATTGTTTCATATACTATTTGAAGTTCAGTTAATTAATATTCACAAAGTCATAAATTTGTACATGAATATTTATGAAGTTAAAAAGGTTATTGAATAAATATGAGGTTTCCAATTCATAGCTGAATCACTTCTAAAATCAGGGCTGACTGTCTCATAATAAAATTTCGTAAAAACTATTATTGTTAGTTGATTCAATTTGTCCCTTAAATGTATCTGTTCTACATACTAATCTTAGTTAAAATATGCTTATTTGTATTATGAAATATATTTATCAATACAAAATAAGCCCACACCTTTGGTTATTCTCTATTTGGTAAATTATGGAATCATCCTTGGAGTGGACAAGTCTGTGATTAGGCACATGACTTTGGGGTATTATTAACAGTGCTGATGTCATTATAATCAAATAGTATTGCATAAGTAGTCATAGGGTCTCAAGGATTTTTAACCAGCAAGTAGCCACTGTACCACTCACTTAGTAGCTTAAGCCCGTTATACATACTATAAGTTCTGGGTCAACACGACTGAACCACGCCCTTTGGGGATTGGAAGGTAGCTAGCCTAGGTGATACTGTCTACCATGCATCAGGAGGCAGTGGTCACTAATATGCTTAAGATGCATCATAAGGCTGTAGGGTATATTGCAACTCTGTGGTGAGCTGTGAAGTAGGTTCATTTGGGCTGTTGTTACTTTTATATATATAATTCATTGGTAATATTTTATATCTATCAGTAAAACCTTGACATGTCTGTATAAAGATTAAAAAGTCTCAACCTGATCCAGACTGGGACATGATTAGCATCCCAGTTGGCGCACCTCTGGAGGACATTGTGGGAAGCACCAAAAAGTCTGATGAAGGGGGGCCCACCTGAGGATGGAACTAGCTTTGGAATAATTCTAAATATCTGACCTAGCGAGGTAGGCTAGCTCAAAGAAATATTAATGCATGTACATATTTGGTATAATATCAGGTAGATACATGATTTTTGTTTTAGTGCAATCTTTCAAGCCTTGATCGCTCATGATAAGCTACTAAATGAGTTACTTTTTTTTCTGTTTTAGTACCCTAAGTAAATAAAATCACAAAACTAACAAAAGATATAATATAACTCAGCACTAAATAATTCTGTAAAACCTCAGCACTAAGTAATTCTGTAAACCTCAGATAAGATTGGAAAACATTTCAACATTCAAAATATTAAAGTAAATGTCAAAGATTGCATTATATAAATATAACATCCCATGGAGGGTGATAGCATGTAAATGTCAAGCTGAGATTCGTAATGTCCACCAAGGCATTTCGAATGTGACATTATCATATCGAGGGTTTGGAATACATACTATCACCCTCCATGGGATGTGATATTTATTTTATTATACTGATCATCACAATCAAGTAAATCAACACAAAATATTTATTCAATGGTGACAATAAATAGACTAGATGTGTTAACCCTTTCCCTCATAGAGGAAACCATGAAAAGACCTATGCGAACAGCATAAAACCAGATCAGCCTGAGAGTAACTCGCAGGCTGATCAGGTTTTATGCTGTTCGCTGCTCCTCAGTGGTCTGGAGATGAGTATTTTGTAAATAAATTTGGTAAGGTTTAACTGTGGTTTTCTGCAGATCAGGCTTTTTGTGGTACCTACTGAGTGCGTCAAAATGAGTCTATATGAGGGAAAGGGTTAAGTAGCTACTTCCCTTGAATTTATGTAATTAAAAACATTTTTTTTTTTTTAGCTCCTCACGATGATGCTGAATGGGTATATATTGTCATTTAAAGGCATGAATATGGAAATTGAACTTGAGAAGGTCACATGAGATATATTAAGACTTATTACATTACTGACATGAACATAATTATATTAATTATGAATTATTTTGGAATCTAATAAGGAAAACAAGAATGCAGAAATGTCACCCTAAGTATTTAAGTATTACTTAAGCAAGTATTATAAAGTAAGGTTGGTTAAAGCCCTATGAGAAAAATATCAGAACATTTTAAAAAATGCTTATGGACTTTCTTGAACTGGCGTCAAGAACAGTACAAGAACTGCTCTAAAAGTGGTGTGAGAACAATTCAAGTACACTTAACCCTTTCCCTCATAGAGGACACCATGAAAAGACCTATGCATACAGCATAAAACCAGATCAGCCTGCGAGTAACTCGCAGGCTGATCAGGTTTTATGCTGTTCGCTGCTCCTCAGTGGTCTGGAGATGAGTATTTTGTAAATAAATTTGGTAAGGTTTAACTGTGGTTTTCTGCAGATCAGGCTTTTTGTGGTACCTATTGAGTGCGTCAAAATGAGTCTATATGAGGGAAAGGGTTAAAGAAATGCATAAACATTGCTTAAAATGTTCTCATCTTGTTCATCAACATTGATCATCTAATAGAATTAAGAATTTCTGCCCCTGTGAAGTACTGTAAACACTCATGTATTGTGCGCATTCATGTATAGTGCGCATCCGAGTTTGAGGTTCAAAACCTTGGTAAAAATCTATTTTCCTTCTATAATGCGCACTCATTTTTCGTACATCGAGGAGTCTGCCATTTTGTTTAGCCGCGGGTGTTTTTCAGATATTCGATTGAACTACAGGTAACAAAAGTTCTACTGCTTCTGAAAGTCAGTCATGCAATGATCATAATTCACACCTCTGGTATCAACATTCAGCTTGCATTGTTACGTTATTGTTCATTATGGCCAATAGTTTGAGTAATTGTCTTAAAATGTTAATGCCTTGTTGCTTGTTTGTCGCAAGTTCCTTTCCAAATGGAATTTGAAGTACACAATTATCTTTAACTGAACAGTTTTTGTCCAAAAGGAAAATAGCTAGAAAAACAGTCATGGTTTGTCTCAGTAATGACGATGCAAATATCATATTTGGCTTCATGTCAATGAATTATTATGTACAGTACTGAACAAGTTCTGGGTGATTCACAGCGACATATAAACAAACGAGAACAATGGTTTTGTAGGCATTTCTTTCACAACTGTATTGAAGAAATCACAAACAGACAACTATTTTCTGGCAAGTATATACGATAGAGCTTTAATACCAATTTAAAATATAAATACGAATCATATAGACTTCGCCGATCGCCGATATGGCTTCCTAGTGGGTGAGGTAAAGTTTGGAAACACGAAGGAAAAACTGAATTCTCATGTATTGTGCGCACCCCTTCTCAGAAATCAAAATTGAAGTCATAGAAATGTGCACAATACATGAGTGTTTACCGTAATTCTGGAACAGTTTTAAAATTATACTAATATTGTTCCAGAACAATCTATTAAGTATACAAGATCAACTCTAGAAACATCCTAGATCAGTTCTATAGAACATTCAAAGAACATTTTTATTATGTAAAAGAACAGTTCTATAACAACAGAAGAATAGTGCCTGAGAACTGGTAAAGAATATGTTGAAATTAGTCCCTCTTAACAAAAGACATAAAGTCTTTAAAGATGTAGGATGATTCTAGAATAGTTCCAAGACACCTGTTCTAAAGTACAAGTAGCAGAATTGAAAGAATTCTAGAATTTTTCGCCACCCAACCCACGTTTGGGTAAATTATACAATCGGACTAATGAATGGTAGCAATCAATTAGGTATCGGGTTCATTCGCCCCAAGTACATTTTCGCCCGAGTCAGTTCGCCCGAGTCGGTTCGCCCTACAATGTGGGTTCATTCGCCCACATAGTGGGTTCATTCGCCCTAGTAAAGTTATAAATTAATAAACAAAATGGATATTACGGTTGGTGATGAATAAATATAATTTTAATCATTCAACAAGTATAGGTATAAAGTACAAAGTATTTAGGTGTAATGATCATAATAAAGGTGACATCTTCCTTCTGAAAACACACACATGCTGTAGGTGTGAACTCATGCCATAGCAGGGTTAGATGTTAATTATGTACAACCTACAGTATTTTCGGCGTTCGTATTGTCTCATTTAACATACTTATTTTTTACACCCGGTCTCTTTCATTTATGATAAGTAGGGATGAACATGAATTAAATAAGGGCTAATAACGAAATAAACAGTGAATTTTATTTATTTTTTTAATTATAAATACACCGCCAATGTAAGTGTATATTAGATGTTAAAAAAAAAATTGGAACTGCCATTCCGAAGCAATAATTGTAGGACTGGAACCAAAATATGTAATAGATTTTTTTTATGAATAATAGACAATATACTCATTCAAACATACATACATAAAACAATACAACCGAATACACAAACATTTATATATTATTTCATTCAAATCCAGCAAAATAACAATAGGGCGAACAGACTCACATTTTAGGGCGAAAGGGAATTAGGGCGAAAGGAAATTAGGGCGAAAGGGAAATGGGGCGAAACGACCCATAATCCAATCAATTACAGTCTACAGATGAGGATACATGTCAATATGGCATGTATCATTGCCTAGTGGAAATCTTAAGACCAGGCAGCTGTTTGTAAATGATACATGCACATGTTATTAAAATATTCTGAAAGAGCTTTGTTTTATTTCAGTCATACTTCAAAAACATCTGCGGCGTCTTTGATGCTTTGATGCAAAATTAGTTTTGTCTTTTACTATATCATACTTATTTATTGATAGGACTTCACACTCCTGTGACCCCGCCCTAGCAGTTGACATTATCCCACCGCTGCCACCATTATTGTATTTTACAATTGCAATGAGGCGAATGCAAGGTAAGAACATATGGTTCCTACCTTATATGGGTCTGTCTAGGCCATAACTGTACGCTAACTTCTCCGCTTGGTTTATTGCTGCAGGCAGGGATAATGGCGTGCGTCGGACGCATGCGCATAACGACAACAGCACTACAGCGCCTTGCAAGCCCTCAAAATGGTCCCCTTTTTGAATGAATTTAATACTGGATCCACGCTTGTGAAGTGAAAATGTTTTATTCCAGAAAAATGGTATATTTGCTTACTGGTACTTTGCATCTTCTAAATATGATGATAACATTCTTCAATTTCTCTCTTTTCCGAGAAAGGCGGGCATTTAGAGAGCACGCGCATCAGCGCACGTGCAAGGGCGTTCTATTGGCCTTGGCTTTGTTCCACACGCAAAGGTAAGCTGATTGGCAGATTGTTACAATAATCTTCGACTTATGTTACTTAACATATGGTGTAATAGTATTAGAAATGGTGTTTTGCCTTCCAAAAATCTTTGGGAGTTGTGTACAGTATAGTAGAGCAATTTCGATCACTGACGGAACCAAAAGTGATAAAATCGGAGAAATTTTATTGAAAAATTATATTTGCATTTAGAGATATCAGATGAATTAAATAGTTTAAAAAATATAACATGTTTGAAGACAGTTGTTGATTTTAAAATATACGGCCATATACTTAGCATAAAATCCAGAAATGGGTGTGATGTTTTCCCGTCGTACAGCAGTTCAGTTACCAAAGTACTGAAAGTAATGTTTGACATTAATATTTACAAATAGGAAAAAGTCTTCTAATCATCATAATTAGATATCTAAATAATATTAGCTGATACGTGATAAAGCAGGACAGTGAAATTAAGCCAAAATAAAGTGTAAGAGATTGTTAATGTAGATCTATGTTGATTTGTATTGGGGAACATATCTGAAGATCTATTTGTATGTGTTATAAAAATCATTGATAGATGCTACTTTGCTATTTTTTGTGTTTAAGTATTTAATATTTGATTTAATATTTTTGATCAACATAAAAAAAGTCCCATAATTCTTTTGTTAACATATGATTTGATAAACACTTTATATAAATCCTGGCACTCCTTTGTTACAAATAGTACATATCACCTCTACTGTAGTCTGCTACAGTTATATTTTTCGTACTGGCTTTTTGCTGGAAAGATATTTTCTTTACATTCATTCATACATTTCTTTGCATGGTATTGCTTTTATTGTCATCAAAAGATCGCATTCTGGGACAGATTTTGAGAGATTAATTGCTTATATATTTCTATGCTTTTTCAATTAAATCTTTTTTTTTGTCGTTGTCGTCTATTGTCAACAATTTGCTTTAAATGACATGTTCTCTGAAACTGCTGGACAGAATTTGATTAAACTTGGCAGGGATAATCCTTGGGTGAACCTTCACAAAAGTTGCTAAAATAAACTTGATCCATGTAGAACTCTGGTTGCCATGGCAACAGAAAGAAAAAAATATGCAAACTTTAAAAATCATCTCCTTCAAAACTACTGGCCAGATTTCAAAATGTTTTGGTACAGACGTTCCTTGGATAGCCCTCTACTAAGATTGCTAAAATTATTCTGATAAAAAAACCTGGCCGCAAGGGCACAGGGCTAATTTGACTTATATGTACATAGTGAAAACTTAAAACGAACATCTTCTCTGAAACCGCTGGACAGAATTTGATTAAACTTGGCAGGGATGACCTTTGGGTGAACCTTCACATAAGTTGCTAAAATAAACTTGATCAATGTAAAACTGTGGTTGCCATGGCAATGAAAAAAAAAAATAATAATTTTAAAAAATATTTCCTATAAAACTACCTACTTGATTTCAAAATGTTTTGGTACAGATTTTCCTTGGGAAACCCGCAGCCATGATTGCTAAAATTATTCTGATCCGTAAATAGAACATGGCCGCCAGGGGCAGGGCTAATTTGCCTTTATATAGTGAAAACTTTAAAAGACTTCTGCTCCAAAACTATTGCCAGATTTTAAAATGTTTTGGTATAGATGTTCTATGGCTACCAAGATTGCTCCTTTACAACAGTGGTTCTCTGGTGAGCAATATAGGGCCATCATGGGCCTTTTGTTGTTGTTTTTTTTTTTGTTTTTTTTTTGTTTTGTTTTTTTTGTAAAAATGTAGACCAATTCAGGGAACTGGCATCCTCAGGTCTCAATTTCTTTTAAAACATGATGTATAAATTTTTAGCTAACCTGAGCACATGTGCTCAGGAGCTCAGGATAAGCTATTAGGATCCTTGAATGTCCGTCCATCGTCTGTCGTCCGTCCGTTATCCACAATTACTTTGTTTACACACAAGCATCTTCAATTCTTAAGCAATCATCTTAAAACTTTAAAGTGAAGGTCGATTATGGCTGATATCAACCAATTAGGTCAGGAGTTATGCCCCTTTTTAATATAAAAAAATGCCTTAATTTATATTTTTTACACTCTAGCGTCTTCATTTTTTTTAACAATGATTTTCAAACTTTATTGCAATGTTTATGACCATAATTTCTCAATAAGTTTGATTATAGCTAATACTGGCCAATTAAGTCAGGTGTCATGCCCCTTTTAATAAAAAAAAAGCTAGATTTTACTTTGTTTACACTCTAGTGTCTTCACTTCTTGAACAATCATCTCCAAACTTTATGACAATGTTTATGACTTTAATCTTTTGATCAAGTTCGATTATGGTGTAAATTGGCTGATGAGGTCAGGTGTTATGCCCCTTTTAATATAAATAAATGCCAGATTTCAATTTGTTTACACTATGGCATCTTCATTTTGTAAGCAATCATTTTCACTTATGAAAATATTAATTTTGTGACTATAATTTATTGTTCATGTTCGTTTATAGCTGATATCCACCAATTAGGTCAGGAGTTATGCCCCTTTTAATATTAAAAAAAAATGCCACCAGATTTCACTTTGTTTACATTCTAGCATTTTAATTTTTTGAACAATCATCTCCAAACTCTATGACAATGTTTATGACCTTAATCTCTTGATCAGGTTTGATTTAGCTATTTCAGCCTAATAGGTCAGGAGTTATGCCCTTTTTAATGTATAAAAAATGCCAGATTTCACTTTGTTTATACCCCAGCATCTTCTTTTCTTAAGCAGTTCAGGTAATGAAGACAATGTTTCTCAGGTGAGTGATTATAGGGCCATCTTGGCCCTCTTTTTTATTTTTTAAGTTGCAGTTTCTTCCATGTAAAGTTTGTGGTCATGTTACATTTCATATTGGAATTTTTCAAGACTCAGGAAGTCGGGCTACCTTGTTACAGAGTTATATATGTCTGTGTGCATTAATTAACTAAGCAGAAATATAGTTAAGATTTCTATGCTTACACTGTGTGGTTATGTAGAAATTTAGTAAATGCAATTGATGATGAATATGCATGATGTCAGTGCATGATTTTGTTAGCCAGAATGTGCCCAGAAATTTTTGCTTTCTGTTAAAAAAAAAGTTATATCTTTAAATTTTGAGACCTACAAAAGCTACTGTCATTTTTATATGCCCATATGTGACGTCCATCCATCTGTCTCTCCATTAGCAGAACATTAGCAGAAGGGATTTGGTTCAAACTTACTAACAATACTTGCCTTTATAATGTAGATGTGCATAAGACTGCATTTTGTACTCTTTGATCTGAAACTTTCAAAAGTAAACGTAGATATATCAGTGTTTGTTTCCACTCCCCTCCCCTAAAAAATAGGGTTGGTAAGTCTGCAGAACTTTTTTTTTTATTTTTAACTTTTTAGCTCACCTGAGCAAAGCTCAGGGTGAGCTATTGTGATCCCGTGAGCGTCCGTTGTGCGTCGTGCGGCGTCAACAATTTTTAGTGTTTACACTCCATCACCTTTATTTCTTGAGCAATCATCTTCAAACTTTAAGACAATGTTTATGACCATAATGTCTCAATTGAGTTCGATTATGGCTGAGATCCGTCAATTAGGTCAGGAGTTATGCCCCTTTTAATATTCAAAAAATACATTTTTCACGTTGTTTCACTCTAGCATCTGCATCTTTTGAGCAATCATCTTCAAACTTTATGGCAATGCTTATGACCATAAGGTCTCAAATGAGGTCGATTATGGCTGAGATCCGTCAATTAGGTCAAGAGTTATGCCCCTTTTAATATTAAAAAAATGCCATATTTCACGTTGTTTACACTCTAGCATCTGCATCTTTTGAGCAATCATCTTCAAACTTTATGGAAATGCTTATGACCATAAGGTCTCGATTAAGTTTGATTATAGCAAAGATCCGTCTATTAGGTCAAGAGTTATGCCCCTTTTAATATTAAAAAAATGCCATATTTCACGTTGTTTACACTCTAGCATCTGCATCTTTTGAGCAATCATCTTCAAACTTCATGGCAATGCTTATGACCATAATGTCTCGATTGAGTTCGCTTAAAGCTGAGATCTGTTGATTAGGTCAGGAGTTATGCCCCTTTAAATATAAAAAAAATGCCAGATTTCACTTTGATTACACTCTAGCATCTTCATTTTTTTAGCAATCTTTTTTCAAACTTTAAGACAATGTTTATGCCCATAATTTCGCAAGTTAATTTAGAAGTTATGCCCTTTTCACCATAAAAAAGCCAGATTTCACTTTTACACTCAAGCATCTTTATTTCTTGAGCAATCATCTTTCTCAGGTAAGCGATCAAGGGCCATCTTGGCCCTCTTGTTTCTTATTTTTCCTTCTTTTTAAGAGGATGGGACAAAAAAACAGCATTTTGCAACTGTGATTACCCAAATGCTAGGAAAAAAAGTTCAGGGTTAGTACAAAAACATAGGGTTGGTCAGTTTAGTTGAAGCAAGTAGCTTTTCGTGTCACCTGCTGTAAGCAGAGGTGACACATAGGTATCACTTTCTTTCATTTGTCTGTCTATCTGTTATACTTTTTCTGTCATGCTTCAGCAGGTGACACGCGTGTTCCAGAGAACACTCTTGTTTTATTTTGCCTTGTCTTTTAACACTGCCATTACGTAAGGCTGTACCCACTAATACTGTTGGATGGGTATTTTTGCAGACTTAATTACTTCAACTTAATTAATTACTTATTATTACATAAAGGATACGTTATGAAATGAATGAAGCATGATCTGTCCTTTTATCTCGCTAATGTTCTACAGAAAAGTTTCTAATATTGGATGCTTGAGTGATGTTGCAAATCTGATGTCTTTTATGACAGTATTTATTAGCCTGTAAAAAAGAAAGGGCGCTGTCTAGAGTTAAAGGCTAGCATATTTCACATTTTTGAATGCACTACATGGGGGAGCATGTAGCAGGAAAAATAACCAATTTATCATATTTACCTTTCCTTAACCAACTCCATAACAAACCAGTCCTGGAAGTCAGTGGGTAATTACTATGAGACTTGTAGGTTTTATCCCTGGCAGCCACATACCAAAGTAGTTCAGATTGGTTCTAGTTTATCTCCCTTGCTTGGAACTGGTATATAAGGGCAATCTCCAAGCAGAGTTGTCGTTCGTTCTTCACATAACATCTCTGCAATGGGCTCAATGACAAGAATCTTGTCAAAACAGAAAACACTTATTTAACGCGGATTTAAGTGTATTTGACAGATCAAAATAATAGAAACATTGAATAAATACTTTTTGAATCATCATAAAACGTGTGTAAGATATTAATTTCAGTTGTTATTATCAGAACTATTTTCTGCCTTATTTCGCAATGGGAACAAGCTGCAAACGCTCGTCTGCAAATGTAAATATTTACAGATTCAGCCTGATATCGTAATTTAAAGCCAGCTTTTTATTCTAGTCTCCTTCAAATTAAATATTTTAACAACGGTCTGGATGATGTCATATATATGGAACTACTTTCTGAGCCCACCACAGAGGTGAATGTATTGTAAGCCGATGTGTAAGAGAGAGATATAAGGGCAGTTCCTGGACTGGTTGACCTGTCATTAGGATAATATAACTGGGTGTGGTACCATTTGTTTGCAGCATAATATAGCAGTTAGGCTGAACTATATCTAGACAAAGTCCAAAATGATTTAAATACTGTTGATGTGAGCCGTTAAACCTTATCAAACAAACAAAGCCATGATTAAGATTTTTTTTTTACTTTGCTCAGTAACCAAAATTATCATCTGAGCACCAGTCAATATTTTGTTGCACTAAGAAAGCAACAAGTCATCATGACTGTCATGTCCACACCTTAACAGCATATTAAATGTAGACAAGGTAGGGTGCAGGGTATTAATATCACCAGATATTACTTTGCCCCACCAAGAAGGCGTCACATCACGTCCTCTCCTACTGACAAGGTAGGATGTTGGGGTATTTAATATCACCAGATATTACTTTGCCCCACCCAGTAAGCGTCACATCACGTCCTCTCCTACTGATAAGGTAGGATGCGGGGGTATTTAATATCACCAGATAGTACTTTGCCCCACCCAGTAAGCGTCACATCACGTCCTCTCCTACTGACAAGGTAGGGTGTGGGGGTATTTAATGTCACCAGATAGTACTTTGCCCCACCAAGAAGGCGTCACATTATGTCCTCTCCTACTGACAAGGTGGGGTGTGGGGGTATTTAATATCACCAGATAGTACTTTGCCCCACCCAGTAGCATCACATCACGTCCTCTCCTACTGACAAGGTAGGGTGCGGGGGTATTTATCAGTCACATCACATCCTCTCCTACTGGCAAGGTGGGGTGCGGGGGTATTTATCAGTCACATCACATCCTCTCCTACTGACAAGGTGGGGTGTGGGGGTATTTATCATCTTTAGTGATGATTCTAGTTTTCTTTTAAGCCTCAGTTGTTTTTTAAATGATTACAAGGAATTAGATTGACTTGCATTGAAATCAAGTATGCAGCTATGATGCCTGGGTATTTACACTGTTTTTATTAACTTGAAGCAGTAATTTTGTTGAAGTACATTCAGAAAGAAAATGTTGGCTGGTGCTGTATTTTTAGCTCACCTGAGCACAACGTGCTCAAGGTGAGCTTTTGTGATCGCCCTTTGTCCTGCGTTCGGCGTCTGTCATGCGACGTGCGTTGTCAACAATTTGGTTTGTTAACACTTTAGAGGCCATATTTTAAGGCCAATCTTCATGAAACTTGGTCGGAATATCTGTTTCCATAATATCTTGGGCAAGTTTGAAGTTGGGTCATGTGGGGTCAAAAAGTAGGTCAGTATAAAAGATCCGCCATAAGTTGCCCATTTATAATCAGGTGAGTGATTCAGGGCCATCATGGCCCTCTTGTTTATATTTATATCCAACATTATTTCCCCCCTGAATTAGCTGGCTTTTACTCTATACTAATCAGGGTGCCCATTCACTCAAAAAAAATGCGTGAATATGTGCACGCAGAATTTTTAACATTGATGGGTACATGCACGCAGATATGTAAAATACTATGTATTGTGTGCATCCATGTATAGTGCACAGCCCGAGTTTGAGGCTCGAAACTTTGGAAAAAAAGTATTTCCCTTCTATAATGCACATATCTTTTTCATACAAGGAGGCAGCCATTATGTTTACTCGTGGTTGCGGATGTTCGATTTCATAACAGGTGGAAATAATCTTATGCTTCCGCAGGTCAGGTGTACAGCAGTGATTATATTCACACCTTTAGTATCCACATGCATTTGCATTGATACCTTATTAAAGCTGATAGTTTGAGTAATAATCTGAAACTACCAACACCTTCTAGTTTGTTTTTCGCAAGTCTCTCCACAAAGGACATTTGAAGTACACAATTATCATGAACCAAACAGCTCTGTCCAAAATGAAACTAACTTGTCAAAATTTCATAACGTTAGAACTGAATTGAAATTAATAAAATAACTTTTTATTCGCAGCTACAGTAATGACGGTGCAAGCATCGCATTTGTCTGTATGTCATCAATTATTATGTAAAGCACAGTACAGTACAGTATAGGATTTTCCAGTTGAAGCGTAAGAAAATGTAAACACCAATATGAAAAAAAGAACAATGATATTGTATGCATTTCTTGTAAAAAACCACGATAGAAATCTTAAACAGACATCATTTTACAGGCATGTACATATGATCATGCTTTAATATCAATTTTGAGCATGAAATATACCGATATGACTTTCTAGTAGGTGTGGTAATGTTTGGGAAAATAAGAAAATATTGAGTTCTCTTTTTTTGTGCGCACCCCCTCTTTCAGAAACAAAATATAAGTTAAAAATGCGCACAATATGTGGCATTTTACAGTGTCAAAAACTTAAGGTCACCAGGTCACATTTTAGAAAAACCTTGTGAACACTCTAGAAGCCACAGTTTTAGACTAACCTTATTGTAACTTGGTCAGAATGTTTGTTTACATCAAATCTCGGATGAATTTAAAACTGGGTCACATGGGGTCAAAACGTAGGTCACCAGGGCAAATCTTAAAAAAATCTTGTGAACACTCTAGAGGACTACATTTTTGTCCCAGTCTTTATTAAACTTGATAAGAATGATGACTGCATGAATTCCCATTTGAGTGCAAATTCAAGTAGGTTCAAAATTTAGGTCACTTAGTCTAATGTTAGAAAAACACTTTAACCCTTTCCCTCATAGAGGAAACCATGAAAAGACCTATGCGAACAACATAAAACCAGATCAGCCTGCGAGTGATCAGGTTTTATGCTGTTCGCTTCTCCTCAGTGGTCTGGAAATGAGGACTTTATAATTAAATGTAGTAAGGTTTAACTGTGGTTTCCTGCAGATCAGGCTTTATGTGGTACCTATTGAGTGCATCAAAATGAGTCTATATGAGGGAAAGGGTTAAGTGGCATATTTTTTGTCATCATGCCTAACAGCAATCTTACTCAGGTGAGCAACATAGGGTCAACTTGGCCCTCTTGTTATTTGAATGTGAACAAGGAAACAAATGTTCAAGAGTTCTGCTTGTTAGTTATTAGGGAATACAAAGCTGCTTGACCAGTCTTAAGAAGCCTTATGCAAATGATTCATTCCTAATTACATGAACATCTGCTGTTACATCAATACATTGTACACATTTGAAATAAATAATACTAGTATCAATAAAAGATATTGTGTACCCTGATTTTTTTTCTGTACCCCTATTTTTTCAAACCAGTGGGTACATGTACCCCAAATATTAACAGCCAGTGGGCATGCTTAATAATACTACTATATGGATTAGGAAATCAATCTTTATGACACTTGATCTTCACCCCAACCCAGTAAGATAAAGGGAGGTAATCTAATCTATACTTGATAGTATATATTATCACAATTACTTCCCTTAGTATGGAGGTTACTAACCAGACTCTATTTAATTATGCCATTTAGTGGTGAATGTAGTATCCTTTGTTGGTTACCATTTACTTCAAACTGTGAAGAAAAAAAATGTTTTTACCTGCACATTAACTTCGGAAAATTATTTCTATGTTTCCTGGAGTAATCACTTCCTATGTCTCACTCTCTCTCTCTCTCTTCTCTCTCAGGAGCATAAGTTTTGTATAATAAGAATGTATTCAGATATTCAACCCCTTCTTCATTATTCAGAGTTGATTTTTATGATTCCTCCTTCATCTTTTATTAAACCAAACATTAATAAGATGCACAGGTACTTGCTCACTAAGTGAAAGAATTATCTTAGGAGAAGGGGTAGGTCATCTCTTTTAAGTTACAATAAAATTGTGACATTCCTGGGAGAGATTTTCTGAGCATCATGTCTAATTCAAAGTATAATCCAAGCCCTGAGAAATAGAGGGAAAATATTCCCAGTTTTTAGCTCACCTGAGCACTTTGTGCTCAAGTGAGCTTTTGTGATCGCCCTTTGTCCGGCGTCCGTCGTCATGCGTCGTCCGTTGTCAACAATTTGCTTTAAATGACATCTCCTCTGAAACCACTGATTCTGAGACAGAATTTGATTAAACTTGGTAGGAATGGTCCTTGGGTGAACCTTTACAAAAGTTGCTAAAATAAACTTGATCCATGAAGAACTCTGGTTGCCATGGCAACAAACAGAAAAAAAAAATGAAAACTTTAAAAATCATCTTCTTCAAAACTACTGGCCAGATTTTAAAATAAATTGGTACAGATGTTCCTTGGGTCAACCTCTACCAAAGTTGCTAAAATTATTCCAATCCGTAAAAAAACATGGCCGCCAGGGGTGGGGCTTATTTGCCTTATATGTATATAGGGAAAACTTTAAACAACATCTCCTCTAAAACCACTGGACAGAATTTGATTAAACTTGGCAGGAATGATCCTTGGGTCAACCTTCACAAAAGTTCCTTAAATAAACTTGATCCATATAGAACTCTGGTTGCCATGGCAACAAAAAGAAAAAAAATATGAAAACTTTAAAAATCATCTGCTTCAAAACTACTGGCCAGTTATGTCGGGGGTTATGCCCCTTTCAATGCTAACAAGGCTATATTTCACATTGTTTGCCTTCTAGCATTTTTATTTCTTAACCAATCATCTCTAAAATATGTGACAATGTTAAGTGTCATAAAATTTTGAATTTTGGCTGATATTTGCCCTTTAGGACAGGAGTTATGCCCCTTTTGAAATGATAAAAATGGCTTATTTGGCTTTGTTTGCACTCTAAGTAATTTCTGAAAACCTCAAATTTCACTGTTTACGCCTCAGCATCTCTATTTCTAAAGCAGTATGTTTAGCATGTTTGGCATTGAGGGCTATTTATCTCAGGTGAGCGATTTAGGGCCATCATGGCCCTTTTGTTTAACCTCATTATTATCTGAACATTTCATTTTTAGCTCACCTGAGCACAACATGCTCATGGTGAGCTATTAGGATCACCCTGCGTCCGTCGTCTTGTGTTGTGCGTCGAATGTCGTCAACAATTTGCTTTAACAAAATCTCGTCTGAAACCACTGGACAGAATTTGAATAAACTTGGCAGGGATGATCCTTGGGTGAACCTTCACCAAAGTTGCTTAAATAAACTTGATCCATGTAGAACTCTGGTTGCCGTGGTAATGGAAAGAAAAAAAATATGCAAACTTTAAAAATCATCTCCTTCAAAACTATTGGCCAGATTTCAAAATGTTTTGGTACAGATGTTCCTTGGATAACTCTCTACCAAGATTGCTAAAATTGTTCCGATTGTGGAAAAAAACATGGCCACCAGGGGCGGGGCTAATTTGCGTTATATGTATATAGTGAAATCTTGAAACAACATCTCCTTTGAAACCGCTGGACAGAATTTGATTATTTTTGGCAGGGACGATCCTTGGGTGAAGCTTCACAAAAGCTGCTAAAATTATTTCAGTTTAAAAAAACATGGCCGCCAGGAGCGGGGCTCATTTGCATTATATGTTTATAGTGAAAACTAAAACAACCTCTCCTCTGAAACTGCTGGACAGAATTCGATAAAACTTGGCAGGGATGATCCTTGGGTAAACCTTCACAAAAGTTGCTAAAATAAACTTAAACTTATCCATGTAGAACTCTGGTTGTCATGGCAATGGAGAGAAATGAATTCTGAAAACTTTAAAAGTCATCTCTTTCAAAACTACTGGCCAGATTCTAAAATGTTTTAGTACAGATGTTCCTTGGGTAACCCTATACCCAGGTGAGCAATCCAGGGCCATCATGTCCCTTTTGTTTCCCAATCAGTTGTCAGATTATCTGTTTTACTATTACTGTTTTACTGTCTTTATGGGCTCCTGAATATTGTGGCAGCTGCATGTGCATATAACTCACCAGTATGTCCTGGGTTTGATTCCTGGTCATGAATATGAGATGGTACAGTGTTCACCCATTTGGAAATTTAGGTATTCTCTCAGAACTCTGGTTTCCTTTTATTGGAAGCAGTGGTCCAGTAGTAGGATACACCCTTCAGGCCTGAGAAGTCCGTGTTTGAATCCTGCCCAGGACACTGTTTATTTCCTAGAGCAAGAAATTTACCTAACCTTGTTTCATTTTACCTAGTTGTAAATGGGTACCTGAGAGGGCGGTTTAATTCCGTGGCACCATAGTGTGGGCTGCCATACGCAGAGTGAAAGTCTTCCCAGGAGATGGAGAGATGGATGCTAGTGGCCTGATGATCAGGCTGTCAGGGTTTTCCCTAAGAGCCAGCTAGTGGCAGATTTAACTGCCTCAAATCTTTTCTTGGTTGGCTCAGAGTTGTCAAATTTAAAGAAAATGGGAATAAAACAAAGAAAATGAAGAAAAAAAACACACACAAGAAAACGTAGGACCTCCAGACCCCCCTGCCTCCTACAATTTTAAATTAGCCTTCTACTCTGATTCTTTTAAGGAAAACCCTGACTGTACTTCTGTTCAAATTTTTAATGAACATTTAGTTTTTCCATTTCACAATGATTAATACATTATTATTATTTTCTTGACAGATATCATCATGTTTAACATTTTTAGGGGGTTCGGAGTGTGTGTGTGTGTATTGCTTATTGGTATACACATAGCTGAATTTTTAAAATTGGGAAAATAGCTGCAATGCCTTTGGTCATAATTTCATTGTAAGAATCCAAGATTCCCCCAAGTTCTTTCCTTTCACTCACAGATTGTCCATATGGCAGATTTCTGATGAATTGAGATGGATTGGCAGCCATTGGGAAATTAATTTAAGGAATATGTTTTATCATTCAGTGAAATTGATTAATTTACTGATTTCATATGGTTAGATTGAAATCACTATAAAAAATAAATTAAAAAAAAGAAATAAAAATAGCAACTCTTGAATATAGAATCTTTTCATGATGACAATAAATTTCATGTATAGGTTCCAATTCTGTTTTTAGTTTTTTTTAATTAGATACTCATATTAAGCTCTATTTTTGGTAGACATGTTTCTCCATTTTGGCATTGCATAAACTGGATTAAGTCCAGTATTTGAATATTTTAAGAAGGGGAAGAATCGGTGTTATAAATTTTATTTGGCATTTTTTAAAATAGATATTTATAATTATAGCCATGACTGGAGAAATACTTCAAACTTCGTTCAGTAGAAATACCTGTGCCTCTGTACCATATCTCAATTTCCTGTTGACTGTTTTTTGGCTGTTTAACAACTTTTTTTGTGTAACATTACAAGCAGGGATGTTTGTTTTATGGTACAGATGAGAAGATAAAAACTTAAAAAGGTTTAGTTATGATCTAAATCTTAGGGAGTTACTATCGTGGATCTGACCACATGTTGACAGTCACAATACAAGATCTGTATCACACTTGACCATCTGTATAGTGGACCCACGACATGTGACTGTTGCCACTTGTGTTTGTTGCAATCTCCCGGATGGTTTTGTTAACTAATCACCATCCACAGAATATTGGATACAAAGTGTTACAATCGGAACAGAGATCTTGTAGATAGATGGCGCTGTTAGGAAAGATAATCATCGTCCATGGACGCAAATTGTCTTGCGTCTTTTTGGGAGCATGTTTCTATCAAGTCATCCTTGGACTCTCTGAAACAAAACATCTGATCTGGCTGATATAGTTCTGTATTTGGTTACAAAGTAACAGTCATGGCTACTTGCTTCTCTATGCAATCTTTTGTCAAGTTTTGTTACAAACTTGTTTTCCACGCTTTTGTATTTTTAGGTCTAAAACAGAATTTTCAGCATTTGTTTCACTTGTGTTGTAATGGGACCTTTCTACAGGAATATTTTCCAGTGTTTTAGAGATTGCGCCAAAATTTTCATTGTCAAATCACGAACATAAAATCTATGGTATTCTTCTTGAGATTTTTTTATCAATAACCGCCTTTTCTGTGTAAATCAAAAGAATGAAATGAACAAGAAGTCTTTTCCATTCAGTTTTTATAAGAGGTTTACTCCTTCCTTAAAAAGACCTTCCCAGCGAAAATATTTAAATCAAACGGTCAGTCCCTTTATAAATAACTGAAACTATTGGAAACAACTTGTATCACACTTTACAAATGAATGATGTCATTAGAACAAGGAAACATTATTTATCAGTTACTTATATTTGCTAAGTGATGTTAAAGGCTTTCTTAGCCTTCTGCATTAAAAAAAAATCCTTGCTTGGCACTCAGCATATAAGGGTGGTTCCAGCACTGATTGGCCCGGTGTCAGGATAATGTGACTGGGTGTGGTATCATGCCACATGTCTATGGCGTGATACTGCAGTGTGGCAGCACTAGATCTGTCTAAAGTAGACATAGTCTCCAAATGCCTAAAATACTGTCGGTGGAACGCTAAACCAAACAAACAAAACAAAAATCAAGCTAAAAAGTTTGCATCTTTGACCAAAAAGACCTGACACACTTATAAACTGATTTTGAAAAATAATATCTGTGTCAAAATGCTGAAACCTGTGACTTTGACATTATCAGATTCAAGAAATAACAGAAAACAACATATGTTCCTCTTTATTTAGTGGTCGTTGATTAGATTTATTGATGTTCTGATTATCTTTCCCTTAATACAAGCAGTGTCTCTATACAGTCATGGGAAGTGATTTTAAAACTTTGAAATAAGGTCTCCACTATTTCAAATGTCAGTCAAACACAAGGGGGGTACTCTGTTAGGCGCTAATGTGTAAAGCCAGGCTTTATCGCAAATCTGATTTTGGTTAATCTATCTACAGTGTATTGTTCTAGGGTAGCACCTTTTGTTATTCCTTTTCACTGCTTAACAAAGGGGCCATGTGGGGGCCTGTCTCCCCCTGTCATCACCTGTAGATAGGTGAATATAACTGGTTGACGTTTTCTTATGTCCCATTGTAGATACGGACAGATCGGGTGACCATCAGGGGCTGATTACTGACTCCTGATCTCTGATAGAGCCATGGGGTTTATTTATTTTAAATCAGTCACATGTCATTAATTATCAATCTACAGTTTTTTGGTGAGAAAATATGGCTTTGCTGTCCATTTTAAACCATAGCTTATTGTAAGTGTTCTTAGCTTGAAATAAAATTCAAGAAACAATCTGTAGTTAACAAAAAACTAAAGTTCAAAATACTGCTTTATACTTGAATAATCTGTATTCATAGTTATGATTGAGGCAGACATAAATGAAAAATTCTGTACTTTATTTTTTGGAAGGGTTGTGGATTTGAACCCTGTTGGTGTAAGGGTTTTTCATTACCTTCCCAGATGCAAAGTACTGGTCCAACTCAGTATTGTCAAGAGGGATTAGTATAAGTTGTAAAAACTTGTATCCAATCAACGTTAAAATAAATTAGTTTTAAATAAGATTAAACTAATGTCATGACAATAAATTATCATTCTACCCATTACAAATTAAGGAAACAATTTGAATTGTCCACAAACATTTTTTTTTCAGTTCTCACGAAGCAGTCCATGATTTTGTCTAAGCCTGTAACTATACAAAATAGATTATTTTTTGTGAGCTGGATTTTCCCATAAATTTTAAGCAAGAAATTTTCCTGTTTCATCTAATTAAGTATAATGATAACAAATTATGTTTATTTTTAAAATTTTATCTGTTTGTGCCAGAATGAGTCTATTCAAAGAAGAGCCTGATGCATAACTAATGATCAATACAGGAGGCAGTCTCCCATGCTGGTGTGATACATGCTTAGCTGGTTTTCAGATCCTGATCAAACACACAATGCAGGCAACCAGGCATGGCAGTTCCTGCAGGAAACCAACTCTGCAAGTGTGAAGCATGGTCTGCTGGTTTTCAGGATCTGATCTCCAGGAACAAAGCCGGTCACCAGCCTGTAACAAGATGTAAGTAAGTCCTGTATATCTGGAAAATAATCAGAAATCTGAAACTTATAGAGAAGCAGATAATTATGTCAATCTCCGTGAGAATTGATGTTTTTATGATGACATGTTCAGTCTTCTTCTTAAATCATGCTAGCAGAAGATGAGACTAGGATTTATAAAGGGAAGGAGTTAGTTTAAGTCTAATTTTGGACGTAATAGAAATAAGCGCTGTAACCACAATATAAACTGTTCATTCCTGAGAGTGTTGGGCCAATAAAATCCCTGTGGAATGTTTGGACTGTCCCCGGTGGGTAAGAGGTCAGCGTGTCTGCCTTTGGAATGGGAGGTCATGGGTTTCGATCCCCAGATACATCATACCAAAGTTGTTAAAAAATGGCACTGGTATAGATCCCTTGCTTGGCATTGGGCATATAAGGGTAGTCAAGGACTGAAAAGGGGACTTAAGAGTGTGGTATCATGCCACATGTCTATAGTGTGATACAGCAGTGTGGCAGCAAGTAGATAATAGACTCCATTTTATGACTGAAATACTGTTGACGAGCCTCTTAAAACCCAATAAACATAAACAAACTATGGAATGCTCTGGGAAGAATCTTGTCCAAATTTAGGGTTTGAGCTGATTTTTTTTTTTATTAATTTTGCTTGGATTTAACATTCCGCCATCAATTCATTCAGTCATTTGAATAGAAGTAATATGGTACTGGCTTAAAAGTTTTATCACAGACTTTATAAATATATATAAATATGGAGGGGATGAAAATAAAAGTGTGAATAAAAGTGATAACATATTATTTGAAGAATTTCCCCCCCTGAAGTTGCATTTTCAATATTAGTTAATTCCCTTGTATTTAATATATCAGAATATCTTGAATGGTTGAATATTGCTTTTGTATTACACTTTGTTCATGTAATTTTCATAAATAATTCATTTAACAGTCTGCGGATATATCCCAAAAATGTAAAAGTAAAAAAAATTGTACATTGATGAAGAAATTATCTGTACAATGGATGCAGAAATGTGCAATATTGTACAATTGATGCAGAAATGTATAAATGTAAATTGATGCAGAAATATACACGTGATGCAGAATTGTACAACTGATGCAGAATTGTACAAATGATGCAGATATCATATATTATCTCTTAATTATATAAAAGACAATGTGGCGTAAAGTGGACATGGAAGACATTTAATTAATAAGTAGTAGTTCTAGCAAAAGTCATTGCATGCACATGCAGTATTAAAGATATTTTACATGTCGCTTTTATGCCACTGTAATGGACTCAAAAAGAGGAAGAAAACTATTTTACTGTCCTACATTTTCTGTTGACATAAGTTGTTTTTGAAAGCTTTTATTGGATAGATTTCTGATTTTGTGATAAACAGTTTCTGTTAATAAGCAAACATTTTACTTCCCCTTCAAAAATGTTCATTAAATAACTATTGCCATAATCTTTCAATACATATATATCAATGTCAGGTCTAAAAGAATTAAACTTAAATTTTTCACATTTTGAAATTTAACTAATTGACTATTTTGTAAATCTATAAACCATTAGAGTCACAATCATAACATGTTCATTTTCTTGAGTTGTTTTTCACTATCTTTAAGACGTTACGTATAATAAGATCGGTTTTTGCACCTGTCTAAATTGAATGAGTCAGTCAATACTGTTATAGTAGTTATTGCGTCTTCTGGAGCCTGAACATGATCCCGTCAGGGTTACCTGCTCATATTCTACCCATATTATCATGAACATTTCCCCAGGATCTAGACCATGTGGGGATCACTATTTGAAGAAATCCTAAACACTTTAAAAAGAAGGAATGCTGATAACTAGGTAAAATGATACGGGTCTTTACAGAAAATTAGTGACAAATTCTCTCGCATCAATGTCGGAGGGGCAGCCTCCTGTTGTCATGTCTACCTGGCTGTAACTAAGTGTCAATCATATGACCACTGACACACACAGAGAAGTTAACATCATCTGGATCACAAAGGTGCTCTGTGTTCTAGCTTCTGATGGACCCAGATGTAGATAAAACAGAATGAGATGATTCAAGTGGGTAATCATGTCCGTTGATCAAAATTAAATAATTGAAAGAGACATGTTTATCAATAGTATCTTAATATATTTTTGTATTCACTCATTTTGTATGCTTTTAATAATGTTCATAGATTTTAAGATTCATTTGATCTTCCATTAAATTCTTTTTTCGATTATAGATAAATACTGCTATATTTATTTAGTACCTTATGAATAAACATCAACAACAAAAAAAATCAGAAAAAATATATCCAATAATGCAGATATCAGAAATCTAATTAAATTCAAATTGTGAAGCCCAGGATTCTTGATAAGATAAATATAAAGTTTATTTCCCTTCCCTTAGTTAGATGGTAAACAGAATATTTAAATATTAAACGTTTGTTCCTCAAACTTTTTATTATCTCCCTCTTAGGGCAGACATTCCCAGCCTTATTTTATACCAAGTGCTTACCAAAACTTAGATGAATAGCTACTGGTACTAGTTACCATGGAAACAAAATTAGATAAACACGCACACATTCAAAACTCTGGCTGCGCAACATATCAGTCATAAAAATTAGTATGGGTGAAGCTCCCTTGCTTGGTGCTCAGCATACTCATATAAGGTAATTCCTGGACAGGTTTTTCATGCCACAGATACTGCACTATATCTGTCTCAAGTCTCAAAATGACTGAAATACTGTGGTGGGACATTAAACCCATTAAACAAGAAAACAGACATTCAGAACTTCAGTGGCCAAGCATTACGTTGCAAGACTGAAATGAGTAAAATGCTAAACTCAAAACTTACTTGAACATGAGTTTATATCATACACAGATGAACCAGGTACAAACCATCTGCAAATAAATTGTAGCTTTTTGACATATAGAAATCAAAGACATCATGGTATTTATTAAACCATTTTTATGTATGAACATTCATCTGCAGTTTTTGACAATTTTATTTTTGTTAGTCATGTGAAGTGATGTAATAGCAAACTGCTGAAAAAGTTTTGCGATTATAATAATAAATTGTGATTATATAAAATGACATTATGATTTTTGTTTTGCAGTTATTGAAATGGACCATATGGGAGATTGGCTTATGCATTATATGTCTTCTTGTTTGATTATTTAGTTAACCATCGCTGCCCAGTATTTCAGTTATACAGCACCATCCAGCTACTCAGAGATGGAGGGATACCCCAAGTGCATAGTGGCACATGGGTAGATCCACTGACCTACAGCATGCCAGCTGGAAGGCTTCTTCACTTGAAAAATTCAAACAAATCTGCAGGGATTTGAACCCAAAATGATGAAGACCTGAGCTGTATTAAGACAGCAACTTTACCTTTTCAGCCACGGAGGTCCCAAATTAATATGGCTTCTATTTTAAAAACCCTACTTACTAATTTACTTACTTTCTAACTTGCTAACTTATGTAATAACTGCATTCCTGAAAATAATCAAAGTGTGTTGAGTATAGAAAGTGTATGATCAATGTTTATCTTACACAGAGATGAAACATAAAGTCGGGCTGACATATGAGATGAACCCCTCGGCATCCATGTCACGACACCTGATGGACAGGGTGTCAGATTTCCAGGTGAGAGTTTCATTTTGGGCTGACATCCCGGCAGACATGTATTTAAGCCCTCGATTTATACCCACCTCCCAGGAATAGATGCTTGACTTCCTTTTTCTACCTTTAAAAATGATAATTTGTACAATTTGTATAATTTGACTAATTACTGATCTTGGGGCAGGTCACATGACACTTGTATGTGGATGATAGGGTTGGCTGGGAGGTTTATTGGGGCCCAGGTTAGACGGGTCAGATGGGAGAACCTGCTGGTAATAATGGGGAACCAGACAAAGGCTTGTGGGTGTGTCTCTCCTCGCTTTGTTTCCTTACTTACAGGTTGCCTTGTTGCTTCTTAATTTGAAATTAGTACTTCCTTCTTCATTGAGGCAGTAAAAATGATTTTCTTCCTTGTATCATTTTTGTGCCACCTGCTGTGAGCAGAGGTGACACATAGGGATCACTTTTCCGTCATCTGTTTTTCTGTCTGTCTGTCCATCTATCTGTCTGTCTGTTACATGTTTTCTGTCACACTTCAGCAGATGACAGATGTGTTCCAAAGAACATTCTTGTTTCTTGAAGTAATCTATTTCATTCGTTCTCCTCCTGAGTCAGGATAAACAGAACCTGTTCCTTCCTGTAAAGAAGAAAATAGTCCAGCTAAACAGTAGATGTATATTTAACAGTATTCTTACCTTAACCCTTTCCCTCATAGAGGACACCATGAAAAGACCTATGCGAACAGCATAAAACCAGATCAGCCTGCGAGTAACTCGCAGGCTGATCAGGTTTTATGCTGTTCGCTGCTCCTCAGTGGTCTGGAAATGAGGATTTGTAATTAAATTTGGTAAGGTTTAACTGTGGTTTTCTGCAGATCAGGCTTTATGTGATACCTATTGAGGGTGTCAAAATGAGTATATATGAGGGAAAGGGTTAATGCCTTGATACTTTGCCTATAGGAGTCATTCACCTTTTTACTGACAATTGTATCCCATGCATGCTACCAGTAAGGTTTGAAAAAATGTCAAGCTTGAAGATCAGATTGATATGATATATTCATTATTTAAGTTATCTACTCAATAGCTCCTCTAGATCAAATTCTGAGATTTACATTGACCATCCCACATGCTGTTTTCATCTTCTATATATATTGCAGACACATTGTAAAATAAAAACTCGGATCAGCTGGGGGATATCCTTCTGGCAGATTAGGGTTTTCACTGGTCTGATAGGCTATGTCTTAATTAAATTCCATAGAGGTTTAGAATTCAAGACAAAATACCTGATAGTAGGGTTTGAAGGTATTGCGCAATAATGTGAAGGGGGCGTGTCTCATACTCATCCCATCTCTGTCTGTCTTACCACTTTCACCATGGTCCGGTGCAGATGTACAAAGGACATTATTGGATTTCTTTCCAATTGAGAGTGACAATTTTATTTGAGATGAATTAAAGGACACTATAGTAGACTGATTAGTAGGGAATAAATTACTCCTTTACCCATCAATTGTCATTGTTACCCCACTGGGTTATGTTACTAGTTGATAAAACCAGGAATGTGGATTCAGCAGTGACTATAGATATGTATGGTAAGACAAGTGAAATAGGGGACAGTTTTACTATGTGAATCACTGAGACCATAGCCTCTGACAGTTCATCTAACATGCCTAATAATTCAGAAAGTGCAGGTGTCAAGATCTGATGTAATTCAAACATTTTTAGCTCACCTGAGCACAACGTGCTCAAGGTGAGCATTTGTGATCACCCTTCGTCCATCGTCCGTCGTCTACAATTTGCTTTAAACGACATCTCCTCTGAAACCGCTTTACAGAATTTAATGAAACTTGGCAGGAATGTTCCTTGGGTGAGGCTCTACAAAAGTTGCTAAAATAAAGTTGATCCATGAAGAACTCTGGTTGCCATGGCTACAAAAAGAAAAATAATTTGAAAAATTTAAAAATCATCTCCTTCAAAACTACTGGCCAGATTTCAAAATAATTTGGTACAGATGTTCCTTGGGTCAACCTCTACCAAAGTTGCTAAAATTATTCCGATCCGTAAAAAAACATGGCCGCCAGGGGCGGGGCTTATTTGCCTTATATGTATATTGGGAAACCTTTAAACAACATCTCCTCTGAAACCACTGGACAGAATTTGATTAAACTTGGCAGGGATGATCCTTGGGTCAACCTACACAAAAGTTGCTAAAATAAACTTGATCCATGTAGAACTCTGGTTGCCATGTCAACAAAAAAGAAAAAAAATGAAAACTTTAAAAATCATCTTCTTCAAAACTACTGGCCAGATTTTAAAATAAATTGGTACAGATGTTCCTTGGGTCAACCTCTACCAAAGTTGCTAAAATTATTCTGATCCATAAAAAAACATGGCCGCCAGGGGCGGGGCTTATTTGCCTTATATGTATATAGAGAAACCTTTAAACAACATCTCCTCTGAAACCACTGGACAGAATTTGATTAAACTTGGCAGGGATGATCCTTGGGTCAACCTTCACAAAAGTTGCTAAAATAAACTTGATCCATGTAGAACTCTGATTGCCATGGCAACAAAAAGAAAAAAATATGAAAAATTTAAAAATCATCTTCTTCAAAACTGCTGGCCAGATTTTAAAATAAATTGGTACAGATGTTCCTTGGGTCAACCTCTACCAAAGTTGATAAAAATTTTCTGATCTGTAAAAAACATGGCCGCCAGGGGCAGCATCTCCTCTGAAACCACTGGACAGAATTTGATTAAACTTGGCAGGGATGATCCTTGGGTCAACCTACACAAAAGTTGCTAAAATAAACTTGATCCATCTAGAACTCTGGTTGCCATGGCAACAAAAAGAAAAAAAATGAAAACTTTAAAAATCATCTTCTTCAAAACTACTGGCCAGAATTTAAAATAAATTGGTACAGATGTTCCTTGGGTCAACCTCTACCAAAGCTGCTAAAATTATTCCGATCCGTAAAAAAACATGGCCGCCAGGGGCGGGGCTTATTTGCCTTATATGTATATTGGGAAAACTTTAAACAGCATCTCCTCTGAAACCACTGGACAGAATTTGATTAAACTTGGCAGGGATGATCCTTGGGTCAACCTTCACAAAAGTTGCTAAAATAAACTTGATCCATGTAGAACTCTGATTGCCATGGCAACAAAAAGAAAAAAAATATGAAAAATTTAAAAATCATCTTCTTCAAAACTGCTGGCCAGATTTTAAAATAAATTGGTACAGATGTTCCTTGGGTCAACCTCTACCAAAGTTGATAAAAATTTTCTGATCTGTAAAAAACATGGCCGCCAGGGGCGGGGCTTATTTGCCTTATATGTATATTGGGAAAACTTTAAACAGCATCTCCTCTGAAACCACTGGACAGAATTTGATTAAACTTGGCAGGGATGATCCTTGGGTCAACCTACACAAAAGTTGCTAAAATAAACTTGATCCATGTAGAACTCTGATTGCCATGGCAACAAAAAGAAAAAAAATATGAAAAATTTAAAAATCATCTTCTTCAAAACTGCTGGCCAGATTTTAAAATAAATTGGTACAGATGTTCCTTTGGTCAACCTCTACCAAAGTTGCTAAAATTTTTCTGATCTGTAAAAAACATGGCCACCAGGGGCGGGGCTTATTTGCCTTATATGTATATTGGGAAAACTTTAATCAACATTTCCTCTGAAACCACTGGACAGAATTTGATTAAATTTGGCAGAAATGATCCTTTGGTCAACCTACACAAAAGTTGCTAAAATAAACTTGATCCAT
>CM037779.1:81116783-81166783 GCA_021229015.1 Solen grandis
ATAGAACTCTGGTTGCCATGGCATCAAAAAGAAAAAAAAATGAAAACTTTAAAAATCATCTTCTTCAAAACTACTGGCCATATTTTAAAATAAATTGGTACAGATGTTCCTTGGGTCAACCTATTTATCTCAGGTGAGCGATTTAGGGCCTCATGGGCCTCTTGTTTCTCAATCAGCATCCTTTTTATTTCACCAAATCACAACATGCTCAAGGTGATCAAGCTAATAGATCACCCTACGTCCATTGTCACGCGTCGTCAACAAAAAAATTATGGCCTTCTTGTTTTTTTTAACATTTTTTTTTTTTAATTGCACAAATTTAGCACTGCATGAAATGGTCTTTGAAGAGCATTGCAAGAAATTTAGCCCAAGTGAAAATTACTAATACTTGTAACAGTATACTTTATTAACAAAATTTATATTGTCTTGTATATACCTTCAAATCTACAGAAATCATTACTTTGCATCTTTTTTTTCATGGAAAAAGATTAAAAATTCATTTAAATCATAATTATATGCAGCTGGTCCAAGTGGTATATATTGTTTTGTTAGTGTAACTAATCTTATTGCATGGTTTGATATAAATGTTTGTTGATAATAATAATGAGTCACCATCGCCCTGCACCATATTCTGTACGTGTCACTTCTCTCCGAGAAGCCATAGGCCATATTGCCCTGTTCACAACAGGATCTTGTACACGGGTGGTGCCCAACGCGATGCGGCCTATGTATATTTAACATATGGCCTTTACTGTGGGTTTTAAACCTCAGGGGCCAAGGATTTATCTTGGTGTGACCGGGATTTGCACTATAGCTGGGTATGAACCATGGATCCCTATCAGAGGCCAGTGTAGTCCCCCATATATAGACAGTCTATGTACTCATGATTCTTGGTGGGTTTCTGAAATTTGCATATCATTTATTTCTCAGTGTTTTACACTTTTTATTCTTTTTTTATTTCTGTTATTTCATCTCTGTGTTATCTTTTAAGACATATGATTTATAATGTTCTTCTGGGGTTTTATTGTTCTTTCACTTTCATATATACTATCTGTTTTATGTTAAAATCAATCATTATACAAATAAGTTACTGGCTATATTTGTATGCATCTAGCTAATTTTAGATTTTCCTATATAGATAAGGGTAGATAGCTAAACCTCTGTATGGTAGATGAGGTAGTCCTATAATGTTGGATATTGATTTGACTAAACCTGGCGTGCGTTCTGTATGCCAAACATATGCAACCATATGCTATGGAGCTATGAAGTTGTCTCAGTGTCATAAACCACGATGTTCACATATACCTATGTACAGCATAAGGTGCACATGAACAGCATGGTATATGGTCCTAAGACATCTCCATAGCGACTGGTTGCATATGGTTTGGCATACTGAACACACACCAGTTAATATAATCAGGTTCTGTGCAGATCTCTAGTTTAAACGTACGTAATTTACATAGATTGGGAAATAAGTGCTTACAACTTATACTTTTCCTTCTGGACCGTTCCTGGGTGGGACCAGTACTATGTGCCTAGGAAGGTCATTGTCCTAGGTTGACAAGCCTTACATATTTTTCAAACACTTAACAAATTGTAAAAACACATAGAATACATGTAGTAATCAGAATTGTACCATACTGAAGTCCATGTACTGAGTACTGTACAGAGTGAGTGAGTGAGTGAGTCCTAACCAATAGGCTAAATGTATTTTTTTTATCAGAAAAAATTACTTGTTACATTCCCACAATCTTGTCAGTGGGAGGGGGGGTTCATCTGTCTGTCTGTCCGTCCGTCCGTCCGTCCGTCCGTCCGTCCGTCCGTCCGTCCATAACGTTTTCGTGTCCGCTCCATATCTCCTATACCGCTTGAAGGATTTTCGTGAAACTTGCCTCAAATGTAAACCTAGTTGAGACAATGTGCAGAACACAAGTGGCAGCCATGTAGGCTCAAGGTTAAGGTCACACCAGAAGGTTATGTGTTTGAACCTTCAATTTCCATTTCAATTTTGTGTCCGCTCCATTCCTCCTATACCCCTTTTAGTTTTTTCATGAATCTTGCCTCAAACATATATCTAATTGAGATGATGTGCAGAACATAGGTTGCAGTCATGTTGGTTCAAGGTCAAGGTCACACTTGAAGGTCATGTGTTTGAACCTTCTATTTCCATACAATTTCATGTCCGCTCCATATCTCCTATACCCCATGAAGGATTTTAATGAAACTTGTCTCAAATATAAATATAATTGAGATGATGTGCAGAACACAGGTTGCAGCCATGTCGGCTCAAGGTTAAGGTCACACTTGAATGTCAAGAGTTTGAACCTTCAATTTCAATTTACAATTTTTTGTTCGCTCCATAACTCCTATAATCCTCGAAGGAGTGCTGAAAAGGTGTTTATTAAGGCAGCGGTGGTTGATATAGCTGTCCTTTGGACTGCCTTGTTAATTATTGCAGCATTCAGTTAGATAAAAATAGACTAGCCAGGCTGAATTTATTGCAGTGGAATCAAATTAAGATATTTAAATTATAGTGGTCAAATCTGCCTAAAATCTATTACATAATCAATGTCAGTTCCAGAACTATACTGACTGTTTAAAACAGGCTGGTTGCTTAGTACAGGTGGTTAATGCTAACGCACATTTATCTTATTTCGTTAAACCTCCGCTCTTCTGAAGCTCAGGCGTTACAGGAATTGTGCTAGTCAAATTCAGTCCTGTCATGTCATGTCACAACCTACATTCACATTACATGAAGACACGGTTTGATGCAGGGGCATTAATCACCTTTTGTAAAACTTCTAGTTTAGGTTTAAAACATGCATAAACTTACATAAGTCTAGGTTGAGAGGAAAAGCTTGATTTTAACATTTTTCTCTGTTCTGTCAAATTTACGGTGTTGGAAGATTATGCTTTGTACATTGTTTTGTTTAACTACTTTGTAGCATTACTATCTTTTATATAGCTAAGACTTAGATAGTAAGTATATATAATGAAATATACATTCAGGGAAAAAATGTCTGAAATAAATATGCAATTCCTTATATAGATAAAAAATTTTAGTTTTTTTTATTCAGTTTGGAGTCTTCCAACTGATGCTATTGATATTTTCCCTGAATATAATGTCTACAGTTACAGTGTAATTTGATAGTTTCACATGTAAAATGAATGATTATTTTAACGTTTCAGTTCAAAGAATATATCTTGAAGCAATTGCAAACATGTCCAGCTGTCTCAGTGATAAAACCAGTATTTGTGTTTAAAAATGATAACTTTTAAAAGAAATAATAACAGTTTTCTGCTGTCAGTCAGATTCATAAGTACTTATAATTAGATTGTTTATGATATGTTAGACATGACATGTGATCCCTGTCTTTATCCTTAGCTCCACAACATTAACTTTCATGTGTCTCAATTTGCATCCCTCCTAACGAGCATGTGACAGGTTCAAACTGTTTGCAGCCATAAACTTAAGATAGACAAAGCTTCTGTAGGACACAGATCAGTGCCCAGGCTGATGATCAAGCCCCTGGTGGACACAGATCCAGATTCTCACCATAACCAGTCATTAAAACTGACCACAGACACATTTAACCAGTCATTTCTAGTTGACCCTTTCGGACTCTGACACTTTGACCTTTGTCCCAGGTGTTTTAATGAGAAAATAATTTGAAATGTACCCATATGTATTTAAGATAATCATAGGTTGGATTCTGATTAAAACCTTTTGATTCACAAACTATCATCCTTGTTTTTATGAAGTAGACTAAATGGTCCAGTCTATGGTCAGATGATAGTGTTGCTATGACAGTCAACAATAGATACTGACCAGGGCTGAGTGAACATTAACTTGATCTAGTTACCAGGATCTATACCTGTAGATATGATGACCAAATCGTTGACAAAACTTCATAATTATAGTGCATTCTTCACAAATTCAATAAAAAAAATCTATTATTAACTTTTGATCACACCAATTTAGATGGTATATAAGTATACATTGAGAGATTGAGTTATATTTACTTTTTAACACAAGATATTTTATAAAGAAAGCTTGGGGAAAATTAGTTCAAATGAAGATAATACCAGTAACTAGTTTTTGAAGTCAAATTCTTGTTGAACTTTCCGTGTTCTGAATTATCATATTTGACAGTGAGACAAACCAGTTAAGTAGATCTACCATGAGTTTAGGGTTGTATAAGTCCCAAAATTAATACCCCCCCTCAAATTTTAGAATAAACGAAAAATGAAGAAAAAAAAATCCAAAGAAATATTTTGATTTACTGACTCTGCTACAATATTCACTTGCCATAGCTATTAAATACCCCTGATGACATTATTAAAAACATGGCCCATTTGTAAGGGTGTTGTATATGTTTAAACATAAGATTCATTATCCAAGCAATTATGAAACGATTATTTCATTTAAGACCATTCTTTAAAGCTATGTTTTGTAAGAATGCATCTTAGAGCTAGCAGTGCTGTTGTTAAAGCCTTTTAACTATTAATCTATTAATGACAGGATCTGCCAAGGATGAAGTTTCTTACAAACAAGCCTTGAACTTTTAAAGATAATCTTGATAACTGACCCCAACCCCATTTCTTCCATGTGGAAAAAAATGCAGAAATGCTCATAAATCCTACTTCAATTGTTACAGTATTCAAATCTTTTAAAATTCAAGTTGTGAATAATCATTTATATTAATACAGATTTTCCTTTTCATGAAGTGACTGAATTTGAATAAATGAAGGATGGACTTATACATGATTTATTAGTTTCCTATTTGCTTTTTTAGTGGTAAGTACCTATTCTTAATACAAAACAACTAGGGAAAGAGGTGAGATTTGCAAATCACTCTCCTGAGTGTATGAGAAATGGTAAATCTTAATTATTTGGACAGGCAAATTGTGACCATATTTTATAAACTCTTGAAGGGCTCAACCCTCCATCAATGGTCGGTATTCATGAAAACCAAGAGGTGTTGACAACACGTGGGGAAAAACTGTTTATTTATGGTAAGTTTTCGGTGACATGTGGTGAAGTGGGATTTGGTCAACTGAATTTTCAAATATATCATTTCACGGTCAGTGGCTCACTCATATGTTATATGAATGATATTTCCAACCTATTGAAAAATGCTCTTTGTTCAACAGGGCTGTGGGTATTTTAACTGAATTATAACCAAACATTTTGAGGCTTACTTGACAATTCTTTGTTGTATTTTTATTTCTGACAGTATTTTTTAAGGGCTTTATTTTTAATTATCTCTTGGTTCTACCCATTTTTCTGTCCCTTTTATTCCTTCAAGTTTCAACTGACCACCTTAAACAGATGGCTACTTTATGTAGGTTCATTTATAATCTCTGTCATCTTTTAAAGATGGGTGCTTGGATAGCGAAGTGGTAACGCACCTCACTTCTCAACCTTGCATCCTGGGTGTGATTCCTGGTCACGTACATGAGAGCTAGGGTTCAGTGGTCGCTGCCCTCCTGTTTCCTCCAACAATAATGACCACATACACTGCTACCTTATTTTCAGTGCCATAGAGAGTGATTAATATAAGTTGTGAGAACTTGTTTCGTAATCGATGTAAAATAGATAGAGTTTAAACTATAAATAATTAGGATTTTTTTTTAGTTATTTTTAGCTCACCTGAGCACAAAGTGCTCAAGGTGAGCTTTTGTGATCGCCCTTCATCCGGCGTCCGTCGTCGTCCGTCGTCAACAATTTGCTTTAAACGACATCTCCTCTGAAACCGCTGGACATAATTTAATGAAACTTGGCAGGAATGTTCCTTGGGTGAGGCTCTACAAAAGTTGCTAAAATAAAGTTGATCCATGTAGAACTCTGGTTGCCATGGCTACAAAAAGAAAAATAATTTGAAAAATTTAAAAATCATCTCCTTCAAAACTACTGGCCAGATTTCAAAATAATTTGGTACAGTTGTTCCTTGGGTCAACCTCTACCAAAGTTGCTAAAATTATTCCAATCCGTAAAAAAACATGGCCGCAAGGGGCGGGGCTTATTTGCCTTATATGTATATAGAGAAACCTTTAAACAACATCTCCTCTGAAACCACTGGACAGAATTTGATTAAACTTGGCAGGGATGATCCTTGGGTCAACCTTCACAAAATTTGCTAAAATAAACTTGATCCATGTAGAACTCTGGTTGCCATGGCAACAAAAAGAAAAAAAATGAAACTTTTAAAATCATCTTCAAAACTACAGGCCAGATTTTAAAATAAATTGGTACAGATGTTCCTTGGGTCAACCTCTACCAAAGTTGCTAAAATTATTCCGATCCGTAAAAAAACATGGCCACCAGGGGCGGGGCTTATTTGCCTTATATGTATATAGAGAAACCTTTAAACAACATCTCCTCTGAAACCACTGGACAGAATTTGATTAAACTTGGCAGGGATGATCCTTGGGTCAACCTTCACAAAAGTTGCTAAAATAAACTTCATCCATGTAGAACTCTGGTTGCCATGGCAACAAAAAGAAAAAAAAATGAAACTTTAAAAATCATCTTCTTCAAAACTACTGGCCAGATTTTAAAATAAATTGGTACAGATGTACCTTGGGTCAACCTCTACCAAAGTTGCTAAAATTTTTCCGATCAGTAAAAAACATGGCCGCCAGGGGCGGGGCTTATTTGCCTTATATGTATATTGGGAAAACTTTAATCAACATTTCCTCTGAAACCACTGGACAGAATTTGATTAAACTTGGCAGGAATGATCCTTGGGTCAACCTTCACAAAAGTTCCTAAATTAAACTTGATCCATATAGAACTCTGGTTGCCATGGCAACAAAAAGAAAAAAAATATGAAAACTTTAAAAATCATCTTCTTTAAAACTACTGGCCAGTTTTTAGCTCACCTGAGCACAAAGTGCTCAAGGTGAGCTTTTGTGATCGCCCTTCGTCCGTCGTCCGTCGTCGTGCGACGTGCGTCGTGCGACGTGCGTCGTGTGTCGTCAACAATTTGCTTTAAACGACATCTCCTCTGAAACTGCAGGACAGAATTTAATGAAACTTGGCAGGAATGTTCCTTGGGTGAGGCTCTACAAAAGTTGCTAAAATAAAGTTGATCCATGTAGAACTCTGGTTGCCATGGCAACAAAAAGAAAAAAAAATTGAAAACTTTAAAAATCATCTTCTTCAAAACTACTGGCCAGATTTTAAAATAAATTGATACAGATGTTCCTTGGGTCAACCTCTACCAAACTTGCTAAAATTATTCCGATCCGTAAAAAAACATGGCCGCCAGGGGCGGGGCTTATTTGCCTTATATGTATATAGAGAAACCTTTAAACAACATCTCCTCTGAAACCACTGGACAGAATTTGATTAAACTTGGCAGGGATGATCCTTGGGTCAACCTTCACAAAAGTTGCTAAAATAAACTTGATCTATGCAGAACTCTGGTTGCCATGGCAACAAAAAGAAAGAAAAAAAATGAAAAATTTAAAATCATCTTCTTCAAAACTACTGGCCAGATTTTAAAATAAATTCGTTCAGATGTTCCTTGGGTCAACCTCTACCAAAGTTGCTAATATTATTCCGATCCGTAAAAAAACATGGCCGCCAGGGGCGGGGCTTATTTGCCTTATATGTATATAGAGAAACCTTTAAACAACATCTCCTCTGAAACCACTGGACAGAATTTGATTAAACTTGGCAGGGATGATCCTTGGGTCAACCTTCATAAAAGTTGCTAAAATAAACTTGATCCATGTAGAACTCTGGTTGCCATGGCAACAAAAAGAAAAAAAAATTGAAAACTTTAAAAATCATCTTCTTCAAAACTACTGGCCAGATTTTAAAATAAATTGGTACAGATGTTCCTTGGGTCAACCTCTACCAAAGTTGCTAAAATTTTTCCGATCCGTAAAAAACATGGCCGCCAGGGGCGGGGCTTATTTGCCTTATATGTATATAACTTTAATCAACATTTCCTCTGAAACCACTGGAGAAACCACTGGACAGAATTTGATTAAACTTGGCAGGAATGATCCTTGGGTCAACCTTCACAAAAGTTCCTAAAATAAACTTGATCCATATAGAACTCTGGTTGCCATGGCAACAAAAAGAAAAAAAATATGAAAACTTTAAAAATCATCTGCTTCAAAACTACTGGCCAGATTTTAAAATAAATTGGTACAGATGTTCCTTGGGTCAACCTATTTATCTCAGGTGAGCGATTTAGGGCCGTCATGGGCCTCTTGTTAAAATAAATTGGTACAGATGTCTTTTGGGTCAACCTATTTATCTCAGGTGAGCGATTTAGGGCCATCATGGGCCTCTTGTTTAGTTTAGATAGTTGATATAATGAGAAAATACAGTTTAAGTTAAGATGAAAACCCAGATTTGTTTAAGTAAGCAAAATTTGTTCTTTAAAGCAGCTCGTTCTCATATGGTTATTGACTAAGAATTTGACTTCAATTATATCTGTGTGGTATTACGCCTATCAATTCACTTCTAAAGATGTATGGTCACCCAATGCAACATTCTGAGTTTGTAAGAAAAATGGGTGGTTTCTCCACCACATACAACAGTGTCATGAATGGCAATTTGAAGCTATTCTAAGAACTAATAAACTTATATTTAGAATTTCTTTTTCATGTATTATCAAATGCCTGATCATTCAATCTTCGTGCATGGTCTCACTTCACAGGCTGAACTTACATTTGCGATCAGGAACTGGTGAAGACACAATGTGTTGTGCGGTACCATAAAGCACCTGCTTTGGGGATACTGTATTCTATATTTAACCAATGTTCCGAAAATGGGCATTTATGAAAATAGTGTTTTCCTTGCAATGTGACCTACACTGGCCAAGTTTATTTGTCAGGAGACAAGGTCTTCCCCAATGTTACTGAGGAAGAGTAGAAAAAACTTCTTTTTTTATTTCTACCGATCATCTGTGAACAAGCTACTTTAAAACTTGCTTTAATTTACCTTTGGATTGTACTATCATAAGAAAATGAACTCTTGTTCTCTTAATATATCTTAGGTACTCAGGTCATAATCGTACAAAAACACATTCTAACATTTTGCTTTAGGTATATTACAGGTTAACTTATCTATTCTCATTAAAGTTAACAAGATATGAAATGTGACTACTCTGAGTCAATCTGAAGTGGTTACTCAATTTCAGTGCACTCCCTTACCTCCAAACTTTGTGTCAGAATGCCAGATAAACTTACAAATCACTGTGGGTAAGATATATAGGATTCCACTGGGTGAAAGAGACAAGACAAGTCATGGTTGACAATGAGAAATAAAAAAAAAATGTGTAAAAACCAGATTGCAAATTAGCATGGGGACATACTTAATTATCTTTACAGTCTCGCTCCACTCATGTTATTTTGGTGACCAGCTTAAAAAACAACAACAAAAAAAAAAAAAAATACACTAAATTCTCTAATAACTCAAGACCTCTTGGAACCAGCTTCATGAAATTGGTGCTGGATAAAGATATGACATTAAATAAATTTGCCTTAATATCAAGAAGCCATTAGCTTAATACAATGTTTACAATGTACATTAATCTAATAAGATATATTGACGACATGTGTCAGCTCCCATATAGAGCACTAGGCCCTGGTGTCAAAGAATCATGCCATTTTCTGGTATTCTGTCTATGGTAGACTCCAAATAATTGAAGGATTTTTTTTTTTTTTTTAACAGACTTCTCTTGTACATTATGTATAAAAATTGTTTCATATTTTATGTCCAAGTTTCTCCTCATATTGGTCCCTTTAAGGGATAAGTAGTATTTAACATTATGCCGTTTTAAATGGGTTTTGTTAGAACCAGGCTCTAATACCTCATGAAAAAGATGGCTGGATGGTGTGATGGTAATGCGTCTTGCTTCTCACCAATGTGTCACTAGTTCGATTCCTGGTCACATATAGGAGAGGGTACAGTGGTCGCTCGTCCAGACACATAGGTTTTCTCCGGGTTCTCCAGTGTTCTCCCACAATAATGACCACATATGCCACCACCAGAGCCAACGAGAATGATTATTATAAATTTTGTTAACTTATTGATGTAAAATAAACTTGAAAAATGTTGAAGTACAAGATCAGGCATAATTCAAGTTTCATACTCCTTTTAAATCTATGAGTTTATATATTTGAGATTCAGTGAGTATCAATTTTTTATAGAACACTGTAAAATGGCTATTATCTGTTCTTAACTGTTTTTAAATACTTTTTTTCTCATAATTCAAGTTAAATAAAAAAGATTCTTTTATAAACTGTTATGTCAAATTGAATTCTGTAAAGATGTATAAAAATTAAATTATGTAAAAATGTCCTTGGCATAAACAAGATTTATGTACTTTAATCAGATATATCATCTTTAATGGGTATCTTAAAACAGTTTTAAACGTAATCAATAGATAAGGTGTTTTAAAAACATTAAAACTTTTTGACACTTTTGTTATTCAGCGCTCATTTGTTTAAAATATCTTTGAGAGTTATCGGCACTATTGCTGTATATCAAAAGATAAAAGTCTTTGACTTGTGACCTGCAATATCGGTGGAAGACAAGGGCATCTGTGTACGACTGTAAATGGTTGAAGATAGTATCAGGACACAGTCCTTACAGAGTCGCTGAGCCCTAAAATGCGTTAATGACAGACTGGCGCTGTCATCGGAAAGTAGACCCACATCAAGCCATATAACACTTCTAAAGATTAAAATCAAGTTGTTGTTTTTTTCTCTTCACTGCACATCAGTATCTGTTTATATTTCATTAAAAGATAAACAGTCTGTCTGCCATTGATACTCATTAATTGGTTCCTGATTTAGATAATTGGGCACCCAATTTTCCTCATTTTGGAGATCAAAGAAATGATGATTGATACTGGAACCATTCTCCTGTGTGTAGGAGGCTTCAAATCTTAATAGAACACTTTTTTTTTTTTCATAAAGGTCGATTTTAATACAAATCAGCTTGACTAGACATTTTAACAGAATAAAGTGTGTTAACCTTGTACACATTTAATAGATGAATAAGCAATAAATTAATTGCAAAATGAAAAAAAAAAATATTTTGGATAGACTAGGAATTGAATTAACAAATTATGTTGTGATGATTTTCTTAAAATCAAACAGATTATTTACAAGGTAAATGGAAAGTATACATACAATTATAGACTACTTGTAACATTTAGATAACCAAGATTTCGCAGAAGAGAAGCATGAAGTTTAAATACTTTATAAATGTAGCCACATAACCTCAGACTTTGCTTGTATGCTTGTTCTACCCAGAATTCCATGGAATTAATTAATATAAATGTTTTTTGGGGTTTTTTTTCCCCTTGTTTTCTAATTGAAATAAATGAATATGAAAAATCAAGTTGTCCCTGGCCAGATAATGACAATCATCTTGATTCCTTCGACCATAGACTTAAGGACGCAAAACAGAAATTTGACCTGATTGCTCGGCATGGAAAATGGTGTCAATTGCTATTCTTTGATCATTACACTCTTAAGAATTAAATTTCTTATTGTGAAATATAGACTTGACTGGTCCCTGAACTGTATTAGATTTCATGACGTTTCAGTGACCTAATTGTTGCTTTGTGAAATATTTAGCTCCTGGAATCTGATAAGAAAGGGCCCCCCTGCCATGTGGGAGGGAACTCACTTTGTTTCATGTTAGGAAATGAGAAGCACAATTAGGAGCTAAGAGAATTCAACATTACAGTCATTATATAAATAAATGACTTCAAAGTACCCTTTTCAGTTCCGAAAAAGTCCTCTGAGTTAAGTCAAGTAAATAAAGAGTAAAAGGAAAGTTTCATTATATCAAAAGCTAGGTTAAAAGCCTCATGAACATGCTTTAAAACTCAGTAAACATCTTTATCAGACATCCAACACAGTGGTTATCTCCCCTTGCAGATCTTCACTTAGGGAAACCTCATTATTATGCTTATTAGACAGGAATACTAATTATACTTAATTAAAAAATATATTTTCATTAAATTTTAATTGGTTTACATCTGATATAATTCAAAATAATGATATTGCTTAAGTTACTATTAAGATTGCTTGGTGCCAACAGATCTTGTACTTCTTATGTTTTCTTTAGCTAGATAAAGAGTTATATTTAAATTATCATTTTTTAATACATAACTGAAAAAATATTACAGATTTCTAGTGCAAAATTGCTTTTATATCTAAAATATAAGAAATAATGTTTCTTTGAAAATCATTAACAAGATACTGAGTCATCTATTTTGGAAAACTTAGTAAATAGTCATTTTACATCAGATACAAGTTATTTTTATTATGTACATGTTGTAAGGCTCAGCTTATATTTTCATTTGTCATTTAAAGCCCCATATAATTATATATTTATACCCTATCCTTCATGATCCTGTTTTTTTTTTTTTTTTTTGCTTTTTCATAAAAAGTAAGGTAATTACATGGACAGTATCATTATCATTTATCACTTTATATTGATATAAGTGTTCCATAATAATGCTGTGTCCAGGGCTATAACCCAGAGTGGCACCAAGTCTCTGTTGCCAGTATCCCTCCAGTCTCCTGACGATGGATGATGATACATCACCTGCATCCATGGAAACATACACGTCCATTGGCGGAGTAAAGGGGCTCCATGGGGCAAATATTTATTGTCAACCATAGTGAATCCTCTTTATAGTAAAATAATGATGGACTTTAAATACTGGATTAAAATATGGTAAACCTGTGAAAAAAAGGCTACTCAAGAGAAGATGAAAACTGGCCTTTATCTGGAGGTGATTGTTATTCCAGGGTTTAATTCTCTTTAAAAAAATTTTAGGGGCCGCCGTGGCAGAGCGGTTACAGTCGTAGACTACAAATCTCTCAGCCCCTCACCGTTGTGGGTTCGAATCCCAGTAGGGACTTCGGATTTTTCATGTGAGGAAGCCTTCCAGCTGGCTTGCGGTAGGTCCGTGGTTCTACAAAGGTACCTCTGTGTACTCGGGGTCTTCCTCCACCTGTAATGAGCTGGACGTCGCTATATGATTGAAATACTATCGCAGCGATGGTAAACCCCACTACCACTACCACCACCAAAACTCTCTTTAAATTCAGTGCTAGGAATCAAATATCTGAACTTTTTTTATTGGTTGCCTGTTATTCAGAGGTGATTGCTAATACAGGTTTGACTGTCTTTAAAACTTGAACGATAACTTAAGGTGATTAATACCCCCACATCCCAAGGTGATTAATACCCCCACATCCCAAGGTGATAAATACCCCCACATCCCAAGGTGATAAATACCCCCCACATCCCAAGGTGATTAATACCCCCACATCCCAAGGTGATAAATACCCCACATCCCAGGTGATAAATACCCCCCACATCCCAATGTGATAAATACCCCCATATCCCACCTTGTCTTCATGTAATGTGAGTGTAAGACAGGTTGTCTCGTAACAAGCAGGATTCCCATGTAGCCTCCTCTTCTAGCACAACCGTGTGTCTTTTGGTTTAAACTGATGATGTCAATGTCACACTCATGTCTTACATAGATGCCTGTATGGCCCTTCCCTAACCCACCAATTTGATCCATACCTGGGCCCTGACAACCGGTGCTGTCTGATGGATCACCAGGTATGATGGAGAGGATTTCCTTCAGGTATGATCACTAACGTTATGGATCGAGGTATTGAGAGAATAATATTTCTTTTTTCATAATGTTTTGTTTTCACAATGATGATCATTCATTTATGACAGACACAGAAAGATCGAGATCACACAGTAAAACTGATTTCCCCTCGTAAAAGCATTAAAGTTTACATTTCAATCCCCTTCATGTTACATTTATTAAAGGGATAATTTTCATATTGTGATATGGTCAATTGCTCACAAACAGTATCAAAAACAAACCAATGTGTTTATGTAAACTAGATCATCCATTGATCACATGATATTCCAGTGTGATGATTGGATAATTCAGTGATCTGATTTGAATACTTCTGTAAACCTTGGAAATGTTAGTTATACTTTTTTATATTTTGTGACAGTACTGTAGCTCCAAGATCAATTGCAGGATGATTAAACATATCATGTTTGGCTTTTGTCTCGTGAAGGCATAGCAAAAAGTGTAAAACCTGTAACCCATTTGTTTCACTAAGCTAAAATGAATCAGATCAAATTTTATCATTGTTGTAAATATGTTGTCCTACATACTGTCATCTAATTTCTTGTTGTCATAGAAACACAAAATGAAATGTACCTCATTGCAACTTAACACTTTTCTGTAAAAAAAAACTCAGAATATTAAAGTTGTTTTACATCTTTTAAGTTTATGCATCAGGAGAATGTGTTTGTACCAAAATTGATGAAATGGGTCCCTGATACTTTAACTGATATACTTTTATTAGTCCCCTAAAAGGCTTTGCCGAAGGGGACTATAGGTTTGCACTCCGTCAGTCCGTCAGTCCATCAGTCACATACATGTTTTCTGGATTATTTTCTAAACACTTGCAGATATTCATCTAATTTTTGGTGTGTGAGTCTACCACCATGACTTACAGATCAAGTTTGAGTTTCATTCCGGTTCACTGATTTTTGACAGAATAACGGCCCTTGGAATTAGAAAATTTCGTTAAAAATAGCAGTTTTCCGGACTTTTTTTTAAACGCTTGCAGATATTCATCTAATTTTTGGTGTGTGAGTCTACCACCATGACTTACAGATCAAGTTTGAGTTTCATTCCGGTTCACTGATTTTTGACAGAATAACGGCCCTTGGAATTAGAAAATTTCATTAAAAATAGCAGTTTTCCGGACTTTTTTTAAACGCTTGCAGATATTCATCTAATTTTTGGTGTGTGAGTCTACCACCATGACTTACAGATCATGTGTGAGTTTCATTCCGGTCCATTGATTTTTGACGGAATTACGGCCCTTGGAATTAGAAAATTTCGTTAAAATAGCAGTTTTCCGGATTTTTTTTCTAAACGCTTGCAGATATTCATCTAATTTTTGGTGTGTGAGTCTATCACCATGAGTTACAGATCAAGTTTGAGTTTCGTTCCGGTCCATTGATTTTTGACGGAATTACGGCCCTTGGAATTAGAATTTTTGTTTAAATAGCAGTTTCTCTGCACTCAGATCTTCCTCCACCTGTAATTAGCTGGATGTTGTTATATGACTGAAATAAACAGGTTGTGTTTGTGTGTATGTTGGGGGGTCTTAGTTTTCCATTTGCCGATAGGGGACTTAGTATTGCCTAAGCAATACTTTCATAATACTTGTTGTATTAATATTAAGTTTCTCCACTCTTGAATGAATAAGTTAATAGAAAGGGTAGGTATGTTTTCAGCCACATTATCATGTTAAAGCTTATCACATTGTTTTGTACTTTAGTACATATATTGTGATAAATAGCATCTTATGCAACATAGAATTTACAGCCCCCTAATAATTTTGACTTTGGTTTTTCTTTTAACATTAGGTTTTTATTTTGTTATAAATGATAAGTCATACTAGTGGAATAAGTCATAGATTCTATAATAAACACATTTTTTATACAGTCAAACTTGTATTAAGCAGCCACCCAAGGGACGGGTCACAATTGGCTGCTTAAGACAAGTTGGCTGCTGAAGACAAAATATAATATCGCCCATTTTTGATAGTACATGTCAATGTATATATGCTTGCTTGTATGTATGTTTGTATTTATTTATTTTAACCTTTTTATATGTATATTATACCTATACACAAAGTTTTTCTCCCCCCCCTTTCAATTTTTATCTCTTTCTCTTTCTGAGTCTTATACCCATAGCAAAGTAAATATTCAACTGATAAGCACATGTATGAATATATCAAAAATAAACATGTATCTTAAAAAAGTTAAATAACTCATAAGTGGGCCAGACACAGGAACTTGTTTTGATGCTGCGCCGAGAAACCAGCGGTAACAGATATCGTTAAATTAACGTTGGGTGCTGTTTTTAGCTCTAAAGTTTCGCTCTCTCAAATTCTTCACGTAATTCCCGTTCTCTTTTTGAGATATTCTGGATCTGAGTCAAGCCATTGTTAAATTCAGCTGCGATTATTCCCGAGCTTTTCCCAGCTTCGGGAAGTTTCAGAACTTTCATTCTGTTTTCTAGCGTCAGACATGTTCGTTTAGACATGATGGCATACGCGGACACATAACCGTTATGTTCTAAATATTCCATTTTATATCACTAGCGATATCTTGTTTTTAGCAGCAAACAGTCGATGTTCTTTGATCAAACAATTAATAAAAACATCTTTGTAACTCTCAAAAGATAAAAGATGTCCACATATGATCATGCATTCATAATTCCATCATTAACACAGATCGGCGATCATCTAGTCAGCTGAGCAAATCGAACGTAGCAGAATCGAGTGCATTACTGTTCATATACATGATGCGTATTTCATCAAACTTCAAACTATGCATAGATAAAAGGCAATCAGAAATAATTAAAACACTTAATGATGGTTGATTGGTTAAGTTAGCCCTTCGCAAACAGCGTGACGTTGGCAAACACCGTAAGTTTGCCAGCAGAAGTGTGCCAATTATGCCTGCGGGTTGGGAGTATGGTATTAATGGGCACGCATTAGGTGCGGGATCACACCAGCTGAATGACCGCTAATTAGGACTCCTTTGAAGTATGATTATCCCCTTTTAAGGTGACCGCTGACCGCATATGACAAGTGATCGCTTATTACATGACAATTAAAGAAGAATTTGCTCAGGAAGACCTGACATGACCACTTACGTCATGGTGACCGCTTAATACATGTGACGGCTATCACAAGTTTGACTGTATTTAAATTGAAAGTACATATCTAAATAAAGTAAATTTGTGCCAAAGTATCAAATATAAAGGATGGAAATTTTATAGAAAGTAAAGTATGAAAACAGCTTATATTAGATACCAAGTCAAGTGGGACCTATGTTTTGGAACAAATAGAATCCAGTTCAGCCCATCAATCTGATGTGATTTAATGAGACTTTATATAAGTAAATTTGGATATTATTAAATTAAAGAAGAAATGTGTTACATGTTTCAACCAAAATTTCCATCATGGACAGGTCAATGTATAATCAAACAGCTGGTTGAAAGCTCAGTCATCAAAGTTCTCGTCTTGTAATAGACATGCAAGGCCTAGTGTTCTTGAATATTTAAACTATGCTCAACTGTTTACCTTGTGAATATTCATGTACAAATTATGACCTTATGAATATCAATTAAATTTACTGGACTTCAAATGGTTTATGAATAAAAATAAGTGTTTTCTTTGGTCTGCAAACTGTGAAAAATCGAAGCTACAATATTGTATGAGCAAACAGAGGATAGAACCATTCCTTCCAGGATCTGATCTGGGTCTCCTTTGTTTACCAATGCATCAACTTGAGTCTTCATATATTAAAGGTTTAAGTTTTGTTTTCATGCTCTGACTCAAAATATATTCATAAGATTAATGGGATTTGAGTAAAATTTTAGATTTAAGGCAGATATAGGTTATTGCAATACAGCGCTTGATTTCAGAGTCTATTGATGATGTCATAGCAAAGGGAGGTAAGTCAGTCATATAAATGCATATTTTTAGGAAAATAAGCATACCGGGTAATTTCAAAAATAAAATGCACAGTAGGTCCTAAAATAATATACTTTAACAAATTTTGTTGAAAAAAATGGTTGCGGTTGACCTTCAAAATTTCATATGTTTTTAGAGAGGCCTCTCTTCCTCTTTCCTTCTCCCTCTTCCTGTCCTCGACTGATCTAATCCATAAGTTTTACTTTAATGTACCATCACTCATACTGTCAGAAACAAATTGTGTCAAATAGAATAATGTTTCCAATTTTTGAAGATAGTAATAAAGGTTGCCTAATAGATTAAATAATGCTACTCCATCTTAATAGGTTTTCTTTGTGAGGATCAAAGATGTAAGGTAATGTAAATGGTACTAAGTCAACTGTAAAATCGAGAAGGAGTCATTAGATATCCAAATAAGCTAGGACTAGTTCAGTTTACCTAATTGAGGAAGAGTGCGCCAGTAAAGAATATTTATCTTGATAAGGTAGGTTACAATACGAGATCAGTCATTCTATAGGCTGTATTCAGGTGGGGAATTTTTATCACACTCGCTTGACAGTCGGGTCCGCGTAGTGACACCATCGGGGATTGAACGGCCAGGCAGCTGGACAATGGGTTCCAGGATTGATTGAAAGGTTGTCAATATGGCTGGGTAAGGCATGATTTATTGCGGACATCAGTCAGTTATGGGCGAGTGTCCAGAGATGACCAGCCAAATCTGTTGAATGACCAATAAAAAAAAACCAAGTGACTAATTAACTGCAGTGTTTGATCTGTTTATGACCACTGTACATGTTTTGTACATGTTTATAGTGTAACATTGCAACATATATCAGAGTGACCTACATGTGTCTCCAGACAACATTACTTAGGTTTGTAGGTTTTTTTTTTCTGTTTTTTTTTTCATGACTAGATGTACAGATTTTCCCTGTTACCTGGTACTTGTTAAGACTTGATAATGCTGTCAAGTATAAACATTTTGCTATTTTGAGTTGAGGAATATCTCAATTTATGAAAAATCCTGAATGCAGACCAAATAGTTAGCTTTTCCCAAAATTCTTTTGGAAATCTATAACTTGCTGATTTGTTGACAAAGTTTAAGAAATTATGTACATAAAAGTTATTTTTTGATTAGCATAATATTATAAAATATTCATAATGATGATATTGTTGTGCAAAAATATGAGATTGTTCTATTGGGGAATTTCAGAAATTTCACAAAATGAGCTAGATCAGGTTCACAACAGTCTGAGGCTCTTAGTATTTAACTTGACCTGGCTTGAATTCCATCAACAATTCTTTGTGCTAAGTAAAACTTAAGTTATACTTAAATCTTTAAATTAGATAGAAATGCATTCTGACATTCCCGATTTGCAACTCATTTAAGTGCATCACTAAGTTGAAATAAATTATTACTTTTGACACTAGCAATGTCTGATAAGAAATGAATTTTTTTTTTTTTTATTATTATTTTTTTTTTAATGAGAGAAACAGGAAATTTGCCTGTAGGGCCAAAAAAAAAGTTCCATTTCTTGTCTCCAGCCAGAAAAAAAGAGTGTAGGTAAGTAGCTAGGGGTGTTTTTTGTTTACCCCCACCCCCGCCTCCAAATGATGCTAAAAGTAAAAAAAAAAATAATGGAAAGATTTTTGGAAGACAAAAATGTAAAAAGAACTTTAATGTCAGCCATGAAAAAAGAGGGTCGGTCAGGAGACTGGAAACTCTGGATTTTTTTTTTTTTTTGCCTAAAATTTGAAGTATTACTCTGTGATAAGTATGGTTTGTGGAAAAATAGTCAGGTTCCTCATTCTCAATGTCTACTATAAAAACAACAACAATGTGGCAGGTAATCAATCAGGTAACATATTAATTACTCTCATGTATTTGATTGACAGGAGCACATGACCTCACACCAGGGGTCAAGGTTTAAAGGTGTCAGGGGCATGTATATTTCATGATCTGTCATGCTGTTCAGGTCAGGGTGCCATAGTTGCTATGGCATCCAGTCTGTAGTCCCTGACAATGGTGACTCTAAACCATACAATAGAGTAAAAAGTTATATTTTCAGTGTGATGATGATAATGAAATAATTTGGAAAGGCATGTGAAAGTACATTGTATAAATTATCCGCATTATTTTTGATTATATGATAATATTCAAATCATTGAATAAAGAAGTATAAAGGAAGATTCTTATGGAAAAAAAGCCAAAATTTTCAATTAAAAAAGATGCATTGATTTAATTACACTAGTTATAACATATGTTTACTCTTGGCTGAAGCACCAGGTCATAAGTATGTCATGTTTTTGTACATCTATTTTCCAAAGTTCTAGGAAATTATGCCCTTATTGGACTCATATCTGCAGATCTTTATTCTTATGTCAGTTCTAAAACACAGGAGTACTGGTCTACCTAATCAATGTAGGTAAAAATGAATGGGGACTATTTACTATAATAAAAGATATATTGAAAACAATCAAAGCAAAAGTTGCATGCATTATTTATTGAATGATAAATGAGTCCAGTATCAGATGGTCAGACTGACGACTGTCCTCACATGCTCCAGACCAATCTGTCCCCAGCTGTTGGTTGATCAGATCTGACTCGCACCTGTACACATGCGGCCCCTGTATATTACAAGGGCTTCAAGTCCTGATTATTTCATATACAACACGGCTCTTGTTCTATAACATATTAATATCATAACTCACTTGTCCTTTCAAAGGAAGCACTCTGTTCTTGACATTAAATGGCATGATACCTCGCATTATATTTCATCACCATGGCGATTATTTAGCGAAATGGCTCTTCAGATATTGAAGATTCCCAGCATGCCCCTGGCACATCAAACAGGTGTTGTTGGGCCCCGCAGTGACACAATGTCCCCTGTACTTTATCCGCAGGTAAATAGGTCTAGCTAGACATGAAAAGAAACTTAAGTTTTATGGCAGTATCATCGGTCATTGAACACCTTTTTGTTCATATGCTGAGTGGAAGACCGAGGCGTTTTGTCAAGTGCCTTTCTTCTCTGGTGTCCAGGCTGGATCTCCGACTGGGAGGGGAAATAGTTCTCCAAACACACTCTGACACACTCATTTGTCACACTGTTTCCTTCCTCATCTTTTGTTGAATTTTGAGTGATGGAAACACTTCATCCTTTTGTGATCCTCGTTTGTGTGCATTTTGTTATTTTCCCTTATGAGTTTTCTGATGATACTTGCACTTCACAAAGTGAATTAGGGGCTGTCTAAGAATCATTTGCATTGTCTCTTCCTTTTTCACAAAATGTTTTTAACTTTTCATGTTGATGAGTCAAGGCAGTGTAGCACCTTCAGTAAAAACTCTTGATGATCATTGGTCAGTTAGACAGTTTCATTATAATTCCATCATTTGCTGCTTTCGAAGGTCAAAAAGTGCCAATTAAACAAAGCAAATTTGAATCATCTCAGGATATCAATACATACTATGATCAGGTGTAGTAAAGGAAACCCTGTGATTTGTCCATGTAGATTAAGACAGATATTCAGGAAAAATTAATTTCTGTTAGAGATTTGATCAGAGATAATGTCAGACAAGCACAGAGACTGTTGATTTATGATTAGTCTGCCTGCAAGGTGTTGATCTACTGTCCAGAGTGACTTAGTTTACTTCAATTTCTTCACACAAGGTGATGGAACACATAGGGTGGTTATTCCATCACCTTCTACTGTTTAACATATTTCTTTTGCGCTGATTGGGACAATTTAAACTAAGAATATATAGATAAAGATGATTCAGTTCTTAAAAAATTGTAAATTAGAATTTGTTTTGTTTAATGTCCCATCAACAGTATTTCAGTCATTTGAGGACTTTTTGCCTTCATAGGACAGATATAGTGCTGCAACACTGCGATATCACTCCAGCTACGTGATACGACACCCAGTCAAATTATCCTGAATCCTGGAGCTACCTTTACATGCTGAGCACCAAGCAATGCACCAAGCAAGGGAGGTTTACTAGTATCATATATTACGACTATGTTGTAGCTGGGTATCAAACCCATAACCTCCCAATTCCTGGGAATTTCCTAACCACTTAACCACTGGGACCTGTAAAGGTAGAATTTGACTGCATGAGATAAAATATAGGTGCTGATTTTATATCAAACTCTTTATTGCGCATTATTTAAGAACAACACCTGAACTTCATCTGCATTGTCATCCAAGCTTCTTTAAACTTGAATAAAAGATTTGAATAAGAGCACTTCACATGATGTAGAGCCCAACTGTTTACTTTCTGCAGTTGCCCCTGCATTTGTCACCCTAAGTGTCACTTTCAATTTGCTGTGCTCTTCAACCGGCCATTTGCTAAATATTTCACTGCTCAACTGTACAATTTAAATCTCCAACTGGTTGTCAAATTTAGTGCCTGATAAATGAGATGGCTGGACTGGTTCAGGAGAGATAATGTTCAGTCTTTTGCTTTCACCTGCAATGTCACCAGGAAAATGAATGGCTGAGTCTATGAAAGCCTGGTTTACATAATTCATCATGGGTGCTACTGATCTGGTAGCTGGAAGTTTTGTCATGCACCCTGTGTGTTTGTAATGGACAAATTTGAAAGATGCTGACTGGGCAATCAGTCATGTCAAAATTTATTCATTTGATACAGGATACTGTGGACTGAACTTAAGAAAATATATCACAAAAAATGTCTAAGATTTTGATTGTTTGCTTCTGATGTTTGTAAGCCAATCCCCTCACAATTCACATAGCAAATTAGTCAATATTTAAACTGAGTAAAATAATAATTATTTCTTATATGAATTACTTTTACTGTATCATGCTTAAAATGCCTATATTGCTTTCATCTGGGAAATAAGCAGTTAAGTTTGAGAGGTTAATGAATTACTCTGTGTTTTATTGATACTCGAAGATTTTTTTGTGAAGTGTTATAAATACTCAGTTAATTTCTTAATTAAGAACAGTTTAACAAGTGTTCCCCTAAGTATGCTGTATGTTTGATTCAGCAAGGACTGTTGACAAAGAAAGAAAACAATATATTAAGGGCTGACCATGAAATAGTTCCATCTGCTTCTATTTCTTTATGTATTATGTACTTAAAATAGTTTTATAGTCAGCCCTCAGTTAGCTCTCCATGATAGAGTTAAACTTTCACCATGCTTTAAATACACTATTTTGACAATAGCTTTGAAAGTATGCACAAAGGGTTAATATATACAGAAAGTACCAGCATTAAAAGTGTGATAACTGTAAATCAATTTCTGATGTACTTTCAAAGGTACCTGTTTAAGACCTTTTGTTCACTGGCCTACTTTTTAATGGCTTCTTCCATTAAAAATTAATTTTTCCCTTTATCAGGTTCATCTTTGTCATACAGCATCCTTTTTATGACTTTAATCAACGTTTTTATCAAGATTATATTCAATTTGCAATCTGGTTCAAAATGCGATAAGGCAAAGTGATAACTCGCAAAAAGTCATTTCTGAGTTGACAACTCGCTTTCAAAGTTGTTGGACGACAGGGAATTTACCAGCTGATTGTTATCAACCGCCAAATCATTTTCTGGTTTTGAATTTCAAAGCAACTTTCCATTTAAGAAAATAAATCTATAACTGAAATTAGTTTTTGTCCCTGTCTGTACATATAAAATGGGATATACTGCTTGTATTTTTGAAGATACACAGTAAAGTGCAGCCATGATACCCTAATTATGGAGTAGAGGTATGCTTTATTGCCATGGATACACTTACTGATGGTTCCAAGTTGGATACTTGCTTGGGCATTAAGATTTTACTTGGTTACATTTTGGCCCAACATTAATAACTCAAAGTGGTAGAAGTAATGGCACCCTTAGAAAGTCCCACAGACGTTCATACTCCAGGAATCTGAGGACAGATTCTTGAAAGTTGGGGTGTATGTAGTAGAGGTATAAAATGGCACTTGTTTTCCCATGCCATGGAGCTAGCTTTTGTGACAACATGGTAAAATGTATTATGCATACAGAAGGTCCGGAGTTTGATTCTAGCTCAGGGCAGTTTGTTTTCTGTTGCGGCACTGGGTGACTGTCTCTCTGTCAATTTTTGTGTTTGCTGCAGTTTTAAAGGGATTTTAATGAAACCTCAAGGATTTTTTATATACATATCTTGGAAATAAAGAATTTGCTGAACCTTCAGACATGTATGTCCAAACTCCCAAGCTCTTGTTTATTTCTTTATTTTATACTGCACAAGCTCTTGTTTTATGTTGTTGTTTTTTTGTTGTTGTTTTTAATTATTATGCTCTTTAAACTACATTTGATGATCAATGTTATCAAAATGAAGGTTGCCAAAAATTCCAATTAATATAAAATAAATAAGTTTTTATTTACTTAATGCTTTATGTGTTCAATAATAAGGATTTACGATTTTCTTTTTCTTAATTTTGTATGAGGTTCAGGATATTCAGTGCATGTTGTATGTATTTTCCACAAGTATTTCCGCTCATGAATAACATTTGAAATTTTATTATATCCCTGCCTCACAGAAATGGGTACTATAGAGGAAACACACTTGGCACATCTTTCCTGTTACTTCACGTCCTGCTGGGAGCGGGAGGTCATGGGTTTGATCCCCGGCCGTGACATACCAAAGATGTAAAAAATGGGACTCGTATAATTCCCTTGCTTGGTGTTTAGCATATAAGGGTTACAAAGTTCCAGAACGGTTGGCTCCAGTGTCAGGATAACGTGACTGGGGTGGTATTATATGCTTGATACTGCAGTGTGGCAGCACCATGTCTGTCTCAAGTGGACATCCTCTCAAAAATGACTGAAATACTGTCGGTGGGCCGTTAAACCCAACAAACAAACAAACATCATGTCCTGCAGATGGGGTGGGTATGTATGAATCAACTATAGCAATATGAGATGCAAGGTATAAACCAGACATTCTGTCAAATCTCAGCTTCCTGTTACACACTGGTTACTGACCTTGGTGTACTTCAGTGGATAGGAGAAAATTTGAAAAATGAGAAGCATCTTTGGTACATAACCATTATCTTTATTTAGGTACACATAGTTTTTTAAGTTCTCACATCTAGTACACCATGTCAAAATAGAGGAAGAACTTATGTAGATAGAAGAAGAAGAAGAAAAATATATTCATATTAAAATATGTAGATAGAAGAAGAAGAAGAAGAATCTATTCATATTAAAATATGTAGATAAAAGAAGAAAAATAATAATAAGAAGAATTTATTTGTATTAAATTCTAAAAATATTATGCATTTCTTGAGATTTCACATTGTCACAGCATCTCTCTCCTATCATTAATCTTTTTTTCTAAGTATTTCTTTTTTTAACCCTTAACCTGCTGAATTTCTCAAATGGACTTAGCTGGCACCTTTTTTTGGAATTGTCCATTATCAATTTTAGGGATAAAAAGATATAAACTTGTAGTAGGTCAGTCAACAGTAAAGAGCCAGGCCAGCCTGCACAGATAGCACTTACGGTTCCAGCAGGGTAAGGGTTAATGAATTGATGAATCCAACCTAATATGCAAAAATATATTTGAAAACTGGTTGCAAAAAGAAATGGGTGGGAAAGCAAAACATTTATTTACTTTAGTTCATAAATATGAAGGTCATCAAAGGGGTCTGGCACATAAGTTGGGTCATTATATCATATATATGGTGATATAATGACCAAACTTATGTGCCAGACCCCTTTGAAGGTCAAATCTAAGCTCTTGTTGTGAAAGATTTAAATATATGTACCTATATTTATTCAAGTCTATTCTTTACATTATATAAACAACAGGAAATGTGTTAAGTTACAACAAACCTATGTTAAATGTTTATATAACATGCATATACCAGTATTTTAATAATGATTCAACAAACTTTTTAATCAAAAGCCAGTTATTTTTCACAAGTTACTTGTTGAAAGAATAGAAAAATGGTAGTATAAGTATCTTCATATTTTGGGTAAACGAAATAAAAATTTCGATGGGAAAGATTTGTGACAGGGTTGGTAGCTGCTGTACTACGGAGCCATGTGGCCTGATCATTAAGTGTCGTCATGGCGTTTATCGGTGGACAGATTTACAGGTGAGGTGAAATGATAAGTAGTTGTAGAAGACGGGACAATGATCTAACATCGTAAAGTATACAATATCTCGACCATTACCATCTTCGTGCAATGTTACCGTATTATGTTTCTGACACCTTTAACTAGATTATATCTCTCTATCATTTTAATGAGCACCTGCGGAGGTAATGTAAAATGTTGTATCTGTTTCTAATGATTATATATAGGTACATCAGTCTGGAGTTTCACTAGCTTTCTTTATAATAGTTTTTCTTATAGAATAAGGTATAGACCTGAAAAAAAAATCTGAAGAAAATAAGGTATTTAAGAAAATAACATAGTGGATCAAACAAAGAAATGAATTGATGTCATAGTACAGGAAAAAACTTGTTGAAATATAAATATTGGATTTTGTAATATTTTCAGTGGAATCTATTTTATTGTGTTTTATACACCTCATATTGACATTTTTTGACGTCTTGGCAAACAAAGCAGCCCCAGATCAGACAGTCACCCCTTGTTGTTCATACAGTCTTGTAGCTCAGATTCTAAGAAAAATCCATTGTCTCATATATCATTCATACCATGGGTACAGTGGCTAACGGATTAGAGCATCTGCCCTGTATCTGGGAGGTCACGTGTTTGATGCTTGGCCATGACAACCAAAGTTGTTAAAGATGGTTTCTACCTTGTTTGACTTATAAAGGAATGATCTGGACTGGTCGGTCCAGTGTCAGGATAATGAGTCTGGATGTGGTATGCATCATGCCTTTTGTCTATGCCATGATATCTGGGTGAGAAAGCACTATATCTGTCTTATGAAGACAAAATCCCAAACTGATTTGTCATTGGGACATCAAAGCAAACAAACAACATATTTTAGACAAAAGGAATAGAAAATATATATCAGATATTTGAAAACACCAGTGTAAATATGAAATATCAAATTCTGTCAAATACAAAAAGTTTATTGTATCTGTCAAACATGAATAAAACATTAGGAAAAATAAAAAATCAAAGGACCACACTGTGATGTGTCGATAATCTTCACGCCTCATTTTCAAGATTATCAATATTCGGAGATATTAAGACGGGTGGTCTGAATTTTACACTTTATCCTGTTTGTATTTTTACGAAACTTGGGAGACAGGACTGAGATAAACTTTTAAAAAATCGTAATTGCATAATTTAAGCAGGTAGGTGGATAAAGACATCTCTGTACAATATCGGAGATTATGTCACACTGCTAATTCTTGTACAAGACCCAACAATGTTCGACTTGTATTTCTTACATCACACCGGTAAATTCATAATCCCGAGAGACGGTTTCACACAATAGTACATCATATCTTCCCTAGTGTTCCGGTCCTGTTACTACATAAAGTCGATACTTATATTTCATACAATTTAACTGTTCATATTTCACACTTTTCATATAAATCTTATATTTTTCAATGTGGGGAAATATCTCCATGACATGTCCTTTCTCTTCAAGGCGGAGAAATAATTATCATATTATTTAAATTTCACTCCCATCGTGGTCCAAAATTAATTTTAACAACAAAAAAGCAAGATATTATCATCTATAACCAATATAAATCATTAGCAGTGGGTGCAAATGAATTTATATTGCTTGATTATCGAGCAGGTTTGTACCGAAACAAACCTCGGGTGTTAGTGTTTACTTCCTCCGTAATTGCTCGGCATACCCGAACGTATGGACGGAGGAAGACATTAGCATAATGACCACATTCGCATGCAGTACTTGGGTACTTCTGTCACATGACTCAGTAGATCTTTCTTGAAAACACCTAGCTTAGAGCTCTAGTTTTCACAAATGTTGATCATCTGAATCAATTAACTTTGGATGGCGAACAAGAAAAAAAACAAAAAATTTTGATCAGTTATACTAGTAATTCTTGGATTGGTGGAAAAAAAGTATTCTTTTATTTGTTTTATTTCAACGGTTTTTTACTGAAAAGATAAAGAAATTCGATGTGTCTGATACATGTTTCATACATCTTGTGATAGTTTGATTACCTGTTTAACCATCTTTATGTTCAGAAATATAAAATGTGAATTTTATTGCCATCAATCACCTCCAAGACCTATTTAAACAAAGTCTAAATCTCACAAAGGCATGTAACAAATTGTCAAATTCTCACATAGTCATGTTTTAAAATATCTCCTTTTCTATTGAAGATAATTATGTGAAAGCAAATTGTATCTTACAATAGAACATAATATTATCATCAAAATGATACCTTTTGTATAAAGATAAGACAAGAAATGAAAATATTTATGTCAAATAGAAAATTATCTGTATGATGATAACTTTATGAAAAGTGTTGTTTTTCTGCTACACTGATTGAATTTCTCATAATTTAAAAGATTTTTAAACAAATTAAACTTAAAATAATTCCAAGCAGTAGAAAAATGATTATTTCATAATACAGTCAACATTGTATTAAGAGACCGCTTAAGGGACTGCCAAAAAGTGGTTGCTTAATGAAATGGTCTCTTAATAGATACTTTTTGGAAATACAGGCAAACAAGTTACACATGTACAAAATGTAAGCTAAATTGTATCATAACGTTATACTACAACATGAATACAATGCAAACTATGAAAAAATTTGTTGTTTTATACCAATGAACATCAACAAGTTTATTTTTTAATCATTTATTTCGATTTTTTAGCTGTTATGTTGAAATAATACCTTGGTTCATTGGCCTAGGCTTGGATTTGGTGTTTGGTGGAAACATTTGACATCAAATTCATGGATGCATTGGGCCATTTTCAAAAATCTATATTATTTAGCAATGAGCTTTCCTTATGCTTCTGTCTAACATGAATTCCGAAACCCCCGATAAATTTATTTCCAGCATGCGCCCTGATCACATATCATAAGATGCAATGTACATCCGTATAGGTACAAATGATTAATGGTATGGATTGCTTCTGGAAGCGTTAATTTAACTTATTACCAAGTATTGTTTCAGCAAAATCCGAATTATTCGGCATTTGGAGGGATGGTTTTACATTTGTTATGCTTAGAAACTTTTGAAAAAAGAACCAAGAACTATATTGACCAACAGCAATTTAGAATTTAAGGTCCATAACCTGTTTTTAACCTATCTTGTAAAAATGCCACTCTGTGATATCAAAACATGTATATAAAGATTGAAAATGTTTATAATTTTGACATCTTTACCAGAAGCCTGAGCATTCAAGTCTAGTTGATTAACAATTCATTTTTTGCCCTATGGACACCTAATGAACTGTCTTGTCACTTAACTGTATATCACATCCCCTATAAAAACAATGTCTCGGTTTACTCTGATCAACTCTGCACCCATCTATTGTAAGTCTATCTACATATAATCTATATATGATTTTTACTGTTAGTCCCCCTACCTTGGGGCAAAGAGGCATCGCTTGGTGACACCTATAGTAAAATCTAGCCACCTGTCTTAGACTGATAATTGAGTTTCTTCAACAGTTAATTGACCTATTAATATGTCATGCCAATTTTTAATTGCGTCTAGATTTTGAGTGGCAGCTGTTTAATTGAATTGTCATGCTGTCTTGATTTTACTTCTGTATGTGATGCAATAAGTGTGGAATAAATGAAAATTTAAATGCTCTTCAGGGAGATTTTATTAGTGATTTATTGACATTAATAAGTAATTTATTGCTACCCCATTATTACTATTTGACAGTAGTTTAAGTGATTATTAAGCAGTATTTGCTATTTGGTATAATGTTAAATTTTTTTCTGAAATTAATATGAAAAAGTTAGATATATAGATAACTTATAATTGTGGACATTAAAATGTATTTAGGATCCAAATCTACAAACCATTGAACTAAAAGGGGTCATCAGCCTTTGTCAGTTTAGCATATATATTCATGGATATCCATGCTATACTCTATGAAATGAGTATGTGTAGTTTTGTTGGAATCATATTTGTTAATAAAACCATCCATAAAGTTAGTCCCCCACAAATATTTATTTCTTTACCTCATAAATTCGTTTTAGGGTCTCTTGTGTTTGCTCATAGTCAGTATTGAAGCTCAGTTTTCTACACAGTCTGCATTTTAAAGAAAAATCCATTTACCAATCAAAGTTCTGTAAATTTATGTTCATCAAGTCATAAATTTGCACATGAATATTCATGAGGTAACATTATGTTCTCCTATGATAGCATTCCTGTTATAATGCAGAGCTTCCAGATAAATCTTTATAAATCTACATAGAGTAGTAGTTAAGAGAAAAGCAGACATTGATGAATGATATTTTAGATATCAAATTCCAATTTGTAATGACTTCAGTATTCCTGTACTCAGAGGGACCATTTTTCTGACACCATGAGAGGTCATTCAGTCATGGACATTTGTCAGTAGGTCATCTGTTGTTCCAGGGTTTAACCAGTACTGGTCAGTCTTTGTGAGCCTGTGCCTTACCAATCAAGGCAGGTGATTAGAGATGGTCATTACAAAAACAACATTGAAGGGTTTTCCAATCAGGGTCCTTAATAGGCTTTCACTTCTCAAGTTCCATGTTGACTCCTCTTCATTGTTTGTATTACTAATTAATATTATCCGATACTTCACAGAACAAGGGGGAACATGCACCTTGGAACAGCATGCGGACATGGTTTCCGGATGCAAGAATAACACGGCAACACTGGATGACGATTGTGGGCCTGTCAGACCGATGCGATGGACTATCGGGTAAGTGGATGAAGTGACTTGTGCACAAATTGTTGCAGCTGCTCTGGACAGGGTCATTTGTAAATTAATAAAAGCTGGTATTGGTTTGTTTAACCTGGCGTAAAAACACTAATGTCAAGTTCTTTCCTTGGTCTCAGAGTCTTTTGTGCTAGAACGCTTTTCTTCCATTTCAAAATGTATAAATGTATAGTAGTATTAATTATGACTGGGGTGTGTGTGTGAGTACAAATGAATCATGTAGTCCCAGGGGTGTTGTTGATTGGGCTTTGATAGTTCTTTTGACAAGTATAATTAATAAAATTAAGATTTTATTTATTAAAATTTTCTGAATATGTGCATACATCTTTAAAGGCAGAAGAAGAAAATGGTGCTTTCAATTTCTCCAAAATTCATGCGCATCACAGAAAATCTGTTTTCAGTAGCATTATATTAATAGCATGTTCACACCAAGAGAATTTCATTTTACCATTCCAAATTATCGTATTCATATACTGGTAGTCATAATTTACTAGGGTCTTTCATTCACAGGGAGCTAGTTTGTACAGATGACATTAGGGTTTGACAATCTGTTTTCTCTGCTAATTGCAAAGACCAACATGACATGCCCGACAGCAGACTGCAGACTTCCCTTGTCCAGTCCCTTAATTGGATCAATGAGCCGTGGTGACTGTGATAGACTCCCAGCCAATCAATCATCAAGTGCCCACGTGGCGGATCATTAACACCAATATCTGCACCAAGTGTACATAAAACCAGATTGAACCTCTCCACAAATTGAAAACCCTATCTAAATTTTCAATTTGTCACCAGCTAGAATTAAGCCAGTGTCTTAGACCCCATGGGGATAATTGTCCGCGCAAGACACCTGACCTTGTTGGCAAACGTCACAGCGTTATCCAGAATTCAAAGGACTCCAAGAGAAGGGGCTGTCTGTTCATCCCAGAGGTCATTTAAATCAGTGACCTTAAACATGTTCATAAACTGTTGAAAGAGTTTGCCACAAATATCATTTTTCCCACATACACATGAATACCTGCACTAGGGGAACCCTTATTTGTCCCTGCCCACTCACTGGACCATGGGCAAGGGCCCTTTTAGCCCTAATCTCGGGCTTGACCAACACCCAATTAAGGGCTATATTTATTTTCCTTTCAAAGAAAATGTTATCTTTACAACTGTTCTTCTGTTTATTTTTCTGTCTATGATAGGAGATTATCAGAAAACTGGGTGGGTAAAGGATGAATAAGTACATTTCCTGTATAGACATACCTTACATATCTTCTTTCATAGGAGAGCATTTATATATCCAGATATGATTTAATTTTCATTTAGGCATTTCAAACTTCGTGAATGAGCTCTTGTATTACTTTAATCTTTTCCACGTGCATGAAGATGCAAAATGATGCCCCTGTTTGCACTCACCTTTTTGAGTGATTGCCGATGCAATAATGATAAATTATGATTGGGACACACAGGTTTGAGACTGTTAGCAACTGTATATGATGGATAAATCATCACCTATATACGAGCATTTGCATGTGATAATTTCTTGGCTGTCTCGGCCTTATGTCACATTCTGAACATGTTTTATGCCTACTTTATTGTCGGGTGATTATGTAAATGATGTCATCATTAGTTGAACAGAAGTGCAAGGCACGTACAGGGCCTGAGTCACACCGTAGATTATACATGCATTAGCCAGCATGCTTATGCGCGTGCGATATTGCCTTTTAATATCATTTGTATAAGTTGCCTTTAAAATAAGCATTTGACAGGTATGATATTATTTATTGATTATGTAGATATATATTTATTCTCATCTCAGCCTATAAAGTAAGGTGGGGCTATAAGTAGGTAATTTAAGTCTTTATTTAAAGTGGATGACATATTTGGCGTTAAACTGAATCTTCAACATGGTCCTGTGCCATCTCATCCTGTCCTGCCTATCCCACTTTACAAAAAAGCTGGTATATTTTTATATTGTTGAATCAAGGATGATAGTGGGGGTGTTCATCACCTTCAGTGATAACTCTAGTCATTTAAAAATTGTGCAAAAAGTGAGCAAATTTTAGGTTTCTTAGAAATCATTCAGTTACATAAAGCCCTATTTTTATTAATCATTTATAACATTACAAAAAGCTGGATGCAAGAAATCCTTCAGTATTTCCAAATGAAAAGTGGATTTTCTAAGGAATTTGAAAAGTTGATTTAAAATTTCCAGAAATAATAAATCTATTCCAATTGAAAAAAAACTCACATTTATGGAAATACTGATTATTGATTTATTAAAAGATTGCTTATCCACTTTTTTTCTTTTTACATCATTTGGGAAAAAATTTCTTATAATTTCTCGTTTTTTTGTGTTTTTTTTTTTTATATTTTGATAGTTCCTGTGTTAGACCAGTACTTTGCACCTGGGCAGATCATGAAAAATCTCCTAGTGAGGTTCATACCCACAACCTTCAGATCCGCTGTCATATAATAATAATGCTACCACTGGACCACAGTTCTCTACTTTGGTAGTATTGCATGCCATTAATTTCTATAGGAAGCCTCATGTGAGCACCAGGTGGAGGGACACAGCTGTGTTGCAATGTTTAACTGGTTAATTACAAAGTTACTGTGATTGCCACACCGTCAACAAGATTAGAGACAATCTGTCGGTGAGAGAAAACATCGCTGTTGTATCATAACCGATACATATAAACATTCAACAAGCACACCAAATATTGAACTTCCACAGTTCTTAATTGGTTCACAAGATGTGGAAGCTAATGTATATTTACTCATGGATTAGCCATGATTGAATGTTTGATGAATCTGTTATATGGTCAGTCGGATGATTTTTGGTGGTCAGTAAGTAAATGATGGTCACTTTGTCTAAAATGCTAGATAAACAGAGGGTGTTTTAGCACCTATAATCTCTGTGGAAATAGTCATGGGGTGAGAAAAAATGTTGGGGAAATATTGGAAGTGATGTAATCAATTTAGTTCCAAGGTTTGTAGATGCTTTTGTTAGAATGTGGATATGGCACTTAGCAGTTTTCAAGCTAGGGGTCATCATTGCTTTTAAAATTCTAAATTGAAAAAAGTTTTATTTAACATAAATTTTCTTCATTTCAAGGACACCATATATTTGGAAAGGACTCCAGACTTGACATGCCAGGTGTTCTGCTTAAATTTTTAATTTAAAACCATCACATCATTTTCAGGAACTCTAATCTTCAGAAGGGACTCCTAATTTCAAAGCGTTCTGTCAGGATATACTGGCTAAAATATTACATATTAGAATATACAAGTTTTTAGAAATTACCAAAAATTATGCCACTATCTCTTCCTTGTGCTTTCCACTCAGCATAATGGTAATACCAGGTCTGGTCAGCCCAGTGTCAGAACAATGCAACTAAGAGTCATATCATGCCACGTCTGCAGCGGCAGCAAGATACTGCAGTGAGGCAGCACTATACAATATATATATTTTTTTAATGTGTATAAAAGTCCAAATGCATGAAAACTACCAGTAGGACTTAAACACAAACTGAGAAATAAAAAAAAAATGTCATAAAAATGTGTCAGATTGGTTTATCATGTCCCAGCTGCCTTTGTCATGGTAGGGTGGGGAAAAAGAGATAAATTGCCGTCTTGTTGGTAAATGGTCAATTAGTAGTAATATATATTTTGAGAGAGGATGTTACCAAATGATTTCACACTTGAAGACTCTTAAATTCATTTGAAGATCAAATAAACTAGTTCTACAAGCCTTAATGACCTTCAGTTGTCCTAGTTATGTATGTAGATCTTTCAATTTTATAAAAACACAATGGTAATTGTCAACTTATGTTTTGTCACTCTCTATATGCTTCCATTCAATTTAGAAGTGTTCCAGACTTGTTGGCGAATGTCCGATCATCAATATCATGGTGCAATATTTTACCATCAAAGTAGATTTGAAATGTAGCAGCTCTAATGACACTTAATAAATAATGCCAGGAATAGGCTGTTTGTTACACTTGACACGGCTCACATCCGCTAATAATCATGTGATTAAACGCTTCATTTGAGCGATGTGGAAAAATCGTCAGCTGTTATTCAAGTGATTGCTTATTTAAAATAATCAAGATAAAGTTTCGTTGGGGTAAAAGTATAAATAAGGTTATTAATTGATGAGAAGAAAGAATTTCATAAGCAGCAGTAATTTTAACATCAGCTTGAATGTTTCTGCATCCTCCTTGTAATTGATACACTTAAAATAAAGGATTTTCCTATATTGTTTTATTGGCATTTGGAATAATAAAAAATACATGATTACAAAAAAATAATTGATTTTTTATATCAAATAAGACTGATAAAGAATAATATTCAAAAGATAAATATCAATTTCACATAAAATTCACTATAAAATGGCCACCATGCATTACCAAAATAGGCAAAATTTGTGGATGGAAAGCGGTAATGGATTGGACTTTTAGTATCTAACTCATCATATTCTTGGGCCACAAACTATAAAGGAATCACATGTTGACCTGTCATGTCACATTCTGTTGCTATTGTAGTTCTGTATTATTTTTGAAAAATAGTTTGAGATTTTTTATTCAGATTCTGTTCATCAAATGACCCAGGTATTAACCAAAAGGCAAAATAAATCTCTGAATTAATAATGGAATAATAATGGAACAACCATTGGCTGTATTTATGAAGAATCTGCGTTGCATGCAAAATAGTTTTTGATTTGTGCAATATTATATTCATATTAATGAAGGCTTTAGATGCAGATTATGGGGATGCATAATATATGTGTGCACTATGAATATATATCGCACACTACAACATTTTTTGCTTGTCTGTTTTTCATAGATAAAAAGTCGAGGAAATGTCATCATTCTGTTGTCGTCGTCATTGTCATGTAAAACTTTAACATTCTAAACTATTAAACCATCTGTCATTCAAACTTCATATACTTGTTCACTATCACAAGTGCTGCATTCTTATCAAGGGCCATTACTCTTGGATCCATTTTAACCTGATTTATCTCCCTCTTTTAAAAAAACACACTAACAGATAAGTGCATGTGGTGTCGTTGTTGTTTTTAAAGACTCTTGGCCATTTGATTACATAATGTGGTCTAAAACACTGCATCAGTACTTTGGTCTTTTTGTTATATATGTACCCTGATATCGCCCATGAGTTTTTTCATCCCAAAGTGACATTCTATCATATTTAACCCTTTCCCTCACAGAGGATACCATGAAAAGACCTATGCGAACAGCATAAAACCAGATCAGCCTGCGAGTAACTCGCAGGCTGATCAGGTTTTATGCTGTTCGCTGCTCCTCAGTGGTCTGGAAATGAGGACTTTATAATTAAATTTGGTAAGGTTTAACTGTGGTTTTCTGCAGATCAGGCTTTATGTGATACCTATTGAGGGCGTCAAAATGAGTCTATATGAGGGAAAGGGTTAATCAGATCTTGGTCTTCAGTATCAAACTTCAGATAAAAATCTGGACTGAAGGTAGGCCAGCTATGACTGTTTTGATTAAAGATATGTATAACCCAGTAACAGGGAAATGTCCCATTTGTATTTACTTCTGATATGACAAAAATATATAAAAGTGTAAACCACCCCTCTATTACTTTTTATGAGTATTTTATTTCGGCATGGTGTGAAAATCATCAACATCAAATATCTGAATCCATCAAACTGATTCATAACTTTATTGCTGGTAGTTAGATTTCACTTTAAACTTGCCACAGTTTAATCAAAGATGCTGATCGTTTAATCAATATGGTGATTTATTTCTGTGAAATTGACACTTTCATTCCATTTCAGTCAAATTATTTCACATGAGAAATTTTGTTGATACATCAAAATACTTAGTAACCTTTCATTATTTTTCTATCTTTTAATTAATGTTTAAAGTGGTTTCAGTGTTTATTTAATTTTTGCATCCTTTGCTCTGTGAATAAACATATAAAATTTATGACTTGCTAAGCAGTAATTTACTGAACTTTATATGAAATAATAGATTTTTCTTAGCCATGCAGAGTATGAAGAATCTGAGCTTCACTTCTGTCTTAGCAAACAGAGTAGACCCTGATCATACAGCTCCATCTAGGAGCTGTCTAATCTGGGTCTGCTCTGTTTGCCAATGCATCACAATGAGATAAAGCATTAATAATTATCTTATTTTCTGGATCTATAGCCCTGGAAATTCAATCCCAACAAGGAGAAAGAGCAGGAGTTTTTTGTCGGGTTTTTTTTTGTGAACTTTACTGTTGCTGTAACAGTGCTAGTGATATTCAGCTGATTACAGGTGGGGGGAACACCCATAGTGCTCAAGGTGAAAACAAGTACTACCACCAACCTACTTGTACCGCAGGTCAGATGGAAGGCTTCATCATGTATAATATGCAAGTGTCCAGACTTGAACCTGCAGAGGTGAGTGTCTTAGTTCTCTAATTTACTAGAAATGGACAAACTCTCAAGTTACCCCTGTATTCCTAAACTTTTTCTTTTCACAGCAGTTGTGAAACAATTTTTGCAACTTGCAACTATAAAAGCTTCTTGATGGTTCCTGGGCTGGGACAGTATTTTGCCCAAGGGTGTAAAAACCCCAAACTCTTGTAAACACCAGCCGTGCGTTCAGTAAAGGTGACCGTTAGCTCCCATTAGGTAACAAATGCAAGTTGGTACCCTGCTTACATTCAATACACTACAATAGTTAAGTAGTCAAACTGATTACATTAGCGACTGTTCACTTAATGCACCATTGTACTATACAGAAACTGTCCAGAAGGATTAGTATGTTTTAAGAAGTTTTTTCAATATAACAAATATATATATTCTTTAAATTTTCATGATATTTTTATCATAGTGACATCTTAGTACTATAGATGACATAGCCATTTAATTATTTTATTTTTACTGGTATGACATGTTTAGAAATACATGGCCAGCAAAAAATAGAATAAAAGCTGAGCAATACAAAATACTGTAATGTAAAAAAGGTTATTACATGAACAAGAAATGAACAAATGAGGTTAAATTGCTATGTAGAGGCAATGCTCAGAAAAAATTAGATGATATTTTATTGAATCATGAATTGACTTTATTAGATTACAATCAGTAAGGGCAAGTTACAAGGATGACTTCATCAGGCAGCCCTCAGGCCCTCTGAAATGCCCGGGCCTTTGTTTGGGCGCCCAGTTGACCAGGTAATTTCATTTGGCCAAAATGAACTGGCATATAAATCTCCCAGTGGAGTGATGTCCAGGCAGCAAATAACCACTTCAACATGGACAAACAATTACAGAAATGGACACATGCCGTTGATGAAGGGCCACTTCCTGGTCGTAATGTGGACCCAGTGCTGGGTTATGAGACTGGTAATGCAAATTGGAATTAACAATGATGGGGTGTGACTCCTTGAGGAGTTGCCGTGAGTTGACCGAGTGAGAAAATTGCCAAAATTCCTGGCGTGAGAGCAAGATGTATGTATCATGTAATGGAAATCATTGAAGATATTGCAGTTTTGCATGCAATCAGTGGTATGCACTATTACAGATTGCAGATTCAAGTGTTGGGTACTGACAGCCATCTGCTCATGGAGGGAGAAAATACTCTCATTAGTTCTAATGACTCTGTTGACAGTTGGTTCTGAAATGGTTCCAGCAATGTTTGAACTTGGATTTTCTCTGACAGCTAAGGAAATCAGTCAGAAGAACTGTGTCCTGTCACGAATGCCTTAATATAGAAGTCTGCTATTTTTGTCAATATATTTATTCTTTCTAAAGAAAAGAATCTGATACATGCCCAGTATAAAATATGATTTTCTACCTCATGCCCAAATACGGCCATTTGAATCTTTAGAAATTTTAGAGTGACATTTGTGTTTTGATTCTAATACCATATTTGAGAATTCTTTGAGAGCTGGGGGCCACAGATGTCTATGGAAGAATATTTTTGTTAGAGAACTGTGTTGGCTTCAAATTGACCAAATTATCAAAGGAAAGTATATTTGTCAATAGAAAATCAAAATTTGGGCCTCCTAAAATATCTCAGAATGTACAATGGTTCTTTGGGATATCCCATAGACAGTGTTTGTGCATGTGTGTGGGGCTGTAATGTACTTGAAACAAATCTTGTTTCTGTAGCAGTAGCAGTCCCTGGGGTGGGTCTGGCCACACCCACCTTCCAGCAGGGGACATGAAGACATTAACAGGATTAACATTCATATAGTGGGCTGTTTTTGGACAATTTATTTATTCATAGTAACATATTCACAATCAGCCATTCTACTAACACAATTACACTCTGTCTCCATTCATGTTGTAACTCCAATAAACACCAAGAAATGAGTTGCGGTATCCATTGAGGAAAATATCTGCTTTTTCTTTATTTTTGCTTTTTCATTGCTTCTCCATAATTATAAATCGCAAACAAATTGATGGTTTGATGGTTATGGACAATACACATATTATGAAAGATGTATGTGACACTGTGGACAAGTTACTTTTCACTATTTTCACAAATTATTTCACTTTCAGGTATGGCACACAGATTAGGACCTTAAAAATTAGGAGAGATCTAGATATTTATACCTCCGCTTTACAAAGTGAAATGGGATATTTTGAAAAAACATAAGGTCAATCCCTTTACATCTTTTTCTGTCCTGTTGTATTCTTCAATAGTCCTGCACTTATATTTTTAACCAGATTTTCCGAAGGAAAAATCTGGTTATTAGATTGGGGTATGTCGGGCGGGCAGGCGGGCATAAACAATTTCTTCTGTGCGCAACTCCTCCTACATTTTTCAACGGATTTGGCCCAAACTTTTACAGAAGCATTATTAGACGGCGATTAGCCGTCTTATGCTGAAGAACGAAATCAGGCCTTGCTAATTTGCGTATTTTCCACAACAATTTTAACTGTACCTCTCCGCGCTTAATGCGGATCCATGCAATGCGATTCTGCACTAACGAATACGAGTGGAATATGTTACACAGACGTTTAAATCATAACCGTAACCGCCTTTAGTGTGTTATTGTTCGTTAACATGTTTTCTTTTGCCATTATTTTGCATTGGAAGCATCAATTTTAAGCGTGAAAAAAATATCCGTGACATTTCTTAACCAGAACAGCAACCCATCTTACGTATATGAAGATCTACTCCTGTAAAAAGAAAAAATAGTGCTCCGTATGTATCTAATTGACCTAAAGTAGTCCACACAATATTTTGCATGATGGCGAGTTAGGTTCCTCCCAGGGCATTTCTTAACTTGGAAATAGATAGGCAAACATTCTAGAATCTTAAATAATCAAATACCTGGTCAATTTCTACATATACAAAACAACAGATAGAATTCGCTAGCACTAGAGAAAGAGAATGACCTACTTAGGTATGCAGCTCTTTATGAATGAAAGGTTCATGACTTTTACTCCGGATTATTATGTTACAAACAGAAATTCTGTAGCAACAGCGGGTGGAGTTTTTGTCGTCATGTGACTGCTTCAATAACTTCAGAAACTCTGGGTTTATAATGTTAATTATCCCGTCGCCGTCTCTCAGTGCATTGTGCGCTTTGATTACATAGTAGCCTGGCGCATATTGTCAGGGTTTTGTGGTTCGACTATTTTTGATGCAGTTATGGCCCTTTGTTATTTTTTCACATATGTAATATATAGGGAAATATTCTTCTGTGCGCAACTCCTACATTTTTCAACGGATTTGGCCCAAACTTTTACAGAAGCATAATTACATAGTGACCTGGTGCATATTGTCAGGGTTTTGTGGTTTGACTATTTTTGATGCAGTTATGGCCCTTTGCCCCTTAATGGCTATAATATAAAGGGAAATATTTTTTTGTGCACAACTTCTACATTTATTAATAAATTTTGTCCATACTTTAACAGAAGAACCTTCACTAAGTCACCCTGGAGAATATTACCTGTGTTTTGCAGTTTGACCATTTTTGATGGAGTTATGCCCCTTTGATAAAATTCCTTTTCCGGAGCATAACTCCTACATTATAAGAGGTATTGACTTGAAACTTTATAGGTGCATACATCTCATTGAGGTGGAATGCAGTGCATAGGAACTACACTCTGTGGTTCATAATTTTGGAGTTACATGTTTGCCCCTTCGTAAAAATTCCTGATATGGAGCATAACTCCTTAATTTTAAAATATGAAGTACCTTCACTAAGTCACCCTGGAGAATATTACCTGTGTTTTGCAGTTTGACCATTTTTGATGGAGCTATGACCCTTAGTTATTTTTTCAATAACACATGTGCAAGTTATTGAGAAATATTCTTCTGTGTGCAACTCCCCCTACATTTCTCAATAAAGTAGAATTTAGTTAAAGTGAATGCTTAAGTGACATTTTCAGAAGCAGATTGTTGCATCATATTCATGTCTTGTTCAAAGTTAATTGATAAATGTAATTAAAAAGTTTGCTTTATACAGAATTGCATTAGATTTAATAGACATTGAGCACAAAATTATTTGACTGATACAAATAATCTGTACTGGGAAAAGAAAACCTGGTTTTGTGACAATTCCTGTCACTTGTTGTTTGAAAAATCTGCTGATTAATATTGCCTCTGAAAATGGAGAGCCCTTTTTAAAATCTAAATACAATGTATTAAGCATTTAGTAATTCAGAAGGCTGCCACAGATCTTTTTTCCATAGAAACATATCTTGACGCTTTGTCATACAATATGTGAACCCCAATCAACCTTAAATAAATTCTGTCTGACCTGGCCCCCAGTTCTTGAAAATACTAGAGAACTATCTTAGGCAGTGTGAAAAGCACAAATATCACACTCAAATCCCTGATGAATCTAATGACAATATTAATGCATGAAGATTGTACTAAGTAAAGTTCATATTTTGAAAAGCGAACGGCCAGATTTTACAAATTTTTATGATCAACAAACCATACAAATCCTGATCAGCATGAAAATATGTAAAGGCGTTAACAGGATTAACATTCATGTAGACATACTAGGGGCCCATTTCATTCAGTTTCATCTTTGTTGTTATTATGTTGTTCTAAATTGTATCCACTAAAATTTGCTCAATAAATCACACAGAAAGGTGTCAGATATCACTGTATTATACAAATAAGATGTACATCACTATTGTAAAGAAAAAATCACAAGCATGAAACTATTTCACATCTGTGAATTTGCATATATATCTGTATGAAGATTTTTTCCTTTACAAAAATCAGTGCAACGGACCCCATATGAATTCCGTTTGCGATACTAGTATCCAAAAATTGACTGATACCATCAGTAGAAAATTCAGAGGCTTTATTACAGCTTTTTAACTGTTCACTACTCAACTATAATTTTTTCGAAATGAGAATACAAATTTTGATTTTGTTTCCAATCTGATCTGGCATGCTGATGGTTTAACTGTGTGTATTTGAGTGGGAAAGTTTTAAGTGGGGATTAAATCTGTCTCCCAGTGGTTGACAGCAAGATGTGATGGACCTGGGGTGACTTCTGATATTGTTCCCCTTATTGTTAAGTCAGTCTACGATGTTTACCTAAACAGTTTGATATGTCATTTGCTCAGCAGGCCTGTTTACTCGCCAAGTGATTGGTTTATTCAAATGTCACACAATTGTCAATGGTTTATACAAATTTTGGTCCCTCTCTCAGTACCCTGTAATTTGGGCGGATTTTCCAAAGACGTTCACCTTGGAGTGTTCAAATGGTGTACTGTAGCTAATGAATTGCTACATGTATACTGTGACAAAGGCTGCCGTTCCAAATCTGAAAGGAAATAGAGCTTAAATTGTATGAAATTTGAAGAACATCAAATTTAAGGCATTCTTGGATGAGTTTATTGAATTTGATTCAAATTAATTCTTTAATTTCCATCCAAATGATGACAATCGCCGATCTTTGTATTTTCTAATTTGAATCCCTAATATCATCAGAGGAAGTTAATATTTGTTTGAGTTGTTCATTTATGGCGTCTGTGTTTGATTTCTAGGGAGGGCTAGCACATCATGTTGTTTACTAAATGTACAAAGAATATTTATCCAAGCCTGTTGCTGAAAGTGTGCTGTCTATTTTGTATAAAAATAAACAACAGGTGTATTATTCTAAAATGTATAATAAGCAGGGGTAAAATCTGTTTGTTTTAAGTAGGTCACAAAAATCTTTTCATTTCAAAACCACATGTAAATGTATATTATAAATAATAAGCAAACTGGAGTATAATTATATATATACAGCATTTATAAGCACACTTGTGTGATTATGTATACAACATTTAGATATAAAAGCCTCGGGCCAAGCAGAGAGTGTGCGTCTGTGAGAGTATTCACTGCAGATTTTTTAACACAATATTTGGGGTCTTAACTCTGGCACTACATTATATTGGACTATGATGTAGATTTCTGGACCTGTCCTTGTGGTTAAGTGGTAAACGGAAGGTTATGAGTTTGATCCCCGGGCAAAACATTCATCATTTGAAATGGCACTGGGCTATATCTCCCCAAACTCCGCGCAACGGTTACGTCAAGCTACGCTACTTTAACCACTGCCACCACACAAGTCACGTGATGATAGTTGAAACCATGTGACCAACATTTATAATTTTATAAATTAATGTTATATGATTTTACTTTTCTCGAAATCATGAATGTTATTTTCGTAAAATATAACGAAACTGATATGATATTTTCAAAAGCTAGTCATAAATGATAGAAGTAAATCCGGCCTAATAATCTCCCCAAACTCCGCGCAACGGTTACGTCAAGCTACGCTACTTTAACCACTGCCACCACACAAGTCACGTGATGATAGTTGAAACCATGTGACCAACATTTATAATTTTATAAATTAATGTTATATGATTTTTTCTTTTCTCGAAATCATGAATGTTATTTTCGTAAAATATAACAAAACTGATATGATATTTTCAAAAGCTAGTCATAAATGATAGAAGTAAATCCGGCCTATATCAGCCGAAATCTACTTCTGGTGGCAGTGGTTATCGACAAATGTAAGGGGAGGTAACTACTGCGGCGGAGTTTGATATCTCCCATGCTTGACATGCAGCATAGCTAGACATGCCACATGTCTACAGTGTGTTATCACAGTAAAGCACACCATATCTGTTTTTTTGTAGACAAATTGAAACCCCAAATAACTTAACCCTTTCCCTCATAGAGGACACACCTACTAAAAAAGATATAACAGAGACTGAAACAATCATTTATCTTATAAGTCATATAATAGGGCATTTAACCCTTTCCCTTATAGAGGATACCATGAAAAGACCTATGTGAACAGCATAAAACCAGATCAGCCTTCGAGTAACTCGCAGGCTGATCAGGTTTTATGCTGTTTGCTGCTCCTCAGTGGTCTGGAAATGAGGATTTTGTAATTAAATTTGGTAAGGTTTAACTGTGGTTTTCTGCAGATCAGGCTTTATGTGGTACCTACTGAGTGCGTCAAAATGAGTCTATATGAGGGAAAGGGTTAAATTTGTATTGGATTTCAATGATTGTAATTATTTGACAACAATTAACAAATTAATTAGAGGTTAAGAGTCAATGATATGACCTGTGTTATATCGGAATTGCGTTATAATGGAGCACCAGTAATGGAGATGCACTTTATCACCAGGACATAACATATTTGTGACTATCACGTGCCTTGGCATCCCTACATAGTTTGTCTCCTTCACAGACACATTTATTACCCATTATATAAAAACCTCCATTATCATACAATACCCTCTGCAGTGCTGCTACATGTTGTTTTGTGAGAATCTATCAAGATTAGACATTTTTTCACCCTGGGATAATGTCACACAACAAGAGACCAGTGGACATCTTCTTGTTTTTCCCCCAGCATATGTAGATCCCTGATGTCACCTCGATGTCATTGTCATTTCTCAAGTAAGTGACACAGTCAAGGATCATCAATTTGCGATTTCCAGTGTAGCAGCCATCGGCGATTAGAAACCAATAATTAGAAAACAATTTCTCGATCTCACCTTGTGTTTTCCCTACACAATGCTCACCTGAGATCCCAAGCGTGTGAGATAGCCAGTCGTCTTATCTTCTCATCAATCATAGCAGGCGTGTCATCCGTTGCTATGGAACCCACACCAGCCCGGACAACATCTTGAGTTGCCATGACAACCATGGCATACTCTGACATTCATGATCTACAACTTATTCTGTAGTGAGGTGAACATTATTGATGTTATAAGTACAATATTTCCAGACGGGAATGATCATTCTCACAAAGTCCTTATACAAAAATAGATTTTATGACTTATGTAAAATGTCAGTATATTCACCTTTTGGAATGATGTTGATCCTGCAAAACAAGTTCTTCATTTCAAGTCAGAATAAGCGCAGCCATAGCAATATTCCTGTTGAAGAAAGGGAAGATTTATCTGAGCCATTTTTATTTTATAAATTTAATAATTGTACATGTTTGTTAAAAAGGTGATTTTTTACTTCATGAAAAAATATTAATCACTGATTTCTTTGACCTTCTTCAAAGGACTAAATGAGATTTTATGTATTTCACTTTCCTTAAATTTATTCAGCATATCATAGTTTTTTAAAACAAACACACACATACAAAACAAACTGGCTCAAGATGTTTTCTCATATATCTACTTATAAAGCTGCCTTCTTGTTTACCCGGCAGGGTCATTCGGATTTTCATGTGAGGAAGCCTTCCAGCTGGCTTGTGGTAGTTTGGTGGTTCTACCCGGATGCCTCCGTTGATTCGGGGTCTTCATCAACCTGTAATTAGCTGGACGTTGCTATATGACTGAAAAACATGCACTGTCAAAGCGACTGTAAACTCAAATAGCCAAGTCAAGACTTCTTGTTTAATTAAATTTGTTTTAGGAGAAGAACATTGTAAGCTATGCTTTCGTTCATGTCCTATCCCATTTGCTTGAATATTATATACTGTTGTATTGTATGATGGAAATAGATAGCTTAAAACTAAAGACATAAACTTTATTCAAGTTCTTTGATGTAACTGATGCTTAGATCTTCACTTATATTACAGAAGGCCTATTTTCTATGCCTTGAAAACATTTTTGTTTTGAAGTTGTCTTCAATACCTTAAAATTTAAGTTGTTTAGCCTGACAATCCATGTAGCACTGCCCAGGACAGACATGTGAGAACAGTTTACCACTACAACCCCTGTCATGTACAACATCCCTAACTGTAAACCTGATGTCACGGATGCTGGGTGGGGGACATGGTTACCATGGCAACCAGGCTGTGGTGAGCATGATCTAGGCCTGTCATTGTTGTTACCTGCCAGTCAAGTATCAGTGCTTGAAACAGATACTTTCCTGTCTTTATGCAAAACCTAAAATATAAAGATTTCAAACGTTGAAAGATTTGATTATCTTCGTTTGCTTTCTTTTGACTTTCTCCCATCCATCTTTCATATCATATGAGGAATCACTTGGATGACAGTGGTCAACAATGACCGACTGACAGAAGAATTGTTCGGACAGTGGTCAGTGTGAAAATGACCAAGATATCATAAAAATCAGGGGTTTTGTTGGTGACCCATGGGAAATATTGGGATTGACCTCAAGGATGTAGGGGTTTGACCCTTCCTTTCTTGTCTTTTGAATCTTTTATATTGAGGTCAGATGTGAATGAATAAGAAACGGTGAGATTGATAATAAGCAACATGCTGAACAAGTAAAATAAATCCCAGAGCATCTGATAACCTTTCTGTCTATTAATATTTCAGGATTACATTTCGTAATTTTCATCCTTCTTATTTTTATTTTTTTTTAAAGTATAAAAGAAATATTCACAGCTTTATTGTATACTTTGTTGTTTTATCATGGTTAGTACATGTATTAATATTTTCAGTTATTTCAGTAAGCAGTAAGTTAATTCATTTTATAAAAAAAACAGCTGTATCAGTAAAGATATATATGTACAGGATAGTTATTACTCATGTTGTGATCATGCTTGTTTTAAAAGAAAAGGGTCCAAATCATTCGTTATAATGATTAATTACAAATTATGTCACATTTAAGTGTCAAAAGAATGACTTAGCCCTTTCCCTCATATAGACTCATTTTGACACCCTCAATAGGTATCACATAAAGCCTGATCTGCAGAAAACCACACTTAAACCTTACCAAATTTTATTACAAAATCCTCATTTCCAGACCACTGAGGAGCAGCGAACAGCATAAAACCTGATCAGCCTGCGAGTTACTCGCAGGCTGATCTGGTTTTATGCTGTTCGCATAGGTCTTTTCATGGTGTCCTCTATGAGGGAAAGGGTTAAACATATAAATATGTAACAGAAAAGTAATATTCTTTTAAAAATCAGGGATTGATTTACAGGAAATACTGACATACATCTTGTTATAGACTGTATTTGAATTATATTACAATATAAACAAACCAGTGCTATTTTAATTATATTTTTTTAAATGTCAAGTCTTCTATACAATTTAAGAACTAGGAATCAAGACCGTTAAACTCTTAGTAAAACCTATTAGAGAGTCATTTAAGACAGTTGTTTCTTTTCTTTTCCATTCAAATTGGACATTTGAAAAAAATAAGATTCATAGATCATTGTAAATTCAACCATTATACTTCCATATCTCTACTTGTTTCTGTTAGGACAGTACAGAGTGAACTTAACTGTCCCATCAACAGAGTTACAGTTCAAATGTTAAATGATGTAATGTTTCACACACATGAGAAAGTGACGATCATTTGTAAATTGAAAATTATCTGCCATTACAGTGATTGTGAGCCAATCTTCATGTCAGATCTACAAAAGATCGGATAATTTACCGCAGTTGGAATAGTCAGTCGTGACACGGCTCATCAAATGGTTTTTGTCCAACACATTCTTCGGTAAATGTTGCAATTACGTTTGTAATCTCTTCTCACTCATGTCTGTTTGGGACCGGACCATTTCATCCAGGGCTGTATCATGTGTAGACTTACACTGTTGTTGCTATGACTTCAATTTCAGTGCAAGAAGTTCTAAGCTTGAATGACTGACCTTAACTTATATGATTCCTATACTTATGTGAAATTTATGAGATCCGATCAAGACAGAATTTACATCTCAGACTTGCACTGTCTGTGTCTATCAGATCTGTGCTAAATGATTTTGGCTGGTTCATGTTTAACCCTTTCCCTCATAGAGGAAACCATGAAAAGACCTATGCGAACAGCATAAAACCAGATCAGCCTGCGAGTAACTCGCAGGCTGATCAGGTTTTATGCTGTTCGCTGCTCCTCAGTGGTATGGAAATGAGGATTTTGTAATTAAATCTGGTAAGGTTTAACTGTGGTTTTCTGCAGATCAGGCTTTATGTGGTACCTATTGAGAGTGCGTCAAAATGAGTCTATATGAGGGAAAGGGTTAAGAAAGATATGGTCTGTACATGGCAGAAATTTATAACCTTTCCATCGTAGGCTGAGCTGTACAAACCACTAAAGAGGCTTCCATTGCCTAGCTGGTTGCTGACTTAAAATCACTCAGCTGCTTACCGCTGTGGGTTCAAATCCCAGTAGGTGGCTTGGATTTTTCCGTTGATGAAACCTTCCACTGGGCTCGTAGTAGGTCGAAGGTTCTATCCATGTGCTTGCGGGACTATTCCGCCACCTTTAATCAGCTTGACATTGCTACATGACTGAAATACTGTTGCAGCAACTGTTAACTATAACACAACAGCAACAAACAAGTAATTCTCTTAAGACTATTAGAACACATGTGTTGAAGCTATATACTTTCTTTTTTTCCTTTCTCTCAGACTTGAATAAATCGCCCTTTTTCGCTTGTTGGTTTTTCAAAGAAAAAAAGTCAAGGTATTGTCATCACTCTGGTGTTGTCATCATTGGTGTCATCATCATGAAAAACTTTGGCCATAACTTCTAAACTATTAAAGCTTTTTCCATCAAACTTCACTTACTTATTCATTATCACAAGGGCTTCATTCTCATTAAGGGCCATAACTCTCAGGTCCATTTTCACCTAATTATTTATCTCTCTTCTTTGAAGAAAAAAATCTCAACAGACAAAAGTGTTTGCATCCACATGAAGTGCTCTTGTTGTTTTCTTATTTTTGGTATTCTCTGCATGATTATTTTTTGAAAGGTGACTACTCCCAACTAAAGAAGCCATATACTACATAATTACAATGACTATGGGAATCTTGTTATGGGAGGTCAAGGGTCATATTTCGTCCTTGTGTACCCCTTAAGAAGTGTATATATTACAAGTGTTATATGATACACTTATACACTGATGATAATAAGAAGCTCGACAAGGAGACTTGTTAGGACATCTGTCAGTATAAGAAATAATGTGTTATCATACCTTGCTCACATTCAGGTGGCCTGATTTCCATAATCTCCTACCATTATAATTTGTCATTTGTCATTAGTCTCAAATTAGCTTGAAAGACTTCCAACAAAGACAGCGCTAAAATCATGAAAATCGGTCTTATTCGCTGTTCTTACTCATGATTCAAACAAAGGTCAGTCACATGATCAGTATTTCTCCCATTTTGAACTGGCTGCTTGCCTAATGAACCATTAAAGGTGAAAATATTTCATAGTAGACAAAAACCTTCATGTCCAGTCCTTGCTGCACAAATGATTTAAATCAGTAAGGAATGTGAAAGAGTTACAGCAATCTGCCAGGCCTTCATTGTCCCATAATGCACCAGCAGGCTTCCTGTTGTTGTTAATGATGAAGCCAGGGCTGTAATTAGTGTCTCAGGAAGCTGCTTCAGGTTTGTTCCTGATGACCAAGATTTTATTGAAACACCTGTGAAGACACAGTTGTCAGTTGTGATAAAACATCATCATGGGGAGAAGCCATTGTATCGGACAGGGATTTTTCTGAGAAATGCATTGTTCTTAGAAGAGTGGTCACTGAACTGATGGATTAAGGTGAAGGTATGATTTGTATTGTCCTTTAGAAAGGTATGGTTCTTGATAAGGAAGGGGTCAATCAATGAAAGGACTCAAACAGTATCTCTGAATGAACTGTGTGGTGAAGGATGTAGAAAATATGTGAAGGTCAATGATATTTAAACCTCAAAAATGACAGACTAATAATGGTCCAGCAGAAGAGTTAATTGATTATGGATCCAAAGGTTGCGAGTTTGATCCTCATATGATGCATTAATTCTTCAAAACCTTCTCCAAGACAAATCCAGGAACTGTATAAAGTTTGTAAATACCTGTTTCCCAAATGATATTTAAGACATGAATTTAATTAAATTTGATTAAATTTAACTGTTATGAGAATGTTTCCGGGGAGATAAAGATTCAGAACTATTTTGGTACTTGAATGATTTCCTTCAATTCCACTATGATCTATATGGATTCTAGATCAGACTTAATTGGAAATAGGAAACTGAAAATGATCAAATGATGTGACATTTTCAAGAAGGGGCGGAAATGAGCAAATCGATAACAAGCTGTCATGGAACTATGAGAGTGCACAATGCACATCAACGGAGCCATTTTAATGTTCACGTAATGTTTACTCAGCATTCAGTTCCTGCAGTCCTTTGAATTCTGCAATGAAATGGACATA